>OY728120.1:1697844611-1699094611 GCA_963277665.1 Viscum album | reverse complement strand
TTCTCTTTTCGTGTACCCAGATGATTCCAATACAAACGAGATTCACATATATAATATAATACTAGATGATCAAGATTTCAAAAGGTAACCAAAAATGATTTCAGAAAGTACTTTTATTATGATGGAATTGTTATTTTTATAGATCTAATCCATTCATAACCCACAATTCCAGTAGATGGATAGTTGATCCACTACATGGTGACTTCCTCATAGGATCTTAGTTACTCCCCCTAATGAATATTCATTGTCTAATCTAAAATGATATATTAGAAGATAAATTTCATTTTAACAATGACCATAAATTTTGAAATGGACCTCTCACGGTTATGCTCCTTATACATGGACGATGTTATACAACATATCCAAAATGACTCTCCCAATATTAATAATTTTCTAGACATCCAATCTACTAAAAAAGGTATTTTACCTCCTAGATCACGCTTCATATACCACAAATCACTTGTTTTAGAAGTTTCCAACACACTTTAGAAATAATTTAAAAAATCATAAGGGGAACAAGACCATTAATAGTGCATGATAAAGTCTATATTTAGATTAGTGTACATCAACCCTATTGAGTTACATCCATGTTCACAATATAATTATTCGTAAAATCCAAAACAATTGTCCAGCATGTCAAAAGATCGAATTCATACTGAAACATCCTCTCCAACAAAGAGACGAGTTTTGATCTTTTATAATGTCAATATCAATAGACATTAGATTTGGCCAACATTCATCAAGTAACAACTCAAGTCTTATATTATGTCTACTAAATTCTGTGGTTCATTTTCCCATTTTGACACATCCATGGGTAGCTCATGTAGCAACACATTCTTTCTAATGTTTATAGAGAAACCTCCATATCCTTGATATTATCCATATAATTATTAGACTTATACATTAAAATATATAATGTAATTCATAAGTTAACAAATATAGAGTGGAATTAATAAATATGATTGTATAATTGTTTGGGGATTACTCAATTCATCCTTCTTTGAACATAACGTAGAGGGTCAAATGACCTGCTGTGCAGCTGACCATGTCCTAGGAATATATATCCAGCTGAAAACAATCAATACCTAATTATCACTACATTAACAATTCTTATCTTACCAAAAATCCACCCATCAACATGATGGTGTATCCTTATAAATGTTAAAATTCCAATGAGGGAGAAATGAAACCAGAAAATTACCGTAACAAAAAAATACTGCTAAGAAAATTGAATTGTATTTAAAGGTATAAGGATGCTACCTACACAAATAAATCCCATCAATAAATCATAAATCATCGAACAATAAATTAATTCATTCTTACTAAAGGTCACATGGATTAAGCATCTATCATTGAGCTCAAGATATGGAATGTGTGGCTTAAGGTAATTCTCACGTTTTCATTTCAAGTATAAATAGATAAAAATGTTGTTAACCACCCATATAAATGTTTTGAAACTGAACAACTACTTATTTTTACATATAAGTTATTAACAGAGACTCATATAATTCAATAATAATTTCATGGAATATATTTAAAAAATCAAACACTATTTAATAAATAAGGAAACATATAAATTATAAATAAACATCCATTTGGAATACATGCATTTTATATTAAAAATATATTTTCAAGCGGATAAATTTATTGAAATCCAATAAAAATTAGCCTATATAGTTCACAACCCCACACTTTAACATCAATAATTTTATATAAGGCCTTGTAGTTGGCTTAGTTATAGAAAATTCTATTTCGAATCTATATAATAAAAAACAATTTATGCTGAAATTGGAATTTAAATTATGTAACGCCCCTTACTGAAATAGAACACAAAAGTATATAGATAGTATTTAATTTATTAATGGGTCTGGTTAAAATGTAATTAAACCATACCTTTAAATTCATACCATATAGTATGACATGAAAAACCAAATAACCATAACTATACAGTATAAACATACCCCATGGGTTAAGAACAAAAACATATGAAATGATAATGAGTCATATAAGGTGCCCCTCAATCCATACTAGGTTCAAGTAAAACATCCCATAAATATTAATTGGAATATTTTGTTTTTCTTGGACATTATTAATAGGTTTATCTCCATATAATTATTCTGCAACTATCCAAATTATGTCTATTTGTGGATAAAAAAATGAAAATTAAATCTCTTCTAATCAAACCCATCATTCCATATTGCATGGAACCCCTTATTAGAAGATAGAAAATTTTGAACAAGAACATTATCAAGTCACCTAAACATTGTATGAAAACATAAATTCAAAATAATCAAAAACATGTAAAATAAGGATGTAAAGATACTATGGGAGAAGGAACCTCTGAAACATGGAACTTGAGATATAATGATAATTTAAATTAAATAATAATTCTAATAGAATTACTATGTATATGTAAACTAACAATTTTATTGAACTTTTCTATATGGTATATAAAAAATAAATCTAAAAAATTATGAATGGTTAGTCAATGGATTTAAAAAAAATATAGAAATGTATTCCATGTTCCATCACAAATGCATGGATTGTGAACTCATATGTTCATTTAAATATTTATATAATTTACCCTCCTCTACATTCCATGACATGTTTAATTGATAAAACTCATACATTAATATTAAATTGAATTTACTCTTATCAATCAAGGAAAAATCAAATCAAATTCACTATCAAATAGCATAAACAACCATCTCATCCCTAACAAAATGGACATATTCAATTATGTAGGTTCCTAAATGCTATAAACTCCTATTTACCATGCCTTAACATATTCCAGGCCTCTGATATACCAACACATAATAGTACTACCAAGGTAAAGAATGTTATAGAACTACTTTGTAACAACATGGCCAAACAGAACACTAAATTGGCAGTCATATTAGTTTCAACATGTCCTCAAGCATAGATCATAATAAAATAGATATTTTCAACTCATTGTGTGGGTCTAATATTGGTATGATGGGGAGACAATGACCTCGATATTAGAGTTGAATAGAGGTAATATTTTCATAAAATAATAACCAGTTGGAAAAGTAGTAATATTGAATAAAAATGCATTTTTAGATATATATAATAACTAAATAGGAATGGACAATGAAAAATATAAATCTAATTATGCATGTCAGATGATGATAAATTATGAAGTAAAATTGAATTCGGAAAATACATGGAAAAATAATAAAATTAAAATCCCAAATTATTATCTCTAAGAAAATTCTTAGTAATAAATATGTCATGTGATGCTAATAATTCATTTATAATTCACAAGACCAGAAATAAAATAATTACCAATGAACATAAGGATCTGCATGGGTACCCCATTATAGTGGATACCCAAACATTGTGTGAGATATAATTAGTATGCCACCACAATCACTTTCTGAAGAATATTAATTTTTTTATATAAAATAAGTAGTGTGAATCAGATCAGGTGTATAGAATGAATAAAGAATAAATAAATATGAAATTTGGGCTCATGTTCTTCAAGGACACCAGACCCAACTATACATTCTTTGGCCTATGTTATAAAAGATTAATCTATATGATTCTTGTGTAAATTGGATAATAATTTAAAAAGGATGTCATAATTTTAACACATCAAATGGTAAGAACCCATACATGTGGTTTGCCTTGCTGGACACAACCTATTATTTAATTTAATGACATCATTCATTTAATTTAAATGGTGTATATAACTCTAATTTATATGGAATCATTTTCTTTCATGTGGTGAACCATATAAAGGTACCTGAGTATCACACTACGAGATTATATATTTTACAAAGATAATGGAGTCCATTCGTGGTGATCCAAACAAGGATCCTCACATGTCACTCTTGAAAAATGTAATAAAAGTACCCTATGATTAAATCCATGGTATCATATAATGACCGTTAAGTCTCACTCATGGGATGATTTAACCATATTTACTCTAATATAGTCCATGGGTGCTCCCCTAGGAACTGGAATAACTCATATTATGGAAGGAATAATGCATGATGGACCTATCCATGATATAGTAGTTATTAGACATGGAATATTAATTATCACCAACCAATTAGCCCATCCAATTAATTCCATAAGAATGAAGTTAAATATCACTCAATGTGTGAACATAGTATTATTCCTATTAAACATAAATCAGTAATGAGGTCATGGTTATAACCATTCATTGTAAAAATTTTGTTTGAAAGTATGAAGATGTGCATATAAGAAATCCACATCACATGTCATGGACACTAAAGGATATGGAGAATACATTGATCATTTTAACTACAAAATAAAAATCCCATGTACTAAACATTTCACCCATCTAAAAAATGAACCAATAAGCATAGAATTATTGGTATAGAATATAATACACTTCCACACATGAGTTTTATTAGAAATAATGATGTTATTATCAATGAAATTTATTTATTTAAATATTTACCACAAAATTCCAACAAAAATAAAAAAACCCACTTCATTGATGGATTTATATAAGTGAGCATCACCATTTAATACATAAATATAATGGCTCACCCAATTGGGCCGCTCTAACAGGGGAAATAATTATAATTCATCATTAATTATTTATAGAAACTTCTCATGGGTTGTTCTAGGTGGGTTTATAATGATCATCCATAAAAATATGATTCAAAATGAATCACATGTCTCTCTAATCAATCTAGTTAATGCCAATTTCTAATTTAGTAGAAACACAATGTATGTATAGCATGCGACAGTAGGCATCAATTTATAAAAACAATGAATATTTAGGGAAAATCTACAGACCTCCTGTCTTAAGTATAGGTCAACACTCATTTCCAATATCAATGTTTTTTTCAATATGTCTTGAGATAAATTGATGAAATAGATGAACACCCTGAATGTATGGTGAGTTTAATCAAACGAAAATTGCATACGATCTATAGAAAATAATGTTTCGAAGGAATCCAGAGGGTTATAGACATATCAAGAAGCCTCTAATGCACCTAAATGAACATTAATCAAATATTTTACAAATTATATCTAGTCATTTGTATAGGAGGAGAAGATAACCCAAAGAGAAAGATTCTCCTTTTAGATGAGTTAGTAGAAATAAGGAAAGATAACGATAAAAATATAGATTGAAAATGGGTAATTTCACCAATTTATTGAGTTTCATGGCATGAGAACACGTTTGTAAAACCCATACCCCCTCCATACTCACTACTACTTCCTAAGGGGGTAGTTTACATAGTTTGACTGTATGTATTTTCCAAATCGTTCAATAAATGGGAACCAAATAGTTCACATGTACTTCCTACGTATCACAATGCCAGAGAACTAGAATAACAGTGTAATAAAACAATTAAAATATAATATCAACCATATTTTAAAAAATGTAGAACCATTCATTGACATGTGACTCCTTCCACATGGTTAGATCAAACTGTGTGGCTCCTTCTACTCCACTGGACCAAGTTACATGATTTTACCTAAGGGAAGCACAACATTAGAAAAAATATGCACTATTACATCTACTTCAATAATGTTTACATACCTTGACCCTATTTTACAAGATATGGTGCCTTAATTAATTAAAGTGGCATTAAAAATTAGGAATTCGTATCTCAATGGACCAAATAGTTTAGTAGTTTTGGAAATTAATATACAAACATGTGTTTTACATTACAACTTCAATGGAATCACAATATAAAGATTCTTTTAGAACATCCAAAACTCCAAGATTATACATATAGTTCAATCATAACACAATTCATCACATTCTAGGTGAAAATATAAAATATGAATATTTTGATATTAGATTCTAATTAAGGGTATTTAAAATTTTGGAGATTAAATAATAAGTCATAGTGAATAATTTAATGTGGAAATTCCAATAAAACATAATATTGAGTATAACATGGTAGGAATTAAAATGTAATAAATAATTATCTAATAAAACCTAAAAATGGATATTATAATAATAAAATAATCTCATGGAATATCCATTACTAGTTCAATAATGTGGGACATAATAGCCATAATGTCAAGGTCTCATTCCAAGACCATATAAAAACAAGTAAAAACCCAAACTAGTTTGTCTCATGATACCTAATGATGCTCTAAGGGGGAAATGTAGGCCCCACCTGACACATACTAAGTCCAATTGATTAATAAAATTAAAGTGATTAAACATTATAAACATATAAATTCATAATTAAATTAACATATAATTTGTAAATAACATTCCCTAATCAGAAAATGTAAACACTAACCATTCAGTGTGATAGGGTGAATGATATCAATATACCTCATCCATAGTAAAAAAAGAATAAACCATTAAATATAACATGGTTTACGAAGTCATAAAATATTAATCCTAATTAAACATAATAATTATCATGAGGGTTGAGACATATGAAAATATTGTTATGAAATCAAGGAGTAATTCTTGGGAGAAATAATATTTTACTTTAAAAAGAAGTGTTATATTGGAAAAATAATTGAGTAAAACATGAAGTTAACTAATATATTGTTATCATAATAAAATTTGTGATATTTGAAATATAACTATTTCATAAAATATATTATATAGTGTAGATAAAAATGGGTATGAATTTGATAAGTTCCTTTGAATTAGGCTTTTTTTATCAGGAAGAATTTGATAAATATCTCATTCGAAAATTTCACACATCATAAAATAAAGATGTATTGTAATTGGTATATATATATAGAACATTAAAAGATAATTCATTAGGATTAAATAATAATAATTAATATTTTTATTTTCTTAATGAGTGAAAAATAGTAACCCAATATAAAATGGAGTTTCGAGTAGAAACCCAAACATTGGGTCTGAATGTGTTCATCACAGGGCCATATGGTCTGAAAATTTGAAAATAGAATACTCAATTTTTTGAAGATCCATTTGAAATATTTTTAGTTTATTATAATTTTTATATGTTTATATATTTCCCTTATTAAAATTCATAAAATTAAATACTGTTATTATGGACTGTTCATTTCCTTGATTTTATGATCTTTTTGTTTCATTATAAGTAATAGAATTCATGTAAAATTGGGTTATTACTCAAAAATTATAATTCAATTGTTTTAGTTATCATATATAATTTTTAATGGTCACATTTATCAGTTGGATGAAAATTAATGGGATGAATCAATAAATAATAATTTTAGTGATAATTATATAGATTTTTTTTCGGTTATTGATCATAATGAATTCAGTTTTGCTTATGGTTATTTATTCTGTAAAAATGTTAAATACATAACCTAAAAAAGAATTTATGTATATTTTAATATATTATAATGGTTAAATATGTTTATTTAGTACAATTAAAGTATAATGTGAAGAACAAAAATCATTCATCCATGAACATTGTAAATTGGAACCTCACTGATGATAAATTTTTTAAAAAATAAAAGAAAGTGAGAAAGGATTTTGGTGATTAATATTACATTATCATGATATTATTATTGTATAAAGATGATACTTGAGTTATCATTGTAATTTGGATACTAGATATTTGGAGATTATAAGAATATAAATAAACATGAAACAAAATTAAATGAAAAAAAGAGGGTTTATCTCTTGAATTAACCTCCTTGGTAAAATCCATTGGAAAAGGGGATATGGAATTTTGTAATGGAAAATAAATATTGGAAGAGGAGTTAAAATAAGGAAGAGTATTTGGGAATAATTTTTACATTCTTCATGTCATAGAGATGTTTGGAGAATAGGGTTTAGGGATTGTTTATATAGTGTAGGAGATGGGTTTTTTAATATTTTAATCATTAGTCATTTATTTTGGCTCCAGACTATGATTTTATTGAGAATTATCATAATATATATTAAAATAGTGATGGATATTTCATTATTTGGATTATTAAATTAGTTATGTCTAAATGAAAAGTGTATTTATCTTATAATGTATTTATACTGTAAATTACACTATTTTACTATTCACTATAAATTCATCTATTATAAAAAAATTCCAATAATTAAACATATCAATTTTTTTATTTTTATAATTTAAAAAAATCGATTTTATAAAAATAAATTTCCTAATATTATATTTTTATTTTTAAATTATAACCATCATTTACTCAAAACACAAGAGATTATGAATTTCAAACTATTTTTGTAGCACTTTTACATATGAACTAAGGTGACATATAATTATACCAAATCCAAAATATAACAAAATGACAATCAATAAATATTTTTTTTAATTTAAATTTTATTTTAAATAATTTTTGTAATTATAAAATTTTAATTAAATCTTTATGACTTAGGATAATACAAACATACAATTAATAATTTTTGAAATATTTATGTACTTACACAATGATAAAATTTCCTGATACATTAATTTATAAGGTGCCTAAATTTTATTTATACATTAATGGGAGAGTTCAATATTCAGTAGGTAGATTTACTGATCATAATGATTATATTAATATTTTTGTGGTCATGTTAACATTTAATCGATATAAGTTCCTTAACATCGAGAAATGCCTCTTATATCATTAAATATTCATTTATGATGGTTTAATTATGATTTCTTAGTTAATTTATATTATATATACTATATGTTTTTAACATAAGTATGTAAATCTCAATAATAGAATTTTGGGTCCTTACATTCTCTCCTCCTACAAAAATTTAATCCTTGAAATTTCAAGAATGATACCTCATGAAAAGATTATAGTAGTTATTAATCATACGTTCTTACAGATCCAATGTAACCTATTATATATTATGATTTTTACAATTATCCTTTATCATTTGATTGTTTTTATTCCTCAAAACCTAATCTATAGTGTCCAGAATCCATATAGGATCATTATAGTAGGATAAATAAGGTTCTGATATGATTCCTTCATAAGTGAGTACATGTCATTTCTCTAGCATGTACATCATTTAAAAAAATTTGTGGAACATATTGTTTACCTTATAACGGCTATGAAATATTTCAAATGTTAATAAAATTGTCAAATTCTCTATAGAATTTCGAAATGGACAATGTACCTAGGGAACAGTTTCGCCTTCTTCTGAAATATTATAACACACATCAATTGAAATACGTTCATGAAAACATGATCTCCCACTTAAAATTACAACTCCATGAATCTATTATCATAATATATCTTTTTCCTACATTGAGTTTCAATTACATGGTTTTGAAGAGTATAAACCGTTACATATTTTTTCCGTAACATGCTCTGGGCCTACAAGATTTCTTTTTCAAACTTTATCACATAATGTTTTTGTATGAAATATCGTTCCAAATAATGATTCATATTGCTACATTTGAATGCTATAATGGAAAATATTGTTATAAAAAACTCTAACAATGGTAAATACTGATCCCACATACCTTTAAAATCAACCATGAATGATCTCAAAAAGTTTCCTAATTTTGGACAGTCATTTTTGATAGCCCGTCAGTTTGAGGTGGATGTACATTACTCAATTGATGCTCAATCCCCAAATATTTCAGATGTCTTTTCCATTAATTTCATATAAATTGTGAATCCTGGTTATACAAAATTTGAGAGATGATATCCCAGAAATCATATAACTACATTAATATATTATCGTGAAGGTTATCTATTAGAATATTCTCCCTTATAGCCAATAAATGTATGTATTTATCATATCGCAAAAAAATTACCAACATTGCCAATTCTTTACTAGAGTTTTGTGTAATCCTATGAAAAATCCATATTAATGTAATCCAATTTTAGTATATAAGTAGGAATAGGTCACCTGATTCCTTTAGGATTTTTCTTTCCATCCATCACCTATTGACAGATTAAACATCTTGACAAATTATCAATAATTTCACGCTTCATATTATCAAAATATAAATGATCCCTCAGATCTATATTCATTATATTCTACTAGACTATATATTGAAATAATAGCTATGGGAAACATCAAGTAAATTTTATTTTTAGATTTAGTATGGATGGAAAATATTTATTCCTCAAAAATATTTTAATTCCATCTTCATACATGAATTATTCCATCTTCCAATCATTCACTATTAGAATTTTCATTTGAATATTCTAATCAGCAGACAGAAAACATTTAATACTTTAAAATAAATATGGATGGGCATTAAATTAAAAAATTAGTGATGTTTCACATTCTATGATAATTCCAATATCCATTATTTCTATATTCATGTATATATGATCCCTCTAAATCCTCATTTTGTTCTTAACTGTAAGATCCTTCATGATCAAAGTGTCAACTACCTTATTTTCCTTTCCTAGGTGCTTTTCAATTCAACAGTAATACTTCTTATGAAACATGGGCCATCACCTTTGACTCATGTTGAATTATTTATAGGTGAATATATATTTCAGAAACTAGTTATATATATATATATCATATATTTCACCATAGAGATAGTTTCTCTATATATTCAGAGTATAGATTAAATTTTCTATCTCAAGATCATTAGTAAGACAGAACTATTCATTATTGTTTAATTTCATTAATACATTGGTAATAAATCTATAATTCTGCATAAGGAAACACCTGAGTACTTTCGTTTATGCATAAATATAAATCACAAATCCCTAACTTCCCATTCGTAGAGTAAATTTTTGAGCATTCACTATCCTATTTTTCAATTATTCTGAAAATTATTCCCATAATTTTATCTATACGAACATAATACCTTTATGAGTAATCTTTCATAACAGTTTAGCTATTCCAGATAAGTTCTGAATGAAAGGACAAAAATAACCTACTAAACCAATAAAACAATTTTCCATGATTATTTTTATTTGTGTAGTAAATTATATAACTACCATATACATTATATGATCAACGTAGATTTCATAATTATTAGCAATATGGATAATAAAAGTAAAAATTTGAAACCAAAATTCACAGCTGTTAAAAATCCCTTATAACGTGATTCTTCCCAGTTTATTTAGAATAATTACCAAGTGATTATCATTATCATAGTACTATTAGAAGAATACCATGATATAATTAATAAGTACAAAAAAGTAATCATGATATTACTTGAAAACACTGTTAATAAAGAGGTCTTTGCTTTGCATTATTAATATAAATGAGGCTTCGGCCCCAACCTTTAAAAAAACTATTCAATTGATCCATGAAAATAAGGGTTGAATTTGTCTGTGGAAACAACTTTACTATAAACTATTAGTACCTATACATAGTTTGTTGTGATTTCATTGTAATACCATCCATCCTCACACACAACTGATGATATCCAAAACGAAGGTCAATCGTGGAAAAATCTTTGTCTTATTAATGTTTATCCAATTAATCATCAGTCTGAGTAAGATGAAACATTCTCAATATCATAATAGCATTGATTTCTCTTTTGTCAATGCACAAAATAATAGATCTATACTTTTTCTTAAAGAAAGTAAAAAAGAGATCCAATAGATAAATAATCAGGTGAATTAACATCATTCAACTCAACTCCTCTATTTTTTTATTTAGTTCCATTAATTATAATATTGATAATCTATAATGATTCTATTATATTGGTCTTCAACCATGAATTAAATCAATTGAAAACTCAATTTCCTATAGTGGAGGATGTCTAGGTAAATCCAATGGTAATACATCAAAATTATTCATCAATAATTTTAAGATATTCATTTTGAACATTTCATTCCTCTCCAATTAATATTGTTTATCTTATTACTCATTAATTTCATTCATTATATCCGTTGAGGGTGGATATTGATCAGAATAAAATGATAATGATTCTTCTCTAATGAAAATGGATTATTCCTCATTCTAAAAATTCAATCTTCCATCATCATACAATTTATTTTCACAGCATAATTTCGAAGATAATAAATAAAATGAATTATATCAATTGTAAATCATGGGTATGATTATATGGTTAGTAAAAAATTCTTGATTAAGTGTCATAAGGGGGACTAATTGACACATCATTGTTTCAATGATACATTCATTAGGAGTATTGACTGACAACACCTTTATAAAATCAAATTTTAAATGTAATAATTTGATAACCATAATAGTATTATATGAAAGACTGAGATGATCTAGAATCAAATAATGAATTGGTTATCATGGTGGAAAAGATTTATGTACATTCCACCACATCATTTGGAACTTCAACTAGAGTAGTTACGACCAAATAAGCATGGCCTTTCTCCTATAGGCATACATGAGTAATGTTTTCAGGACGTATAGAATATTTGTATGAATAATTTACCATCTATTTAAAATTATAGAATTTAACAATAGAATATTATCTATTTCAGATGAAATCCTTGTCTTGGTGGCATTATTCTCCACACATGTAACAGAATATCATTCCCATCATGTATATATTAGGTTGTTTCATCCAAAAATTAATGTAGGGTGGAAATTCAAAAAAATTGTTCTTTCACATTTCCTTATGTCCTTTTACAGAGTTTTTAGAATCCTTATGCTTCGCTTGAATTACTATAAATTCATAGGTCATATATAATTCCATTTATTTCTTGATAACATAATAGGATATATCTTTATATAATGAGAATATTTTTCATACCAGTTCTCATTAGAGGAATGGATTTAATCCATATTATAGTGGATCAATCATAATTATTATGATACATATATAGTCCAAAACAAACCTTCATAACATTGTTATTTTATCATCATTTGTTTTAACATTTTCATCTTCTTTTTTTCTATCACTCAGAAACATCATTTCTATATCCATTAGTTCTTCACAAGAAGAATGTGTTTTTAATAAAAGTTAATTAAATAAACTCCATTGCATGATTTCAATTTCATCCTCCTATATTATGATTTTTAATTACATTTTATTAATGAAAATCTAGATGTTTATTTATATATATATCATTTGGTTATATAATATGAAGAGGAATCATTAGAGAATATAGTTAGTCATAATCATTTCGATAATTATGGTGTTTATTGATCATAACAAACTCATATTGTTTTATTGTTTAGTATTATAGAAATATTTTACATCAATAACCTAAAATGGTATGTAATATAAATTTTAGAATATTTTTGTATAGTTTACATTTTTCCATGAATAACATTTATGGTGAAATTTATGAATTTGTTTTTGTCATCCTCGAAATTTGTAATTTGGGAACTCACGGACGATGACTATGTTTTTAAAATAAAACAGGGAGAGAAAGGTTATTTATGAATAATATAACATTATAATGATATAATTCTAGTATATAGATGATATTGTGGTTATCTTGTTCATTTTCACAGATATGGTGATGAGAGGAATGGAAAATAAAATAACATGAAATGAAATTAAAGAAAAAGGATGAGGGGTTCCCTCTTGAATTATCCTAATTTAAAGCCTCCTTGAGGAATAGAGTGTTGGTATTTTGGAATGAAAAATATCTTCAAGATATGGGGATAGAGTAGGGATGTGGATTTGTGATTAAATTTGACATGCATCAAGTCTTAGTGGTTTGAGAATAATAGAGGGTGATGGCTGTTTTTTTAGTGGAGGAGAGAGTGATTTTTGAATATTTTAATCATTTGTATATAATTTTGGAACAAGACTATGAATAGTTTGAGAATTATTAAAATATATATTAAAATAATGATCCAGATTTTGAGAATTTGGTTCATATATTATAATTGTCTTATGGAATAATTTATTTAATTATAATGTATTTATACAGAAAATTACATTATTTTACAATTCACCACAAATCCATTTATTTTAAAAAAATCCATATAATTCACTAAATTTTATATGAAAGTGTATAATTCAAAAATTATCTCCATTTTATGAAAATAATGTTCTAAATATGATAAATTAATTTTTTAATTAAAATAATCATTTAATCTAAAAATACATATTTTAAATTTTTAACTGATTTTATAACACTTTCAAAAATTATCTACGATCTCATAAAATTATCCTAAAATAATGTGTTAAAAAATGTAAATTTATGAAGCTATTTAATTAATAAGTATTTCAATTTAAATAATTTATTTAAATATAAAATTTTAATGAAATATTTATGACATATAGAAATACCATCCCTAATTAATAATTTCTAAAATATTTATTTATAAACACTATGATATTACTACATGATACATTCATTTACTAGGATCATTAATTTTTTTATACATTAATAGGTGTGGTTACTAATCATTATGTCGATTTACTATTTATAAAGGTCAAATAACTATTCTGAAGGTAAAGATACAATATCATATGTATATATGCCTTAAATTCAATATATTCATATTTTTTCAATATATATTCATTTATGATGTTTGTATCAAGTTCTCTCGGTTATTTTATGTCATATATACAATATTATATATATATATATATAATGTAAATATCATTTATTAAATTTGTGTTTATTACATATAATAGGAATTTCTGCCACAGAACTACTAAATTATGAAGGGTCGCTTATGGGACCTCTAGAGCATTATACCAATTATAAAACTAAATCATTAAGTGTTCCAAATAAATTAATTCCATTTTTACATCCTATTTCAAAACAATCAACCTAAATTGGAAAAATATCAAATTTTAATAGAAATTGATTTTTTGCAATAACATTAGATGATACAATTTAAATAAATAATTAATAAATAATCTATAATCAATGGAAAATATCTATGAAAACATTCAATTTTTATAACATAATATGGAATAATAAAAATGTAATGGAATTTAACTGAAAAATATACCATTTAATGAATAAGTTGACAGTGAAATGAATCAATAGATCATGTCAATTTGAAGATCACATGGACAATAAGAACAAAATTATAAATGGATAAATTTCATAATTACTCAATTTAATGATTACGTCACATGAAATCCTATACTATGAAGAACTTTCCTAATTAGGTTTAATCTATAGGTAGAAACCAGTTTAATTTGGCAAACTTATTCGTCTCCTAAGACATAATGATGCATATATTGGCTATATAATGTATGGGACTCACTTTTCACTACTACCCTAACTAAAACCTCAAATATTTAGTGATATATATAATTTATATTCAATAAAAAATAACATCAAACATCCATATTGACAAAATTATTCATATTTATCAATATATCGTATATGAATCAAATAACATTAAATATAATCACCATGTGTAAAAATGGTATAATATTTATAAAATATTCATATCCACCACTCATGAATATGTATATTTAGTATAAATTAAATTTAAAATGAAATATTATTACAATAGTTTGATTTTTCCATGACAATGTTAACAATCACAAAAGAAACTAAGATTTCACAATATCTTTAATCAATTGGTAATTTTAAAATAAAATCACAATGGATGGAATAATTAAAATTTAAAATTAATATACCATGAATAATAATTTAATCACTATATTACACTAAAAGGGATATGTATATATTCAATATAAAAATTAAGTAGTGCATAATAACAAATAAACCTAAATGGAATGTAAATTGATAAAAAATAACTAACCTTAAAATTTATATCATTTTAATTTCCTATAACGAAATTTATAAGAGATTTATTCATATTATTAAGTTATTAAAAAATCATATAATATTAATAATATCATATATAAATTTTTTTCTAACATCTTATCACCGGTTTGTTAAATATTATTCATTATTTTCATTCTTTTGGTTGTTAAATGAGATGATTTCCAAGTATGTTTTGACTTGTAATTTTTTATTCAATATTATTAGTTCATGATTTCATAATATCATGAAGAAAAAATATTATATAAAAATATTATAAATTATTTATATTAAACATTACACTTTAGTGGTAGGAAATAAAATTCTTTAGTAGTGGATACCGTATTTCATACGTATGCATAAACACTGCATCCCTTTTATAACCATATTAAAACAAATAAATTTAAGAGATATATTTATAATATTATTCCATTATGATATTTTTGATATGTATTTAACCCATTTTATTATTAAACACAACCTTAATAGATTTCAGTTAACGTGTGAATGAATCACATAGATTCTCTAAAAAAGAAGCATCATTATAGACGAACAACATTATCATATTTCCAAAAAGTTTAAAGAAAGAAAGAATGCGTTATATAATAATTAAAAATTAAAAATAAGTTATGAATATAATATTCTAATTATATATACTTTAAATCCATCATTATTCCCATCCTTGAAATGTGATAATGGAATAACGATGAACACCAGTTTACACGGCATACTCCACAGTACACATGAACGAAAGACTGTATATCCTATTTAATGGAGATGGTGATGGTTTAAAACCATTCCCTTTAAAAAACCAATATGTATATTTATGAAACTAATAATTTTATGTAATCATTATAAAAAAATAATTGTGGAATATAGATAAGGAAATATAATTAATACTCTTTTAGAAATACATGTCCTCTTTTTCGGGTATCTTGCATAGGTTTTCATATATTCCTTCTAATATTGGTGTTATTCCATATATAATAATTCTAGAAAGATATTACGCGTTTTTTTTGGTGAATTGGTTTTGTTATACAAATGTAATATGAAATTGGAGGTGTGAATAAGTGAGGGGAGTGAGTGACCTTCTATAGTGGTCGAAATGTGGCATTCATGTAAATAATATAAAATAAACACTTTTTATTGTCTCCCTTAATTAATGTGCATAAAATAATTGTAAAAATAATATCTAATCGGGGATATGGTGGATATAATTAATGAAAATGGGTTTTTTACAAGTTTATAAGTTCAATTTTCTTCTTATGTTTAATGTTTAGTCCTTTGATAAACTCGTTTTTCAATAAATCACTATAAATAATTTTAACTGTATTCACTATTAATTATGGTAGAATACTAATTTCAAATTAATATTGAATATAAAATATGATAATAAAAAATATTTAATAAAATTTTCCAAATTCAAATAATAAAATTGGATAATATTTTTTAAAAATTATTCTTTTAGATGGATTTTTGAAATATTGTTTTAAGTGAAAATGTGTTAAATATTAAATGTTTTTAACGTTAATGTAAACAATTTCCAATTAAATAAATTGTATATATATGATTATAATTTAATTATTTTTTTATTTAATCACATTTCAAATAATAATTTATCATAATAACATATATATATATGAAATGTATATTTTTTATTAAAATTCACAATTTTTTAATAATCATAAAAAATGATATTTCTCAGTAATGTACCAAAAAAACAAAAAGATATTTTATAAAATAATCATTCAAAAATGACGTTTATTCTTTTCTATAAATTTTATAAATGTTTCTATACTATTTTAATGTATCATCGCCATTAAATGGTAGGAAAATTATCTTTAGTAAAATACATAATTTTAATGACTAAAAATCAATTTCTAATTATATTATTCCTATCAGATATTGTTGTTTATTTTAATAAAAAATATCTGAATATATATTATATCATCTTCATTATTATAATTGACTTATAGTAATGAATGTAAATAAATGATATAAAACACCTCTGGTTCATAAATATCATTTTTGATAAAAAAATCCAATATATTCACTTTGTTTTTATGTTAAATTATAATTAATGGTAAACAAATTTATTCAAACATAGTTTTCATAATTTAGTTATATCATTTTATACAAAAAACATCAATGTATAATAGATTATTTTAGCATTAAATCATAATATAAATAATATATGGTAAAACATGGTTTTATGAGTGAAAAATGTTATCAATGAATGTCCTTATTGTGTGTCATGAAACCTATCACAAAATTTCATGCATTGAACGAAATTGAAGACGATGAATTTATTTAAAATATTAAATTTATATTTATTTAATTTTATTTCATATTCCTTTCTATACAAGGTGGGGAATTGAACACACATAATTAAATATTATGTTTAATTTTTAAAATTTCATACTAATACATTATAAACTACCAATAATTATTACATGAATCAACATTATAACCTATGATATGTATGGTATGATATAAATTTTTAAAGATAATTCTCTCATACAGTTATGCTCATGGTTTGATTGCATATCACCCTTTTTTTATTCATTCTAAGAATATTATATCATCCATTATATGGATTACTTTTCCTATGTTATGATGAAATATTTTATGTAGGATTACTGAATGGGATGATCTTTATTGGGGAAATTAAAAATACATAATTAATTAAGAATATTTTTCTCTAATTTCCCAAATTCACTATTCTATTATAGTCCTAAATCATTTGATTGTGTAGTGTAATGAATATTAATCTAAATTTATTTACAATTCATGTAAGATAATTCTGGGTTTCTATATTTACTAAGACTCTCTACTCACTAACTCTTATGATTATTTTCCCATGGTTGTGAAGGATAGTTTTACATAGGGTAAATCTAGGAAGAGTACATTGTGGGACGATCATTCTGGGATATATTTAATAGCCATCATTAAATAATAATATTATGTTTCATGTTATCAATGATAAAAAATTTTAATGGTCCTAATTCATGTATTATATCCTCCTCCTCCTCCAATGGTCCGAAGGCCTTCAATTTTTATTGATTTTTGATAATCAACCTTTCAAGTGGGGAGGTGGAACCCTTACAAGGCCCGTAGGTGTATGTATTACAAGTCTCATAGGCCTTAGACGAAATCATTGCCCATATGCTTCAAACAATACATAAAACCAAGACTGACTACCCGGAACTACTCCTCCCTAACATTTTCATGGTGAAATCATCTCTCCACCTTCACATGGCCATTCGGCTAGGCATTCTCGTGCATTCATATGCTTGTTCGGATGGAAGGTGAAATACCCTCAATTTTTGCAATCTGTTTAGATTTTGATATGGCGAAAGATCCTTGCTAATCCTCCTTTTGAAGCTTGTTCCATAATGGTTTTCTGGTTTTCATATGCACTTAAGGTGGCCTGAAGGCCTTGAGGTGGCCAGAAGACCATATTGACCTGAATTCCTTGGTGGCCTAAAGGCCTTAAAGGAATCAAGGACAAAATCAGTGGACAGAAGGACCAAACATGGGAATAGTAATGCTTAATGTGATTGGAAATGGAATGATAGTCCACTTGTGTAACCAAATGAAATATATGACAATAGGATAAACCTTTTTATTTTGGATAATTGGATATCCTTGTATAATAGTAATAATATATACATTAGTGAGTTAAAAGGTACGTAAAATAATTGGAAGTGATTTTTTTATGCAAGATCAAGTTGTAATTGTCATTGAAAAATAAAAATTCTATTTTTCTCATGTTATGAATTAGTGAACAGACATTGAAGAGAATTTTTAAAAGGAAAAAAATATATTTTATTTGTTTTAATGAAAAGCATAGAGTAACATGTTTCCAAATAATCAATGGGATTATATGGGGGGAAACCTGGGTAATATTGGAGCATATTCCCTAATCCATGGGTTTAGTTATAGACCCTGGAATGACTTATTCACTGATGTTGTTGCTATTCGACAACCTATAGATTAATCTAAGTCCTCAACGTGGCTTAAAAAATGAAATACGGACATCGTGGATTAATGATGGTTGGTTTCTCAGATGAACTACTACAACTTATTTCATCAAATATTTACTATATGCTGGTCATATAATTCAACAAGTGAATACCTTCATGAGTTTATCTACATAAAACCCTAGAAAACATAAGTTTTATGAATTTACATGTTCGTTTTGATGAACTCATTACATCTTCTATTTCGTTTTTCCACTGAAAATTATTCTGATAGGATTTTGGTGACATGATCCTGGTCCATCAGTGGTAGTTTCGTGAATTTTAATAAATGGTTATAATATTTTTATGTTTATCCAGAACATTATACTATCCCAATATGGTTGGGCATCCCGGGACTCCCACTACATCTTTGAAAGTATAAGGCTATGTTATCGATAACAAGCCTATTTTATTATTCTATTTATTTATTAAATTTTATTAATCATTAGTTTCCCTTTTTTTCATTGTAATTGACATATCACAAGAGATTCCCTCTCGATTTTGAATTCAATATGGTTCTAATATCGTTATCTAGGAGGGTGTATTTGATAATGTTCCTTCCTACTATAAAAAATGTAATCGAATTGGACTCCATATAAGTGACTATGGGGACAAAATGATAGTTTCACACCCTCTCACTCACTTCATATCAGTTGTGTAGAAAAGGAAACCTCAAAAAAAAATTGAACACAAACAATTTTGGATATTAATGAAAATATGTAGCATGCAGGTCAATCCATTTATTAGAATCCCTCATTTTTTAGGGATGAGAAAAATGATAAGAACACTATATAAGTTAATTAATTCACTCATGGAACTGTGCCTCATATTATTGAGACCAATAATAGTGATCATACATATAAATAGGATGTTCAATCTTACTTGGATGAGTCTATTCAAGATAACCATGATAAATCATGTCAAATTGAGGAAGAATTTTTGTAATCTACTATTATAAAATGAAAGAAGTTGATAGAGGAATCAATCAATTTTTTCACTCTAAGATCTATAAATACATGAATATGTAGGTACCACTCAAAAACTGGGAGAAAAATATTCACACGATCACTAAATGCCAAAATGAATGGAAAAATATTATTCTGCCACAACCCGTGCCTTCTTAAAATATATCAGAATCCTCTAAATAAAATGACTTAAAAACTTGGTACACTTATTCTAGTTTGGATTATTATAATGGCCCTAAATTTAAATATTATTATCAAATATAAGAAAAAATTTTATTCTCAAAAGATCCTGACTCATGGATGGGAGAGAATGACATAACAACATTTCGATAGTATAAAAATTGTGAATTTACTTCTGATACATAACATAATGTTCGAAGAAGAATTATTATCATGGGTGTATATGAGATTAATAAGGATCTAGATTTTAGCTTCAAGGATATTCCATTGAAGTTTCCCCTATCCCACAAGTTGAAATATCTCTGTTTTATTTTGGATGAATATTTTTTTCCTAACATGTTGTTTGTGAAGGGTAAGATGATGTTCATGATTATGATTTGGGAGAAATTCTTGTAATCTAGAGTAGTGAAATTTCATTTTTGAGATTTTTTTTTAGAATTTGATCAACTTGTTTCATTGGTACTTATTGTGCAACATATTGGTGTATTATCTGTGGATGTTGAACATTTATGGTGGTTACATTCAACTTGATATTCATTTTCTATTTTGGAATTTTTTATCGCACATGCAAGAACATTGGATGTTTCTCTTATTGGCAGTGTTTAGAACCTTGTGGAGGATTTTTGAATTCATTTCATCCCCAATGTATGGTCATGTTTTTTCTATATTCAAATATCAAACGTGTGCTTGGAATCTCTCATGTATTATATCTTTTAGTAATCATGGTGAGTGTGATGGTTTTGATGTCATGGAAGTTGTCATGACCTGGCCGAATGGGGCTCGAGCCACATCTCCATTATCCCCCCTCAAATAGGCCTGGGGGTGGCGACTATCACCAAGTTGGATATCATGCACAATGGAGGAATTAGCCTAAGGTGCATGTACCCACGTTCATACAAACACCTCTATCAAAACAGTGCGTAGATAAATAAAACTGAAAATAAAATCCCTGAATACATCTATCACAAACCAGAGTGCAATATAAGTAGAAAATTGAAATATGGCCCACCAAAATAAAACTATAAAAGAATCTAACCTGCTCATAAGGAGGAAAATTATTCCAAAAAAAAACTCAACAATATGATCCCTGACACAGCTCCGATAAACACCTGATCAGTCTCGCCCACTATGATCTTCCTGCTTCGGGTCCTCATGAGACTCTGTCAAAAGTCATGTGGTCTGCAGATGACACAAACATGTGCAGGAAAAGCCCATGTAGGGGTGTGTATAATAATAATCAGTAGGCACCCCAAAAAAACAAAATAAAACAGACAAACTGAAAAAACTAGGTGACTGGTACATAACTAGGTGAACACACTCCACGATCTCTTCCATCCCAGATGTCCCTATTCTGAGAGATACATGCTCGTCGGATATCATCATTGAGAACATCGTGTTGAAGCATCATAATCTCCAAACTCCTTAGATAAGGGATAACTCATAGTGTCCTCTATGGGATTCATGAACCCACTATGGTATCTCATATATATCATAGATAGGGGATCACTCCTAGGAACTGCAGGAGGGATTCCACACCCCGATCGGGTGATCTCAGATCACATCACTTGGATAGAATCATCACCCATGTAAAGATATTCATGATGTTGTCGGAAACCCCATCACATATAACTCGTGGTTACGGCGATCGAACCGACAGTTCACCAACCCTTGTTAAATCAGACGCTGAGTAGGGGATTATATAACAAATGATTACAAAACCATACTGAAACCCTGGGTGGAGTAGGGGATCGTATACCTGATAATACTGCAACCCTACAGAAAACAACACGCTGAGTAGGGGATCATATACCTGACCATTACACAACCCTACTAATATGTCCCACTGCATAAGGGATCATATTCCCGATGATACATCAAACTCTATGGGTTTTCTTGTTATAGATGGGATCATCGCCCATGAATTAGTGGACATAATGATACCAAGAACCCGATCTAGGGAAATGAGGCTAGAGGATCTCTCTCCGAACCAACCAGAGTGTTGCCACAACTCTATTAGAAATTCAACCTATTGATGGGATCAAAAACCTATACTAAGAATGTAATGCCACATGAACCACCATAGGATCAATCCAAGTGAGTACTCTCAAACACTACAGATCCAAATATCTCTAATTCAAGCAACCTGCAACATTGCCACAATTCACACATCCTAGGCCTATATCAAGGCCACCATCGCGATCTACGTGGAAGACCACATTGGATTGGCTATTTACTCGCCTAAAATGCACAACCAATGAAAACAATATTATTCACCATATAATTCCCATGAGGGGCCCAAAACTCGATCCTGAAACTCATCAAGCATATCACCCAATTGAAATCCCCTTAAAACCACACGCGAAATCGACTACTCATGAATCCCTAGCTGACACCCGATGGAAAAGTCATGTTTCCCCATAAACGCAGAATGCCGACCCCATGGGTCGCACACCCAGTTCTCTATCCCAAAAACTGAAAAATATCTTGAGAATTTGGTCATACCATAAGGTCCTCAACCCAACTGACGACATGTCAATCAGACTCCCCGGGCAGAACTTACGGTGGTTCGAAGCAAAATAATAATATAATATTGTTATTATTTAAATGTTTTATAGAACCCTGCTAGAAAACCAACCCATAAAATTCATGAAGAGAGCTCAAATGTCCTGCCTCGATGGAAGGTATGCATCACCACAAACAGCTCACGAATCGGACTTACAGTTTCTGACTTACGAGGGTTTAAAAAACCATTGGGAAATCCTGTCCAGACCACCGTAGTGCCACCACTTGATCCATTCGCACCACCACCACCCTTTTCGGAATCTGCCTCGGTTGCCACTTGAAACCGGGTTTTCTGCTGGAAAACTTCAGAGAGCCACTGGAAACACCACAGTGATACAAATTTAGATCTGAATCATATTTCGGAAATCTGGGGACCTAATCAACAGAAAACTTATGACAATTTGAAGAAAAAAAAGCATAAACAGAGTATAGGATTTTAAAATTCAAACCTCCTACCTTTTGGTGGATATTCTATGGTTTTAAAGCTCTACTACTACTGATGCACAATTCTTGAGCGTCTGTCGTCATGATCCGAGTCTGACGACACCTTGTTTGATCGATATCAGGTATTCGTTTTGAAGGAACGAGGAGGAAGGGAGGAGGATCTCATGGTGGGGAATCCTTTTTTAGTGCACAGAAAAGTGTATGGGAGGGGTGTTGATTGGTTTTCCTTAATAAATTAATTAATTCAATTGATTAAATCAACACTCCAAACCATACACCCCAGTGCGGAAGGGATTAGGTCGGCCCTAGGATAAATGCGACGTTCTGAACGAAACCTCATCCTCAGAATATCGATCCGAGTCTGCATTCATGAGTAATTCGATCTGATGATCATAAATAAACTTTTCCATTAATTTATGAAAATTCCACTGGTGGATTTTCCCATAGAAGTATCACACACAAATATTTTACACCCATATTAGGGTAAATGGAATGATCTGGATGTAATCGTGCCCCCAGATTTTGGATCCAAGCTACATTTTTGGAGAAAGAAAAACCCTCCATGTGAATATTATTAAAATACTTAATATTTTTAAAAAATTAATTTTAGGAACACATCGCCTTGGAATCACACGTCGTCTTCGTGCCTAGCAATGGAAATATTCGTAGGAATATTAAAAATTCATATAGGTCCAAAACCAGAGTCTCCACATCCTACCCACAATAGAACATTTCATCCTTGAAAATCCATAATCTCAACGAAAGAAAATTTACTCTTAATTGTGTCTACCATGCTGGTGAGTTATGAAACACACACCAATTACCAAACGAATAAGTTAAAGGGACTCATCCACCACACCTCGATAGTATCTACTTTGGGTCGATCTGAATCTCCCACATGGTTTTAGTCATGTCACAAAAACTCATCTCTGGGGGGGGGACCTCATCCTCATGCATTCGAATCACATCGATCAACTCTCACAATGGACTTACCAATTCCCTGAACAAAAGTCGTGGAACAAATATATAGGAAAAGGTACCACTAAAGAATGTCTATAAAAACTATTGCTGATCTATATGGGACACATAGCATAACTCCATCCATCAGTGTGGCCTCTGGGTCAATAGATTCTATGTCTTGTAGTTGTTCTCACCCTCATCCTCCAGCACCCTAATCTCAGTTTGGACCACCTGGGGTTGGTGGTGAGGGCATCTGATACTGCCTACCACCTCTTGTTATTTACCCTACTCTTTCGCCACGAACACTTCCCTCCGACCCTCCATACTCGAGATGTGGCATCTTTCGAGGAGGCATGTTGACTGGCTCCCTCTCCCCAACATGACTGGTTTGAATATATCTAGAAATAAGTCCCTGCTATTTCAGGCATAACACTGCCTCTCTGGAAGTAGACCATATCCATCCTCTGAACCCTGGGAGCTCTGACCCTTAGATTCTTCTTCCTGGGGTCACCTCCTAAGACATCGGTCATGTCCAGACCCCTACACATTCCATCGACTACTAGTTGTCGAGGACTCAGCTTCCACGTTCCCAACACTGATGGGCTGAATCTACTCAACAAGAATGCTCTCCAAAACCAAGGCTTGATCCAACACTCCAACATAGGTGCGCAGGAACATGGAAACCAAACTATCCAATATGCACTTACGTAGACCATACTCGAAGGTCTGAGCCATACAGAACGGGTCTTGAACCATATCTAGGGAGTATCATGATAGATTTTTTAAACATTTCTGAGTACTCCGACATAATCTTTCCCTCTTGTTGAAGATGCAGAAGCTCCTAGATCCATACTGACCTCAGCGTCATCGGATAGAACTATTCTCTAAACAGCGGCTCAAAATCATCCCACCTAAGCATGTCCCCATCATGGGAATGCATCACAAAAGACCATTATCTACTATCCAAACCATGTAGATAACTCGACGCATGGACAACCAACAGATATGGAGGTGTCGTCAACATGTTGAAAACTCGGTTGACTATTTCGAGCCAGTCAACAACTGCCTCTGTGTTTGGATCACCCTTGAACCTCATAGGTCACTGCCTCTAGAACTCATGTAGAGGAATCAACTTTTGTGCATACTCATCATACACTGTCGGAACAACCAGATGCTCAATAGGTGGTGTCTCAACTGGCGGACCACCTATAGTTCTAAGATCAGAAACTGCACCCTAGTCCCCAGACTCTACATGGGGCGGATCGTCACCACAATACCACTACATAACCCTCACTGGATAGAACCATGGAGGCATCCTGAAAGCTAGTCACGACACAGCACAGACAATGAGTATATTTGGGGATCTGACTCATCACGAACAAGGAAAACACAAATCCCAGTTCTATATGATACATGTAACATTATATCCCTATTACTAGTGTCCTGATGTCCTAAGATAAAAGGTCAGTTATCAGCATCCTGGTGAATAGATACGTCGGCCGGCGCACCAAAACTGGAGTCCCTAGACTGAAATCCGAACATGAAACACCCTAACACTTCCACTATACAACCCAAACCAAACCCACAACTAGACCACCTACACTAATTGATCTGACAGGTCAAATAACATGTGATACCACTCTGTCACAACCCAACTCAATGGGTATCGTATTGCAACTCCCCTTGCCCACCATCAAATAGGCCAGGGGCTAGTCACTAGCGTCATGTAGGCTGATACAAAAATGGGAGGCATTATCATAAGTTATATGTACACATGAACATTCAAACTCTTACATGAAACAGTGTAGATATATATAAAACTAAAAAGAAAATTCTTCCATACATCTATCCCAAACAAGAGCGCAACATAATTAAAAAAAAGGCCCAACATAAAGAAAACTATAAAAGTTCCCCATTGTCTCAGAAGTAGGGAAACACTTCCAAAAAAACCCTCTAGAAATTTCCTCGGCATAACTCTATTTTCACATGGTCAGTCTCGCCCACTATGCTACGCCTGTGCTGGGTCCTCCTAGGACTCTGTCGAAAATCTTGTGGTCTTCATAGGGCAAAAACATGTGCCGGAAAATCCTGTGCAGGGGTGAGTATAAAAATAATCAGAAGGCATCCAGAAACCCCCAATATAAAATGGAAAATCTAAAAGTCATTAGACAAATCACAACTGCGAGAGATATCCCTAATGAGAGAGAAACTCTATCTCGAGACCATCCTCGGCTAAACACGACTAGTCAGCTGAGCTTAGGTGTATGTACACACATACACCATGATCATCTGCTCGGGTATATACCCATACATATAACATGAACGACCAGATATATTCATTTCATATACCATGCATCATGAGGTTCCAACCACATAACCATAGACGTGTATATATCTTGTAGAACACATTCAATGAGCTCTGTAACCCTAGAAAACACTAGTCTGATAGATACATGCTCTTCAGATATCATCAATGATAACTCTGTGCTGATACAGTAGAAGCACCAAACTCCTCGGATAGGGGATCACTCCTAGGGTGCACTAGGGGATACAAGAACCCACTATGGTAACTTTTAGATATCACAAATAGAGGATCACTCCCAAGAACCACTGGGGGATACCTTAACCTGATCTGGTTGTCTATAGATCACACCACTCAGATAGAGGATGGTTACCCTTGTAAAGATGTTCATGACAATGCTAGAAACCCCATCTGGTATAACTCATGATGTAGGGGACCGAACCAACGATGCACTAACCCTATCAAAACCACGTAATGAGTAGGGGATCGTATAACCAATGATTCCAAAACCCTACTGAAAACATGTTCTATGTAGAGGAGCATATACCCGAAAATACTGCAACCCTACAGAAACCCACACACTGAGTAGGAGATCATATACCTGACGATACTGCAACCCCACTAATATGGGACACTACATAGGGGATCATAGTCCTACTAATTCCTCAAAACTAAAGTGGATTTTCCTACTTGATATGGTAACACCGCCCATGAATAAGCTATAACATAAATACCAATATCTCGATCTAGGGAAGCAAGCCTAGAGGATCCCTCTCTGAACCCACCGGTGGGATTCCACAACTCTATCAGAAATTCCCCCTATCGAGGAGTTGAAAAACCTATAATAAGTTTTTAATTCCACACAAACCCTCATAGGAATGATCTAAGGGAGTACACTCAACCACATCTAGTCCAAATGTTGCTAACTTGAGCAACACTTAACATTTCCACACTACACACCTCATAGGCCTATACCAATGCCACCATCACGATCTACAAAAAAAAAGAAATAGGATAGGCTATTTACTCACCCAAAATGGAAAAACGATGACAAATATACAATTCACCATAGCATTCCCATGTGGGGCCCACAACTAGATCACGAAAATCATCATGTGGATCTAATTGTTATGTTCCCCCCCAGAAAAAAAAACACCAGATCGACTACTCTTTCATTCATAACAGACACCCAACAGAAAAGTCATGTTTCTCCGTAAATGCCAAAACCTAGTCCTGTGGGGCCCACACTGAGTTCTATGGCCCATCAATTGAAAACTATCTTGATATTTCTATCATACCATCACTGTCTCAATGCCACTGACGCCACATCAATCAGACACCCCGAAAATAAGTTAAGGTGGGTTGAAGTTGAATAATAATAATATATTATTATTATTTCAAAGTTTCGTAGCACTGGGCCATGAACCAAAACCCTAAAATTCATGAATAAATTTGAAAAAGTCCACCTCTACTCATTGAATGTGTCATTGAAAATGTCTCATTAATTGGACTTACGGATTATGGGTTAACAGGAATTAATGAACCCCTAGAAAATCACGGTCCGACCACCACTTGTCTTGACGAAAACCCCCATGCTGCTGCTAGAAACTATTGTGTCTCTAGAAACTGATGTGCCGCCAAAGATCCACAAATGGGCTACTGCCACCCCATCCAGAATCTTCCATGGCTACTTCCAGAAACCAATTTCTCCACCGAAAAACATCTGGGAGCCACCAGGAACAACCCAATGCTCTAATTTCAGATCCAAAAATGTTTCGGAATGCTCAATACTTGAACTACACAACCATTATGATGATTTGATGAAAAATAGATAATATTTGGGATCAAATATTTTAAAACTCAATCCACCCACCAATTGGATGATTGTTGAAACATTTCAAGATCCACTGATGTAGTAGCACAATCCAGGAGCATCTGCCATCAAGATCCGAGTCTGATAGCACCTCATTTTCTTGATTCCATCCATTCATTGAGGTGGAAGGTGGAGGAACAGTGGAGGAGATCCTGGAGAGACTTCCTCCTAGCGTACAACAAAAAGGTGAGGGGAGGGTTTTGATTTGTTTTCCTTAATTAAATCAACACCCCATATCAGACCTCCCGGTGCAGAGGATATTATGTCTGTCCAAGGGGAAATGTGATGTTATGAATGCAAATGTGATCTCTGAATTTCAATATGATGCTCCATTCATGAGTTATTCGAGAAGACTCTTAGAAATAAACTCTTTCAATTATTTACTAAAATTCCCATGTTGGTTTTTCCACAGTAGGTATACGCCTACATATTTTACATCATTCCTATGGTAAACGACATGCTATGTACGCAACTAGGCCATCATATTTTTTATCTGAGCTACCGTTTAGAAAAAAATAAAACCCCTCCACTTGCATGGTATAAAAATACATTCAAAATTTTATAATATTAATTATGGTCACCTCAAGCCTCAGAATCACATGTCGTCTATGTTCCTAGCTCTGGAAATATTTATAGGAATATTCCAATGTCTGATAGGGCCAAAACCAGAGTTGGTATAGAAGAAATTCCCAATATTTATAATTCAAAATTATTGCTTATATTTACATTGTTCTCAAGGTATTGACTTCTCAGGTGTATCATTGTACTGAAATGGGATATCAAAATTGGAATTTAAATAATCTTTAGATATTTATATATGGATAGGAACATATATTTATAATGTTCACCTCACTAATGGCTTGTTATGTTAAGTTTAGTTGGGTATGAGTTTTTTTACCTAATGTTAATCTCATTTTGGTGCATGGGTGTTTCAAATCATGTAAAATCATTACACTTTTTTGTCTTTAATAACATCCCAGATATGTGAATTGGGTACAATACATCCTTTAATTTTTTAAAGGAACAAATATATGAAAAGAATTAATGTGGAATCATTGAATTGTTTATATAATGGGGTTCGAGAAAAATATTATATAAGAACATAATTGAAGAAATTTTGGTTATAGGTATAATGAAACATATAAATGTAGATTTCTGATTGATTTTTATTATGTATATTATGTAATAAATTGAATTTTCTAAATATGTAAGATAAGTGGTATAATAGTGAGGTGATATTATTAGATATCTAGTTATTAAGGGAATGATAGCACTTAATATGTGATTGATGTTGACATAATAGTTTACAATTGTGATAAATATATATTGTTATTTTATTATAATTTAAATGGAATTGTGTGAATGAACATGAAACTGATTAGTGATTTGGTGAAAAATTAGTTTATCTTATCATTGATGGATTTTGTAGAATTTTTTTTGGATGATATTAAATAACATGATAATTTATTTAACTAAAAGGGATAGAGTTAGTTTTATAGAATCATTTAGAATTTATTTAATGTTTTATTGATTTATTGGTAATTATATTTTATCGTAGGAATTTATGCTAAATGTATTAACATATTTTGTTTGTGGCATAATGAACCACTTTATACTGTTTGGTGGGAAAATCTATTTTTGATTTTTGAAATTTAGTGTCCTTCATTATAATATTTCATTATATTATTTTGGTCACCCCAATTATTGAAAAGTGTTTAGGTAAACTATTATTTGAATTTTCTATGTTAATTTTTGTTATTTTTGTGGAGTATATAAATATAATCATATATGTTATGTGTATTTGATAACAAGTTTCAATCATTAGAGTTTTGATAATAATATATAAAACGGATGATTCAACAAACATTATTTTGTTGATCATATGATTCATTAAGTCATACTTTTCATGCTTTACGCTTGAAAAAATATTCATTAATATTCATTCCACAGAGTATAGGATGATGTTTGAATTGATGAAAGAATAAAAATGGATAAAATCATGATTCTGAATTTGAATGAAATCATGTCTGTACATTTTATTTTGATCGTAATCATAGTATTAACTAAATTCCCCATCATGAAGAAAAATATATAGAAATTAAAATGATATACTTTTACCTTCTTTTTCAATAATTTTTTCCTGTTTCACGACTAATGTATTTATAGTTGTGTAGTTATTATCTTTATCATGAACATGTTATCTATTAGTAAATATTAGTCCTTGAGTATTTGTTTTCATCTTAATGTCTATATATTCACATTCATGAAATCTTCTCCATTTTTGGAAACTCAATTATTTGTAATTATGAATAATATATATATGGGGAATATAAGGGTTTTCAATCTAGATAGTTAAAAATATTGAAACGTTGATGAGTATGATAAAATAAAAAGGGAGAAATTTCGTTTATATGTGGGGAATATAGTACCCTGATATTTTATAAATTTTTTCATTATAAAATAAATTTATTTGATTTATAGATTGTGTTATATGAATTATGGTGGTTATTTTTTCCACAATATACTATTAATATATTATTCATCAACTATTAAATTTCAATATATCAATAGGTTTAGCATAGAGGATGTAACATCCTAGGTAAATAAAAAATAAAAAAATTTCATATTTAATAATATTTATGAATTAAATATTAATTTTACTTTAAAGGTGTTGCTATGTTCGATAGCGTACCCGATACGCAACAAAGAGTTTCTTTGAAATCATACGGTGCACACTAGTAATAAAATAATATTATTTTAAATGGTAGTTTACACGTAGCCGTTGTATTGGCAGGAATGAATATAAATAACTAAAATATGATTATATATGTTTTTTAAATGTTTTTACATTTATCTAATAAAGGATAAAGGCTTAAAATATGAAATGAATTAAATTTTAGGCATAGATACTCTAATATTCACTAAAAGGTCGAACTATCGCCTTTTAATGGAGAACCCTCATTAAATATAGTTTTGTTCACTCTTATATATTCTTTTGGACCAAATAAAATTCTTCTTTATAATCGGGACATAAATATTTACTCTGTGTTAATTTTTGGTATTTTTCCGATAAAGTTCATTTTTTAAAAGAATAGTGAAAATGATGTATTTTAATTCAAAAAAAAATTTTAATATAATTTATTTATATTATTAGATTATATTTTAAATTGTTTTTACAGTAAATTAGAATATATTTTTACCATTTAATCCAATAGTGGTCATTGGAATTAATTTCACTTTGAAATTGGACTTAAACCAGTTTCAATCTTTTGATATATATTGTTTCATAAAAACACGCTATTTGTTCTGACATCGAGATTTAATTATTAAATTTATTAATGTAACTTATATGTTTCGAATTTTTTAAAATAGGCATCATTTTTTAATTTGGAATATCATATATAGCTTAGCGTGAACTTTTGGTATTTTTCTAAAAGACTTCAATTTTTGATGAATAGTGAAACCACTAAGTGGTACTTAAAAAATTGATTTTTTTGTTTAAATGAAATTTTACCACCTCTGTGTTTTGAATTTCAAAATTCATACATACATGGTTGTCATTTAGAAGTAAAATTTGGTTCAATGGGATTAAAATAATTTTTGGTGAATAGTAACTTTTAAGTTTTTAATCGCTATTGGAGGTAATTATTGTAATTTAAGGTAAAAATAATGTTTTAATAATATGAAATGACCTTGAAACAAGTCCTACCCTTATTGTATGTGTCATGGCCGACCAAGAAAATCCATGGGTAAACTTGGGGACCTCATGGAGCCACTTTGGTAGGAAAATGACATTAATAACTTTTTATTTAAAATTAAAAAAATGTCACAAACATGTGTTGTTTTACTAAAACAATTTTTAAATGAGGTTATAAAAGTCATATTTTTTACTATATATATTCATTAGAAAGATAAAAATATTTCCTACATCATAATAGTTTTTTATAATTTTTAGACATTAAATGAATTAAATTATTTTTGACACCATGATGATGCAGTGATTAACTCTTTATTTAACGATTTAAATAAAATGAAACAATAATGTAAAATATAAGACCTATACTTGTCAAAACCTATTGTATGGGTGGATTTAGAACTCTTATCACCTTATCCTTGAAATATATAATTTTGGGACCTTTAAAAATCCGAAAATCATTATATAATAAAGTAACCTTTTATAACATTCCAATAGTGCCTCTCTTCTCCTCTTATAAAAGGCCCCCACATCTACCACCTCACTAACACATCTAAAGCCTTTGGCTCGGCCAAACCTTGCCCATTTTGTCTCTAAAAATTCCTATATTACTCCTAGAAGGCTCACTTTGGGCACAAGTCTTTCCAAAGAAGCCTTTGTGGTCAAATCAAAAAGAGTTACACGATTTAAAGGTAGTGTCTTCTCTTGTGTTCTTCTGATTTATTTTTCTTCTCCAACCCTCTAAAATATTTTTATTACTTTATTTTGTAACAACAAAAGTATCTTAAATATAATAGGATGTTTTTATCAGAATAATTAGATCTAAAACCACACACACCTTCATCTAATGGTTGAAAAAAATACTGTTTCTGTGGTTGGCGATTTTCTGCCTCATGAAACGATGAATGTTCAATTTTTATTTAACAACATTCTTGGTGGCCATTAAGATGTCACTCTATTTATATATGATATATATTATGTTTATTTTTTCCTTGTGCTTCGGTATTCTTCATTTGTGGCATACCTTTATTGTTTCCTTTGTGGGTAAACATGATAATTTCATTTTAGGAAGTGCGGACTACCGCCCCCTCAAAGTGATTTGATTCGTTAAAGCCATATATGGGACGTATAAAGGATGGAGTTAATGTTATTATATATGATTTTATACTAGAACTATAGTATACCCATATATCATTATAATTTCACTACATTAAATATGAAATAGTAATAAAAGATGCGTTCATGCATACGTACAGCTTACCGTCTCCATGAACGGTGCATTTTATTTCTTACCTCTAAATGTTATGTACTATTATAAATACATGTATATGCTGGACATATATGATATATATGATATCCAAATCATGAATATCATTCTGGATATAATGAACCTTTGACCACATAAACAACATGTAATTGTAAGAAGTCCATTTTTGACTTAAGTACAAAATATCGACAAAACAATATTTATGAAATTAAATGATTAAATTTAGTTTATAACATGGAAAAAAGTTATTTAAAAGGAATAATAAACTTGAAAAATGTCCTTAGGAAAGTTTAAATTAACTTTAGTTTATTATTCTGGATATTAAAGAGCAATCGAGTCACGTCGGACACGAGGTAAGGGACTTCGTCTCAATCTCCTTTCCTTGTGGAATATTTTGTTCTAATACAGGGCTTTCTTTTATATGGAATATAAACCCCTTTGACTTTTAATGTTATACGAAAGGAATATTATTCTACGATGTGTTTTACAAATAAAAAAAAGGAATGTTTCTTTTGACTTAAGCGGTGACAACGACCTTTTTCGCCGCCGTGAGAATTATTTGGTCTTTGGATTCCTCAACAAGCCATGATGTTTTTTTAAATGAAATAAATAGCATATACTCATTTATGTATTTTGGAATTGAAAATGGTTTTTATAATGGATTTGTTACGTCAATATATTTAAGTGATATATTGTGTTTGAAATGTAGAAATGTTTTCTTTCCATTATTTTTGTTTTATGTCTTATGATTTTATAATGGTACTTAGACATTTGACGGGTGGTTACATGATAAACCATATGAAATGTGGTGCTTTGAATACCAGGACAGGTGGTTACGTTATAACCTATAATGCATTGGGTATGGATGTCGGTCGTATGGCTATTCACCTAAGTGATATATGTGGAAGTCGAACATATGGTTAATCTATTTAAGTATGTTTATGTCCCAAGTTACTTTTATATGTTATGTGTTCTTTATATGGGTTTTTTGGAAATCTATTGGTTAAAAAAGGGTAAGTAATGATATTTTATTCAGTGAAGTGTAATTACTATTCTATAAAAGTGAAAAGTATTACTTCGATAAAGTATTCAAGGTTTTCTTGTTTTTCTTTTTTGTGTATCCCTTACTTAGCATTTAATGCTCACCTCAAGTTTTTTTTTTTGAAATGTTTTTCACAGGACATAATGTGGAATAGGGTCAAGGATGGGATCAAGGAAAAGTCATGCTTTCTTAAACATGGAACTTGGAATGGCTTTTTTTTAGTTCATGTTTTGAATAAAAGGAAACTTTATAGAAGTGTCTACTGTGTAATCTTTTGAGATGTAATTGTTATTGTCTAATTCTCTAAAACTCTAATCCTGAAATGATATTCAATGGGAATTATTCATTTAATTCAATATTAAGTAATGTTTAAGGTTAGGGCCTTATAGTTGGTATCACATGGAGGTTTAGACAACTTTAGGAGTTAGAATATTGTTAAATTATAAATTATTTTATGGTATGATTGAAATTATATAGCATTTAAATATTACCATGTTGCTTTTCCAATGATATTTATGTGTTAAGAATGGTTTTTAATAGAGGAAAAATAACATCTTTTCTACGATGTCATACATAGGGAAATGACCTTTCAAATTAGAATCCTAAGATGGTCAGAATCAGAACTAAATAGTTTGTTGTAGTGATGGCTCAGTTGACTCCGGTGAAAAATGTTGGTTGTTATCATTGATGATATTTTGGTGTCTTCTAAAATTAAATAGGAGAATAAAAGTCATTTAAGGATTATTTTACAAACCTTAAAAGAAAATAAACTATATAGAAAATTCAGCAAGTGTGAGTATTGGTTACAAAAAATTTCTTTCCTTCGTCACATTGTTTCAAAAAATGGAATAAATGTTGATACTGCTAAAAACAAGCTGTTGAAGAATGGCCAAGACCCACCAATGTAACCGAGATACATAGTTATCTTGGTTTGGCAGGTTACTAATGAAGGTTTATTGAAAAAGTTTCATGGTCATCAAGTCCAATGACTAAGATAAATCGGAAGGGTTTTAAGTTTATCTGGACAAAAGAATGTGATGATTATTTTCCGGAGTTGAAAAGAAGATTGGTGAATGCTCTAGTTTTGGCACTTCCTTCCATGAATGGTGAGTTTATTATATACAGTGATGATTCGTTGAAGGGACTTGGCTGTGTCCTTATGCAGAATGATCAGGTAATTTCATATGCTTTACGTCAGTTGAAAACTCATGAGGTAAATTACCCTACACATGAATTGGAATTAGTTGTTGTTGTTTTTGCTCTAAAAATATGGAGGCATCATTTCTATGGAGTAAAGTGTGAAATATATAATGATCACAAAAGTATAAAGTATATATTCAATCAGAAAGAATTGAACATGAGACAGAGGAGATGGCTAGAATTAGTCAAGGATTATGATTGTAAAATTCATTACCATCCGGGAAAAGAAAATAAAGTGGCTGATGCTTTGAGTCAAAAAAATAATGCTTCCTTAACCATGATACATTTGGAATGAGATCATTTGGATTTGGATTTGATGATATTTGGCATATAATTTTTTGGTGTAGTAGGTTCTTCTGTTTTGTTTCAGGTATCATTGAGATCGCCTTTATCAGACAAAATTAAACTAGTGCAGAAGAAAGACAATGGGTTGCAGAAAACGGTAGAGCTATTGCATAACGGTAAGTTGCCTGAATTTTATATTGATAATGATTGTGTTTTGAGGTTTGTGAAGATATTATGTGTGTTACGTGATTCCCGGTTGAAGAATGAGTAGTTATGTGAGGATCATAGTTCCCCGTTTTCAGTTCATCCTAGCAGTACTAAGATGTACAGAGATCTGCGGGAGTATTACTGGTGGGATGGAATAAAAAGAGATATTTCTTATTTTACTATGATGTTTTTGACTTGTCAGAACGTTAAAATAGATCGGAAGTTACCGAAAGGGAAGCTTAAGCCTTTAACAGTTCCAGAGTGGAAATGGGAAAATATATCCATGGACTTTGTTTTGAGATTACCGAATGCATCTCAAGGTAATAATGAAATCTTGGTTATTATTGATCCCTTGACTAAATATGCTCATTTCCATCCTATTCTATATACTTTCTCTCTAGATCAACATTCTTGATTATATCTTAAAGAGATATTATGGTTGCATTGAGTTCCCCTATCCATTATATCTGATCGTGATCCAAGGTTTACTTTTATCTTTAGGAAGGGCATTTCGAAGTCGTGGGGTATGGAATTAAATTTTAGTACATCTTTTCATCCTCAATCAGATGGGTAGTCAGAACGTACAATTCAGTCTTTGGAGGATATTCTACATGCATGTTCGATGGATTATCAGGGATGTTGGGACCAACATCTTTATTTGGTTGAATTTTCATATTATAATAGTTTTCATTCAAGTATACAGATGGCTCTGTTTGAAGAATTATATGGTAAACAGTGTCGAACTCCAACTTTTTGGGATGAAGTGGGAGAAAGGAAGCTGATGGGACCAGAATCGGTAGAAGAGATGGCAAAAAAAAGTTCAGTTGATTCAAAAACACATGAGAACAGCTCAGAGCAGGCAGAAGAGTTATGCAGATAACCAGAGGAAGGATCTATATTTCGAGGTAGGTGATCATGTTTTTCTCAAAGTTTCATCATTGAAAAGTGTGATACCATTCGGTAAGAAAGGAAAGACAATTCCAAGGTTCATTGGACCATATGAAATTCTGGAATAAGTTGGATCAATTTCTTACCGAGTGACATTACCTCCGAGTTTATCTCCGGTACACAATGTTTTTCATTTTTCTATGTTGAGAAATTATATTCCAGATCCATCTCATGTTTTGTGCCCAGAGGTAGTACAGTTGGAAGATAATCTCTCTTATAAAGAACAACCAATCCAGATTTATGACCATAGAGAGCAGGTGTTGCAGAATAAGGTAATTCACTAGGTAATAAATTTTTAAAAACCATATGGTTGAAGAGGCAACATGGGAATCTGAAAATTCTATGAGGGTTAAATACCACACTTATTTTGATAAGTGAATAAAATTGTGAGGACGCAATTCGCAAAAGGGTAGAATGATGTAACATCTCAGGTAAATAAAGAATAAAACATTTTCATATTTATTAATATTAACAAATTAAATAATAATTTTAGTTTAAAGGGGTTTCAATGTTGGATAGCGTACTCGATACGCAATTCCCAAAATGGGGGAATAATTATATATGTTTCTTAAATGTTTTTACATTTATCCAATAAAGGATAAAGGCTTAAAATATGAAAAGAATTCAATTTTAGGCATAGATACTCTAATATTCACTAAAAGGTCGAACTATCGCCTTTTGATGGAGAACCCTCTTTAAATATTGTTTTCTTCACTCTTATATATTGTTTTAGACCAAATAAAATTCTTCTTTAGAATTGGGACATCAATATTTACTTAGTGTAAATGTTTTGTATTTTTCCGATAAAGTTCATTTTTTAATGAATAGTGAAAAATGTTGTATTTTAATTCAAAACCACTTTTTAATCTATTTTATTTATATTATTAGATTATCTTTTGAATTTTTTTAAATTTAAATTCAAATATATTTTTACCATTTAATCCAATTGTGGATGTTGGAATTAATTTCACTTTGAAATTGGACTTAATCCACTATTAATCTTTTGATATATATTGTTTCATAAAAACACGCTATTTGTTCTGACAGTGGGAATTAATTATTAAATTAATTAATGTAACTTATATGTTTTTAATTTTGTAAAATAGACATCATTTTTGAATTTGGAATATCAAATATAACTTATGGTGATGTTTTGGTAGTTTTCTGAAAAACATCAATTTTTGATGAATAGTGAAACCACTAAGTGGTACTTAAAAAACTGATTATTTTGTTTAAATGAAATTTTACCACCTCTGTGTCTTTAATTTCAAAAATCTGACATATTTGTTTTTCCTTAAGAATTAAAATGTGTTTCAATGGGATTAAAATAATTTTTGGTGAATAGTAACTTTTATGATTTAAATCGCGATTAGAGGTAATTAGTTTATTTAAAAGTAAAAATAATGTTTTAATAATATGAAATTACATTGACACATGTCCTAAGCTTATTTTATGTGTCATGGACGACCAATAAAATCCATGGGTCAACTTGGGGACCCCATGGAGCCACTTTGGTAGGAAACTGACATTAATAACTTTGAATTTGAAGTTTAAATTAAAATGTGATAAACATGTGTAGTTTTACTAAAAAAATATTAAATAGGGTTATTCTAGTCATATTTTTGACTATAAATATTAATTAGAAAGATAAAAATATTTAATACATCATGATTTTTTTTTAATACTTTTTAGAAATTAAATAAATTAAATTATTTATGACACCATGATGATGCAGCGATTACCTCACTATTGAACGATTTAAATAAAATGAAACGATATTGTTAATTCTAAGACCTAAACTTGTCAAAAACCTATTTTATGGGTTTATTTCGAACTCTTATCACCTTATCCTCTAAATATATAATTTAGGGACCTTTAAAAATCCGAAAAGCATTATATAATAATCTAACCTTTTATAACATTCCAAGAGTGCCCCTCCTCTACTCTTATAAAAGGCCCCACCTCTACCACCTTTCCCACACCTCTCGAGAATTTTTCTCAGCCAAACCCTGACCATTTTGTGTCTCCAAATACCTATATTACTTATAGAATCCTGACACTGGGGATAAGTCTTTCCAAGGAAGCCTTTGAGCTCAAATCAAAAAGAGTTACCCGATATAAAGTTACTTTCTTCTCTTGTGTTCTAATGTTTTATTTTGAATCTCCAACCCCCTAAAATCTTTTTATTACTTTCTTTTGTAACAAAAAAAGTATCTTAATTATACTAGGTTGTTTTTATGATAATTATTAGAACTAAACCTACACACACCATCGTCTAATGGTTAAAGAACATACTGTTTCTCTGGTTGGCGATTTTCTGCCTCACGAAACGAAGATTGTTCAATCTTCTTTTAACACCTTTCATGGTTTCCATTAAGACGGCACTATATATATATATATGATATATATTATGTTTATGTTTTCCTTATGCTTCTTTATTTTTCATTTATGGAATACCTTTATGGATTCCATTATGGGTAAACATGATAATTTCATTTTAGGAAGTGTGGACTACCGCCCCCTCAAAGTGATTTGATTCGTTAATTCCATATGTGGGACGTATGAAGGATGGAGTTAATGTTATTATATATAATTTTATACTGGAATTATAATATACCCTTATATCATTATGATTTCACTCCATTAAATACGAAATAGAAATGAAAATAGTGTTCATGTGTCTGTACGACTTACCGTCTCCATGAACGGTAAATTTCATTTCTTACCTCTAAATGTTATGTAATATTTTAAATACATGTATATGCTGGATATATAATATATATATTATATACAAATAATGAATATCATTCTGGATATAATGAACCATTGACCACATAAACAACATGTAATTTGCAAGAAGTCCATTTTTGACATATGTACCAAATATCGACAAAACAAACTTTATGAAATTAAATGATTAAATAATGTTTATAACATGGAAATAAGTTATATAAAAGGAATAATAAACTTGAAAAAGGTTCTTATAAATTATAAATTAACATTAGTTTATTATTCATGAGATTAAAGAGCAATCGAGTCACGTCGGACACGAGGTAGGAGACTTCGTCTCAATCTCCTTTCATTGAGCCATATTTTGTTCTAATACAAGGATTTATTTTATACGGTGTATAAAACCCTTTTATTTTTAATTTTATACAAAAGGAATATTTTTCTACGAAACGTTTTACAAAACAAAAAAATGTAATGTTTTTTTTAACGTACGTGGTGACAACAACCTTTTCCACCGCCACGAGTATTATTTGGTCATTGGTTTCCTCAACAATCCATGATGTTTTTTTTAAATGAAATAAATACCATATACACTTTTATGTATTCTTGTATTGAAAATGGTTTTTATAATGGATTTTTTATGTCAATATATTTAAGTGATATATTGTGTTTGAAATGTGGAAATGTTTTCTTTCCATTATTATTGTTTTATGTCTTATGATTTTATAATGGTACTTGGACATTTGACGGGTGGTTATGTGATAAACCATATAACGTGTGGTGCCGTGAATACCAGGATGGGTTGTTACGTTATAGCCTCCAATGCATTGGGTATGGAAGTCGCCATATGGCTATTCCATTTAGTGATATGTGTGGAAGTAGACCGTATGGTTATTCCATTTAAGTATGATTATGTCCCAAGTTACCTTTATATGTTATGTGTTCTTTATATGGGTTTTTTGGTAATATTTTTGGTTATAAAAGGGTAAGTAATGATATTTTATTCCATGAAGAGTAATTACTACTCCATTAAGGTAAAAATTATTACTTTGATAAAGTATTCATGGTTTACTTGTTTTCCTTCATTGTGTATCTCGTACTGAACTTCTTATGATCACCCCAAGTTTTTTTTTAAATGTTTTTCACATGACATAATTTGGAATATGTTCATGGATGGGATCAAGGAAGAGTCATGATTTCTTGAACATGGAACTAGGAATGACATTATTTTAGTTCATGTTTTGAAAAAAAGGAAATTTGTAGAAGTGTCAACTGTGTAATCTTTTGAGATGAAATATTTATGGTCTAATTCTATAAAACTCCAAACCTAAAAATATCCTCAATGGTATTTATTCATTTAATTCAATATTAATTAATGTTAAAGGTTGGGGCCGTATAGAGGTAATATTTGAAAAAATTTAGGCAAGTGAGATTTCTCAATGAATGGAGAAAAATACTAAATATTTGGAAACAAGCCTATACAATTAAATTATTTATAAATATCAATTATATTTTGAGATTATTTTATTGGAATAATAAGTTAAAATATATTATTCATTTTTCAATTTTATTCATTGCATTAAAATTTAAATTCAATTTTGAAATAAAAAAATAAAACTTATTAAAATGTTAATTCTATTAAAACCAATTCTCAAAAAGAATATAAATATTGTTATAACTTATATTTATTATATACATATGGGTTAAATGATGTAAATGTATTTTTTTATTTAATCATAGAAATTTATATTATTCGATATGTTTATAGTAATTTCTTCCAATAATTAATAGAAAAAATATTAAAAAAATTCATAAAGGATAAATGTTAAATAAGTTTATCCTATGTAAAAAAATAAAGAAAAGCCAAAAGGTATTATCCTAATTATTATTTTATTAATATATTTTGACACATGGAACATTAAATGTGAGGTTTAATTTTTTGGGTACTCATTTCCATGATAATTAGCTATATAATATTTATCATAATGAAACTTACCAAATATCACCCCCAATGATTTTAAATATAACATATGATTCTACATAGGTAAAACTGATGTTTTCCAATAATAATGTTGTTTATTATTAGAATAATGTAATTATTTCAATGATTTTAATTTATTTATACTTTAATTTTATTATAAAATTTTCATAAATTATTACCCACTGCCTATATAAAATATTACTAATTAATAAGGATATAAAATAATTTATATTAAAATTGAGAATGTAATATAATATTAAGTATCAATTTTTATCCATGGATTATTTATAGGATTCCACTAATTGAGTTTTCTTATAGAGGATTAAATTTGAATTAAATATTATTCTTGGTTACTTTAGTATAAAATATAATGTATAGTATAAAAAATATCCTTAATGAAATATTATGAAAATTATATTTCATTGAAATATTTGAAAATATTAGATTCATGAATGTGGACATTGATGATAATATGTGGTCTAAATTTACATCAATTGTTCATTTATGATTCAAATTTTCCTAAATAAGAAATATCATTACCCATTTAGAGTGAAATTTTATTATTATGGTAAATGATAAAAATATATTAAATAAGTTTTTAAATTAAAAGAAATAGTTTTTAACACCGAAAAATCCCTTTAAAATGTTATAAGTAAATCGGATTTTATCCTCATAAATTCCCACTGTAAAATATATATCCATATGGAATTATTTTTTTTATAATAACTTTATTATATTTTATTATTTAAAAAATTAAATTTAAGTACACTCAGATAAAATTTAAAATATAACTTGTATCATATTCCCTATATAAAAAATGAATCTTTAGTTTCATCCAATACCCCACTCCTCTACTATCCTCACATCAAATCTCTTGAAAATTACTTTTTCCAAGAGAAACTATTTTGACATGAAAAAATCTTAGGAATCAATTTGGTATTAATATAAAATTATAATGCAAATAATAGGTATATTTTATAACCATGAAATTTTATTTTATTTATTCTTATACATAGAGAAAATATTCATCATCTTTGATAAAATAATTTCATGTTTACCTTCTATATTGTTTTATTTTTATTATGAAAATTGCTAAACAAATATGTACTAAATAGGAAAGAAAATTTTGGATCATGTATATGCTGAAAAACCACCTCATGAATTGGTGTAATTTATTCTCCATTACCTATTATTAAGGATATATATAATGATTTAATTAATATATATATATATATATGAAATTTATCACATAATTACACTTCTGTATTTTTAGTATCATATCTACCTTCCTCCTTCCAATTGGAAGGAAAATGATAGTGTTTCTCATAAGTACATGTGGACTATATCCTTTAAGAATAATTTTTACACATTTTCCATTTCTATATTACATTAATGGTAATAATTATATGTGTAACATCAACAATCATTATTCTAGATGAAATTCAAAATGTTTTTGAATTTTACTGTTTGGTATTTTTTTCAATTTTTAAACTGTGTCTGATAATGTCAACATTAGTTTTGGAACATTAAATTGTGTTTTTTTAAGACTTCTTATAAGGCGTAATATGTGGGATGGGAGTCTCGATGATTATTATGAGTGCCAAACCCAAAATCTCAAATCCAAAGAAGGACAATAGGGCCACACGATTTTTATGAAACAAAGGTAACCTTTATCAAAAACCATGAGGATGATCAAATAGAGTTGTAGGTAATGAATTGTTTATTTTAACCATGGGGGTATAGATTCATGACCATGTGGCTAGATACATGAATCAAATATAGGGGAAATTCATGTTTTTTGAATAGTTTCAAAAACCATGTACATGAACTATGTGACCTTCCATATTTGGTAGTAACACATTCAAGGTTGGCACACGATTTGTCCAACCATCATGCCATATCATGAAAATCATAAAAACAAAATTAAATAATGAATATCCCCTATAACATTATTTTTTTATCCCCTTATTTATGCATCCATCATGCATAACACATGGCTCCTGCTTGAGATCCTCCACTCCACTCCTAGGAATTGAGATATCTAAATCATAATTAATTAAATTCAACCTCGGTCATGTGCATCAGAAATATATTTTTATGTCTATAAATCATCATTATTAATATTTGGAATGATTTTTAATCAAAAATATTTTTGTTTTGTGAGATAATTCACCGTATTTATATGTCATTGAATTATTTCATTGATTTCTCTTAAAATAAACCATATAATTATATTATATTGGATGAGTTGTAAATTCAAATTTTATATAAGGTGATAAATTTATTATCCTTTAATGTTTCATTTATTATAGAATAATTTCATTGTTTTATGTGATGGAGGAATGAGAGTCAACTCTACATTGTAAGTTTCAGGAAATTAAAATCATTGATAACCTTTTAATGTAATATAGAATCATATGTATCTATATAAGGGTTTTGAAAACAACCCAAAAATTTCATATATCATCTTAGATAATTTTTTATATTAAAATATGTTTTATACTTTAAAATGGGATTACCTTTTGGTAGTATGAATTAAAATTAAATTAATTAAATGGTTGACATATTTTTGAATTTACTGTTTGGGTATATTTAATTATTTCATAAAATGAAATGAATTAATTTTCATCAAATAAAATTTCAAAATATAGTATAATGACTTCAAATAAAACTCAATTTTAAGTGAAATGGATTTTTAGAATAAATGATATGTTTAGTGATTCATTGTTTGGAATAGTTTCTCACATATTACATGGGCCAAATTTATTTTTAATTGAAATGACCATTGGGCTTGGACCAAGTATTTAATATTCATGACTTCTGATGGGGATTCTTTATATATGTAGTCTTACTATATTTCACCTTGTTTATGGTATGGAATTTTTGTATACATATCTTATTTACTAGGTAATATTTATCATAATGAATGTATTTCTTACAACTTGATCCATAATTATATACTATTTTACAGTATTCCAATGATATGATCATGGTTCCATAAGGCATTATACTCAAATTAGATACATGTTATATCATGGAAGATATCCTCATGCATGTTTCTTACTAACATGTACGAAATATAGTTCTCATGGAGAACCTAAGTACTATAACATTGGAAATATAGTTAGACCATGCCACAAGTGATACATAGAATCACTTTTTAGATACCATGGATGAACTCATAGAGGACACATATTACCTTTTTCAATTATTTATTCTTGGGATTCCATTTATTGATCACAATGTACAACCTCCTTCTGATTTTTCTAATTGTTACACTAATGGTGTCATACAAGGGTTACATTATAAGTACCACTTTTGAATGGGATAGAATATTCTTTAATTAAATATAAAAGGTTAATATTTTAAATAAATTCACAGTCATAATTAAATAAATCAAATGATGCATACTAAAGGGAAAATTTTATGAATGGGAATTCTCTTTCCATTATAAGTAGACATTGTGTCCCATTATAACATTATATAAATTATTTATAGGTTCACCACATATAGAGGAATTCCAATTTAGGAATACCATGTAATATTATTTAGAGGTCCCATTGTGAAGCCGAAATGTTGTTTTTATAAATTATAATATTTATCTTATTATATGAGTGGAAAAAATTGTCATTTATATACACATACCAGATTTTCAATTATACAAAATTGGCTATTTCATAATTATTGTACACCAAAACCTTCTTGGTATACTATTACAATGTGGTACTTGAAAAGATATCATGCTTGTGGATCATTGGATGATTGATTGCGATGTCCTTGTACATTGTAAATTGGTATCATATTCCAGAGTCAGTACATAGGATTATCATGTATTTTTTCCCCGGATATTTATATTTATGTTTATATTTTTATACTAAAATTTATTTCTTGTTCGTTGTATCCTATATTATTAGGTAGCATCATATATATATACATTCATAGTTGTTTGTTGGGGTGGACTTTTTTTCTCTATAATTGAATTTAACATACACAGTGCAAACTTTTCAATATATACTATTTTATTTATTTGTATTCTCACATGAATATACTATATATTTTCTTTTATATATATTTTATAGACTCCCCACCATACCATTATTATCCCCTCACTACTTTTTGAAGGTCTCTAGTGTTATAGAAGGCTTTCTTGAAACATTGTGGCAACTGGTCTGACTAGAGGTTTCACACATAGTTGGCCCAGGAAAATACAATGTCGTATTTGATTGTGGTGTATTTAGTAATAATATTTTGTACTAGTATAGAGGATACATGCAATTCATTGGCTCATTGGGAATAGTCACTAGTACGAGTGACGAACCCATGTATGAGAAACTATCCATTTTGTTAGGGATGGTTTTTTTCATCAATATATTCATAGATACATTTTATATTATTTCACCTTGAGTGATTAGATAATGGTCCACTTATAATAAATTATTAGATTATTGTATTTACACTTTTCACTATAATATAAGTCAGTAGTATTTCCAGCATAATCATAGCCATATGGGTATTCACATATTATGTAGAGTATATTACTAGACTATCTGAAATATATTCATATTCCTTCTCTATCATGTAATAATTCCTATTATATTTCATTTAATGTATTTTAGTAACATTTTTATTTTTATATATTATAATATAATTTAATTAAATTATTTTGATTCAAAATATTGCTTGATTTTATAATTACATTTTATAGTATATCATACCGCATCCTTTGTGTTCATGTCTAACAAGTTATAATGTAAAGGTTATTAATTTATGTTCATATTCTTCAAGTTGAATTCATAAATGTTTGTTTATTATTTTATCATTTTTACCAATTGTTATAGTATATTGATAAAAATGTATTATAATGTTTAGTTAAATAAAATTCATGATTCCATCTATGTGGTTCGTTAAATTATAGACTTATGGTGATAATATATTTAACATATATGTCATGATTTTTTTGGAAAACAGAGAATTGGATTCATACACTGAAATGGAAGGGTTTTGATTAAATGGAATCAAATTTCAAATAAAGAATGTTTATTAGTTAATTATATATATGAAATTTAAAAACCATGTAAAACCTCCTTATTTTTCTAATTGTTACACTAATGGTTTGATACAGGGGTTACATTATAAGTATCACCTTATAAAGGGACACAATGTTATTTAATTAATTATAAAAAGTTAATCTTTTAAATAAATTCACAGTGATAATTAAATAAATAAAATGATGCAAACTCTAGGGAAAATTTTCTTCATGTGAATTGTCCATTCATTATACATAGTCATTGCGACCCATTAGAACATTATATACATTATGTATCGGTTCACCACTTGTAGATGAATTCTTAATTTTGTAAACCATGTAAAATTAGTATGAGGTCCCATTAGGAACCTCAAATATAGTATTTATAAATTACAGTCTTTCACTAATTATAAGAGTGTAAAAATAGTCATTTATATACACAGACCATATTGTGTCTTAGACACCGTTGGATATTTCCTATTTAATATATACGACATTCTTATTTGTATAATATTGCATTGGGGTACTTGAGAAGATTTCATGCGTTTGGATCACTGTATGATTGATTTTTATGTGCTTGTACATTGTATATTAGTATCATATTGCTGAGATAGTACATAGGATTATCATGTATTTTTCCCATGGAAATTTATCTTCTTGTATATATTTTTATACTACACTGGATTTCTTGTTTAGTGTATCCAACATTATTTGGTAGCATCATATGGACATACATGCATATTTTTTTATGGGGGTGGACATGTTGAATCAGTAATTGAATTTAACATTCGCAGTGTTGACTTTTAATTATATAATAATTTATTTATTTGGAATCTCACATGAATATACTATATTTATACTCTGATATCAAGAGAATAAACTCCCCACCGTACCATTATTAGACCCTCACTACTTCTTAGAGGTCTCTGGCGTTTAGGTAGGCATGCTTGAAGCATTGTAGAAACAGGTCCGACTAATTCACATTGAGGATCATAAAATATATGGGATGAGCATAAAAAGATCAGTAAGGGTTATAAAACAAGGAAAGAAAACATTATATCATCAATATATACATAAAATAATCTTTTTAACATACCTCATGAAATCCTAAGATTTGATAAATACACATAGAAATCATAAATCATAATGGTAACTTAAGGCATACATAACATACTTACATTGTAGCTATCACAACAACATAGGGAGTCACATTTATACTACCTATCACAATATATTCCCTAAATCTCTTAGGGGAAACATTAATGTTTACCTTCGTCATGTTACCCAATGCATTGGAGAGCTATCTCAGGCTCACCTGACCTAGGGTTTTCAGGGAACCACTCATATATGTAACAATGGCCAAGAACCATAACATAATCATAACACATAACATAAGCATAAAGGAATTATATAATTACAATATTGTAATAAAAATATAACATTTTAGGTTATTATAATAAATCCATTCTAAAAACAATTTTAAATACCAAAATACTTAAAATGATTATATGGTATTTATTCTCCTTTTAAAAACATTACGACTTGTTGAGGAAGCCAAAGATCAAATAATACTCGTGGCGGCAGAAAAGGTCATTGTTACCGCTTACGTAATAAAAGAAAAATTTCTTTTTGTCATTTAGAAAAATGATTCATAGAGAAAATATTCCCTTTGAATGAAATGAATATTCAAAAGGGTTTTATTCACCGAATAAAATAATGTCGTGTATAAATTAAAGGATGACACAATAAAAGGAGATTGACATGAAGTCCTTTATAATGATGATAACCTTAGAGTAAGAATAAATCGATGAAATAATTATGTGTGAAAATATAAATATACCAAATATAAGTGGGTATTATGTGTAAAAATATTAGAGGTCATCCACATATATTTGTAGCACAACATAATCAAGAAGTAGATGTTTAACCCAATGAATTGAAATTGGGTTAATAAGTTTCCTTATAGAAATTCGACAGCATAACAGTGTCACTTTAAAATTCAGAAAATGAGATGATGAGAGATAAAAATGGTATCTCAACACTTGGAAATAAAATTTACAGCAATAAGGATATATAATAACATATCCCAACATAAGAATATGTAAATTAAAAGACCTAACAAAATGATGTCTTTTAAAAAAGAGGAGGGTGATAGGTTCCCTTACCGATTTGGGTAACATTAAAAACGTACACCCCATGAAAGAAGGATCATACAATTAAGATGTAAATACCCTTAAATTAAAGTACATTACAAAAATAATACAATCATGGTATGTGCATACACTACACAAAATTAAATAGTGGAAAATGTAGCTTGAATCTCACGGGGAAAAAAAGTTAGATAAAAACCCTTACCTCATTTTACTAAATCGAGTCGTATGACCCAAGACAATAAACACCAAATTAATCACATACTTAAATGAATATAAATAGAATCATAATAATATATATGAAATAATAGTACACAATACACCGCATGAAATAAATAAGTGGCGAACAATGGAAATCTCACAGAATTAAAAAAGAGATAAACTTGATTGAATAGAATTGTCCATGTAGTTATAATTAAACCATCTCCATAATGGTGTTATTCATTTAAATATCATATATATCCTGTATATATGTATTTAATTATATTCCATAATGTTTGGAGATAAAAATGAAATGTACCGTTCATGGCGATGGTAGGTCGTACATACGCATTAACGATACTTTCATTTTTTTCCATATTAATGGACTTTATAACTAAATCATTCATAGATATATTATAATTTTATTATAATATAAATTCTATATAGGTAACATAACTTCATTAATTTCTTTCTTTATAAATTCCATTTCTGGCCTGAATGATTCACATTACATGAGGGGGTGGTTGTCCATCATTCCTCATATGAAATTATCGCATTTGCACAACATTAAATGCATAAAGGTATGTTTTAAATATAAAATACAGAAGCATAGAGAGGACATAAATATAATATATATCATATATAAATATAGTTCCACCATAATGGACCCCAAGACCGGTGGTAGGAGAACATTGAACAATCAACGTTTACTGAGGCAGTAATTCACCATCCACGGAAAAAGTATGTTCTTTAACCATTAGATGAAGGTGTGTGTAAGTGTAGGTATAATACTTATCATAACAACATCATAGTATATTGATTGTACTGGTGTTATTATAGGATCAAATAATAATAAGATCTTGGTGAGTGAATAAGAAAAATAAAAGAAAGAAACTCGAGAGAAGACATTACCTCTAAATTGGGTAACTCTTTTTGATTTGAGTCAAAGGAATCCTTGGAAAGACTTATTCCCAATGAGTAGCTTCTAGGAGTAATATAGGTATGTTTATAGACAATATGATCCATGGTTGGATGATCCTAGGGCTTTAGAGATGTGAGTAAGGGGGTAGATGTGGGGGCCTTTATTAATAGGGAGGAGGGTCACATTTGGAAAGTCATGAAATGTTACTTTATTATAAAATGATTTCTGAATTTTAAAGGTCCCATGATGATATATTTTGAGGATAAGGTGAAAATGTTACTAAATACAATCATCCTATAGGTTTTTAATAATTCTATGTTCTATATTTTACCTTATCATTTCATTTAATTTAAATCATTCATTAATGAGGTAATCACTGCATCATTATGCTGTCATAAATAAATTTATTTATTTAATGTCTAAAAATTATAAAAAAATACCATGATGTAGGAAATAATTTTTAATTTTGAATAAATATTTATAGTCTAATAGATAATTTATTTAAACAATATAAAAAATTTTTTACTTAAGAAATACAAACATTTGTTATATTTCTATTCTTTTTAAAAAATAATGTCATAAATGTCACTACCACACCGATGTGACTCCATGGGTCCTATAGTTTGGTAAAAATCTTCCCATGGTCGTCCATGTCTCAAAAAATTCGATTTAGACACATGTTAGGTTCATTTTATATTATTATGATATTATTTTATTAACATTAAATACCTGAATACTAATTAATCATGATAATTAAATATATTTGCCAACGTTACTATTCATAATGTCAAAAAACAAAGGACTCTTAATTACATAATTTGGACCTTATGATTCAAAATATGGAATCCATTTTACCAAATTCCGAAAAAATAAATTTAAATATAATTATCATTGTCAAAACCAGGATGAGTTTTTACGTAGTAAATTTTATCAAATGATTGTCTTGTTTTTACATCCAATTGAAAAGTAAAATTACATCCAATGAACCAAATTTTATTAAGTGATAAAAAAACATAATTCAATTAAACATTAAAACCAATTAAAAGTACAATCTAACTATATAAATAAATTGGATGAAAAGGCATTTTTGATTTAAAATGTTGTGTTTTTCACTATTCATTAAAAAAATGAAAATTATCAGAAAAATACAAAAAATTCATGCTAAGATATATTTGATATTCCAAATACAAAAATGATTTCAATTTTACCAAATTTAAAACATAGATGTTTCATTAATGAATTATATAGTTAATTCCCGTTGTGAAATCAAATAGTGTGTTTTTAAGAAACAATATTTATCAAAAGATTGACAGTTGTTTATGTCCATTTTCAAATGGAAATTAATTCTAATTACCAACATTTGATTAAATTTTAAAAATATATTATAATTAAACTTTAAAAATAATTAAAAATATTATATAACGATAGAAATAAATTATATTAAACAGAGGTATTGAATTAAAATACAATAGTTTTCACTATTCATTAAAAATGAACTATAACGGAAAAATATAAAAAATTTACTCAAAGTAAATTTTCATGTCCTGATTGTAAATAAAGATTTTATTTTGTCAAATATAACATATAATAGTGGAATAATTATATTTCAAATTGGTTCTCCATCAAATGGAGTTTAATCGACCTTTTAAAGAACATGAGAATATTAATGCTAAAATTGAATTCTTTTCTTATTTTAAGCCTCTAACTTTTATTGGATAATTGAAAAAATATTTAACAAACATATTGAATATTTTTTTAGTTAGTTAGATTCATTACCTCCATTAAGTCAGCTAGGCATTAACTACCATTTCAAATAATATTATTATATTATTAGTGTGCGACGTATGATTTCAAAGAAACTCATTGTTGTGTACTGGGTACGCCATCGAACATAACATTCCATTTAAAATAATTTTATTATTTTATTCAATAATATTAATAAATATGAAAATTTCAAATTCTTTATTTACATGAGATGTCACATCCTTCCACCCTTTTGGGAATTGCATCCTAGCCATTTTAAAATTGGTCTTGGAAACTTCATTGAAAGACCCACATCAGAAAATGAGTCAATAAAACTATCATTTTAAATGAATGAAAGAGAAGTACATTGGTCATTTGAGACAACAGATACTAGGATTCCATGAAAACATGGATATGGAGGAGAAAAAATCCATCAGGTTCTGATGGAGAGTGATAGAAAATATGTCTAGGAGAAAGTTAACCACTTGAAAATCACAAACTTGTGATGGGTTAAATGTTATTTGATTCCCTTGTAGGAAAAGTTAATAGACAAATTTTTTTATTTAAGATACTTTTAATTGAGGAATTTATATATGATCTTAACTAAAACAAAAGGAAACATACTTAGTTGTCATATAGACTTTCATCTCATACTATATTTCTAAAACAAACTCATATTTTCTCCAAAAGATGAGTATATAGGAAGAATTGTTCACATTAAGAGTGCTATAATCAACTTCTAGATAATAAACTAATCCAAAAAATAGAACAATATATTTACCATGTCCTTAGACCATATCCAAAACCATATTGGTTAGTAAAAGATCAGATAATCCCAAAAAAGGATATTCTATTACAAAAAAAACAACTCTTATTCTATAAATTTTTTCAAATAAGACCCAATTTTCAACAAAGACCATTCAATAAACAGGTCTCCATAAAATTCATCAAAGTAATCCAAACTAATATTGAATCCCAAACCACAAAATGATTTAATCACATAGTCTTCCAAGATAAATCTTAACATTTATATTTAAATAACATCAGTTACTCTTAAAGTATCTTATCGAAAAGTAATTATGCTAATCACATATCCTCCATGATAGGTTAATCACTTTCATTGATTACCAAAAATCAACTTATTTCTAATTCATAAAATCATATAACTAAAAATAATTTTTCATCCTGACAAGGGACATCACGTAGTCTAGTGGTAGGTGATAAATACCAGTCACACTTCAGTTGTGGGCTCGATACCCATAGCTACGTTTGATGCGACGGGTTGTCAAACGGTCTGCGTGTTTTCCTTTTTCATAAACTATACAATTTTTTGACATTCCCAAAAAATAGATAAATTAATCAAAAATAAACATAACATATTTTAACCACAAAGGTTATCTAATAACTTATGTTTTCCATCACAAAATGAAATAACCTATAATTACCTCAAATTCAAGGATCATAAAACCCCAAATGGTTCATTATAACTATATCCAAAAATAAAAAGATAATTATTCCTTGAATAAATTTTTCATATATCAGACATTAGGGTTACACATACTATAAAAAGTATTCTAATGTAATCCCATCATCAAAAGTGCCTCTATACTTTTATGAATTTTACCATCCTAATATCTACCATAACTTTTTAATACTTTATATGTTGGTTTCTTACTCATTAAAAATTCTTCATGATCCATAAACCATTACTTTCAAACTTATTCTAAAATACTTCTTTCCTAAAAAAATCATGAATCATATACTACGATTCAATAATAGGAAAACATATGATAATAAATAATCCATACCTTTCATTGGTCATTATCATTTTCTTCAACCTCAATCGGAATGGAATTAGGTATTTGTATAAAAATATGTGTACGATCATGGTGATCCCATTATTGAAACTTCTTCACAGGATATCTGTTTGTATAATGACCATGCACACCACATTTAAAACATTCTATTGATCCCTCAGATAGAACGTATTTCACATTCCTAGATTTAATTGGATTCATCCTCTTTCCATGACAGGTTCTTGATTTAGGACCTTAATTTCCACATCTATAGAATTTTTCCAACCCATTAAAAACATTTCCAAGAAGATTTTTTCAACATCATTGACATATAGGTTTTTGAACATACATACCTTAATGATTATTACCTAAACATATGTAGGGATTTTTTTCTCTAATATATGATTCCTTATAAAAATATCTTGGGATTAGGTGGTCAATCATGACTTGAGATAGTTGTTTGAGAATAACCACAAGAGTTCTCATTGCAGCTCCCACGTCATTCAGTTGCTCGATCAAAAAACTGTCAGAGTTTCCTTCACATCCACTATTACATTTGTGCCTGCTAAATCCAGCCATGTACTAAAACAAAAAAGGTCAGTGTGAGTATATTAGTAAAAACATAATATAATTCTAAGATATAATTATTCATGTTGTATTAAACTCAATAACATTATCTAAAAAACTATGATTCTTTCTGAAATCCTAACCATTATGGTAATGTCACATATGCTTAAAGAATACCCTAACCTCTATATTATTCTAAACTGATCTTTGATACCTACTATAAGGACCTGGCCTTAAAACATTACATATTCTAGAATTAAATGAATAATCCACATTGAGAATCTTTTCAGGCTCAGAGTTTTAGGGAATTATGACATACCTATTATATATCAAAATATTAAAAAGTAGAAACTTTTACTCAGTTTCCATTTTGTTAATAAAATAAAAACTCTTGAAATGAAACATGTCTGGTTCCATGTTTTAGATATCATGCCTTTCCATGATCCGATCCTTGACAGTATTCATCTTTAAGTCATTTGGAAAACATTTCAAATACATGGGATGAGATTAAAAAGTTCAGTAAGGGTTATAAAACAAGGAAAGAAAACATTAGATCATCAATATATACAAAACATAAGCTTTTTAACATACCTCATGAAATTATAAATTTTTTTAAATACATATAGAAATCATAAATCATAAATGTATGTTGAGGCATACATAACATACTTACATTTTAGGTGTCACAACTACATAGGGAGTCACATTTGGAATACCCATCATCGTATATTCCCTAAATCTCTTAGGAGAAACATTAACGTTTACCTCAGTCACATTACCCAATGCATTTCAGTGCTCTCTCGGGCTCACCCGCAGTAGTTTTTTCTCAGAACCACCCGTATACATAATAATGGCTATGAACCATAACATAATCATAAAACATAACTTAATCACAAAGGAAAGATATCACTCCCACATTGTAATTACAATGTAACATTTTAGGATATTGTAATAAATCTATTCTAAAAACCATTTTCTATACCAAAATATGTAAAAAGATATGTAATATATATTTTACATTTAAAAACATTATGTCTTTTTAAGGAGGCCAAAGATCAAGTAATACTCATGGTGTCAGAAATGGTCATTGTCACCGATTACATATAAAAATAAACAGTCCTTTTTGTCGTTTAGTAAAAATATTCGTAGATAAAAGATTCCCTTTCAATGAAATGAAAATTAAAAAGGGTTTATACAACATATATATTAATGTCATGTATAAATCAACGGATGTCTCAATAAAAAGATATTGAGACGAGGTCCCTTATAAATACGATATCTTTTTATTAAGGATAAATAAATGACATAATTATTTGTGACAAATATAAATACACCCAATATAAGTGGACATTAAGTGTAAAAAAATCAGAGTTCATCCACACATATTTTTAGCACGATAGAATCAAGATGTAGTGGTGTAACCCAATGAATTGAAATTGGGTTAAGAAGTTCCTTTACAAAAATTTGACCGCCTAACGACGTCATATTAAAATTGAGAAAATGAGTTGATGATAGATAAAAATGGTAACTCATCAAATGGACATAAAATCTATAGAAATAAGGATATATAACAACATATACCAACATAATAATTTATAAATTAAAATACCTATAAAAAGAAGTCTTTTAAAAAAGAGGAGGGTGAATGGTTCCCTTAACGATTTGGGTAACTTTCGAAACGTACACACCATGAAGGAAGGATCATAAAATAAAGATTTAAATACCCATAAATTAATGTATATTGCTCAAATAATACAATCATGGATATTACATACACCACACACACAAAAAGTGGAAAAGGTAGCATGAATCTCATTGGAATAAAAAGTGAGATAAAACCCCCTTACCTCGTTGTAATTAATCGAGTCGTATGACCCAAGATAATTAACAACAAATGAATCACATAATTCCATGAATTTAAATAAAATCATGATAATATAGATGAATTATCAGTACACAATACCCCACATTCAATAAATCAGTTGCGAACAATTGAAATCTCATAGAATTAAAAGTGAGATAAGAAATACCCTTATCTCAAGTCTGACTTGTCTTTTTCATTTTTTTATATTCCTGAATAATAAAAATTGGTCAATTTATAACTGAATAACTAAATCCATTAATTTTTATTATTAAATTATTATAAAATGTTATCATGTTATAATAATTAGTTAATTATGCGAGTTCATATAATACGTTTTGTTGATGTTCGGTACATGAGTCAAAAATAAACTTGTTTGAAGAGAATTGTCCATGTAATTATAAGTACATAATCTCAGGAATGGTATTAATTATTTATATATCATATATATCCATTATATATATTTTTAATAATATTCTATAATGTTTTGATATAAGAAATGAAATTTACCGTTCATGGAGAAGGTAGGTCGTACGTACGCATGAAAGCTACTTTCATTTTTTGTCATATTAATGGGCTTTAAAACTAAATGAGACATAGATATATTATAATTAATGTATAATATATATGTTATATAGGTAACATAATAACATTAATTAAATTCTTTATATATTCCATGTTTGGCATGAATGAGTCACATAACATGAGGGGCCGGTTTTCCACATTTCTTCATGTGAAATTATCGCATTTGCACAAAATGAAAAGAAATAAGGTACGTTTTAAATATAAAATACAGAAGCATATAGAAGACATAAATAAAATATATATCATATATAAATATAGTTCCATAATAATGAACACCATGATAGGTTGTAGGAGAATATTGAACAATCATCGTTTCACGAGACATTAATTTTCCATCCACGGAAATAGTATCTTCTTTAAACATTTGACGGAGGTGTGTGTAAGTGTAGGTAATAAACTTATCATAAAAATATCATATAGTATTGAGGATAATTTTTTAATTATGATATAAAATAATAAGATGGAAGTGGTGAGTGAGGAAGGAAAATAAAAGAAACAAACTCAAGAGAAGACATTACCTCTAAATCGGGTAACTCTTTTTGATTTGAGACAAATGATTCATTAGAATGACTTATGCCCAAAGTGAGGATTCTAGGAGTAAGAGTGGGATGTGGAATGTTCATATTATCAGAGTATGAACGAGACAAGGGAATTAGAGGTGTGGGTAAGGGGGTATATGTGGGGGCCTTTTGTAAGAGGGAGGAGGGTCACTTTTGGAATGTCTTGGAATGATACTTTATTAAAAAATGATTTTCGGATTTTAAAGGACCCACAATGAAATATTTTTATGATAAATTGATAAGGGTTATAATTACATACATCCAATATGATTTATACATGTGTAACTTATAGATGATACCTTATATATTCATTTTATTTAAATCTTTCATTAATGAGGTAATCACTACATCATCATGGTGTCATAAATAAATTTATTTATTGAATGTCTAAAAATAATACAAAAATATATATAAATGTAGGAAATATATTTATATATCCAATTAATATTTATAGTATAATTAATAATATATGAAAACTAAATTAAAATTGTATTACTTAGGATATACAAACCTTTGTTATATTTCTCTTCTTTTTTAAAAATAATCTCATAAATGTCACTATCACAATCATGTGACTCCATGGTCCCTAATGTTTGGTAAAAATAATCCCATGGTCTTCCATAACTCAAAAAATAGGATTTAGAAACATATTGGGGTCATTTTATATTATTATGATTTTATTTTATTACCCAAAACTACCTGATTACTAATTAATCATGATAATTAAAGATAATTGTCGTCGTTACGATTCATAATGTCCAAAAAAAAAGAGTCTTAATTACATATTTTGGACCTTTTGAATAAAATTATGGAATAAATTTTACCAAATTTGAAACAGAAATATTTCAGTAAATAATTTAAAAAAAATTATCATTGTCAAAACGATGGCGAGTTTTTAAGAAGTAAAATTTATCAAAAGATTGACTTGTTTTTACATCCAATTGAAAAGTGAAATTACTCCCATTGAACAAAATTGTATTATGTGAAAAAAAACTTAATTAAACAACACTTTAAAAACAATTAAAATTACAATCTAACTATATAAATAAATTGGATTAAAAGGCAGTTTTGACTAAAAATGCTGTATTTTTTATTCTTCATTAAACAAATGAACATTATCAGAAAAATACCAAAATTTCACCCTAAGATATATTTGATATTCCAAATTAAATTTTTTTTCCATCTTACCAAATTCAAAACATAGAGGTTTTATTAATAATTTATATAGTCAATTCCCGCAGTCAATACAAATCGCATGTTTTTAAGAAACAATATCTATCAAAAGATTGACACTTGTTAATGTCCATTTTCAAAGTGAAATTATTTATAATTACCACCATTGTATTAAATGGTAAAAATATATTGTAATTACAATTTAAATCCAATTAATATGATAATCTAACCATAGAAATATATTATATTAAAAGGATGTTTTGAATTAAAATATTTCATTTTCATTATTCATTAAAAAAATGAACTTTATCGAAAAAATAACAAAAATTTACAAAAAGTAAAATTTGATGTCCCATTTATAAATAAGGATTTTATTTTTGTCAAATTTGACATATAAAAGTGGAAAAGTTGTATTTAAAAAGGGATATCCATCAAAAGTCTGTTAATCGACCTTTTAAAAAACATTAGTTTTTTTATGTTTAAATTCGAATAATTTGGTTATTTTAAGCCACTAACATTTATTGGATAAATATAGAAATATTTAACAAACATATATAATAATTTTTTAGTTAGTCCTATTCATTCCCGCCCTTACAACGGCTTGGCGTTAACTACCATTTAAAATAATATTATTATATTATTAGTGTGCGGCGTATGATTTCAAAGAAACTCATTGTTGCGTATTGGGTATTCCATCGAACATAGCATTCTATTTAAAGTAATATTAATATTTATTCCAAAATATTTATAAAAATAAAAATTTCATATTAATTATTTACCTGGAATGTTACACATGGTGATTAATTTATGTTTATATTCATCATGATCAATTAATAAATTATTTTTTATGATTTAAACATTTTTTACCAATTGTGATAATATATTGATAAAAATGTATTGTAATGATTATTTAAATAAAATTACTTCTTCAATCTATGTGTTTATTTTGATTATAGTATGATAGTGATATTCTAATTTAAATATATGTTGGGATTTGTTTGAACAACAGAGCATTGGATTCACAGGCTGAAATAGACTGGTTGAGATTAAATGGTATCCAATATTAAATAAAGAATGTGTATTAGTTATTTATATATATGAAATTTATCAACTATATAACCGAATGATTGGTTTATAGAACTACAATATTATATAAAATTTAGTAGAAGTTAAATATTATACAATTCTATATTATCTGGAAAACATTTGTTAAAATTAAATGAGAGGCTACCTATAATCTCTAATGTTTATGGGTTCATTGAATATCAAGGATTGGGTAACCCTATTACTCTATGATATTTATGATCATAATTTAGTTAGATCCTTCTTAAAAATATAATTGCATTAGATTCATAAATGAATTCATTAGCTTTATAACGGATCATGACTATTTCCGGGGAATGAAGACCCATATGAATAATTTATTAAATGCTCAATTTGGTCATGTAGATAGTTATGATATGTTGTTTGTGAAATAAACCAAATAAAATATGTTTAAAACATTTTTAATATTTTTAGTATTATTATGGGATCCATTTTAATGAAACTATGTTTTCTTGACTAGTACCGTATTAGTTCTCTATTTTTCTGATCTAGCATAGTGGTTAAAACCATTAGAGTATTCTATGTAACTAGTGGATTAATTTTTAATGTGTTTTCAGACACCTATATTGATGTACATATATATATATATATGCTGTAATTTTACTTGGTTAGTCCCCTTTTAAAATTATAAAATATGTTTCAATCTACCTGATAAGTATTTATATGAGGCCTTAATGAAATAAAAATGAATATTACAACCTCAAGGGTGATTTAATCTATATTTTGAAATTTAAATTTAATTTTACTTAGCCAAATATGAATTATTATTTGTTAATAAATTCCTAATAATATTTAGTTCATTAATTAATTAATAAATAGTGATAACAATGACAGATTTTACTCACAATACGTTAAATATAATTCTATTTTCTATTATTTTAATAATTAACCAACTCATGTTACCTTATGACACAAAATTTATGTTCAGAAAATTGATCCTTTAAGAATTATTCTATTGAAATCAAACAAAAATGATTTAGATAAATTCAAACTGTATGTGGTGTTTTTTCAAGACCCTTGGGTAATTGTAGAATGATATTTTCGTAGTGCATCAATAAAACAAGATCATGGTCATTTCCAATATTCCAATTTTATATAGATTGAAATTGAAATATAAAACCATAATCCATGTACTTTTTTATCCATGACTACTTGTAGGGTTGGTGGTTCCAGCTTTTTAGGGGAATAAACAATATAAATAGCTTCGTCAGAACATTCAATGACCTTTCAAATGCCCAGAAATATTTCCAATCAGGTGCATCATGGGGTTTTTATTCTCATGTATGAATCTTATTCTATAAATGACACCTATTTTGAGTGGTATTCATTATGTTGGTTTTGAGAAATGGTAAGTGTGTGACCATCATATAATTTTTTATTTTAGTGTAACATACATTCCTAGAAAATGGGCAATCATATACTTGGTCATCTGACCAATCCTCATGTTTCTCTTCATAGATCAATGACTCAAGAGGTTGTCAGCTATAGATTAAGTCATTTGAGATAATATAACTATGGGTGATCCTTTTTCTATTCCATAATATACTATAATGTTGAGTGATTATAGTAATATGGATAGTATCAAATATGATCTGTTGTACTTGGGAATTATCATGTTGTATGTTATGTTCAATGTCATAACTATCATTCATATAATGTAGTGTAATGATCCTTTTAGGATCGATTGTAATATTTATAATTTCAAAATTTAAGCTTCGATCACAGGTCAAAAATTTATTTTTGTATTGTGATAGTTAAAGTTTCAATCATGTCTTAATGATCGAGATGATGTTTAACAATAGATCAATCATTTTCTTTACAATGGTCAGTTTTTTATATTGTACAATGAATTCCATGATGTATGGGGGTGTTATGTAGTGGATCAACCTCTTTACACCTATGTAAAATCAATTCATGTTCACTGTTAAGTAGTTGGGTTCATTCCCTCCTTGGGTTAAATCCATGAAAACATGTTTAATCCATATCCAATACATCTAGTAAGTGGTCAATGGAGAATGTGTTGCGTGACGAGTACCATTTTCCGAAAATCTGATGATAAGTTTATTCTTATGATTTGTAATGTCACAACAATTATTCTGAATATATATCATTTCATATAGAATAAATACCTACTAAAAGGATATTTTGGAAATATTATATAGTTGTTTTGAATTCCCATATGGTTAATGAGTTTCAAACTGATTTTGTGATTATGTGTTAGCGCAATGTAGAATGGTTTTCAGTGTATGAATCCCTTAATAACACCATTTTCAAGGGATGGATTACAATTTTTTTCTTATGTTGGAATATGATTCCATGGGGGGTAAAGGCATTGTGGCCAATTTTTTTAATTCATCAGTCAAAAAATATGTGGGTTTTCAAAACTATTTCAATCATTGGAGGTTTGACTGATATTCATTTCAATTTCATGGTTTTGTTGGGTGAAAATAATATCTATCTCCTTATCTTTTGTGAATGGTGTGTGTCTCTAGTATTCAAAATTACTCTTAATACCCTCTTACTATACAAATATCTGATATGATCATGTCCCCTCTATTGATATTTTATAGACACACTAGGAGTGTATTTCTTATATTCCATAATAAATTTTATATAATTTTGTTCTCGTTAAATAGACTGAATCAGATTATTATGATGGAATTGTTTTTGTTGTTGGGAAATGAATAGACTTTTTTGATACATAGATTCCTGAGTAGGAACACCATCGATGAACAAATGGGAACCAACTATTTATTTTGACCTGACTGCTCAACATGTGCTTCTTTGTACATCATCAGTGCTCTTGATATTTGAATGTTCAGTTTCCTAATAATTCCTCCCATGTAATGTATGGGGTATTAAATAGCTAGGATGAGCTTCATGGTTACTAGTTAATTATTTTGACTTTACCCTGGATATCTATTGGGCTTCCATTGTTTGTATTAATAAGGGTGACCCAATCATGTTTGATCATGTTATATCAATTTTCCTGTTGGGGAAGAATGACATTACAAAACCATGGGCACAAAACATCACATGATTTCAGGTATATAGTTTGGTATATGTGTTCAATGTAATCATGTTTTTCATTGGAAGAAGTTATAATGTTTTGGGTCATGTTACATTGACCATATGAGATGATTATATGATAACTTCATGAAAAAATTAGATCAACATGTTAATTTCGAGTTGGGTCCTTTGAAGTACTTAAACTACAATTATAGGATCTTTGGAAGTAATGGTCGGGTGCGATTTAAGTGTTTCCTGAGGATTTTCATCGAAATATAGACATCATCAGTTTAAATGTGGTCAATTTGGAATCGACAATTTAACATCCGCATGACTCATGTTTTCCCCATCATTATTTTGGTAAAGGAACTCTTAAAATGAAAATATGGATTTTTGGGGCTCCATAACTCAATTTTAGCCTCATTAAAATTATATATTATATAGTGGGAATTGTTATAGGTAAGACGCATAAACATGTAAAGAACAGATTTTGTCTTATACTAGTCTTGTTGAGTAAGAACTATCTATGATATCTTGTTAGGAGTATGCGAATTTTCTCATGTATCAACATCTTATGTAAAATATTATTTTTTTCCTGGTGGAATATAGGGATTAGGAATACAATGGGTCATATTGAACAAGACATCATGAACCAATTAGGTTGTGTGATAATCTCATCGTATCACTGATGATTCTTGATAATAAGAAGTTTTATGTTTGGTAAATTGTTGATAACCATGTCATTTTTCCAAATATCAATCCAGTGGTTTTTTAATTTTATCATATGATTGATTGTGGGGGCTCCCACTCAGTTTCTCCTAAACATATAGATGGATTCACATAGTCGTGAAACATGATGTAGATATTCAAATATGGTAAAATAAATGTTTTTAAAATTTTATCCCAAAAATAAACATGAAATATATGACCTGCCTTCTTGTGTATAGTCACTTGCATGATTATAAAATGGTTTGTCCAAATGTGGAACTAAAAATTCCACCTCATTTAAGGGTCTCAATATTCCCAAAATTCCTCTACATACATTTTTATTTTCTCCAATCAGGTCGTCATCATTCATGAACAGGAGGGGAAATCCTCTTGAGATCCCACTCTCCTATAGAACAAAATAACAAATCTCTATCATATGTTGTCATATTCTATCATCATCTTATTTTTTTGATATCTCATTGTATTTCTAAGACTCTGTTTCCTTCCTCCTTTGATTTATATCTCATTAAAAAATGTAAAGACTATGCGAGATAATTATACCTATTTTCATTTTCATCATCCATATATCAATTTCAATTAAATCATAAAAAATCGAGCTTTGATATTGGATGAGATGTTCATCCTAATAAAGATGTAGGTGGTAAATAGATTTTCCCTCACTATTTCAAGTATTATAGAATAATGATATTGTACCACGTGCCGCACCTATATTTTATCTCCTCTACATTATCAATTACCTCATATTTAATTCATATAAAACTTTCTAATGTAATATTGATATGACTCGATGGGTATTGAATTTATGTCCATGAAAAAAATCCCTATCATGAGAGCTCAAATTTTTTTCATATAAAAATATAGTTTCTACTTCAAAACTCAACCATCCTTGGTGTGTACGAATGAAAATGAAATAAATTAAATCATCATGTGATATTTTAATTTACCATTATTGTATATATAATTTTTTTCGCATAATAAATTCATGAAGTTGTATCAAATGAATTGATTATTAATAATATAAAGATTTATGATAAAAGACCTCATTATGGTGCTTGGTCTTGTATGTAAAAATTGATATTTGTAATGGTTCATTTCATGTATTGGTTTCATTATTATTACATGGGCATAATTATTTTGTAATTTAAATAATTTTTGGTGTTATCCCACTCCATTAATATTCAAAACATCTGATTTTACTTTCTTAAATATATAGCCATATTAATTTTCACCTTGTTTATGATAAGGCTTGTATATTTGATTGTCCTCCTTTGTGAATAAATATAAAATTAATGAATGTATTTTTTCACCTACAAAGATACATAGATTCCATTTTATAGAATTCAATGGATGGGATCAATGGTCGGTGAGGATCTATTAACATGGGAGATACATGGAATACTTAGGACTATCTAAACATGGGTGTATTTTACCTCCATATGATTGATATTGATTTCCTTTGGAGATCATGTGGATGGTATTTATAGAGAGATGTTTTAACCATGTGATTTCTGATACACAAAACCCAATGTGAGATATGTATTAAGGACTCATATGGGACCTATTTGACAATATACAGAGTGTGGTGCTTGTGATCTCATTTATGTATTACAATGGATGTAGTCCATATGTTATTTTAATTGTTATGATCATGCTGAGAAACCTATGTTAATTTAAAAGGTTCACCTTATGTGGGACTATAAATTAGTTTAATTAAATACATGATATAACTCATTTAATTAAATTAATAATGATTATTATATAAATAATAGGATTTTTCTACCATCCCCAATCACAAATCTCATCATTGTATTTTCATGTTTTATAATTACGCTTACCCATTAGAACACAATATTCAATCTTTACAGTTTCAGATTGGGATGAAAAGTTCTAGATTAGTCTGAATTAGGTAATATGTTTTGGTGGTCCCATAGGGAACCCAAACTGATTTAATTATTTTATTATAATATTGAAAATATTTTTTCCCTAGAACTAGTATTAATTTTTTTACATGAACTGGGTTATTAATTATATATAATTTTTTCGTTTCCAATATAATGTCTATAACACCCTTCATGGGCCTTCATTTAACTAATGTACCCAGAAATATTTCTTCATTTCAAGCCCAAGGGTAAATGTTTATATTGTCCTAATACATGGGAGATTTGGAGAATATGACCGAGATAGTACGCATGATTATCTTAGAGTTTTCCCTTCTTGATTTCGTACTTTTTATAAGTATGTTATAATGTATTTCATTTCCTATTGTATGATTCCTATTTACTATGTTTCACCATGTGGAGAAGTATGAATTGGTTTATTTGTTGTTGGGCATTTTTACTCACTTTTTTAATTATCTTCATGTTATATGGTGTTTCGTTATACACAACATCCACTATCTGTATATTCACACCTAATTATATTATTGTGATACTCTAAAATCTAGGGTACCGTCTCCCCACCATAGCCCCATTACATTTTCAATATAAATCGACAGCCTCCATCATTTTAGAAGGCACACTTGGAATATGCAGCGACTGGTCTATTTACTAATTTCTTATTTAGTTGGTCTAGGTTGTTACAATTTATTTTATTATTTATTCTGTTTTATAATTTATAAAAATGATTTTTAAAATGTAAAATCTTATTTATGATACTTTTTTTCCATCCATTAAAAGTTTTTAAATACTATTCTTCAATACAGTGAACATACTATCTCTAAAAATGTGCTAATGTATTTCATGGTGTATTTAATTTATAGATGAATATAAATATGTATACAAATAATACATATGTCCATTAAATCATTAGTAAAAATGATTAGAATTTTAAACCATGATCCTTGTTCATGTACAAAAACTACTGAACCGAAACATGCATGAAAAACAATGTATGTATCGACCAGAACTATTATTTTAATAAATAATTGTTTATAAAAATTTGATAAGAAGTCATAATAAAAACATATGGTATCAGTATTATTAAGGGGTATATTTATAATATATTCATAGTTATAATTATGGAGTTACAATTTATTATGAATAAATAAAAGGCCTGAGGTAAGGAATTTAAATCTTACTTGAAATATGTGAAACTCATTCCATATTAACTACTTGATTATTTAATGCTGATTACAAAACTACGTGCCTTTTTTATGAATAGTATAATGTAAATTATTAGTTTATGCATATAATATATGGTTATCTATTTTGTGATGAATTTTTAACCTAACAAATGTGTAATGGGTTTTACTTCATGATTATGATAATATTGATGATGATGCAATTTTATGATATAACAATCTACAATTCTATGAAATTTATTATAAATTATTTTTATCTTAATGGTTGACAATATATTATCTTAATTATCAATGATTTAATTATAAATTATTTCAATAATTATTTATACTCTTTATTAATAGTTAAATTTAATTTTTAACCATTATAGATTTTTTTAAAAATTTTTGAGAAGGTTCTTATTTCTATTTTCCTAACAATGAAATTTTTTCTTTTAACATAATTGGTAATTTAATCATTATTTTATAGTAGAAATCATGAACCAAATTTGTCACTGGTATTCCCAAAAAATTCTAAAAAGTTTCATTTAAAATTATATTTAGTTAAATTAAATTTTATTTAATCTTTTATGTTTTTTAAATTTTATATATTTAAAATAAAATTTTATTATGTGAAAATGTTATTTTTCTCATGAAATGATCCATGTGATATTTTTATGGAATTTTTCATCTATGATATCATCCATTGTTAGTATAAATAAAAAATAGGGATATAATCCAAGGATACCATCCATATTATTTATATATATTTTTTATCATATAATGGAAATTCTTTTTTTAATCCCATTTCTATTCCTCAGGTTATGACCTTATGAAATGGATGTAAGTCTATGAAACATGTATCTTTTTCAACATGTTATTCCTAAATTATATTAGAAAGAAAATATTTTCTCTAAATCGGTTTATTTCTTATTGAATTTATGAATTATTTTTTAATCGTATTTATTTTCATTGGATAATTCCTATAATAAATTTTATGAAACAATTTTATCAATCCATTTTAATGATATGATAAACGGTTAATGATTTCAAGGAATCTATATGTATGAATTTTTTTGTGATAGGTTTTACTATAAATATATATCCCAACCATAAATTATGTATTGATTTATATCTCATTAGATAGACAATATTTTAATTTTTAGTGATCCATGATTATTAAGGTACACAATCCACTTTGATAGTCATTGGATTATACCTTTCTTATCATGTTTTTGTTCAGACTGAACTAAATAAACTATGATAGTATCAATAGTATTCCCTGATGAAAATAAACATAAATTAAATTTTTATTTGTATTACAAAAAATTTATTATTGTTTTATGATCTAATGGATAATTTTGATTGATTACATTAAGATATTTGTCTTATTACCTTCCATGAATAATTTAATGACATACATTTCCTATCTTTGATATAAAGGGTATTGTTTTTAAATGATATAGTAGTGTTATGATACACATATTCTGAATTTATATTTAGGTGGTGATTAGTATATCTAGTGTTTACACATCATGAGCATATGATCACACCCTTTCATATTATTCCATTCTAATGTTTATGACATAAGGATTTAGGTAAACCATGTATAAGAGAAAACAATGTTTGAAAATATTTCGAGATGATTTTAAAGATCATTGGGGAAATAATTATGTTGTGTATTAAGTATCCAATGAACCTAAACATTTATATTACTCCGGTAAGTATTTTTTAAATATATTGAGAATTATTCTACTATAATTTGATTCATATGTATGAAAATATATATTACTATAATTATATTGGTATGAAAGGGGTATCCACTATATTTTTTTCTAATGGAATATGGTCATATTTAATGTTCAAAAGAGAAAAGGATATTGAATGAATCAAAGTAGAGGGATTTGTCCATTAGTGATAATCATAACTCCCTTATCATATCTTGGTAATTGGATCTTATGGAGAGCCATGTTTGGAAGAACTCATTTCAAAATAATTTGATTATTGGATGATAGAAGATGTTATTGGTGTATTTGTGGTACAATTAAAACCTACATGTGAATTGTTTTTAATCTACATGATGATTGTTTTTCATATATAATGTTTATCTAGTAATAAATACATATAAATTTGAATTGAATTATATATTGACTTGCATAAGTTAATTCATATTGGGTTGTTAGAAACACAAACAACATTTCTCTATGAGTAAATAGATGTTGAAATATACATGTAAAAATTAATTTATTTCATGCATAAGAAGAAACTAAGACATATATAATTTCTCATTTATATCCTTCAATGATCAAAATATGAAATGGTTACATAAAAGCTAAAATTATATTATATTCTGAAATATAATAACTTCACGTTATGAAATGATGACCATTTATATTTTTTAAATGAATTTAATAATTGGATATTTATTATCATACTACTCTATTTTGATGATGTCTTGTTTACATGATTAGATAATGAAATAATTTAAAAACTAAACATTTAGTTTTCAAGATTCTCAATGAAGATGAATTTTGGAATATAATAATATATTTTTTGAATTCATATAATGATATACCTATGATTATGTAATTTGTGTATAGCATTGTTAGACTGTATCCAAGATGAATTTAAGCACATTTACATGGGTGTGGAGACACCAAGGTCCATACTCATTACAAATATCATCATGAGTACCACGGTTCTGTGAATAAAAATATACAATGATGAAGATTACATTGAAATGGTTCCATATTTATCAACAATAAAATTTTACATGTACACTATTTTATATTCATATAAAAACTAAACAACAAGGTGTGTTGTTGGATGGATTATGTAAATACCTAGAATATGGAAATGAGAAATTTTGATGTGGGATATATGATACCTGATGGGTTAAATATAATTGTACCATTTAAATGAAATAAATGATACACTATTTTGTTTTTCTATCTCATATATTGGTGGAAATTGAGACATAAAGAATAAAACATCTGTTTTTCCCCATTGTTGAAGAATAGTATGTTAGTTTTTTAATATTAAATTGGTAGTTGAACTATCAATAATGGATGGAGATTATGTAAAAATTATTGATGAATTGATGAACTTTTTTAGACATGTTACTATAGGATCTCATATGGTGGAAATAATTTAGATAATTATTTTAATATTCATGATGTAAAATGGGCATACATTAAAATTTAAGTTTATTTCATCAAAATAATATGTTCAAAAGAAGTAATACTTTATCTGAATATATTCTGATTTCATAGTGCTAGATATGGATTTGAGTGAAAATATAGAGGACATGGTGACGATATTTTTGACATGAGAAGTTTTTTTTAGATTTTTTACCTTAGTTTATTTTTGGAAAATTAGAATATTTTTTTTTGGGAATTTGAGGCTGTATTATATTTCGATAAACCATACGAATGAATTTTAAAACAAATATTGGTTTTTTTGTTGAATATTGAGAAAAATTTTCAAATTGTGATATTATTCAATTTCAGTTATGGAATCATTTTATTTCTAATATATTATAACAAATCGATGGAGAAACTTTAAGTGGAATAATGTATGATCATGAGATATACAAGTTTAATAGAAAAAGGTGATTTATAGATGTATATAATGAAATTAAAAATAATTTGATTTGATTTTATGGATGAATAAAATATATATAATGTCTCAGATAGAACTTAAATAATAAATATAACACATTGAAAAATGTTTGACTAAAATATGAGCTAGAATGTACATTGATGTTTTCACTAAGAATATCAGTATATATTATTTAATTTTCTATCATTATCTTAATATTAGGAATATAAAATATTAGTATTGTTTATGTTGAGTGATGGATGATTTAATCCTATTAAATATGGTAATGGTGCTGGATATGCTATTTATAATGTCAAAATGTAAAAGTAAATGGGTTTCCTTCTTCAATTTCATTGCTAACTGGTGACAATTAGTATCCATTAAATGTGATTATTTATGGGATTATTTTTATGATAAAATATAAAACATTTTATGTCTTAGTACAGTATAAAATATTTGAGAATGTGTTTTAGAATAATTTATCAAATGTTGTTGTATTTAAGAAACATTTTCTTTAAGTAAATTCCTCTATATGAGGATATAAATAAATTAATTGATGGAAATAGAATTGGTTGATGTGGTGAATAATTTAATAATACTATAGGATCGATTTAATTTAATTTCAAATACCTGAAGAAGTAAAAAAGTTTAATTGGATTTTTTTTTGAATTTATGTAGAGTATTATTGAACAACTATATAGTCGAAAAAATTATCTACGAGTGGATAATTTCATAAGAACTATATTTAATATGTAGTGGAATATTGGAAAATCCATTGGGGGATACATATTAATCATTATATGGTTTCATAACGATTATTTCTATTGATCAGGGAAATTATATGAATCACATTGATTTGTGTAAGGATTAAAGGAGTTCCATTTGAATAATAGATATTTGGGTAAGGATTAGTAATGGAATACGTAAGTATCATTTTGATATTAACATATGAAATCATTCTTCTTATATGACTGAAAAACTGTAACATAAGAATTGAAATATTATATATAATGAATTGATGATTGATATTATCTGAAGAACATCATTTGAATGAAAATACACATAAAAATTAATTGTTTTTAAATATTTATTTTTTAATGAAATACATATTTAAATTATACTCTATTGATTCATAAAATAAATTTGGAATTAAATTAAAACATTTATATATATATACTGGTATTCTGGGAATTACATATGTTAAATAAATAAATACAATTGAATCATTATTTATTATTATGTAAGTGTTTCATTCCAATAGAAAAATCTCATTGTCATAATTATTTTAACATGATTAGAACTCAATCTAATTTTATAATTTCGATATTATGGATTATTGTGGATAGAATAACCGGTTTCTAAAAAATAATTTATAATAATCCCTTGATAATTTTTCCAATTATAATTAAAATAATAAAATATAACACTAATTAAATGATATATCCATAATTTTCATGGAAATAGTGTTCCAATAAAAATCATGATAAATACAAGGATAAATAATTATGGATAAAATATATAAAATTACACGATAGTGAAAGTGTACCCTATACTATTAAATGATAAAATATTTTGGTATCAATGTATAAATACTAGATATTTTTAAATAATTCATTATTAATTTAATATAGAGGATATACTAATGTATTTCAGAACATTGGTGCAACAATAAAGATGATGGAATCAAACAACAAATATATTTTGCTGAAATCAAGGGAAAAGTAGGATGATAATGGAATCACATCCTATGATATGTGGTATCATTATATATTAATTACAAAAATTAGGCATGGATAATGATCATTTGGATTAAATAGACATAAAATCATAATGGAGAATCAGACCACATAGACATTACACTAAGAGACTGGTGTATTTGATGATTTATTGTAGAAATAAGTTCATGAAGACCCTAAAAGAACTATTTGGTGTATGTATAAAGATGACATATATTGAGTGAAAATTTATTTTTAGGAGATATTTTCATCTTGATGGATCTATAATAAAAGAAATCAATGGAATGCTTCTATTATATTCTCATAAAAGATTATATTTGGTCAATTATCCTATATGATTTTCAAGAGATAACATGTATATTTACTCGATGTTTTAATATGAATTAATGAGGTATTGGTTCACACCTTGAGCCTGTAATTATTTCATATATCTCATTCAACCAATGTAAATACAATTATTTCAACAATAGTAGGGGTCACAAATTTAACCATAACCCTATCTATGGTATAACATGAAAAAATTCACTATAAGTGGTATTAGTGCCCACCAGTATCCCCTATTAATGTTTTTAAATTTACTGAATGATAATCATTTTGAATATCAATCCCATAAGAAAAACTAGAATACATACATTTAATGAAAAAAATTCATTTATAATATAAAAATATTCATCCATATATTATGTCCTATGATTCATAGGTAACTGATCATATATCTGTGGGATTTACTTGACATTCAAGAGATGACACCATGACTTAAATTGACGTGAATAATATTAATATGGGTTTTCAAAAAATATATTTTATACCATCACCCTTATTAGAAAATATATAAAATAAAAAAATGGGGCATAATAATTCCATTATAATGTGGGATTACAAAAATCACATGTATAAAGGAAATGTTACGATTAAAGAGAAAAAACATCATATATTCATATATAGGATTCAACAAAATATATTAATATATGATTTAAAAAATTATTACTAATTTATATGATCAATTGTGGTAGTTATACACACTATAATATTTTCAAATAAATTCATGGATTCAAATATTTTAAAGATGAATATATTATATTATCCTGATTTTTTTACTCTAAAAATATCATATATGGATGGGATACGATAAATTTATATTATTTTACTATAAAAAACACTAAATAATAACTAAACATGAAATTATTTAGTGATAAATAATAAATAAAAATTAATAAATCAAATTCAAATACATTGTATAATAGATGTACATGAACAAGAGGGTTTATTTTGGTAATGATTTCATTAAGAATATGAAAGAAGTGATGAGATTAAAAAGTCCATGGAATTTATCTCTTAGAATATAATAATATAGATATAAAAAAATAATTTATACTTCTTTTTAAATGAATATTTTTTAGGGGAATTTGTAAATATTCAATTTAGGTCCCTTAAAAAATATGATTAAAATGAATGTGATAGTGAACAATGACACATTTCAAAGAGAATTTTCATAAAAAATAGAACATTTTATTACAAATTAAAGATTATATATTTTGTTAATTCGTGATAAATTTGATTAAATGAAAAAACAATGTGAAGAATTAATGTCCTATAGTGAGTATGAATAAGGTATCATTCAAAATCCAAAAATCAATAGAGTTCATATGAAGAATAATTAGTATTCATGATTTACAAAAGATCAGAGAGAAATAATTAAATAATATTGATTATATAATGTGACTAGAACATATATACTACATTGAGAAAGATTATATAATCAATACAGGACTCAATATTCAGGATAATAGTAAATTAAATAATGAGTTGATGAAGAGTAGTATCATTATAGAGGTAATAATTTAAACGATTAAAACATCAACATACCACAATAATTGTGAATATCGTAATGTAAAATTGTTTTATATTGAATAAGTTATTCATAATTGAAAATCTATGTTCCTTAATGACGAAACAAAATTTAATACAATGATATAATACTATGGAAAATATATGTTATCTCATGTTTAATCATCTAAAACTACTAAGATGAAATAATCTATGAAGAATTTGTAGACTGTTATAATTTTATCATGTGGCATTGAATTTATTTTATATAGTAATGAAAAATCAAAAATACAAACTATTATATATAGTGATAATAGAAATAATAATGACTATACTCATAAAATTATGAGATATGGATTTTAGTTAAAAAATGAATATTACCAAATATGATACTGAAACACTGGATGTAATTTATTAAGATATAAAAAATTATTTTCATAAATAAATCAATTGATAACATATAATATTATGGTTCAATTCATACTAATGTGGTTATGAGGAATTTTGGAACAACCGCATCATAAACTAGTACAATGATTCATTCCCATAGAGATTGTATAAATCGAAGGGGGTACGATATAATATAAGATAATATAATATTTAATGAAGAAAAAATTTTAAATCATGTAGAATCTCCCATTTGAGAAATTAGTATTTCTGTCCATTGAAATTGAATTTCAAAATATGGAAGAAAAATATGTAAATGTGATAAATATGGTCACTAGAATGAGGTTAAAATATTATCCCTTTCATAAGAGAATTTTTTATATATTATAGCCATTAATGATAAGAAAAATAAAATGAAATTATACAATAAATTTAAATTTATTTCTATTAAAAATGAAATGATTTAACTACAGAACATAAATTCATGGTTTAATGGAATAAGATAAGGCTCGTAAAATGGGATGATATCTAAATATGATAATGTACCTTATGAGAAGAATGGGAAATTTGAAAACAACATGTAAAGGATGATACATTGTTTCCAGATATGTTGAGGAACTAAAAATGATTATGGATATGTCTAAGGAAGAATGTTAATTTAATTTTCATTATAAGAATAAGTACACACAATTTGAAGGAATGTAATGATAGAACAAATAATTATTTTCCATGGAATCACATGATAGTGAATTAAATAAATGATGCATATTAGAAATTATATACATATGAGGATAACAATTATTGAGGATTATAGTTAAGAGAAAAATATCAATTTTGATAGAAACACATTGGAGAAAAGAAAATCATATCCAAATTCCATTTTATTTATATATGTACTAATATATAATGAATAAAATGAAACATTATAATGTGTATTTATAATGAGGTTAGAATAATGGTAACAAAAAACATATGATAGTATCTTCTAGAAACAATGTAACAACCATAATGAGGCATATAGTACATACTTGTAGGGGGGCCTAACATTATATGAAGCTTCCAACAGATGTTTTAAATCATGAAATATAAATATTTTTAGACCAATTTTTTTTATCACGAGATTGAGGTATGGTGATAATGGTGTTATTTCATTTAATTTGATCGTATTCAAAAACAAATTCATACCTATAGTATATATCTCATCCACATTATAATTATTATTCTTTAAAATGTAGGGAAACACATCAATTTTCACATATAAGGTCATTTACATAAATAATTCATTACATGATATTCAAGATTTAGTAACTATTTCATATCCCTAATTTATAGATATAAAAGGAAATTTTGTCTCCAAATCCATCTATAATGAGATAAACTAATCCATAATTCCTTTACACTAGACACGGACTTATATATATTAATCTGTGTAGCAATATCTACAAAATTTAGTTACAAAACTACCTTATTCGTGGGAATTTCAATATCCCCAGTTTTATTTCATTGAAATATAAAAAATCATACATAATTATATATGTGATTCAACTCTTATAATCCCCACCTTATCGATAAAAAATATAATGTAATATGAAAAGGGTTGTATTCCTCACATATCATTCTTCTTCAATGATTTGATGTATCAGTGAAGACATGTGTTTTTTACATTTTATGAGAAGTCGTTTATGATCATTATTAATAAACATGATATATAAATTAAGTATATTAATTATGAATTTAATATCCTAAATTATATAATTTCATCATTTTAATTAAAAACCTTTGTTTTTTTCGATGAATTTAAAAACTGCATGATATAATTATAATGTTTTTCGGAGTTCGTGATAATTCATTGAGATGAATTTGAGTTGTTCTGAATATATTTTCTATAATCTATAATTATTATATTCAATCCAAAATTACATAAGTGTTGAAATGTTCATTTTAAATATATGTGATATATAATGGATAATTAGATATGGCATTTAGTCTATAACAAAATCAAAAAATGGTTCATTGTAGATAATTTTTATTTCTAATGGTATTACTTTGTATAACATGTATCTATTTTAGGATAAAATTAATTCATAAGACTTATTGATAGATTTTTAAGGATAATCATATACTTATGTAAGTAATATTTTGAGAATATTATATGAATCCATTCTTATCATATTTGTGGTAAACAAACATCATATGATAGGTTGAATATCATATTAGAGGATTCAATATTTTATAGAAAATGATGATATAATTATGAACGAAAATATTTATATAAAATATATTCATATTTGTGATTAAATTTTACAAAATAATTTTAAAAAACGAGACACCGATGTTTTTATAAAGAATAGGGGAATTAAATTCAAAGGATGATTCATTTGTTGTTGTTAATATATTTCAATATGACATTTAAATAATGTTTATTTTGACTCAATATCAACTAATGGGAATTTATTACATGTTGAAATAAAAATTAATGTAACACGTCTATGAACACAAGTAATATGAAATGAAATGTAATTCTTCAAATATTATAGAACATTAAATATTGATGAACAAAATTAATAAGAATGGACTTAAAAAAGTTAACAATAATTGAAATGAAAAATATAATGTGAAATTATGTGAAAAAATAATATTAATTTCTATATTTATTTTTTAATTAATATTAAATCCAAATTAATTAAAATACTATGAATAAATTCGATTTTACAAATGGAATAATATTTATTGACCATGACAGATAGACTTATAATACATTTACAAAAAAAGTCTTTGGGTATCGAAGGAATAGATCTCAATTACATTCAGGAATTCCCTAATCTTTTAAAAATGATATGATCATACTATATTCATAATCATTATACTATAAGTTGAAATTTAATTATACTACTTCTATGTTGAAATATTGAAAAAAAATTTAGGAATGATGAATTAGATTCGGTTACCAATGATATCATAACATGATTGGGGGAAGATGGTGAAGAAATCAAATAATCATTTGGAGACTATGATGGATGGAATTTATTGAAAACAAGGTATCCTACACATTACACTAGAATAAAAGAGTTTTTTATTACTAATTTTCTAAATTGGATTGAGAGACATGAAAAAATGTTTGGTGAAAACATAATTACCCCATTGGGAGAGGGAAAGATGCTTTACAAGATATAACTTTAACTAAGGGGATCCATTATAAGGTTCCTATTTGGAATAATGTATTATATTAACTATAGATATATAATTTTATATGATTATCTACATTGTCCTATTGGATATATCTTGTACATGTAAATATTGAATATCTGTTGAGAAACATGTCTCATAAGTAAACACAATTCTTCAAATTTTTTTATTTCACTAGAGAACCTTGTAAATTCGCAATTGATTTCTTTGAATGCATATTCTTGCATAATATAATTGGTGGTATATAATAAATGAGTTGAATATGATCATAACTAGATATATTGTCTGTATAATAGTGAAGATTTCCTACAAATTTGAATTCCAAATTCACCCACTCCTCCTCTTAGTGATTTATGTAGAACCTAGTCACTACATAAGATTATTTATAAAAATTAGGGTACTATATTTTCCCATAAATTACATTTATCAATAAAAAATATCTATATTTGAATAATTAATACATAACCCTAATATCTAAAATAATATCATATTGTATTAGTGTCATTTGAAAAATGTAAACAGAAACAATTTTACCAAATAGATATTTACATTACATCCCATAAAGTTCTTTATAACTAAATTAGTACTTATAAATATCATATAAAAAATAATTTTTTTATCAAGAAAAAATGAACCATAAAAATGGGTGATATCAGATTCTGAAAAAAGGAAATAAAATATGTTATCAAACCATCATTTTTTATTAACATTTACATAATTGCTTCAAATCATGAGAATAACATTTTAAATCATTACCCATGTTATTATAGATCATAAACATGAGTAATGGAATACAACTTCAAAGATTTTATGATGTCATTCATAGATGAAAAATAAAAAATAATACATGATATTATAAAATTGTCCTAATATAAATATTCATGAATTATTAATAAGAAGAAAATTTTAATTCCCTATCTATGTATCACTTCCAATACTATCATATTGGATTTGGTTTTCTCCCCAATATGTTGTATTATATGACACGGTTCACATTGAAAATTATTAATGTTTATTTATTTCACTCACCATTAATAATTTATGGTTCACTTCCTTTAATAGAATATATTAAATTGTACTTTAAGAAATGTGGTTCAATCCACATTCCTGTCCTTAATATCTCATGATATTACATCATTTAATTAATGCATTGGAGGAATATATAATTTTGGTCCCACCTGACATGTAATTATTATCAATTATTATGTGTTTCACATGATCATATATCATTTATTGTATATCATAAAATGATTCAAATAATAAAGTTTCATAATGATTTCAAAATTTCCCCACAATATAAACCCTTAAAAATATATATGTTCAATAAAAATATAGTAAATATAATCATAAACCATATAGATAAAGTATAAGGATCTTATCCTTTATTCAAATCCCTATAGAATATTATGTAACATCAAAGGATGTTCTTATAATTGATATATTATATAAAATATTGCATGAAATATTAATTTAAGAAATTACAGGTTAAATTATGGAATTTATTCTTTCATAAAATAAATATATTTAATGTGGGAAAAAATATTGCAAACAAAACACTGAAACATATTAAATAAATGTCAAAATATTTAGTGTTCATGACTATGGGATTTTTTTTAATATTTTTTATGTTAAAATAATGATTCCTTTCATAGTATATGAAAAAATGAAGAATTACCATTTGTATAAATTTATAAAAAAAATCAAATTTTATTCTTTTTATATATAAATTAAATCATAGGGATGAATGATTTTATAAAATAGTTATAAAATAAAAAAATTCTTTTTCTTAAAAAAATAACGACTTTAAAGAATAAAATATTTTATTATGAAGAGATACAGATATAATTTTTTTTCCTAAAACCATTTTATCATATAGTTTAGGTAAAAAAAGAAAACATATGATATTAATTGAATAAACTATGATTAACCTATTAAGAAGATATTTCATGAGATTTTTTAGTGGTATATAGTGAAATTAATCATTTGAGACATAATAAATATAATTCAATTAAAATATGACATTGTATCAACAGACTAATACAACTGTGGTGCTTCCAAATTCATAATCCCCATGAAAAAATAACATTAAATGAAACATTTATTTTCATGAAAATAAGTATAACCAAGATATTATATGATTTATTATTATTATACGACCTCATAATCCTTAATAGTTTCGTAAAATTAAAAATACCATAAATAAAAAATACTTATTTGCATAACCATAACAAAATTGTTATTATCTAAATCAAAAACTCAAGATAGATTAAAACATATATTTATTTGTAAATCCTCATATATTCCATTAATATCATCATATAATACATTACTGGTTTCTGATCTTGTATTTTTTATAGTACGTCTCTTAATGGGTTTTCATAAATCCTATTTTTGGTTGTTTTCTTCTTATTTAAAATCATTATGTCCATGTATAATTCAAATAAGGAGATGTTGTTTGGGTAATATCATGATATTTTTGTTGATTTAGTTTTATAATTAATGGATTAAAATGTATAATATTTATAGATGATAAAACATGGGTATCCAATGAGTTTTGAAGGCTTTAGTTTTTGTTCAAGATATTGTTTTTAATTTTTGTTCATAATGAATCTGACATGACTTTTAAATGGCATTTAAATGTATTTCATGATGTTTAACTATCAGAAGGATGATTCCATGAATTGGAAAAAATTGTGATTATGATCCAAACATGAATAGTTTACATTTTTTTCATCTAAATTACATGAGGTTTAAAGTTATATAAGGTTCAAATTCACCCAAGGATTGGAATATTTTAGAATACTCAATATTATGAAATTTAACGTCATATAATACATTAACAAATCATATTATTCTCTATATGAGTTTTTTAATCCATTATTCACATATATATATTCAGTACTATTATGTGAAACCATTCCACTATAAATCATTACGTTATTTCATGGGTATTAACCGGAACCATCCATTATTTTTGGCATCCCATATATTCAATCAATATCTAGTTAATTATTTTACATATGATTTATATCATCTCTTTCATTGATCTCAATTTTTTAAATATGAAAACTGGTTTGTGATTTAATATGTTTTTTATTAGATTTTTTGTGATCTATATTCATTCTCACAATCATCAATTATTTTGTTCCAATTTTCACAGATAATTGGTTGAATTTTTGTGATCACTAGTTAACAGTAGGTGGTAAAAATTGTAACCCCGCATTATAATTAATTATCATCATTGTTAAATATTTTGATTGTCCCAACTCAATGTTTAAATAAATTTTAATGATGAATTAAAGTAAACCATGTGATAAATTATTCATTAGATTCATTTATATTCAATGATAATGAGATATGGTATGTGGTTTCTTGTTGGATGAGTGAACCAATTAATAATATTAAATTATCTTACAACATTTTTAGTGTTCATCATCATATGAGAGCCCATTAGATTACATAAAAAAATAATTTATTTATAATGTGTTGTTGTTTAATTAGATGTATTGTGAAAATTTGTTATAATAATTTCTATTAAAAAAAATTATTAATGGTAATTTTTAATAATATCAATTTTAGTTTATGGTATGATATTGTGATATCCTTATTTTTTTGACATATGATGTTAGATTTATTACATAAATGTTATATAATATTATTTTCGAAGTATTATTCTTTAAATATTATATAGTTGACTAGTCATTGATGATGTAGTACATATATGTCATTCTTAGGATAATTTAACGTTTTTATGATTATTTAGTGAGCTTGTACCAATTTCATGTTGAATTGATTATATAGTGGTCAATTCCCATATTCTAAAATGATTAAACAGATGGATTATCAAGACTATTTCATTATTTTTTTGGTTTAATTTATGTTTGGAAGGGATTTGATACATTCTCATAGATATTTTGGTATGGTTATAATGTAAACATTTTAACAGATTGTATTAATTGTTTATTTAATACACATATTTATCATTTTATTTATTTCACTTATTACCATGTTTTTTTATAAATGGTGTTTTCGATCGACTATGGTTTACTCTAACCCTATTTGAGCCACCATTTGGTACCTAGGAATATTTTATATATAATGGTTAGGTGAATGGTAGGTTACATTTTATAATATTATTTCTTTGATGATTGGTTGGTTCCTAGATATGGGACATACATGGGGTTCCCGATTGAGTTTTTTTGATATTATTTTTTTCAATGGTTATTTTATTTTTATTTCATTCTGATTGAATGTTAGCTTAATTATAGCTTGTAATTAAACATTTAATATTAATTGTTTTATAGGTTCCTCTTTTACATCCCAGTTTTATGTCTCATTCTTTATTCTATTTAAAATTATGTTTTTTTGTTCAATTGTAACATTTTAAAAGTGGTATATTATCACACGTATATTCATCATTCCACCATTACTAGTCGGTAGCCTATATCCTTTGATGATATGTGCTTGATTTTTGTTAACCAACATGATTTTTCCACAAAAGATATTTTCATGGAGGGGAACATAAAAAAGTGGTGTCATACGAGAAGGACGTTATTTTATATTACATTACTATTTTTGATAGTGTGAAATAATAATATGATGAGTCAATAAATGGTAATGAACTTGGTCATGGGATTAGTTAAACTATGTGTGTGGGTGAGGGGGGGATCTGATTATATAGGGATGGGATTGTTGTTCATGATGTTCTCATCTTTCAGTATATATTATTTTACCCAGGGTGATTCACATGTTTAGTGCTGCTAATTTTTTTAGATATTTACAATTGTTTGTCATTTTATAATAAGATGTTTATTGACAAATCATAACTAGAAAATATCAATATACATTGACATGAATTATTCCTAAAATAAGAATATTTATTGATTGTGACAAAATTTCATTCATAAAATATGGTATGATATATCTATTTTATCTAATAAATAGAATAAAAGTACTATTATGAAAGGGTAATAAACATGTAAACCATATATAGTGAAACCATGAACTTTTAGTTCTCAGTTTATAGCACCTATTGGGGTTGACATTGTTGTTATCCAGTTTCCTAAGGAGTGTTTTTATGTTGTGGAGATAATTCATCCATTTAATCATCAAGTTGTTCATTAAGAGTGTGGAAATCACCATAATCCTAGCGCAGTTGAGCTAAAGCTAACTATTTTTATCAAGGATCAAATATTCATTTAGAGTTTGGAAATATTATCAAGGGTCATGTGATTCATGGATTGAGATATTTTTACATTGTTATGTTTATGAATGAACAAAAAATAATGTTTCTAAAAACAAACCAACATAAATTCACTAGCGAGGGAAGCCCCTAGGTATTTAATTCTTGGATTGAGTCTATCTGGATGATCAGTAAGAACTATAAGACACCTCCATATATGTGGATGATGAATTCATCATGCATAATCTATGAACCTTCCAGGATTTCATGCGATATTCTATGGAATTGTGAGACGAAAAGGAAGATGTATTTGAAGAACATCAAGGAGAATTTTCATAGCCACATGAGTGTAGATATGTTGAAGGATAATAGGGAAGATGATTTCATGCATAAAAAATCAGAGTGTACATCAACATGGACTACTCTAGACATTAGATTGACATGTAGTGTTTTTTACCATCTCTAGCTACTTATGAGATCTATAGGTTGAGACATTATTAATATGGATTTATTTTTGAGATTATTTCACATATAAAAATCATTTTCATGGGTATATTTTATAATGTGATAAACTAAAAACTTGTTACAATAGATAATATGAGAGAGTCAACGAGTTTCATCCATTATATTTTAGTTGGGAAAATTGGGAGATAATATTATGGTGAAATGATGTTCCATTATGATAATTATCACTAATAAAATATGTATGAGAAAAATCAGATTAGTGGACAGTAATCTTAGAACTTTTTTTGATTATGGTTCTATTTATAATGCCCCAAACATAAACCTTACTTAATATTGATTTATTTAATGAATACACATAGTGGATCATTTTAGGTTTAGAGTTTTAAAGAATTAGATCATAAATCATGCATTACATTCCACATTTAAACATGGTGGTTACATGAAATATAGTATTCATTTTTTTCCATCAAATAGAACATATTTAAAATAAAACATGGCTTATTTCCTAACACTTTCTCAACACTATCAAATAATCAGTTACATTTCCCTCCACCTGTGAAAAACATTTCAAAAACATGGGATCTGGATAAAAAGCTCAGTAAGGGATATAAAAATACAGAAAGAAAACATTAGTCCATATATACATAAGAATAAATTAAATCATACATTACACATAAAACATAAGCGAATTAACATACCTCATAAAATCATAATATTTATGAATAACTCATAGAATTCATAAGACATATAGGTAACGTGAGGAATTCAAAAAATTCTTATGTATGTAGTAACCATCATGGTTACGTTTGGAATACCCATAATAGTATATTCCCAAAATATCTTCAGAGAAACCTTAGCATTTAACACCTTCACATTACCCAATGCATTGGAGATCTATCTCAGGATCACCATCCCTTAGTTTATCATGGAACCACCTGACTTCATAAACAATTTCCAAGAACCAAAACATTATTGTATCACATAAAACAAGGATAAAGGAATCATAACATTTCCACATTTCAATCATAGGGAATCAATACAACACGTTGGAATAATCAATACATTATCAAAACAATTTTCAATAACAAAATAAATGAAAATTAAAACAATGTATTTATTTTCCATTTATAAATTGTTATGGCTTGTAGAGGAAGCCGAAACTCAAATAATGGTCACGACGTCGGAGAGGTCATTGTCGCCACATATGTAAGACAAAAACATTCCTTTTATCATTTAATAAAACGATTCTTGTAAAAAGATTCCTTTTAAATGAAATAAAAAGTCAAATTTGATTATTATACAGAGAATAAAATAAGGTCATATATAAATAAAAGTATACCTCAACAAAAGGAGATAGAGATGAGGTCCCTTACCTCAAGTCTAACTTTTTCTTGTTAGTTCTTTATATTCCTGAATAATAAACTTAGGTCATTTTATAATTTCTTAAGGGAATCATTTAAAGTTTATTATTCAATTCATATCACATATTTTCGTGATTTAATAGTTAGTTAATTATGTGATATCATATCATACGTTTTGTCGATGTTCGGTACATGGGTCCAAAAATGAACATGCTTGAAAAGAATTTCCCATGTAGTTATAAGTACATAATCTCCATAATGGTATTAATGATTTAAATATCATATATATCAAGTATATATTCATTTTATACTATTACATAATATTTGGAGATAACGAATGAAATTCAACGTTTATGGAGACAGTAGGATGTACGTATGCATGAACGCTACATTCATTTCCTTATCATATTAAAGGATTTAAATCTAAATGAGAGATATATATATTATAATTCTAGTATAATATATATATATATATATTATATGTCACATAAGTTCATTTATTTTATTCTTTATACGTTCCATGTATGGTATTGATGAGACACATCACTTGATGGGGCGGTAGTCCACACTTCCTCAGTTGAAATTATCACGGTTCCACAACATGAGAAGCATAAAGATGTGATTTAAACATAAAATTCAGAATCTTATAGAAAACATTAATACCATATATATAATATATAAATATTGTGACATCATAATGGGCACCATGAAATGTGTGAAAAGAAGATTGAACAATCATCATTTCATAAGGCAGTAAGTTCGCCACCCAAAGAAACAATATGTTCATTAACCATTAGACATAGGTGTGTATAATTGTAAATCAAATCCTTATCATAACAACATTCTAGTATATTTAGGATATAGTTTTTTTATGTAATAAAATAATACGAATTTTAGGGGGAGTGAAGAAGGATAGTACAACAAAGTATTTTGAGAGAAGGTGTTGCCTCTAAATCGGCTAACTTCATTTGATTTGGGGAAAAGGCTCTCTTGAAAAGAATTATGAACAATGTGAGGAATATAAGAGGAATATGAGGATTTAGAGAGATAATATTAATAGTTTTTGGAAGAGACTAGGGATTGAGAGGTGTGGGTAAGGGGGCAGAGGTGAGGGATTTTTATAAGAGGGAGGGGCACTCTTGGAAGGTCATGAAATATTAATTTATTATAAAATTTATTTCAAATTAGAATGATTAAAAAATGATATATTTCGAGTAAAATATGATAAGGGGTAGAAATTCACTCAACCAATCAGATTTATACAAGTGGAGGTCATATAATTCAACTTATCTTTTCATTATAACCCTTAGTTAAAATTACTAATTCTTACCATGTATTGTTTTATTTTCAAACTATAAGATCATAATAATTTATTTAAAATGCCAACAGTCCCATAATTGTAACAATAATGATATTATTATTATATGTCATTTGGAAGTATATTATACTTTTTAGACTATTATACCATTTAATAAAATAACATTTGTTTTAAAATCTCATTTTTCCCAATCTCGACACTATTTCGTTGTTGACTTTTGATAAAGGCCAAAAAGCCTTATTCCTTCGAAATAAAAGCATTACCATATATTTTACATGTCATAATAATCTATAAATTTAGTTTATAGCACACATTAATTAAAAAAAATTATTTTAATGCTTATAATATCATATATTTAAATCATTAATTAATGAGGTAATAACTGCATCATCATTGTGTCATAAATAAAAATATTTTATTAATATATAAAAATTATAAATAAAATACCATGATGTGGGAAATCATTTTAGATTACAAATGATTATTTATAGTCAAATATTTATTTTATATAAACAAAATTCAAATTGATTTACTTAGGTATTACAAACTTCTGTTATATTCTTTCTTTAAAAATAATATGATAAAAGGTCACTATCACACAAAAGTGATTCCATGGGGTCCCTAATTTTCCCCAAGTCTATCCATGGTCGGACATGACTCATAAAATATTATTTTTACACATGTTGGGGTAAATTTATATTATTATGATATTATTTTATTACCCATAACTACCAAATTACTAATTAATCGCGATAATTAAAGATAATTACCTTTGTTACTATTCATAATGTCCAAAAACAAAAGAGTCCTAATTAAAAAATTTAGACAATATGATTCCAAATATGGAATCCATTTTAACAAATTATAAACACAGAAATTATAGTAATTAATTTCAATATAATTATCTTTGTCCAAACAAATAGCGGGTTTTAAGAAACAATATCTATCAATAGTTTGACACTTGATTATTTCCAATTGAAAAGTGAAATAAATTCCAATGACTTTAATTTTATTAAATAGTAAAAATACATTATAATTAAACAGTAAAACCAATTAATATGACAATATTACTATATAATTAAATTATATGAAAAAGAATATTTGAAGATAAATACAGTATTTTTCACTATTCATTAGAAAAATGAACATTGTCAGAAAAATACCAAAAATTAATCCAATGTAAATTTCAATGTCCCAATTCAAAATAATAAATTTATTTTGACAAATAGAGATTATTAAAATGTAAAAGGTTCTATTTAAATATGGTTTTCCATTAAAAGGTAGTAAAACAATCTTTTAAAAATATTAGTGTATTCTATGCTTAAGATTGGATTTATTCTCATTTTAAGACTCTAAAACACTATCTAATTTATAATTAGACATAGATTTGAAAATAAATTATTATTTACTTACTTGGGATGTTACATCCTTCCACCCTTTAGGAAATTTTGTCCCTGAAGTTTATTTACATATCAAATAAGTGGGGGTATTTATCCCTCATTGCATTTTCAGATTCCCTTGTTTCCTCTTCATCCATGTGGTTTTTTCAAAAAACCATTACATGATGAATGACATTATTCCGAAACACTTGCACCATGTGGTCATGAATCTGGACCGGTTGTTCCTCATATGATATATTTTCTTCCAGCTGAACTACCTCTAGAATCAAAACATGAGATGGATCTAGCATGTACTTCATTAACATTGAAACATGAAAAACATTGTGTGCCTGAGTTAAATTAAAAGTTAAATCCACTCAGTATGCATCTGATTCAAATCTATCCATAATTTCATATGGTCCAATGAACATTGAACTCATCTTTCCTTTCATACAAAATCTTATCACACTTTTCCATGGTGAAACTTTGAGAAAGACATGATCACCTACCTCAAAAGAGAGATCCTTCCTACTATTGTCTCTATAACTTTTCTTCCTGCTATGACCTATTACCATGTGTTTCTGTATCTGTGAAACTTTTTATGCCAAGTCTTCTACCGGTTATGGTCCCATAAACTTCATTTCACCTACTTCATCCCAAAATGTTGGAGTTTGACAACACTTCATCTATAATTCCACAAATGGTGTCATCTGTGTACTCTAATGAAAAATGATATTAGAATAAATCTCAACCAATGAAATATTTTGTTCATAAATTCCCTGATAATCCATCGAACATGCACGCAGCATATCCTCCAATGACAGAATTATTCATTCTGACTACAATCTGATTGAGGATGGAAGGTTGTACAAAAATTTAATTATGTACCCAACGACTTCTAAAGGTCTTTACAAAAGTTAGAAGTGAACCTGGGATCATGATCAGATACAATGGAGAGGGGAACACTGTGTAACATAACTATATCTTTAAGATAAAAATAGGAAATTTGATCTAGGAAAAAATTATTTCATATAGCAAGGAATTGAGAAGATTTAGTCAAGGGATCAACAATAACCCATATTTCATTATTACCTTGAGATGTATTCGGTAATCCCACAACGAAGTCCAGGGATATATTCTCCAATTTCCACTCTGGCACTGGTAAATGCTAAAGCATACCTTTCGGAAACATCTACTTAGCATTAACCTCTTTACAAGTCAAACAATTCACTGTAAAATCAGCAATATCCCTTTTTATTCCATCCCACTAGTAATACTCCCGAAGATCTATATACATCTTAGTAATGCACGCATGAACTGAAAATGGAGAACTATGAGCTTCACATAACAACTATCTCTTCAATTGTGAATCACAAGGCACACAAAATCTCTTCCCAAATCTCAAAACACAATCATTATCAATGTTGAATTCAGGTAACAAACCCTTCTGAACTGGCTCTACCTTTTTCTGCAACTCACTATCTTTCTTCTGTGCTTTCATAATTTTGTCTAATAGAGACCATTTCACAGACACCTGATACAAAACAGAATAATTTCTTGGACCAACAATTTCCAATCCAAAATTCATCAAATCCTTAACCAAAGGATCATGTTCCAAATGTAACATGGTTAATGAATCATTAATTTTTCAACTCAAAGCATCTTCCACTTTATTTTCTTTTCCTTGGTGGTAGTGAATCGTTCAATAAGAATCCTTGATTAATTCTAGCCATCTCCTTTGTCTCATGTTCAATTATTTATGAGTGAATACATACTTTAAAATTTTGTGATCAGTATAAATTTCGCACTTTAAACCATACAAATGATGCCTCCAAATTTTTAATGTGAAAAAAACAACAGCTAATTCCAAATCATGTGTAGGATAATTTATCTCATGCGTTTTCAACTGACGCAAAGCATAAGAAAATTACATAGTCATTATGCATTAAGAGGAAACCAATTACTTTCAAGGAAGAATCATTGTAGATAAAAAACATTCTATTCCTAGAAGGTAGTGACAACAATGGAGCATTCACCAATCATCTTTTCAATTCTTGAAAACAATCATCACATTCTTTTGTGCAGATAAACATAACACCCTTCCAAGTTAGCTTAGTCAATGGGATGGAAAACCGTGCAAAATATTTAACAAACCTTCTGTAATAGCCTACCAATCCAAGAAAACTATGAATCTCAATAACATTTTTGGGTCTTGGACATTCTTAAAAAACCATTTTTTTGCAGGATCAATAATTATTCCATCTTTAGACATAATGTGACAAAGGAATGAAATTTGATGAAACCAAAACTCCCACTTACTGAATTTACAATACAATTTATTTCATTTAATGGTTTCAAAAATAACCCTTAAATGACTTTCATGGTCCTATTTACTTTTAGAAAACACCAAAATATCATCAATCAAAACAACCAAAAACTTATCCAAGAACTCATGAAAAATATTTTCATAGGGTCCATGAAAACAGTAAGTGAATTGGTTAACCCAAAAGGCATAACTAAAAATTCATAATGGCCATCTCTAGTATGAAACATGGTCTTCAGAATACCTCATTACTTTACCTTCAACTGATGGTACCCCGATCTCAGGTCAATCTTTGAAAAATACTGATCTCCCTAGAGCTGATCAAACAAATCATCGATATGAGGCAAATGATATTTGTTCTTAACAGTGATGTTATTAAAGGCACTATAATAAATGTAAAGTCTCATTGAACCATCTTTGTTTTTAAAAAATAATACTGGAGCACCCCATGGTGATGTGCTAGGTCGAATGAAACATTTCTCTAATAAATCATTCAATTTATCCTTCAACTCTAAATGTGAAATTTGAGACATTTGATAAGGTGGTTTTGAAATTGGATTAGCATCAGGCACTAAGTAAAAATTAAATTAAACTTTTTGATCTGGTATTATTACAAGAAACTCATCAGGAAAAACATCAAGATACTCAATTACCATTGGCACATCATTAATCTGAACGGTTCCTTTGTTTTCAACAATATGTGCATGGTAACATTCATTTCTTTATTTTACACGTTTCTTAGCCTCTTGATATGTTATTTATAGTAAGGGTTCATTCTTGTATAAAAACAAAAAGTCTTTCTGAAAAGAAACTTCATTAGCTCTATAGTCAATCTTAGAATGGTAAACAGAGTTCCAATACATACCAAGGATAGCATCAAACTATACTAGAGGTAAAATAATTAGGATTCCAAGTAGGGTTTTTCCATGGATAATGATAGGAAGATTCATATAATTTATTTTTTCCTCTTCATTTCCCCGAGGTGTTTTTACCACATGTCTAGCTGTCATTTCATGAGATGGAATTCCCAATTTACAAAAATAAATTTCAGAGATGAAATAAAGTGTAGACCCTGAATAAAACAACACATTGGCATAATATGAAAAAAATGTACCTGATACCACTTCATTTCATGGCCCAACATTTGTTAAAGTAGATGCAATGGATTTTAGCATACCTTTCTGCATGTAGTAAGACTACATCCCATCATTCGAGCTCTTTATCGAACACTCGTTTTCATAATGACCCATCCCATTGCACATGAAACAATTCACTAACTGTAAATCAAATTTGGTCTTACCATTACCTTGATATTTTCCAGTTCAATCACGAGACTTATGTCCTATCTTACAACATCAGTAGCACTCTCCAGAATTCAAAAGACCTTCCCCATTATTTATTTTAAAACAATTATCACAAACTATAAAAATATTTTTCTTTTCATTATAACTTTTTGAATGATTCTTCCCTTTCTCCTACCACCTCAATCTATTCTTCTGTTGGTATTCATAGAACACTTGCTTATTGGAAAACTCCATTTCAACCTTCTCATCACATTGAACAAGCTTTTAATAACTTTGGATATCATGAGAAATTAATGTCCTTTTATATTTTTCATCAATCCTGAGTAAAAACTATTGATATTACTATCATGGTCTCGGATAAAATTTGGAGGATACCTTTCCAATCGAGTGAAATTTTCATCATAAGAAGCCACTGAGTCATCATTTTTCCTCAATTCCAGGAATTTTATTTCAATGCTATGTCTAACAAACATAGTAAAATATTTCTCAAGAAACATAAATTTCAATTCATCCTAGTCAAGGGAATAAATCTCATCAGTGTCCCGGGAATTTTTAACTAATGGACACCACTGATCTGCTTCACCCTCCAAATTGTAAACAGCAAGACTAACCTTTTGATTGTCTGAACAAACCATGACATCGAAAATCTTCTCTTGTTCTTTAATCAACCCTTCATCTAGAAATAGGGTAAAATGATCTTATTAATGATGGGGGATGTTTCCTCATGAGATGTTACACCACTGACATGTTCCTCTATGGTTGATCTGGCTGATCTGGTGCATGGATACCACCCCCATTTATCGCTTCAGTCAACTGCACCATTACTCTACAGAATGCTCATTTCAAATTCCAACCATCTTAGGATGCTGATTTGGAAGGTCATTTCCATCTGTATGCCTTCCGATAACTGCTTCCCTATTTCCTCTATGGAAAACCATTCTGAACAAACATGTTTTAGATGAAGCAACATGGTAATTTTCAAATGCTATATCATTTCAATTTGACAATAAAAAAATATTTTCGAATTTTCATTTTAGAGAATTCTAAGTCATATTTTTATCTAAACCGAGCTATGATACCAACTATCAAGTCCCATCCAAAAACATTACACAATCTTGATTAATTTAAAGAATACACATTGAAGATCTTTTCATGTTTTGAGTTTTAGATAATTAGATCATAAATCTTGCATTACATTTCCCCATTTAAACATGGTGGTTACATCAAAGACAGTATTCATTTTCTTCCATCAAATGAAAAATATATAAAATAAAACATGTATTCTTTCTTGAATCATCTTCGACTCTATCACCACATCATGTAACCTTCCCTAGACCTATGAAAAACAATTCAATGACATGTTATGCGTATAAAAAGCTCAATAAGGGATATAAAAATATAGAAAGAAAACATTAGTCCATGTATTCATAAGAATGAATGAAATCATTCTTTACTAATAAAACATAATCAATTTAACATACCTCATGAAATCCTAAGATTTATGAATAACTCATATAAATCATAACACATAAAGTTAACATGAGGCATTCATAACATTCGTACATATGGAGTAACCCTCATGTTTAAGTTTGGAATACCCTTCACAGAATATTCCCTAAATCATTTCAGAGAAACCTTAGCTTTTAACACCTTTGCATTACCCAATGCATTGGAGATCTATCTCTGGCTTACCCACCCATTGTTTATCACGGAACCAAACGACATCATATGCAATGCCCTTGAAAAATAACATAATCATATCACATAAAACATGCATAAAGGAATCATAACATTTCCAAATTTCAATCACAAGATATCAATACAACACATTGATATAACCAAACCATTATCAAAACTGTTATCAATAACAAAATAAAAGAAAATAAAAACATGGTATTTATTTTTCATTTTACAAAATTTATGTCTTGTAGATGAAGCTGAAACTCAAATAATGGTCACGGCGGTGGAGAGGTCGTTGTCGCCACAAACGTAAGACAAAAACATTCCTTTTACTCTTTAGTAAAACACATCATGTAAAAATATTCCTTTTGAATGAAATTAAAAGTCAACAATTTTTATTATACAACGAATGAAATAAGGTCATATATAAATCGATGTATGCCTCAATGAAAGGAGATTGAGGTGAAGTCCCTTACCTCAAGTCTAACTTGTTCCCATTCGTTATTTATATTCCTGAATAATAAACATAGGTCACTTTATAATTTAACAAGGAAATAATTTAATCATTATTATTCAATTCATATCAAATATTATCATGTTATAATAGTCAGTTAATTATGTGAGTTCATATCATATGTTTTGTCGATGTTCGGTACATGAGTCCTAAAATGATATTTCTTGATAAGAATTTCCAACGTAGTTTGAAGTACATCATCTCCAAAATCTTATCAATGATTTATCTATCATATATATCTAGTATATATTAATTTTATAAGATTCCATAACATTTGGAGATAAATAATGAAATGCACCGTTCATGGAGACGGTAGGCCCGACGTACGCATGATCGCATCTTTCATTTCCTTGTCATATTAAAGGATTTAAAACCTAAGTGAGACATATTTATATTATAATTACACTATAATATATATATATATATATATATATATATTTTATAGGTCACATATGTTCATTTGTTACATTCTTTATACATTCCATGTATGGCATGAACGAGTCACATTAGTTGAGGGGGCGGTAGTCCACACTTCCTTAGATGAAATTATCGCAGTTCCACAATATGAGAAGCATAACGATTTGATTTAAACATAATGTTCAGAATAATATAGAAAACATAAGTACCATATTTATAATATATAAAAAATGTGACCTCATAATGGCCACCATGAAAGGTGTTAAAAGAAGATTGAACAGTCATTGTTTCGTGAGGCAGTAAGTTCACCACCCATAGAAATAGTATGTTCTTTAACAATTTGACGGAGGTGTGTGTAAGTGTAAATAAAATAATTCTCATAACAATGTCTTAGTATATTAAGGATACTATTATTTTATTTCATCAATGAATAATAATGTCTTGGGGAGTGAAGAAGGACAATGCAATAATGAAATTTGAGAGAAGGTGTTACCTCTAAATCGGGTAACTTCTTTTGATTTGAGGGAAAGGATCTCATGAAAAAAATTCTGCACAAAGTGAGGCTTCTAGGAGGAATAGAGGGATTTTGAAAGATAATATGAGTAGATTTTGGATTATCCAAGGGCCTGAGAGGTGTGGGTAAGGGGGTAGAGGTGAGGGCTTTTTATAAGAGGGAGGATGGGCACACTTGGAAAGTCATGAAATATTAATTTATTATAAAATGTTTTTCAAATTAGAAAGGTTAAAAACTGATATATTTCTAGTATAAGAGGATAAGGGGTAGAAATACACTCAAACAATAGGATCTAGACCAGTTTAGGTCATATAATTCACCTTATCTTTTCATTTTAACCCTTAGTTAATATTAATAAATCTTACCACGTCTTTTTTATTTTCAATCAATAAGGTCATATTAATTAAATTAAAATGCCAATACTCCCATAATTGAATCAATAGTGATATTAGTATTATTTTTCATTTGGAATAATATTATATTTTTTAGAATATTATACCATTTAATAAAATATCATTTTTTTAAAATACTCATTTATGCCAATTTCAACACTATTTGGTAGTTGACTTTGATAAAGGAATAAAAGCTTCATTCCTTCGAAATAAAATAATTACCTTATATTTGACATTTCATGATCATCAATTATATTCGTGCATAGCACCCAATGATTCAAAAAAGTTATTTAACTCTCATAATTTCATATATTTAAATCTTTCATTAATGATGTAATAACTGCAACATCATTGTGTCATAAATAAATTTATTTATTTAATGTCTAAAAATTATAAATAAAAAACTATGACGTAGGAAATATTTTTAGATTTCAAATGACTATTTATATTCAAATATATCATTTATATAAACAATATTAAATTTTTTTACTTAGGTATTACATTATTTTTTTATATTTTCATTTCATTAAAAATAATATGATAAAAGGTCACTATCACACAAAAGTAATTCCATGGGGTCCCAAAGTTGGACCAAGTCTGTCCATGGTAAGCCATTACTCAAAAAATAGTATTTGGACACATTTTGGTGTCATTTAATATTATTATGATATTATTTTATTACCCTTAACTACCTGATTACTAATTAATCACAATAATTAAAGATAATTATCGTCAGTACTATTCATAAAGTCCAAAAACAAGAGTCATAATTATATAATTATGAACCTCTGATTTCAAATATGGAATCCATTTTACAAAATTCCAAACATATAAGTTGTAGTAATTAATTTAAAAATAATTCTTATTGTCAAAACAAATAGGGTGTTTTTAAGAAGCAATAGTTATCTAATGTGTGACACTTGTTTATGTCCAATTTCAGAGTGAAATTATTTATAATGACCAAAATTGGTATAAACGGCGAAAATATATTCGAATTAAACATAAAATACAACTAAAAAAACAATAAAACTATATAATTAAATTATATGAAATATATGTTTTCAAGTAAAATGCTGTATTTTTTACTATTCATTAAAAAATGAACATTGTCAGAAAAATACCAAAAATTTATCCCAAGTAAATTTCAATGTCCCAATTATAAATAATAAGTTTATTTTGAAAAATTGAGCTTAAAAAATTGTCAAAAGATATATTTAATAATGTTTTACAATCAAAAGGCGGTAAAATAATCTTTTAAAAATATTAGAGTATTCTATGCTTAAAATTGGATTTATTATCATTTTAAGCCTCTAAAACACTATATAATTCATAAATAGAAATAGATAAGAAAATATGTTATTCTTTACATACATGTGATGTTACACTATTATTGTGGCATGTTGGGCCACAGGAAGACCTAGTGTTCTTGCCCTTCATTGATGTGTCATTAGTGCTATAAAATTTGTTTTCATCATAATTATTTATGTTCATATTACTAAAGTGTAGTGGTAGTGGATCAGGACAAGATCTAATGTCATTTAATGACTCATCTACACCTCACCATACTGATAGAATGTTTTTTTGGATGATCTGGTCAAGGCAGGGGGCATTGTGCCCTACTATAATAATGCTTTACTAGGAAGAGGGAATATCATAGGGGTTAGAAATGATCCTAGGGAAGAGGGTCTTGTCCCCTAATTATTATGTAGTTTACTAGGGATATTATTGGTTAAGGATCTTCTGAAATTAATTGTATTATTCTTTTATCAACTACACGTGAATTTATTTGTTTGATACATGAACATTATATTTAATTATAAATTTTCATTTCCAAAAAATTATGAATTAGTTAGTTAAAATTTTAATGGTATTTTAACCATCAATTAATTTTTTTTGATAATGATAGAAATTTTCAAATGATACAAGACTTTTTATCTATATATTGATGGATATAATTTATTTTGGACCGTTTATTAGTTATAAACGATAGGTTTTTTATTCAGTCCTAGTTATGGATTGTATTTTTTATAGTAGAGTCATATATACATTTAACATATGAGGGTTACCATTATATATACCTAATGAGGTATTATTCTCACCCAGGTGAGTGGGATCAGCATACTATCCATGAATATCAAATTCATTGTATATTGGATTGTCTCATTGATTATAAATAAATCCATTTTGGATTATGGTGGAATGTGGAAGGATATTTTTACTCTATTGGTGGATCATTATCAATATATCATTCCTAATGTGTTCTATGGAATGATAATATCATAGGAGATTGAGTCCACCATCAAGTTAGTTGGGATCATATCATGTTTCAATCCTTCCATAATCGTTCGAATAATATTTTTATCAATGGTTCAATGATTAATTGGAAGATCTGGTTGAATAAGGTTTCATAAAACCTATTCTGTCTCTATGGCATTATTGGGTTATTTTTTTGGTGAAAGATGATGATCCTTTTCAATTTTTTTGTGTATTATCATAAATTGAATGTGATAGTGGTAAATAACTAGTATCATCATCCACATATTGATTATATCTTCAATCATATAAGAGATGATATGAACTTATCTATGGTCTATTTGATATTTGGATTCCATTAGTTGAGGTTGATGGCATTAGAATACACATTTAATGATATGAGTTTTTGGTATGGATTTTATGATTTTTTTGTGATATAGTTTGGTTTAAAAAATAGACTAGTGGTATTCATGACCTTGATGGATTAGTTAATTCATCTTTTTGAAGATAATATTTTGGTTGTTTTTGACAATGAAATATTAGTGTACTCTTAGTTAGTAGATGGTCATTATTAATATATTGAAATCATCTTGAGTATGTTGGTATAGAATAATAATTATAAAAATATAACCAAATTGTTAGAACCTGGATCGTCTTTTCTGGTATGGACCTTGTTTTCTAGTGTTCTATTGAAAAAGTGTAGTTTTGGATATTTTAGGAGTACACACTACGTATCTAAGAGTACACGTCATGTTACTAAGAGTACACGTCATGTACCAGAGAGTACAGGCCATGTAACAGGTTATATTAGGTAGCCATGTGCTGGTCATGTAATGGGTGAGACCTGGCTAAGTAGGGTGATGTGGCAGACAGCTAATGTCAGGGGCCGATTGAGGCTAATACATGGGTTGTTCATTAAAAGTACATGTCATGAAATTTTTATATTATTTCATTAAAATGACCAGGGTCACGTCTCATTCACCGAAACGACTTCTTCTAACCCTGTCTCATCCAGGAGTGATGAAAAATAGATAATTCTTCTCTGAGCCACCGATCAGTGGTCCATTCACCCAAAAAACACCATCGATTTCATGGGAATAATCTCTATGATTTATTCCATCTTATAGAGCATCTCCTATTGATTTATCATATTTCGATTATTATTTTGGGTTGAATGTTTTTGAAATTGTAATAGATCTATGATGTTCTAGGTTGATTCAAAGGTTGATTTTCAACTATATCAATCATACAACGTTGAGTTAGGATGTTTGTGACTTTATGTATATGTTGTTGAATTATATGTGAAAAATATTCCAATATCCCAGTTTAAGGTATTGAGTGTTTTTTGAATTTTTCCATGTTAATGCTTGATATGTCTTGTTTTCTTGAGTAATGAATAGAGTTTGATACCTTTCTTTGGATGTGTTTCCCATGCTAGATTTATATTGGCAATTGGGTCTAGAACTGCCTGTTAGGCTGTTACGATTTCTATTCCTAGTGTTGTTAAGATGGTGTTGTTTATTTAACATGCTTATAAAATGAATTTCATCCATGTATCCAATTTGTATTTGAGTTTTAAATTGGATAATATATATCATTTTTGCATGATTGAATTACACTTGGTTCTGGGAACCCAGTGTAGTGAGACCATAGGGGGAATGGATGCTAAGGGCTTCTCCAATGTGTCTGTTATAGTTTTCACATTGGGAGACCATACGGGGGTCTATGTGATTTATCCCTCAATGTTTATGTAGTATACCATTGTGAGACCACCAGTAGAAATGGGCTTTGAATTCTTCCTCTATATTTACTATTAAAGGCGACATGAGGAATTGAAAGTGACTAATTCCTCGGAGAGTCTTTCTCTAACATGAACCTGAGCGGTTAGACTATGAGTACATACCATAGGGTTTCTTGTTAATTTTTGGTTGATTATTATTAAATGTAAATTAATGTATTTTGAAATTGTATGATTCTTTAATTTTGAGTACTTTCTTCACTATTAATTCATATTTCATATTGCATACTATATATATTAACTGATAGTTACGCACATATCTATGGGTAGTTTCCTAATGGGATTTGTCTCACACCCTATTTGGTTCATGCTATTGGGCACAAACAGATTATATTATTGAAGGGATATATAAGGGAAATCACCCTTCTACATCAGTTACTTCATTACTATGGATTTGGAGAGCATGGGACCAAGCTATGTATTTCAATGTTTTTGGAGTTTACCAATTTTCTTTTACATGGGTTTAGTAATATATTCCATCATAGTGACTTGTTTTTCTTATTTTCTAGATATATGTGACATGCATCATTTATATATGCACTATAGTTGTTTATTTACTTTCAGTCTTCCTCGGTTTACTTATTTTATGGTATTAATTCTTCTACCATTGTTTACTATTGTAATTACATTATGTTACTCTACCAATGAGGGCATAGTTTCCCAAATATCATGCCCATAACCTCACCTCTATTTGGTAGCCACTGTCGTTCGATGAAATGTTCTTGAGGCCAAGTTACCAGCCAGTTACAGGGAACCTCTCAGTGGCACCTGTAACTGGGATGTTACAAAGTTGTAGAAGATATGGTTCTATTATTCTTATCATACATTTGGTATCCTATATACAGGGATATGAAGGAATATGTACTTATTAGTAAGATTCTACCGAGAGTAGTTAACCTATGTATAGAGAAAAGTAATTTAACTCTTTTATTGCAATTTTACTAGTATTCAATTATTAGATTTGATTTTAGTAGATTGTGTGGGTTGAGTATCACCAGTCATTATAATTAGATTTGGCTTATACGCTATGAAATATGAATTTCATTTTCATAAATTTGTTCCACAAAACATAGGCAGAGGATGTGTGGAAGTATTGTGATGAGTTGTGTTTAATGGATCTATTTTTAGAAATGTACCTATATGTCCCAATATCTGAGGGGGGAGACTCTCTTACATTACAATCAATCATCATTTTGATATGGGACCGATTAAAGTTTTTGAGGGAATTGGATTAAGAGGACTCAGTTGTGATAGAAATCATATATAGTGGAAAGACACCATTAGGAAAGTATTTTGGTAGTTAAAATATATTTCTTTTCCATGGGTGATTATGGGTTCTTAATGGATTTCACAAGGAGATGATGATAGAGTTTTATGCTTCTAGATGGTCAGTACATATTGGTTTAACAAATATGTATTGTGATCTCTATAGATAGTACTATTATTCATGAGAAATGAAAGAGTTGTAATGATTAGTTGTAATATAAATCACCTATAAATAGGTTAATGATGAGTATCAGTGGTTATTTGGGATTTCAAAGACTCATCAAAATCCATTGTGGAAATAGTTTTTTGCAACTATGGATTTTTTGGATGGATTACTCAGGGAACCCAGGATGAACGATCTATTTCGGTGATTATTGAATTTCTAACAATGTTTCTTCACTTTTACCTTTTACCAATTATTTCAATTTGGTATATCTTTCTAGTCATTATGTTCAAATGATATTTTGATTAAAAAAATCCATATGAATATCATTTTTATAGTGATTCTAATTTTACGTGTTGGTTTTTAATGGGTCACCCATAGACTGTGGGATCAAAAGTTATTCTATGTACATAATATTATCATTAAAATTAATATTGATATATGTAGAATATTCATGTTTTAAAGGATATGTTATGAGAATTTGTTTTTTATTTCTGTGGTTTATGGAAAAAAATATGGGACTATGGACTTTTAAGAATTATGGTCAATCTATGAAGACTATTTAGGTTTTAGAGTATATGTTATGAGCATTTGTTTATTATAGAATATTGGAACTAGTATTGCGAAGTATAAATCTATGTAGTATTAGTTAATAATTATTTATTTGATGATCATGGTGACCAGGTTAAAATATTATACTACCCATCAGATATGACCTCTTATGATTGAATTTTTTCATCATGTTATCTTTTCGGTTTCTACCAGGATAGGGAAACTCCATAGTAGGAAACAGGAAAATCCATTTCCTTACATATCATGATTTTTCAAATAGTCAAAATATTTGATTTATTGTCATAATGATTAGAACTTCCCAAATTAAATAGATCAATGATCATCTTGTTTCGTGCATCACAGCTTCAATGTTATTTTCATGGCCCTTTTGATTTTGTAGACATTGAGGACCTTGATATTTTTATAGATAAATCTTTTGACTATCATTGAATATGGATTTTGTACAATACTGAGAAGCATATCTATGGTATAACTATATCTCTAGTTCATATTGAGTGGTATCAGGCTATATTATTTTGGATACATGGATGATTGGGTTGGATATGCAAGCCTAATTTCCATATTTTGTTTGTAGAGACCCTTAGTGATTCTTGAATAATCTTTTAAGATGATGATTTCAAGGGTGTGGATAAGTTATCTTTAGATCATTTTCTAGATACACCTATCATTGATTGTTTCATTAAACATAGTTTTTTTCATTTTTTCTCCCTTCATTAGACCTTTCCAGTTCATTATTATTCAGAGGAGACGAGAATTTTTTTGTGGAAAATATCATTAATTTTATAGTTTTTTCGTTTTTAAAAAAATTGTGTATGATAAAAATAATTATAAAGGGGTTTATAATGGTTTCTGATTAGATTTTGATTCATTAAAGGTGGTTATAGATCTTATTTGTAATTTTTGGGATTTAAATTTACTGCATGATATTTTCACACCTTGAAAATGTATTTTACAATGTGTAAATATCATTGTGATGATTATGTGAATGGGATATAGGTCATGAATTGGTTAATGAAATGAACATGTAATTGAACATGAATCTACATTACCAAATATGTAATTTTCAATGAGGGTTAAATTCACCCAGTGTGATATGAACATCAGAATAATTAATAATGAAAAATTACATACCATATAAAACATTTTCAAATATTTTATTTAATTGGAATGGAGTTTTTAAATACATGATTTTCATATATTTTCACTTCATCAACATTAAAACACTCAAATATCATGCCCTAACTGATTTCCAAGATATTCTTGAGTGAATTAATCTAATATATACATCTTATTCAATATATCAACCACATGGGAGTTGTTTTTTATATGTTTACCTTCCTATATTATATTTCCCCCATCGTGGGAGTGTAATATATTTACCTCTATGGAATCAAGAGTTGATCTATGTCATCTGTGGTGTAAGTTTCTTCATGTGATCATATGATCCCTCGTTGTTTTTGGAAAAACCTTTCGTAATACATTTTTTTATTGATGGATAATGGTATTTGGTATGAAACATAAACCAATGGTTTTTTAACTATTCAGGTATGTACAATATTGTGTTTGCCTAGACACAACATCAAGAGAAACTAATTGAATTATGATTGATGAGAAATCATGTGTTAGATTATTTTTTCGATTCTATTGGATATAATGGAAAAATTAAGGTGGGATATTCCTTGGGTGTGTCAACACTTGAATAATATTTGTGATTAAATAGTTAATGGATTATTTTTTAATTATATTGATTGAAATAACTTGATATATAAATGATTTTTAAATTTAAGGAATATTTGTAATTTTCAAAATTAAAAATTGAATATTATTTTATTTTGTTTTGATTTAATTTTTTTATGACATGTGATGTGGGTTTCAGGTTTTAATGATTATTTAATGGGTATGGTCCTATTTCAATATTTAATGATTATATAGTTTGATATTCCAATATAATCTAATGAAAATATAATGATCAAGCCATAGTTTTATTATATAATTATTAAATACCATGTTTGTACATGTGTTGTGTTTAATGATTATGTAGAGGTATATGCCAAGATATTGAAATAATTTTATAAAGGGAATTTTCCAATTATGTGATTATGAATTAGTATGAAATTATGGTTGGAATGGTTGTAAAAAGTGATATGATATATTTATCCATGTATTAGAATAATTTTATTTATCAAATAGTATTAATTGATTAAATAATACACATATTTACAACATTTTATTTAACATATTATCAATCTAGTTTATTTTAGACATGGATGTGTTGACTTTCTGAGTTTTATTAACACCCTATTCTGGATGAAATTTTTTACCCAAGAATACTACATGGATGTAAATATAGACAATGAATAGGGACATTGTAGAATATTGTTTCATATATAATTGGATGATTTCTAGAGAGGAGACCGACATAGGGTTCAGGATCAGATGCTTTTATGTTTTTTTATTGTTATTTTATTTTTATGTACTTTAGTTTTATATTTTGTTACATTTCATCATATCATTAAATGGTCACTAGTAATTTATTCATTAGTTCTACCTTTACATCCTAATTCAATATTTAATTTTTTTCATATATTTAACACTACCATGGTATTTATAGTATAATTTTCATTTTCATTGTTTGGTAACTCTGTACTGGGTTGTATGATCTTACCAGTATACTCATCACACCAACACTGACTATCATAATCCAATTGAATATAGGTAGAAATGATCAATAACTATTAACCAGCACGATTTGTCCACGAAAAAGAGTTCTAGGATGGGGTATGTAAAAATTTGGCTGCATATACAGGGAATAAAGGAATGATGTGGTGAATATAACATTTGTCTCATAGAAATAAATTTACAACATAAAAAATCATCATGTTTGAATTGATTCAGAATATATATATGAAAATCAGTAATAAATTAAAAATTAAAATAATTATATAATTTAATAATGTAAATTATTTTAATATAATTTACTATCAACATATATCATTTCCACATTGATGTTTTAATAATTCCTTATTTATGTTTTCATTTATCGTGGTTATGTAATTCAGATTTCTTAACACTTTTGGTTTGGTAGTTATATTACATAAAAAATGATCATGTCATATCATATATATATTGTTAATGATTATATAAAATTCATAAATATTCATTAAATATTTATATATTTATTTTTATAGATTTGGATATAAAAATAAATTAAATTATTTACGAATAAGGTAGAATTTAACTTTTCATGAATAAAATATTCAATTTTCATACGAGGAAATGAATGAAAGGTAAAAAATACATCACTATTAAGGAATCATTATTATATTATTAATATAAAATATTTATTTAGGTAATTTAAACATTTAATAATTTTTATATTGTGTCAATTTAAAACAAATCACATTGCTTCATTGAGGATGTAGTACCCTGGTATGCATAAGGTACATTGCCATTTCGAAGAATATTGAATTGTAAGAAGAATGATTTTTTATTACAACTAAATATGAATAAATATATATTAAATAGAATATATATTTATTATTACCTTCATTATAACCATCTAATTAAAATGATTATATAAAAATAATTGCATAGTATCATGGAGACGACAAGTCATATGTAGCCATAAGCATTAATTTCTATTTAGGAATGATGGGGCAAATATGGAAAATGTTGTACCATAATAATAAAATTATAATATTTAATAATATGGATTTATGGTTTCAGTATGAGTAAAATAAATTTGGAGGAAGTAGAGGATGTATGAAATTTAAACGAGTCAATAAGGATGATTAAGTCTTCTTTACTAGACTTCATTTAAATCCATTAATATAGACCATTGTAATGGTGATTTATGATTATAAAAACATAAAAAATTTCTATAGGAGATATTATAATATAAATATGAATGTTTTGATTGTGATATATATCTCAAAATGTGTGAGGAAGGTAAGAGAAGAGGTTGTCATTTATATGTGGGGAAATAAATAATTTTTTATTTACTTAATGTATTAAACTAATATAAAATACATTCACTAATAAATTCAAGTAAAATTGATATATTTATAATATTGGATGAGTATAATTATAATTTATAACCTAAAAAATTATATATAAATAGTTGTGAATTTATTAAATCCCAATATTATTGTTTTATCCACAATTGTCACCATCTAAAATTACCATGGTATCCATATTTATTTTACTCTACTATGGTTTTCAATGTTACAATAAAATGAATAGAGACATCTAAATTTACAATGATTTATATATTCGACCATATAAAATAAATTTAGATGAATATATGATAGATATAAAATTTAAGTCATTGTATAAAATATTATTTATTATAATATATCATTAGTGACATTACTGAAATAGAAAAAAAATTCTCTTTTTAATCAAAATGAAAAGAAAATAATTATAATATAAATCATTAATAAATCATTAATATGATATATATGTATATATATTATATTTCTAAAACTATTACTCACAAAAAAAATATATTATTTCAACTATTTTTAATATAGTTTGAATTAAATTTCTAATACATCCAGCATCACTGGTTTAGTAATATGTTATTACTTTCATTAGTTATATTAGTATGAATATTTCAAAGAAAATAATATTTTTATAAATTAATATTTTTAGGGTAATTTATAACCAAAATTATTATCTATTTTCATTATCAAAATAAGATATTTATTTTAAAATGAAATATTTAAATATTTAAATTTTATTTACATACAATAATGTTACAGTAAATATCCAAGGAAATTTGAAACATAATTCCCTATATTTGTATTTATTATAAATATGAATGCATTTTTCGGTATAGTTTTATTATTTCATGTTTTTGGTTGATTTTTAATACTTATATCAAGGTTTTTAACTCTAATTTACATTAATTACCATTACTATGATTAAAAATACATTACAATGTTTCTATTCCAAATTAATAAAAAAATGGTCTTATTAAAAAAAATATAAAACTCCTCATTTTCAACAATTAAAATTTTATTTCCAATTTATATAATAATAATTTTATAATAAATCTCATTTATCATAACACTGGGTGTTTTAGGATTAGAAGTATACTGAGATTATTATAAATTTAATCAATTTTTTCGGTGTGTCAAATAACCCCACTGTTAAATAAATTTCACCCTCTAAATTGTATCAAAGCCATAAAATTTTGAATATTTTATAACACATTTTTTAAAATCCCACATCATATAGTGGGAAAAAACATCATTGTATAATAGGATGTGTGAAAAAATGATTAAAAATTTAATACTAGAATTGGGTTCCTATATTAGGATAAAATTTTGGGGAAGCTACATTATAGACTTGGTGGAGAAAATAAACATTTGAGGAAAAATACATAGTGATAGGAAATACAGTGAAGGATAAAATTGAAAAACCAAAAAATGAAAAATCAATGTCATGTGAAAATACCATATATTCACTATAAAAGATATTTCAGTTATGATTTGTTTGTGTATATATCCATTTCATTTCTTTTTAAGGATTAATTTACATTCATGATATTTAATAAGAGAAAATGTATATACATTGTATCATTCAATTTTTTATGGAATTTGTCTTCACATGTGTAACCTACAGACCTGGCTCTCCTATATGATGGTGGTTGTATAGGTGTGTTACATGACCTCAAGCACATCTCCACGGACGCATGAGGTTGCCGACTAGCCACGATGACATTTTTAATGTGTCGGTGGGGGATACTATGCCTAAATTAGTAATACATAATACACAACGGAAGTAAAAACAACTAATAATAAATATAATAAGAATATAACTGAATAAACTAAAGAAAAAGGAAATAAATAATCCCAACTGAATACATAATAAAAGCAGATGCTGATAAATGATACCAAGAACAAAAATCATGTCATGCTATGGTGTCTGTCCTAAATAAAACAATAGAAAACAAAACCCCAAGAATACTATAAACTAAAAATAAAAGAAACAAATTGAGACAACTAAATTATGAAAACCACTCGATCCTTTACCCCATTATCCAACATATGCAGTATGAAACAATGATGCAATAGAAGTGGCATGCTTCCCTTAGTCAATTCCTGCAAGAAAATAATCTACTTGGGTGTCAACAATTCCCAATAAGGGTGTGAGATAAAATCCCAATAGGCCATCACCCACAGTGTCTAAAACATTCCATTTCATTTAATAATAAAATTCAGTGTGCCATTATATAATAAATGCAGATAAATAATTATGTGAAATAATGTAAACTAACTTGACTTGGGTTCCCCAAGCCACCCGTTCCTAATCACCTACTTCGGCCGATGCTGGAAATCTGAAAGGAGTACCTGTAAGAAGGATGCACATATGTATGTATATAAGTCTGTAAAATTAAGGTAAAACATGGAAAATGCATTCCCCAAACTTTTGCATTTACTTGGGTACTAAGGAATGTGTTAACTAGGTTTGCTTCAACATTCTTGAAAAATGTGACCATTCTCAAGAGACTCGAAGAGGCATTAATATAAACCATCAGTGAATCATTATTAAGGGTCAAGTGGAGAGTTGTAGTATGAGCCCATCCAGAAGGTATCTCCATGGAACATCCTTCAAATTATCCAAAACCACCGAGCCCATCAACAAAAATCTTTTGAAATACCCAGTATCACTTTAGGCATGGCATAACCCTGAGTCTGTTTATAATTATTCTTGGTTGTATCTGTTTATATTTCGAGAATCAATTTCAAATTCTTATTATGTCATATATGATGTTGTGAAAAAATTAATTAAATTCAAGGTTGTAAAATAGGATTCACAACACATGAAAAAAATTGAACTTTTTGACAATAAATAAATCAGCAGAAACAACTACCAAAGATCTAAAAATTGAAGGATCATAGTTAATATTAATTAATTTTTTAAATAAAATGCAACAAAAATAGGTTTTTCAACACATGCAAGCAATGGAACTTTTTAATTAAAATAAAATCCGCACAAATAACAATCAAATATCCACAAATTCAAGGATCATAAATAATCTATATTAATTATTTAAATATAACACACACAAAAAGTATTGTGCAACACATACACTTAATTAAATTAAATTCAATACTAACAAAATATATACTGAACAAGTCTACACGCCAAAAGGGGGTTTCCACCCACGTTGAAACAATTAAAACAATTTAATTCATGGTCAATTGGGGTGAAATAAATATTTCAACCCAAATAATTTACAGAAATCATGTGTATTTTAACAAAGTCAGTAGGCACTGACAAACGACACAATGGTGCATCATTATAAATCGCAATGAAATAGAAGGAGAGTGATTAGATTCCCTACCTCATAGTCACAGATGATCCTATGATCCGCGGTAGGATTTTATTTGGCCTAAATTAGAAGAAAACATATGATTTTAGTAAAAACACAAAATAAGGTAAATTTTATTTGTGGAAAACTACACAAAGGATAGAAAAGGAGATCATACGATTCATGGTGCATGGGATAAGCCATACTCAGAGGTTCACATCGCACCTAATGGAAAAGAAAACGGATGATGAATGCATGCGCGACAGTCTTCCGAATATAGGAGAAGGTGGTGCACACCACCTAGGGAGGTGGGGTGCGCTACACATAGGAGGGGAGAAGATGAAGAAAATAGGAAATAAAAATTAATGGAAATAATAAAAAGAAAAAAATGAATAAGGGAAAAATTGAAAATAATATAAAATAAAATAAAATAAAATGAGAGGTGAAGGAAAATGAAAATAAAAATCATAAAAATGGTTAGACCAATTTATAATAATATTTAGATTCATCAAATTCTCTCTTTTAATTTTATTATTTGTTTTAATTATTTTTCTATATTTTTTAATTACATTAAAATTCATTAAAAAAATTATTTATTTTTAACTCGAACGATTTGGTAAGGTGCAACGTAATATTTAACATAAATCCCGATCAATTATTTAATTAATTTTAATAGTTGTCTTGGACCCGCAATAGCACACACACCTGCGCGCCCTGAGTCTCTTTAAATATTTTCACTATGAACTTATTTTGTATGCACCTTAATTTTATTCGATACTTAATAAATACATTTATTAATATTTAAAACAACTAACCAATGACACAATTAATATTTTAAAAACAATAATCAGTAGAAAAATATAACATTTATTAAATTAATATTTATTGGACATTTTTATTTAATTCGAACCATTAATAACATAACATTAATTACATTAAATTTTTATTATTTTCAGCACGACATAATTTATTAGTTTTGGAAGTGAATTTTTTATTTTTTTTCATCTATGCAAATAATAATATTAATAATAAAATTATTAATATTATTTTTAATAGTCCAACAAAAATATTTATGACCCAATTAAATTATCTTCAAGTGATGTCTGACAAAATATCTAATGCTCGCAAACAATATACATTACCTAGGGTAAACCTCATGTCCTGGAACTCTCTGTGGGGTCAGATTTCTCATATGATGCACAATTCATGAGAAAATAATTATTTATTATATATAAAATAGAGTAATAAATAAATTAATATATGGTGGTATTATCATCTATGAGGGTGAAAAACACCCGACATGCATCACGGTTATACCCTTCTTAGGGTAAAACCAATGTTTTATACCTACTGGTGTTCTCAGATTTCTCAAACGACTCACAGATTGATATATATTTAATTTAAAAATAAAAAACCAAACAAATGGATATGAATAAATAATTTTAATATTTTTATTCTATAAATGACGAATGTTAATTGGTCTGGGTATCCCGTGCTGACACATAGTCAAACATTGAAAATATTTCATAAAAATTTTCAATGTTTTGATATTTTTTTACCATACATTTATTTTGTTTCTATTTTATTTTTAAACTAACTATCTTATTAAAATTTAATTAAAAGACACAGCCCATTTTCAACTTTCTAGAAAAAAAATTCATATTCTTCTTCATCTAATTCAAAACACTGGACATTTCAACCTTGACATAATAGAACATCTAAACCCCGAGAAGCCATCAGGAACAATGAAACTCTCACCCGATCCACAAGGTTTGGAAGTCTCATAAAAAATATCGTGTTTCCCCTCCAAAATCTCAACACAAGCTCAAACCTTGGTTAGGAAACTGGTATGTAATCCATTAATATTTGAGCCAATGATCAATTTCTAAATAAAACACATAGACTGTAGGTATCTAAGCATTCTTAGCTAGAGACACAACCATGTCGTAATCTCGTTAACTTATGGACATAGATACTTTCCACCTTGGGATTTAATGGTATAAAGTAAATAATTATAAATCATGACATCTTCCACTATTAGAATTTCCTACAAGACACTCCCTTAATCTTTCTAGTGAAGTTTCTCAGATGTTATTTCAAACATATAAAACGGTTGATTCCCCATTAACCTAAAATCCCATGCCAAGCCACCTTTTCTTGAAAATCATTTTCCAACCCCCACCGCACTTGTCTCACATAATTATGTGATAGAAAAAGGTCCTTCAATGACTGATTAATTGAGAAAGAGAGAGAACTATTCAGGACCCAAGGATCAACCATTTAATAAGATGCTCAGTATAGAATGGAAAAGTTTAATGAAATAAACTGTGATGATTTCTTCAAACGTTTCTTTCATTCCCCAAGAACACATCCACATAAATTAATACATTACATCTAGTGAAATTCATTGATGTATACATCAATAATCCCAATAACCAGTCTGGGGTAACCTCGGATCGGAAGGAAATGATTATAAGAAAAAATCATAAGGAATAAAATACACGATGTTAATGATTGAGACGTTGGTTTAAGGATAAGGCATCCAAAACATGTTATTGACGGTGCTGAGAGTGACATCCAGCTGGTGGTCATGTAAGAATAAATGGCTGGTGTACAAGAGTTCATCAAGGAAATTCCTACATGGAAATCTGAGGGTCACTCACGCTATCCAAAACGTCGATAAGAACGAAGCTTTAGCATGAAACATTGAGAAAACCACCCTAAACAAGGGAAGAAACTTTTAATGCATTGGGTGAAATATGAATGATTCTCTCTTAATGAATAAAATATGAATTCAACATATGGGACATTCTCGTCACACAAGGAAGAGTGTACTAAGAGGATAAGAAGATTACCAGTAGGAAAACATTGAACCAATTTGTATGAAATCCCAACCAAACTGGCTGGTGTTTCAAAACACTCGAGTCTCTGGAAGTCATATCAAGCATTGGAAAAAATATGATTTCTTTAACATAGAAGTCATTTTACTTTAGAGATGACCCGAAACGTATTTAACAGCACAATAATTGATGATTACACTGAACTGAACCGTTATTTCACCAAATTAAGAACTCTATGACATCATCTATGTGATTTCATAGTACGTCAAGGTGATACAGAAGCAAGATGGCATTTAACTCCGAGGACGATATACTGAATCATCCAACACTAAGGTGATGAGAGGGATGAACAACCTACTAAATAACTAACCATTCCTATGTAATGACTAACATGATTGAAATGAGAATTACTTGATGCTCATGCCCGAAACAAAATTCAACGCAAACATGACCACCTGTCTGAAAAATGGTGTCATTTTTTAAGGAAATGGGTCTAATTTGGGACAATGACAGGCTAAATGTTATATTCCAATGAAACACAAGGTTAAAATAAAACAACCCTTATAACTGAATATTAAGAAGTGCAAATTTCTATAGGTTCCATATCTAAGAAATTTATAATTAATCACATTTAATCACTAATCATAAAAAATGTATAATTAAAAAATCAGGTACCATTTTTCAACACAAAACACAAGGTACTTTATCTTAAACATCTCCACCTGGGAAAAATGAGAAAGTTTTATAAAACTGCATTTTACAACATTTTACATTAACTGACATCCACTCCTTAATTAGGAAATCATTCACATAAATTACATTTATGCAGATAAGGAGACCTCAAGGAGTCCTACTAAGTAGGAATGGATTCATTAGAATAAAACCAAAAAACATTTTCTTAATTATTAATAGTCACAACACCCATATCTGGTTATCTAATAAGGGACATTCACCATGTATCCTACATGGTCCTAGTTGTTCCTTTAGGTATTTAACCAATTTATTTTAAATTATAACATGCTCAAACACATATCATCCTATATATTTGGCAAGATATAAACCTAATAAGCAACTATATACATTAGTGTTTTTGGAATTAGGATCTTATTCAATGGTGACCAATGAATTGTATAAAATCAACCAATTAAATAAAAAATCAATCTTACATTTAACTACAAGTACATAAAAATGAACGAGATGTTGTAATCATAGATTCATAACATGTTAATTACAGATACATCGTAATAGAGATAGATGCATGATACAAGGCCAACAGGGTATTAAAAAGGTATAATGGGAACATGCCAACATGATAAATATATCACTAAAACATGGTATATAAAAATGCTTGATAAATAATTACAAGGCATGGAATACAATAGAAGAAAACAATTTGATTCAATTAGAAACCTAAAATGAAACAACATGGCATGAAACTATTCATGGCAGGTGAATTTACTATGTTATTATTGGGATGCATGCAATGCATAATCCTTACCTTATCAAGCCAAGGTTAAAATATCCTAAATTCACTAAATTCATAAGTAATGTAAATTACACCAATCAATCAAGGTGGAATTATATCAACAGTAATATCAAAATTCGTGAACATGAATCCAAACCCTAAACAATCTTTTATTTCCCATACATGGGGTGATTAGTCCCAAGAACAGCTATTAACCAAGTGCTGACACATTCCTGGACTCCTTTCTACGAACCCAAAATTGTAAGATAGTGGAAAAAAACACCACATCTGGTACAACATTGTAACGTCCTGAACTGGATCGCCTCTAAGACTGTGGTCAGACTGGTCCGTCAAATGATCTCAAGATCATCTCCCCAGACGCAAGAGGTTGTTAACTAATAGCGAGTTCCTTTTTAGCATGTTTTTTGGCAGAGGCTATTCCATTATATGTAATAGGTAATACACAATGGATGTAAAAAAATACTAATAATAGATATAGGATTCATATAAATGATTAAACTATTGTAAAAGAAAATAAATAATGGCAACTAAATACATAATAATTGTGGAATCTGAAAATTTAAACCATGTACAAAAATGATGTCATGATATAATCTCTTTCCTATATAAATTCATTGAAAACATAATACCAATCACAATAGAAACTAAAATGAAAAGACACAATGTGTGACAACTACATCATGTGTAAGGATTAGTCCTCTTCCCTAGTCTCCATCCTAAGGAGCAAGAAACAATCAAACATCAGAAGCATCATGATTTCCTTTGTCAATACTTTCTAGCATATAATGTACTCGGGTGTCAACGACGCTCGAGTAGGGTGTGAGATAAAATCCCAGTATTTTGGAAACCACAGTGTCTAATCCCTTCCATTTTTTTGAAATAATAAATGGAATTGTATCCTTATATAATAAATTCAAACAATTAATTATGTACGATAATGTAAAATAACTTGGCACGGGTTCCCAAAGCCACCTGTTCCTAATCACCTACTTCAGCCTAATCCAGAAATATGAATGAAGTACCTATACGGAGGATGAACATATGTATGTATATAAGTCTTTAAAAACAAAGTATAACAAGTAGAAGGCACATCCAATCTTGTTCTTTAAATTTGTTTCTAATACATGTGTTAACCCGGTGTGCTTCAATATACCCTAAAAATGAATCCATTCCCAAGAGTCTCATAGAGGAATTAATATTAACCATTAGTGCATCAATATTAAGGTTAAAGTTGAGATTTGGAGTCTGAGACCATCCTAAAGGTATCACCATGGAACATCCTTTAAATTATTCCAAACCATAGATCCCATCGAGGGAAATAATTCGAAAGAAGAAGTATTTCTCAAGGGATGAAATTACCATGAGTATGACCTGATCTCTTAAAAAGGGGTTGATCACCATCTGAATCTAGATTAGCTACATTGCCAATGAATCAGTCCCAATGGGCCCTTCTAGAACTGGAATCACTCATAAGTATTCGAAATCTCAGGGATGTCTCTACCTGAGAAAGCCATGTACACCGTCCCCCGGAACATAGAGATAACCAGTCAGGAACAGAGGGTCTAAGTGTGGCCCTTAATACAAGACCCACATCCTTTTCCAGCCCTGAATTTAATTCATTTTTTCACAATAGTAGATATGACATAATAAAAATATGAAATTTTGTCTTGAAATCTAACATCACACACTTGCGCATCACAAGGTATAAATTAAATATTAAAACATAAAAAATTTAACAAGGCATAATACCACATCAACATAAGCAGATAAATTCAATTTTTTTAAAATAAATAATTCCACACAGACAACTATGAAAGATCAAAAAATCCAATGTTTGTAATTAGTATAAATTAATTATTTAAATTAAACACAAATAAAATATTTTTCTAAACACATGAAGGTCAATATACATTATAACAATAAATAAATCAACACAAAAAAATACAAAATATCCAAAAATTAAAGGTTCATAATTAATATAAATTAATTATTTAAATAAAAAAACAAAAATAGGTTGCACAACACATGCAAGAAAAGGAAAATTTTTATAATAAAAATATCGGTAAAAACAACTACCAATTATCCAAAAATTCAAGGTTCATAATTAATCTAGAATAAATAGATAATTAAAACCCAATAAAAAGAGGTTGTGAAACACATGCAGTTGATTAAATTAAATTATTTCATAATAGAAATTATACTGACCACATCGGCATGCCCAAAGGGGGTTTCCGACCACATTTCAACAATTCAAACAATTTAATTCATGATCAATTGGGATACAACAATTAGGAGTAACAAATAATGTAAAGAAATTAGCTGAATTTTTACAATGTCTGTAGGCATAGACTAACAACACAATGGTGTGTTTTTATAAATCACAATGAAATGGAGGGAAAGAGAGTATACTCCCTACCTCATGGTTGCAGATGATCCTATAATCCATGGTAGGACATTATTTGAACAAAACGGATGAAAATGGTTGATTTTAGATAAACCCCAAATTATGGTAAATTTATTTTACGGCGAACTATGAAAATGCTTGAAAATGGGATCGTACAATTCATAGTAAATGAGATATGCCTTACTAATTGGTTCAAAGAATACATGAAGAAGACAGATGACGAACAGAGGCACAACGATCTTCTGAAGAGTAGAGATGGTGGTGCGCATCACCTAGGGGGAGTGGTGCCCCACACACAGGAGGGGAGGAGAGGAAGAAAAAAATTGAATGAAAAATGAAATAAATGAAACAAATGAAAAAAATTAATAAATGAAAAAAAGTAAAATAAAACAAAATTATAATAATAAAAAATAGGAGGTCAAGGAAAATGAAAAATAAATATAATAAAAATGGTTAGACCAGTTTTTAAATATTTTTCCATTCTTAACATTCCCTCATTTAATTTTATTATTTATTTACATTCCTTTTCATATCATTTATTTTCATTCAAATTAAATTAGTTATTTTTAATTATTTTTAACTTGAACACGGTGCTAGTGTGTGGACATAATATTTTACATAAATCATGAGAAAATATTTAATTAATTTTAATATCTATCTAAGACTTGCAACAGTGTGCGCAGGCACGCACCCAAAATCACTATAAAGATATCGACATAAATTAAAACTATCCACACCTTATTTTATTTTGACATGATAAATTAAATAAAATTATCATTATTTAATATAAAAATGCAATGAAACGATTAATATTTTAAAAACAATAACCATTAAAAAATATAACAATTATTAAATTAATATTGTATGTGCATTTTTATTTAATTAAAACAATTAATAATATAACATCTATTACATTACTTAGTTATTATATACACTGCGACGCAATTTATAAATTTTGGATCTGAATATTTTATTTCTTTTCATCAACAAAATAATAATAATAATAATAATATTATTATTATTATTATTATCTATAAAAGTCCAACAAAAATATTTATAACTGAAACCAATTATCTTCTCATGCGGTATAACAAAAATATTGATGCTCGTAAAAGATATACCCTGCATGGGTTCAACCCCATGTCCCGAAACTATCGATGGTGTCATATTTCTCATTCGACAGACTGTTTCAAGGAAAAATAATTATTTATTATATAAAAAATGGAATAATAAATTATTTAACAAATTGATGATATTATCATATGCGAGGGTGCCAAACACCCAAATCGCATAATGGCTATACCTTTCTAGGGGTAAACCCAAATTTCCATACCTAACGGTGGTCTCATATTTTTCATGAAATGCACCATTTGAGATTTATTTCAATCTTAAAAAAACACACACACGTGCATATGGATAAAATAATATTAATATTTTTATTCTATCAAAGTCGAAAGTCTACAGTTCTCGGAATCCCGTGCTAACACATTTTCACACTCTAAAAATATTTAATAAAATATTATAATGTTTTAATAAGGATTTTACACTTCATTTAATTTGATTCTATTTTAATTTTTATCTATATAATTTATTATAATTTATTTACAAGACACATTACAGTGTCAACTATCATAAAATAACATTTCCTACTCTTTTTCATCTGAGTCAAAACATGGGATGTTACAACCTTCCAATCCTAGAATTTATCGTCCTCAAGAATCCTTCAAGAACAATGTAGGTCTCACCGGATCTACAGGGTCATGTAGTACCAAACATAAGATCATGGTTAATATCCAAACTCTTAACACATGCTCAAATAGTGGTTAGGAAAGCAGCAAGTAAGCTATTATGATTTGAATGAATTACTATTTTAAAACTAAAAAAATGAGACAGTTCCTAACCAAACACGTTCAGCTAGAGACACTAACATTTCGTCATCTCATTAATTTCTGGCCAAATTTCCTTCCCACCTTAGGTTTTAATGTTAGAAAAAAAAAATTCTAAATAACGACACCTTCCACATCTATAATTTCTTACAAGAAACGTCCTTAATCGTTATAGCGACACTTCTCACTTGATTTCAGAAATGGATAAATCATTTGATTCCCCATTGTCCTAAAATCCCAAGTCAAGCCTTATTTTAATGAAAAGACCAGCAGACCCTAACCACACTCGTCTCACCTAAATATGTGGCTTAAAAAGGAAATTCAATAACTACTTCATTGACCAATGTGAGAGAACTAGTCCAGCCACTCTGGCTTCCCATTTAAGAAGATGATCAGCTTACAAAGGCATTGTTTTATGAACTGAACTGTGATTTTTTCTTCTAATGTATCTTGCTTTCACCACGAATATTTCCTAGGAAATAAATACTAGACATCGGGTGAAATTATTTTATTTATCCATCAATGAGCCTAATAAAAAGTTTGGGGTAACCTCATATCGTCATGACATGAGTATCAGGAACTATCCTGTGGTAGTTCATACATCATGTTTACGAGTGAGAATTTTGTACAATGATAACACGTCAAAAATAGGTCATTGACTAATGCCAGAGTGAAATCCAACAGGTGGTCACATGAGATGAATTGGATGGTGTACAAGAGTTCATCTATGAAATTACTACACGGAAATCCGAGGTTCACTCAAGTCGATCCAAAGCCTCTCTAAGAATGAGACAACAATGTGAAACAATAAGAAACCCTCCCTAAATAACCCCAAAAACTTTTAATTCTTTAGCATGGCGTAATACAGATGAAATCTTAGTGCATCAAGGAAAAAGGAAAGATAGGGGATATGCTCATTAATTAAGGAAGAGTGCACTAAGAGGATTAGAAGATTACCAGAAAGAAAACATATAATCAATTTGTATAAAAGCCCAACAAAACTGGCTGGTGTGTCAAGACACTAGAGTCTCTAGACGTTGTCCTGAGCATTAGAAAAAACTTGATTCCTTTAACATAGAAGTCATTGTACAATAGAGATGACTCAAAATGCCTTTAACAGCACAAGACATGTTGATTACACTAAACTCAACTAGTTTATCACAACATTAAGAACTCGATGGCACTGTGTATGTGCTGGCATACTACCCCGAGGTGATATATAAGTAATATGACATTTAACTCAAAGGAAGGCATACTGAATCATCCATCACTATGGGGAAGAGAGTGTCAAATGACCTAACAAGCAACTGACCATTCTTAAGGAATGCCTTAACAGATGGAAATGAGTGTTACCCGATTCTCAATACCAAATCAAAAGTCATGAAAAACAAGACCACCTAACCGAACAAGGGTGCAATTTTTCATTATGCATGGGGGTCTGATTCGGGACAATGACATGAAAAAGTTATTGTTCCAATGCAAATAAAGGTAAAACCCCAACTACCCTATACAAGAGTCTTAAACAGAGGACATTGCTATAGGTTCAATATCTATGACCTTTATATATAATCACATTTAATATGTAATCATTTAAATGACTAAATAAAACATCAAGTACAATTTTTGGAAACAAAACACATTGTACATGATCTTAATCACCTCTTCAATGAAAAATATTTTTTTTTATAAAACTCCATTTTAAAAAATTTTACATTATTTGAAATCCTATTGTTATTTATAAAATCTTTCACATAACTTCCTTATAAGAAGATAAAGAAACCTAATGGGTCCCACTATGTCGACCTTGATTCATTAGAATGCAAACAAAAAAACAAATTTTTAATTATTTATAGTAACTACACCAATACTAGGTTATATCGTAATGGGAATTCACTAACTATCCTACTTGGGACTAGTTGTGACTATAGGTAGTTAAACAATATATTTGAAATTATTACTTGCTCAAACACATATCAGCCTAGATATTTGGGAGTATATCAACCTAATAATCCACTATATACATTATAGTTTTTTAATTTATATATTATTCCAAGGATACCAATAAATTTTATCAAATCAACCAATTACAAAAAAAAAATTATATCGTGTCACAAAAATAAGACAACATAGAGGGACATGTTGTAATCATTGAATCATAAGATTTTAATTATAGATACATTATAATAGGCATAGATTAATGATACAAGGCCAAAATGGTATTAAATAGGAAGCATGGAAACATGCCAACATGCTAAATATATCACTGATACATTGTATCTAAAAAGGCATGATAAAAAATTACCTGACATGGAATACAATCAAGGCACACAATTTGAATCAATAGGAAACCAAAAATGAAACAACATTTCATTGAAAAATGCATGGAATGTTAATTTATTAATTTCCTATAATTATGCATGTAATGCATCACCCATACCTTAAAAGTCCAAGGGAAAAATATCATAAATTCAATAAACTCATAAGTTGCAGAATTTGGACCAATCACTCGAGGTGGAATCATATCAATTGTAATATCGAAATGCATTAACATCAATACCAACCCTATCCAATTGGACATTTCCCATATGTGGGGTGATCTGTCAGAAGAACAGTTATTAACCAGGTGCTGACAAATTTAGAGTCTCATGTCTACCAACCCAAAACAGTAATACAAAGGAAAAAATACCACCTCTGATACCATATTTTAATATCACGACCCGACTAACCTCTATGACAGTGGCCGAACCGGTGTGCACATGAATTCAAGAACATATCCCCGAACAAAATAGGTTATCGACTAGTAGTGAGATCCTTTTTAACATGATTATGGGGGATACTATGACCTCATAGGTAATTGGTAATACAAAGAGGAAGTATAAAACAACTAATAATAAATAGTGGAATCATATAATTGAATAAACTACAGTAAGAGGAAATAAATAATCCCAACTGAATACATAGTAAATGTGGAGCCTAATAAATGAGACAAAGTACAATAATGATTTTATGCTATGATGTTTTTCCTAAATAAAATCATATAAAACAGAAACCCAAGCGTATTATTAACTAAAAAGAAAATACACAAAGTGAGAAAACTACATGATGAGGAAGGATTTATCCTCTACCCCAATCTACAGCCTATTAAAAAACAATCAAGCATCGGAAGAAAAACACTACCCATTGTCAATGCCTACAAACATATAATCTGCTATGGTGTCAACTACGACCAATCAGGGTGTGAGTTAAAATCCCAGTTGGCCGACACCCATGGTGTCAAAACCTTTCCATTTCATGTAATTATAAAACACATTTTTTCATTATATAATAAATTTAGATAATTAATTTTTTGAAATAATGTAAAATATCTTCTACCGGGTTACTAATGGAACCCATTCATGATCACCTACTTCGGCCAATGTTGGAAATCTAAAAGGAGTACATGTAAGAAGGATGGAAATCTGTATGTATATAATTCTGGAAAATCCTTGTAAAATAAGGAAATGATATACCCAAAACATTTTATTTAACTTGGGGTCTAAGACATGTGTTAACTAGGTGTGCTTCAACATACCCAAAAAATGTCATCATTCTCAAGAGACTCATCGCAACATTGATAAACTATCAGTGTGTCATTATTAAGGTTGATGTTGAGAGATGGAGGACAAGCCCATCCTGAATGTATCACAATAGAACATCCTTAAAATTATCCAATACCACCGAGCTTGTCCAAGGAGATATTTCAAAAGACTAAGTATCGCTTGAGTCATGGATTTTACCTGATTCTGTACTGATCTCGCAAAAAAATTGTTGATCACCATCTGAGGCTAGCTCCGCCACATTTCAAATGGATTCTACCTGATGGGCCCTTTCGGAACTAGTATCACTCATATGTATTAGAAATCTTGGTAAAGTATTGGCCTGACAATGCCAAGGACACCACCTCCCGACACATAGAGGTAACCAGTCCTGAGCGGAGGGTCTAAGTGTGGCCCATAATACGGAACCCACCTCATATTCCCACCCTTAATTTAATTAGTTTTTTCATAGAAGCAGATATGACATAATAAAAATATGAAATTGCAGCTTGAAATCTAAATAGTGAAACCCATGAATCACAATGTATAAATTAAAAATTTCAGTGTAACAATCTTAACATGGAATGATATCGCATCAAAATAATGAAATGAATGAACCTTTTAGTAATTAAATTATTCATCCAAAAATACTACCAAAGATCCAACATTTCATTATTCATAATTAATCTAAATTAATTATAAAAATTAAACACACAAAAAATAGGTTGTGCAAGACATGCAAATACATTCAGTTTTTAACAATAAATAAATCATCACAAACAACTACCAAAGATAAAAAATTATTGGTTCATAATTAAACTAGAATAATTATTTAAATAAAATACAATAAAAATAGGTTGTGCAACACTTGTAGATAACGTCACATTTTAATAATAATCAAATCAGTACAAAAACTAACAACGGTCAAAAACTTCAATGTTCATAATTAATCTCAATTAATTATTTAAATAAAACTGAACAAAAATAGGCTGCACAACAATTTCGGTAGGCACCGAGTAATAGAACTACAATTCTTTTTTATAAATCTCAATGAAACGGAGGGAAAGAGTGTATACACCCTACCTTATTGTCATAGATGATCCTATAATTAGTAGTAGGCATTTATTTGACCTAAAATGGTAGAAAAAAACTATTTTATAAAACCCTTAAAATATGGTAAATTTCTTCTATGGAAAAATACGTATTGGATCGAAAAGGAGATCATATGATTCTTGGTGCATGGGATAAGCCGTACCAATATTTTCATAGCACAGCTAACGAAAATGAAAACAGACAAAGAATGGAGGCACGATGATTTTCCAAAGAGAGGAGAGGGTGGTGCACACAACCTAGGGAGGAGGGGTACATCATTCACATGAGGGGTGGAGAGGTAGAAAAAAATGAAATACAAATGAAAGAAAAATTATGAAAAGAAAGAAAAGAAAAAAGCATAAGGTAAAAGGAAAAATAATATAAAATAAAAATAAAATATTAGTAGAGGTTAAGGAAATTGAAAAGTAAAAATTATAAAAATGATTAGACCCATTTTTAATTATTTTTCCATTTTTCACATTCCCAATTTTAATTTTATTAATTATTTTCATTCATTTTCCATATCATTTAATTGCTAAAAAATTCTTTTCTTTTTTTTTATTTTTTGTAACTCGAACAATGTGCTAGGGTGTGATGTAATTTATTACATAAAAGCTAAGAGATTATTTAATTAAATTTAGTAGCTTTCTGGGAACTGAAACAGCTTTCACAGGCACACCCTGAGTCACTTTAATGATTTGGACAGAAAATTTAAACTATCATCACCTTGATTTAAGTCAAGACATTAGAATAAATAAATTTTTTGTTATTAATATAAATAACCAATGAGACCATTAATATTTCAAAAACAATAAACCTTAAAAATATAATAGTTATTAAATTATTATTTATTTCTCATTTGTATTCTATTCGAATAATTAACAATATAATATATATTACATTATTTAGTTATTATTTACACCGCAATAGAATTTATTAATTATAAAAGTTCATTTTTTATTTTTTTTCTTCAACGAAATAATAATATTATTTTTATTTTTATTTTTATTATTTCTTAATGTCCAAAAAAAATATTTATAACCCAATGAAATTATAATGAGGTGTGGTCTGATAAAACGTATGATGCTCGTAAAAGATATACCATGCCCAGCGTAAACCCCATGTCTTGGAACTATCACTGGTGTCAGATTTACCATTTGAAACACCATTTGTGAGAAAAATAATTATTTGTTATATTAAAAACAGAATAAAAAATTAATTAAAAAATGATAGTATTATCATGTGAGAGGTTTCCAAACATCCAGTTATCATAATGTTTATACATTTCATAGGGTAAAAAGACTCTATGGACCTAATGATGGTCTTGTATTTCTCATACGACGCACCTTTTTTGATTTATTTCATTTAAAAAACACACATAAGTGTATGAATAAAATAATTTTAATATTTTTATTCTATTAATGTCGAGGGTCTCTGGGTCTCTGGGTCATGGAATCCCATGCTAACACATCATCAAAATCTGAAACTTTTTCAATATTTTAATACGGTTTTTACACTTAATTTAATTTGTTTCTATTTTAATATTAATAAAATTAATTTAATAATATTTATTTAAAAGACACATCACGGTGTAAACTACAAAAAAAGTTTCCAATTCTTTTTCATCTGATTCTAAAACAATGGATTTAATAACTTCCGACCATAGAATTTCTCGTCCCCAAGAATCCATTAAGGATAACATAACTCTCACCCGGTCTAGACGGTCATGTAGTCTCACATAAAAGATTGTGTCGAATCTCAAAACACTTAACACATGATCCTACATTGGTTAGGAAAGAGGCACGTATGCCATTAATATTTGAGTCAATGCTCATTTTCTCACTAAAACACCTAAATAGTTCCTATCCAAACACGTTCGGCTAGTGACACGACCATATCATCATCTCATTAACTTCTGGACAAAATTACATCCCACCATAGGTTTTATTGTTTGAAAGAGTAAAATTCTAAGTATTGACACCTTCTACCGTTAGAATTTCCTACAAGACACATCCTTATGAATTCTAGAGACTATTCTAAGTTGATTTCTGAAATGGATAAAATGTTTGATTCCCCATTGACTTAAAATCCAATGTCAACCCAACTTTTCATGAAATTCCTTGGCCAACCCAAACTGTACTCATCTAACCTAATGACATTTTAGAAATAAGCCTTTCACTGACCCCTTCATTGATCAATTTAGAGAAATAGTCAAGCCACACTAGCTTACCATTTAAGAAGATGCTCAGCTTAGACAAACATTGTTTTATGAACTGAAATGTGATTCCTTCTTCCAGCATATCATGCATTAAATATGAACATGTCCAAATAAATTAATACATGACTTATACTGACATTATTTGATTTAGGAATCACTGAGACAAATAACAGGTCTGGGATAACCTCAGATCTTCATGACATGAGTATAATGAACTAATATAAGGTAGTTCATACACCATGTTTATGAGTGAAAAGTTGGTACAAGGATTAGACTTCCAAAATAGGTCATTGACAAATCCCAAAGTGACATCCACCTGGTGGTCACGTCAGACGAAATGGCTGGTGTACAAGTGTTCATCCAGGAAATTATTACACAAAAATCCAATGTTCACTCAAGGATATCCAAATCCTCACTAAGAATGAAGCATCAGTGCACGACACTAGAAAAACCACCCGAAGAAAGCACATAAAATTTTAAAGCATTAGCATGGCATATGATATATGATCACTTAGTTCATCATGGATGATGTCAAGATAGGGTATATGATCATCACTTAAGGAAGAGGGCATAGATAGTATTAGAAGATTAAGATAAGGAAAACATTTAAACAATTGGTATAAAAGCCCAAAAAAACAGGCTGGTGTGTCAAAACACCTGAGTATCTAGAAGTCATCATGAAAATTAGTACAAAAATGATTCCTTTAAAATAGATGTCATTATACTATATAGATGACCTGAAACACATTTAACAGTGCAAGACTTGACAATTACACTGAACTCAACCATTTCTTCCAAATATTACGAAATAGATGGCACAGTGTACATGACCTCATACTAACCTGAGGCGATACAGAAGCAAGATGACATTTATCTCAGAGGATGGTGTATTGATTCATCCATGATTGTGGTGAAGAGAAGTTCGAATGTCCTATAAAGAAATTGAACATTCCTAAATAATTCCTAACTTGAGGAAAATAAGCATTACTCGATGATGAAGCCCAAAACAAAAGCCATAGAAAATATGACCACCTGACCAAAAATGGGTTCCATTATACTTTATGCAAGGGGGTCCAATTAGGGACAACAACACGAGAAAAGATCTGTTCCAATGAAACTCAATTAGGAAATCAAAATACACATATATTAGAGTCTTAAATAGAGTACATTGCTTTGGGTTCCATATTTATGACCGCTATATTCAATCACATCTAATAAGTAATCATCAATATGATTAACAAATACATAAAGTACCATTAAAAAAAACACTTAGAACATGATCTTAACCAAATCCTCAAGGGAAAAACAAGAATGTTTTATAAAAATAAATTTTAAAAAAAATTACATTAACTAACATCCAATTCTTAATTAAGAAATATATCACGTAAATTCTTTTTAACCAGATAAGGATAACTACACGTGTCTCACTAAGAAGACCTGGGTTCATTAGAATACATCCAAAATGATAGTTTTTTAATTATTAATAGTCACAACACCCATACCGTGTTATCTCATAAGGGACATGCACCAATTAGCCTACATGGTCATAGTTGTTCCTTTAGATAGTTAAAAAATTTATTTAAAATTATAACATGATCAAACACATATCATCCTATAAATTTGGGAGGATATCAACCTAATCAGAGACTATACATGTTATAGTTTTTGAATTTGTCTCTTACATAATGGAAACCAATAAATTTTAGAAAACCAACCATTTAAAAAAAACAACCTAACATGTAACTATAAGAAGCTAACAGAGAGAGACATGTTGTAGTCAAAGAAACATAACATTTTAATTTCACAGACATGCTAATAGGCATAAATTCGTGATACAAGGAAAACATGGTATTAAACATGAATCATGGAAGCATTCCTTCATTCTAAATATATCACTGAAACATTTTATATAAAAGTCATGATAAATAATTAAAAGACATGGAATACAATCAAGGAAAACAATTTTAATCAATAAGTATCCTAAAATGAAACTACTTGGCATGGAAATTTGTATGGTATGTGAATTTTCTATTTTCCTATTATGACACATGCAATGCATTATCCTTACCATAGTAGGTCAAGGGTAAAATATCAATAATTCAATAAATTCTAAAGCTGTGGAAATTACACCAATCAATCGATGTGGAATCATGTAAAATATAATATCAAAATGCATGAACATCAATCCCCACCCTAGACAGTTGGTGGTTTCCTGTATGTGGGTTGATCAGTCCCATGTACGACTATGAACCATGAACGTAGACATTTTTAGTCTCCTGTCTACCAACCCAATACATCAAGACAAAGGAAAAAAATCACCACCTCTAATACCACATTTTAACGTCCCAACCAAGATCACCTCTAAGACAGTGGCTAGAACAGTGCATCACATGACCTCAAGCGCATATACATGAACACAAGGGGCTACTGACAAGCAATGAGGGCCTATTTAACGTGTCTATGGGGGAGACTAAGCTATCATTTTAAATTTGTAATACACATTGGAAGTAAACGAAAACTAATAATAAATATCTGAATCATATAATTGAATAAAATACATTATGATTAAATAAATTATCCCAACTGAATACATAATATATGCGGCAGCTGATAAATGAAACCAGATACCAAAATAATGTCTTGTTTTGATGTTTTTCTTAACAAAAAACATAGAAACCACATACTCAAGCATAGTATAAAATAAAAATAAAAGACACAATGTGATACAACTAAATAATGAGTAAGGATATGTCCTCTACCCTAGTCTCCATCCTATGAAACAAAAAAAATCAAGCATCAGAAGCATCACACATCCCTTTGTCAATACCTACATGCATAAAATCTACTTGGGTGTCAACGATGACCGATTAGTGTGTGAGTTAAAATCCCAGTAGGCCGGCACCCTTGGAGTCTAAATAATTACATTTCATGCAGTAATAAAATCCAATGTGTCATTATATAAAAAATTCAGTTAATTAATTCGGTGAAATAACGTAAATTAACTTGTCCCAGGTTCCCAAAGGATCCCGCTCGTAATCACCTACTTCATCCTAAGTTGGAAATCTGAAAGGAGTACACATATGAAGGATTCACATATGTATGAAAATAATTCATTAAAAAAGGTTAAACATAGAAATGGAACACCCAAAACATGTTTTTAACTTGGGGTCTATGCCATGTGTTAACTAGGTGTTCTTCAACATACCAGAAAAATGTTACCATTCTCAACATACTCAAAGAAGAATTAATATAATCTTTCATTGCATCATTATTAAGGTTCAAGTTGAGAGTTGGAGTCTGATATAATTGTGAAGGTGTCACAATAGAACATCCTTAAAATTATCCAATTCCATGGATCCCATCCAAGGAAATCTTTTTAAACAACATGTACTGCTCGAGGCATGACTTTACCCTAAGTCAGTTCTGATCACCAAAAATGGGGTCGAGCACCATTCGAGCCTGGCTAAGCCACATTTCCAAAGTATCTATCCTGATGGGCCCTTTTAGAACCGGTATCACTCCTATGTATTAGACATATCAGGGAATTCTCGGCCCGAAAAATCAAAGGACATCGCCCCCCGCCACATCGAGGTAACCAATCATGAACGACAGGTCTTATCATGACCCATAATACAAACCCACCTCATTTTCCTTCCCGTAATTTAATTAATGTTTTTGTAGCACCAGATATGACATAATAAGAATATGAAATTGCAGCATGAAATACAAATAAATACACCTCTGCAACACATGTTATAATTTAACATATTTCAGCATAACAATCATAACAAGGCATGATAAAACATCCAGATAAGGGGATAATTAAACCTTTTAATAAATAAATTATTCAGCATAAACAACTTCCCAAAATAAAACAATTAAAATTTTGTAATTAATATAAATTAATTATTTAAATTAAACACAACACAAATAGTTTGTTCCACACATGTAGATAAATTTAATTTTTTTAACAATAAATAAATCATCATAATCAACTACAAAAGAAAAACAATTCATGTTAATAATTAATCTAAATTTATTATTTAAATTAAAGAAAACAAAAATAGGTTGCGCAAAACATGCAGATAAAGGTACTTATTAATAATAATAAAATTTGTACAAACAACTAACAAAGATCAAACAACTCATTGTTCATAATTAATCTATAATAATTATGTAAATAAAACAGAACAATAATATGCTATGCAACACATGCAATTAATTAAATTAAGTTACCGGCTAACAAAAATTATATTAACCATGGCGGCATACCAAAGGGTGTGTATAACCACATTGTAACAATTAAAACAATTTAATTCATGGTCAATATGGATGCATTAATTAGGAGAAACAAATAATTTAAAAAAATTAGGTGAATTCGCACAAAGTCGGTATGCACCGACTAACATCACAAAGATGAATTTTTATAAATCTCAATGAAATGGAGAGAAAGAGATTAGGAACCGTACCTTATTGTCCTAGATGATCTTATGATCCGTGGTAGAATTTGATTTGACCTAAAATGTAATAAAATGAATGATTTTAGAAAAATCCCAAAATATAGTAAATTCACTCTCCTGCAAACTGCGTAAAGGATAGAAAAGGAGAACATATGATTCTTGGTGCATGGTAAAAGCCTTAAATAGAGGTTCACAAGCACCTAACAGAAAATAAACCAGATGATGAATGGAGAAAATGCTTATTTACAAATAGAGGAGATTGTGGTGCGCACCACCTAGGGATGATGGGTGCGCCACACACATGTGGGGTGGAGTGGAAGAAGAAAAGGAATGAAAATTGAAAGAAAGGAAAGATAAGAAAAAATAATAATGGAATTAAGGAAAATATAATAAAATAAATATAAAATAAAAGGGGAGGTGATGGAAAATGAAAGGGTAAAATAATAATAATGGTTAGACCCATTTTTAATTATTTTTTCGTTCTCGCTATTCACATTTTTAATTATATTATTTATATTCATTCATTTTCCATCTCTTTTAAATGAATTAAAATTCCATTATTTTATATTTATTTTTTACTCGAAAACTATGTTAGGGTGCGACGAAATATTTTACATAAAACTCGAACATTTATTTAATTAAATTTAATAGATGTCTGGGACCTGCAATAGAGGGTGCAGACGCACGCCCTTAGTCACATTAATTATTTGGACTAAAAAGATAAACTGTCTGCACCTTTATTTAAGTCGAGATGATAAAATAAATAAATTTTTTATTGTTTAATAAAACTATCCAAGGAAGCCATTAATATATTAAAATAATTTAACCACTAAAAAATCATAACATTTATTAAATTAATATTGATTGTTCATTTTTATTTTATTCCAATAATTAATAACATAACATTTTTTACATTACTCAGTTATTATTTACCTCGAGACACAAATTATTAATTGTGGATGTGCATTTTTTATTTTTTGTCTTCAACGAAATAATAATATTAATAATAATATTATTATTATTATTTATAAAAGTTTAACAAAAATATTTATACCTCAATTAAACTATCATCATGTTCGGTCTGAAAACAAGTCTGATGATCATAAATGTTATACCCCACCTAGGGTAAACCCCTTGTCCTGGAACTATCGTTTGTGTCAGATTTCTCATTTGACAAGCCGTTATTGAGAAATATAATTATTAATATATAAAAATAGTATTATAAATTAAAAAAACGATGGTATTATCATGGGAGAGGGTTCCAAAAACTCGATGCACATAAAGGTTATAACATTCCAAGGGTAAACCCAGCATTCTAGAACTAACATTGGACTCATATTTCTAATACGACACATCGTTTGATATTTATTAAATTAAATAAAAAACACACATGCGTATGAATAAAACAGATTAAATATTTTTATTCTATCAACGCTGAGAGTTGGTGGGTCTCGGAATCCTGTTCTAACACATCATCAAACTTTGATAATATTTAATAAAAAATTTCAATTTTTTAATAAGGTTTTTATAATTCATTTAATTTTTTTCTATTTTAATTTTAATTTAATTAATTTAATAATGTGTATTTAAAAGACACGTCGTAGTTCCAACTATAAGAAAAATATATTTCCAATGATTTTTTATATGATTCAAAAACATGGGATGTTAAAACCATCCCACCATAGAATTTATCGTCCTAGAAGAAGCCTTCATAAAACAACATAACTTTCACCAAATCTACATTTTTATGTTTTCTCAAAAAAAATCTTGTTGAATCTATAAATGCATAACACATGATCAATCATTGGTTAAGAAAGCGACATGTAAGCCCTTATGATTTGGGTAAATTCTCTTTTTCTAAGTAGAACACCAAGATAGTTCTTATCCATCCACGTTTAACAAGAGGCATGACCATGTCATCATCTCATTAAATTCTGGCCAATGTTACTTCACACCTTCGGTTTTAATGATAGAAAGATGAAAATTCTAAATCATGTTACCTTCCACCATCATTATTACATAAAATACATGTCCTTAATCATTCTAGCGGCACTTCTCACGTGATTTCTGAAATGGATAAAACATTTGATTCCCCCATTGACTTAAAATACCATGCCAGGAAAACTTCTCATGAAATTCCATGGACAAACAAACCCGCAGTTGTCTCACAAAACAATGTGCCAGAAAAAGGACTTTCACTTACCGCTTCATTGAGAAAGTGATAGAAGTAGTCAAGCAACTCCGTATGACCATTTAAGAATATTCCCCGCTTAGAGAGACTTTGTTTTTTGAAATGAAATATGATTCCTTCTTCTAACGTATCTTGTATTCACTAGGGACACGTCCAATGAAATTAATACTTTGATTCTATTGAAATTATTTGATTTAGGAATATCTTATCCTAATAATAGGTCAAGGTTAACCTTGGATCATCACGACATGAGTATAATAAACTAATATATGGTAGTTAATACACCATTTTTACGATTGAGAAGTTGGTACAAGGATAAGACATCCAAAAAAGGTCTTTAACTAACCCCAGAGTTACATCCACAAGGTGTTCATGTCAGAAGAAATGGCTAGTGTACAATATTTCATCCAAAAAAATAACTACAAAAAAATATGAATGTCACTATAGGATAACCAATGCCTCAATAAAAATGAAACGTCAGTGTGAAACACTGATAAAGACACCATAAACAAGCCCAACAACTTTTAAAGCATTAGAATGGCATAAGACTGATGATCTCTTTGTGAATCAAGGACTAAGGCATGTTAGGGGACATTCTTGTAACTTAAGGAAGAGTGCACTAAATGGATTAGAAGATTACCAGAAGGAAAAAATTTAAAAAATTTGTATGAAATCCAATCCAAACTGGCTGGTGTGTCAAAACACATAAGTCTCTATAAGTCATCAAGAGCATTGGGACAAAAATGATTCATTTAACATAGAAGTCATTGTACTATAGAGATGACATGAAACTCATTTAATAGCGCAAGATTTGATGATTACACTGAACTCAACAAGTTTGTCATAACATTAAGAACTCAATGGCACCGTATACATGACCTCATACTACCCCGAGGTGATACAAAAGAAAGATTACATTTAACTCGGAGGATGACTCACTGAATCATCCATCATTATGGTGATGATAGGGTTGAATGACCAATGAATCAACTAACCATTCCTAAGGAATTCCTAACATGATGGAAATGAGCATTACACAATGCTCAAGCCCGAAATAGAAGTCATGAAAAACATGACCAACTGACCAAACATGGATGTCATTTTTCATTATGAAAGTGGGTCTGATTAGGTACAACGACATGAGAAAGGTTCTGTTCTAATGTAACTGAAGGAGAAATTCAAAATACACTTATACCAGAGTCTTAAACAGAGGAAATTAGTATAGGTTCCATATCTATTCCCTTTATATTTAATCTCATTTAATATCTAATCATCAAAATGATTAATTAAAACATTAAGTACCATTTTTCAAAAAACAAACACAAGGTACTTGATCTTAACAAATTACACAAGGGTAAAACAAGAATGTTTTATAAAACACCATTTTAAAACATTTTACATAATTGAAATCATATTATTAAATAATAAATCTATCACATAAATTCCTTTTAAGAATATAAGGTGACCTACAAGGGTCTCACTATGCAGACCTAGGTTCATTAGATTGAAACCCATAAAAAGCATTGTTTTGTTATTAATAGTCACAACACCAATACCAAGTTATCTCATAAGGGACATGCACCAACTAGCCTACTTGGGCCTAGTTGCACCTTTAGGTATTTAACCAATTTATTTGAAATTATAACATACTCAAAAACATATCAGCCCAGATATGTGGGAGGAAATCAGAAAAAAAGATAGTATACACTTTATAGTTTCTGAAATTTCCACTAAATCAAGAGAATACCAATAAATTTTAGAAAATGAAACTGTTACAAAAAAAAATCAAACATGTCACTACAAGAACCTAATAGAGAGAGACATGTTGTAATCATATAAGGATAATGTTTTAATTATAGAGACATGATAATAGGAATATATTCAAGATACATGGCCTACATGGTATTAAACAGGAAGCATGGAAACATACCAACATGCTAAATATATCACCGAATCATGGTATCTAAAAAGGCATGATAAATAATTAGATGACAATAAATACAATCAAGGGACACAATTTGAATAAAAAAGAAACCTAAAATTCAAATTAATGGCATTGAACTATGGATGGTATGTGAATTTTCTATGTGCCTATTATGATGCATGCAATGCATCATTCTTACCTTAATAGGACAAGGGTAAAATATCATAAATTCCATAAATTCATAAGCAACAGAAATTACAAAAATCACTTAGGGTGGAATCATTTCAACTATAATTTCAAAATGCATGAACATCTATCCCAACCATGGACACTTAGTCCTTTCACATATAAGGGGTGATCGGTAACATGTATGGATATTAACCAAGTGCTTACAATTTACTAGTCTCTTGTCTACCAACCCAAAAGAGAAAGACAAATGAAAAAATACAACTACTAAAACCACAGTTTAACATCCCAACAATTCTTACCACAAAGACGGTGACTGGACCTGTGTGTTACATGACCTCAAGAGCATCATCCCGAACACAAGAGGCTACCGACTAGTAGCAAGGGTCTTTTTAACCTGTCTTTGGGGGAATACTATTCTTTCATAAGAAAATGATAATAATCATAGGAAGTAAACATAAACGAATAATAAATATCGTAATATTATAATTGAATAAAATATATTATATAAAAATAAATAATCTCAAATGAATACATAATAAGTACAGATGTTGATAAATGGAATGAGGTACAAAATTGATGTCATGCTATGATATCTGTCATACATAAAAGCATAAAAAAAACCCAACCATACTATAAAAAAATGACATAAAGTGTGATAACTACATCTTATGAAAGGCTCTCTCCTCTACCCCATGCTCCATCCTATGTAGGGAAAAATAATCAATCATCAAAAGAAGCATGGTTCCCTTTGTTAATACCTGCAAGCATATAATCAACTCTACTGTCAACGACTTCTGATCAGGATGTGACATAAAATACTAGTATTTTGGCACCCATGGTGTCTAAACCTTTCCATTTCGTGCAATAATAATGTGCAGTGTGTCATTAAATAATCAATGAATATAATTAATTATGTGAAATAATATAACATAACTCATCCCATGTTCCCAATGGAACCCATTCCTAATCACCAGCTTCAGCCTAAGTTGGAAATATGAAAGGAGTACATGTAACAAGGATGCACATATGTATGTATTTACGTCTGGAAAAGAAATCTAAAATAAGTAAATGGTATACCCTAGGCTTGTGCTTTAACATGGGGTCTAAGACATGTGATAACTAGGTGTGTTTTAACATACCAGAAAAATGTTACCATTATCAAGAGGCTCAAAAAACAATTAATATAATCCTTCAGTGCATCATTATTGAAGATCAAGTTGAGATTTTGAGTCTGATCACGTTCTAAAGGTATCGTCAAAATACATGATTCAAATTATCCAATACCACCGAGCTCGTCAAAGTATATCTTTCTTAAGACCATGTATCACTCAATGCATGGATTTACCCTGAGTCTGTCCCGATCTCACAAAAAGGGGTCGAGCACCATCTGAGGCTGGGATTGCCACATTTCCAATGGATCTGTCCCGATGGTCCCTTTTGGGACTTGATTCACTCATAAGAATTTGAAATCCCAGGGAATTCTTTTCCTGACAAAGCAATGGACACTGCCAGGACACATAGAGATAACCTGTCAGGAATGGAGGGTCTAATCGTGGCCCTTAATATGGGACCAACCTCCTTTTCCCGCCCTGAATTTTATTAATGTTTTTGCATCAACAGATATGACATAATAAGCATATAAAATTGCAGCATGAAATCTAAATAGATACACCCATACATCACAAGGTATAATTTTAATATTGTAGCGTAAAAATTTTAACAAGTCTTGATACCACATCATCATACGAAGAAAAATGAACCTTATTGATAAATAAATATTTAAGCACAAAAAACATCCAAAGATCCATTAATTAAATCTTCTTTATTATTCTAAATTAATTATTTAAATTAAACACAACAAAAATAGGTTTAAAAATACAAGTATATAATTTAAAAATTTTAACAATAAATAAATCAACACAAAAAATTACCAACGATCAACAAATAATGGTTCATGATTAATCTAAAATTATTATTTAAATAAAACACAATAAATACATTGCACAACAAATAACGATGGAAGAACTTTTTAATAATAAACAAATCATCATATACAACTTATAATGATCAAACAATTCAAGGTTTATAATTAATCTAGATTAATTATTTAAATAAAACATAACAAAAATTTGTTGTGCCACAAATGAAATTATTTAAATTAAATTCTCAGCTAATGAGAATTATACCGACCACATCGGCATGACCAAATAGGTTTTCCAACCACATTATAACAATTCAAACAATTTATTTCATGATCAATAGGTCTACAACAATTATATGAAAAAAATAATTTCATGAAATTTTTTGAATTTGCACAATGACAGTTTTCACTCTCTAACGGCACAACGATGCATTTTTTTAAATATCAATGAAATGGAGGGAAAGATACTATTTTCCCTACCTTATGGTCACAAATCATCTGATGATCCACAAGAGGATTTGATTTGTCCTAAAGTTGAAGAAAACCAATGATTTTATAAAAACCAAAAAATATTGAAAATTCCTTCTATAGCATACTACACAAAGGATAGAAAAGAAGAATGTACGATTCTTAGTGCTTCAAATAAGCCTTACCAAGAGGTTTACAGTGCATCTGTCGGTGAAGCAAACAGACAATGAACGGAGGCACGATGATTTTCTAAAGAGGGGAAAAGGTGGTGTGCACCACCTAGGGAGGATGGGGGTTCCACACAGAAGAGGGTTGGAGAGGAAGAAAAAAACGGAATGAAAAATCAATGAAAAAAAAGAAAAAAATAAAAAGGGAAAAAAAGAAAAATAAAAAAAATATAATATAATGGTAGCTGAAGGATACTGAAAAATAAAAATAAAAAAATGGATATATACTTTTTTAATTATTTTTACATTCATACCATTACCACTTTTAATTTTATTTTTTATTTCAATTTATTTTCCATCAATTTTAATTTATTTAAAAATAATTTAATTTTTTAAAATATTTTTAATTCAAACGTTGTGCTAGGGCGCGATGGAATATTTTACATAAATCCCGATCAATTATTTAATAAATTTTAATAGTTGACTGGGACCCACAATATGTTATGTAGGTGCACTCCATGAGTCATTTTAATGATTTGGAATAAAAAAATAATCTCTCTACACCTTGATTTTACTCGAGACGTTAAAATAAATAATAATATTGTTATTTAATATAACTAATCAATGAAACCATGGGGCTTTTAAAAAGAATAACCATTAAAAATTATAACAGTTATTGAATGAATATTAATTGTGCATTTATATTTAATATGAACAATTAATAAGATAACATTTATTACATTAATCATTTATTATTTACAGCGTGAAAAAAATTATTAATTGTGGAAATGCATTTTTTTATGTGTTCAACGTATATAATAATATTAATAATAAAATTATTATTATTATTTCTAAAATTCCAACAAAAATATTTATAACACAACTAAATTATATTCATGTGCGATCTGACAAAATGTCATATTCTCGCAAATGTTATACCCTCCCTAGGGTAAACCCCACGTCCCAGAACTATATATGGTCTCATATTGATCATTCGACACACTGTTTTTGAGAAAATAATTATTAATTATATAAAAAATGGAATAATAAATTAATTAAAAAGGGATGGTATTACCATGTGAGAGGGTGCCAAACACCAGACATGCATCAATGTTATACACTTCCTAGGTTAAACCAAACATTTCGGACCTAACATTGGTCATAGATTTATCATACAATTCACCGTTTGATATTTCATTCATTTTTAAAAAAAACACTCACACATGTGTATGGATAAAATAATTTTAATATTTTTATTCTATTAATTTTGAGAGTCTACGAGTCTTGGAATCCCGAACTAACACATCATCAAACTCTGTAAATATTTCATAAAATATTACAACGTTATAGTAATTTTTTTACACATCATTGAGTTTGTTTCTATTTTATTTTTAATCTTATTAATTTAATAAAATTTATTTAAAAGACACATCGATTTGTAAACTATAAGAAAAAAACTACTACGATTTTTCATCTGATTCAAAATATGGGATGTTACAACCCTCCCACTATAGAACATCTCGTCCCTGAGAAGCTTTTGGGAACCACAAAACTCTCACCAGATCTACAGGTTCATGCAGTCTCATATAAATGATAGTATATCATCTCCAAATTCTCAACACACAACCAAACATTGTTTGGGAAAGCAACACTTATGCCATTATGATTGACACCATTGATCATTTTCTAACCAAAACACTGAGACAGTACCTATCCAAACATGTTCAGATAATGACATGACTATGTCGCCATCTCATTAACTTTTGGTCAATGTTATTTCCAACATAGGTTTTAATGTTATAAAGAGGTATATTATAAATCATGACACCTTCCACCAACATAATTTACTAAAAAACACATCCATAAGATTTCAAGCGACGCTTCTCAAATGATTTCTGAAACGGATAAAATGGTCGATTCCCCCATTAAACTAACATCCCAAGTCAAGCTAGTGTTTCATGAAAAACCTAGCCAACCCAAACTACCTTCATCTCAACTAACGAAGTACCAAAAAAAGGTCCTTCAAGGACCGGTTCATTGAGAAAGAGATATAACTAGTCATGCCACTCTGGCAGACCATTTAAAAAGATGTTCGACTTAGACAAGAAACATTTTATGAACAGAAATATGATAACTTCATCCAATGTTTCTCGCATTCACTATGAACATATCCAAATAAATTTTTACTTGACTCAAGGTGAAATTCTTTGATTTAGGCATCACTGAGTCCAATAAAAATTTTGGGGTATCCTCGCATCATCACGACATGAGTATAAAGAAATATCATATGGTAGTTCATACACCATTTTTACGAGTGAGATGTTGGTACAAGGATAAGTCGTCCAACACAGGTCATTAACTAATCCCATTGTGACATACATATGGTGGTATGTTAGATGAAATGGTCAGTGTACAAGAGTCCTTCCAACAAATTACTACACTGAAATCTGATGGTTACTAAAGTATAATCAAAGCCGCAATTAGAATGATGTTTCAACGTGAAACACAGATAAAAAAACCATAAAATCCCAAAAAAAAATTACGATTTATCATGGAATAATACTAATGCTCTCTTAGTCTATCAAAGACAAAGTCAATATAGGGGACATTCTTGTCAATTATGGAATGGTACACTAAGTGGATTAGAATATTATAATAAGGAAAACATTTAATCAATTGGTATGAAAGCCCAACTAAAATGGTTGTTGTTTCAAAACACCTGAGTCTCTAGAATTCATTCCATGCATTGGTACAAACTCGATTCCTTTAACATAGATTTCATAGTACTAATGATATGACCCAAAACGTATTTAATAGCTCAAGACATGATGATTACACTGAACTCAACCAGTTCTTCCCAAAATTATGTACTTCATGGCACCAAGTACATGACCACAAACTACCCTGAGGTTATAAAGATGAATGTTTACTTTTAACTCATAGGAAGACGCACTGAATCATCCATTAGTCTGGTGAAGAGATGGTTGAATGACCTATGATGAAACTGACCATTTCTATGGAATGACTATCATGATTGAAATGAGCATTACTCCATTATCACATATGAAACAAAAGTCAGGGAAAAAATGACCACCCGTCCAAACAAGGGTGTAATTGTTCTTTATGCCTGGGAGACTAAATAAGGACAAGAACTTGTGAATGGTTCTTTTCCAAAGAAACACAAGGAGAATATTAGAAAACCAAAATTCAAGAGTCTTAAACACAGGACATTGATAAAGGTTCCATATCTAATCCCTTTATATTAATTTACATTAAATCTTTAATCATCAAATTTTTTAATTAAAACATCATGTACTATTTTTGAAAACAAAAGACAAGGTATATTATCTTAACCTACTACTCAAGGGAAAAATTGGACTGTTTTATAAAACTCAATTCTAAAATGTTTTACATTAATTAAAATCCTGTCATTAATTAGTAAATCTATCACATAAATTTATTTTAAGTAGATAAAGCGTCCTACAACAGTCACACTAAGCTGACCTAGGATCATTAGAATGCAACCAAAAAACAATTGTTTAATTATTAATGGTCACAACACCCATACCGATTAATCCCTTATGGGGTATGCACCAAGTAGCCTAATTGGGCCTAGTTGTGCCTTTAGGTAGTAAACCAATTTATTTGAAATTCTAAAATTATCAAAGGCATATCAGCCTAAATACGTTGGATGCTATCAACATAATACGAGACAATACACATTATAGTTTTTGGAATTTCTCTCTCATTCCAAGGAAACAAAATAATTTTTTAAAATCAACCAATTGCATAAAAATACATGCGAACATGTCACTACAAGAAGCTAATAGAGAGAGATATGTTGTATCCATAGAATACTACCATTTAATTTACAGATACATTCTAATAGGAATAGATGCATGATAAAATGACATCATGGTATTATTGAGGTAGCATGGAAACTTGACAACATGCTAAATATATCACTGAAACATGGTATCTAAAAAGGAATGATAAATAATTACAAGACATGGCATTCAATCATGGCACACAATTTGAATCAATAGAAAACCTAAAATGCAACTACATGGCATGGCACTATAAATGGCATGTGAATTTACAATGGTCTTATTATGATGTGTGCTATGAATCATCATTACCTTAAAAGGACAAGGTTAAAATATCACAAATTTAATAAATTAATAAGCATCAGAAATTATAACAATCACACAAGGTGCACTACAGGAAAAATGGCTTTTTGCGACGGGATTTATTCCCGTCGCAAATAGTCCCGTTAGAAACTTATTTGCGACGAGGGCATTTTCCCGTCGCAAATAACTAGTTATTTGCGACGGGAAAATCTCACCCGTCGCGAAAGGCTTGGCGCGCATAGCGCGCCAAACCGCGGGAAAGGTATTTGCGACGGGTGGTTACCACCCGTCACAAATAGCCGGCGGCGGTAAAAACTATTTGCGACGTGAATATACCCCCGTCGCAAATAGTGTGTCGGCAGGTTGTTATTTGCGACGGGTCCCGTCGCAAATAACTATTTAACCGTTGACGATGATAAATGCGGGTTAAAGTATTTGCGACGGGACCCGTCGCAAATAATACTATTTGCGACGGGTATACCCGTCGCAAATAAGCTAACCTATAAATACCCCCATCCGTTTTTTTTCATTCATTCTCAACTTCTCTCAAAATTGTTTACAGTTTATTAAGTTTAATTTTTTTTTGCAGAGTTGATATTGAAGTCTTCAACAATTATCGGAGATCAACTTCAAATCCATTTTAAAGGTACTTATGTTATTTTTAATTTAATATTTATTTTAATTTTTTATTAGTTTTAATTATTTTTAATTAGTTTTAATTAGTTTTAATTAGTTGTAATTTAATTATGTTTATATTGTTTTGTTATTTAATAAATTTAAGTTATTAGTATTCATAGTTAATGGTAATTAGGTGTAATTAATAATAATTAGAAATAATTAATAATGATTAGGAATAATTAATAATAATTAGTAATAATTAGGAATAATTATAGTTATATATATATATAGTTATATATATATATAGTTATATTTATTCGTATATTAATATAGATTTATATTAATATAAATATATTTGGTTATATGAATAAATATATATATATATATATTCATATATTAATATATATATTTATTCGTATATTAATATATATTTATTCTATTTATATATATATATGTAGTTATAAGTTTTTATTCGTATATTTATTTGTATATTAATTAATATATATTTATAAGCTTAGTTTTAAATAAATTTATAAAATATGTGTTTTTATGTGTATTTATAAATAAATAAATACATATATACAATACAGACACACACACATACACATACACACACACACACACACATATATATATATATATATATATATATGTATAGTTATGAATGAATACATAGAAATGAGGGGGTGAAAATCCTCTGAGAATGCTAAAATGACGATAACTTTTAATCCGTAAGTCCGTTTCAACTCCACAACCAGTCAAATCGAAGAACATGAAACGATCTTCGATATGATATGCGGTACAGGCCAAACGGACATCCGGATCGGAAGTTATAGCCATTTGAATGTTAAAAGGACCATAACTTCTAATCCAGGAGTCCGTTTCAGCTCCACAATTAGTCAAATCGAAGAACATTAAAAGATCTTCGACATGATATATGGTAGAGGTTTATCGGACATCGGGATCAGAAGTTATAGCTGTTTGAACGGTGAAAAATCGCGGTGCCCCGACTAAAAACTCAGTTTTGGAGGCCTTCGGGGCCTTTTTGGGCCTCAAAAAAACCTTGGACGGCTTCCACCGGTCCATAGGGCTGTAGAGCTCGTCGCAAGCTTCGATTTGATATGCTGTAGAGCTCAAACGGAGTCCCGGATCAAAAGTTATGGCCGTTTGAAGTTTGGGTTTCATCTTCTTCTTATTTTCCATCTTTCATTAATTTTTTTATTTTTTTTATATTCAAAGAGTTATTAAATGACTATTAATTGATAAAAATTAGGTAATTATTAATTAAAAATATTTTTTAATTTATTTTATAACCCTCTTTTACTAAACATCTTATAAATTAATGTTATATTTCCATAGATCCTTTCTAAAACGTATTTATAAAATAAATATTATATTTATATCAATATAAATACGTTTATTAATTTATATATTAATAAATATTTTTTTAATTTTTTTAAATTTTTTTAAATTTTTTTTTATTTTTATTATTATTATTTGCGACGGGAATATATTCCCGTCGCAAATACTTATTTGGGACGGGCCCGTCGCAAATAGTTGATTCGAGGCAACTATTTGCGACGGGAAAAGGCCCGTCGCAATAACTTATTTGCGACGGGCCCGTCACAAAAGTTTTTTTAAAAAAAACCACAAAACTATTTGCGACGGGCCCTTTTCCCGTCGCAAATAAGTGTTTTTGCGACGGGCCCGTCGCAAAAAATTTTTTGTTGCGACGGCGTTTTCCGCAACGGGCGATTTGCGACGGAGCCCCGTCGCAAAAGGCTATTTGCGACGGGATCCCGTCGCAAATGACCCGTCGCAAATGCCCATATTTCCTGTAGTGGTGGAATCATATAAACTCTCAAATCAAAATGCCTTACAATCAATGACAACCATGGAAACTTGTTCATTTCACATATGTGGGGTGATCAGTCTCAAGCATGGTTATTAACCAAGTGACCATAAATTCCTAGTATCATATCTACCAACCCAAAATAGTAAGGCAAAGGAAAAAAATACCCCCTCTAATACCACTTTGTAAAATCCTGACCCAGCTCACCTCTAAGACGGTGGCTCCACTGGAGCATCCCATGACATCAGGGGCATCTTCCAGGAAGCTAGAGACAATCGAATAGGAGTGAGTGACTTTTTAACATGTCTGTAGGGGAGAATATTCCCTCATAATTAATAGGTAAGACAAAATGGATGTAAACAACAACAAATAATAAATAGAAAAATCATATTAATGAATAAAATTTAATAAAAGGAAATAAAAAATACCATCTGGATAATTAATAAATGAAGATGTTGACAAATGAAACCATGTACAAAAATGTTGTCCTACTATGATGTCTGTCCTAACTAAAAGAATAGAAAATAAAAACCCAAGAATACTAGAAACTAAAAATAAAACACACAAATTGAGACAATTGAATCATGAAATGGGCTTGGTTCTCTTCGCCAATCTCCATCCAAAGTAGCAAGAAACAATCATGTATTGGATGTGAAATACTTCCATTTTTTCAATATCTTCAATTATATAATCTACCCGGGTGTCAACGATGCTCGAGCAGGGTGAGAGATAAAATCCTAGTAACATGACACCCAATGTGTCAAAATAATTTCATTTTATACAATAATAAAATCAATTGTGTCATTATATAATAAATTCAAATACTTAATTATGTGAAATAATGTAAAATAACTCGAATCAGGTTCCCAAAGGATCACGTTCCTAATCACCTACTTCGGCCTTATCCCAAAATTTGAATGGAGTACCTATATGAAGGATTCACATTTGTATGTATATAAATATATAAAAGAAAATTAAAACATGGAAAATTCATACACCATGATTGTAATTTAACGTGGGGCCTAACACACATGATAACAAAGTGTTCTTCAACAGACCATAAAAATGTAACCATTCTCAAGAGACTCAAAGAGGAATTAATATAATCTTTCATTGAATCATTAATAAGCTTCAATTAGAGAGTTGGAGTTTGAGCATGTCTTAAAGGTATTTCCATGAAACATACTTCTAATTATCCAATACAACTGATCTAATCCAAGGCAATCTTTTGAAAGACCATCTATCGCTCGAGTGATGGATTTACCCTATATCCATCCCAATCTCACAAAAAGGGGTCAAGAAACATCTATGGTTGGCTTAGACACATTGCCAACAGATCCATATCGATGTTCCCTTTTGGAATCGGTATCAGTCATATGTATTAGATGTCCTGGGTACGTCTCATCCCGGAAAATCCAAGGACACCACCCCCTGACTCATAGAAGTAACCGGTTAGGAACGAAGGGTCTATGCATGGCCCATAATATGGTACAAACATCCTTTTCCCGCTTTGAATTTAATTCATGATTTCACAGCAGTTGATATGAAATAATAAGCATATGAAATTGTATTTTGAAGTCTAAATAGATACGCCTATGCATCACCAAGAATAAATTAAATATTTTAGCATACCAATCTTAACCAAGAAAGATACCTCACCTACATAATTAGATAAATGAAACTTTTAATAAATAAATAATTTACCCCAAACAACAACCAATCATCCAACAATTCAAAGTTCATATGTAATCTAAATTAATTAATTAAATTAAACACAACAAAACTAGGAATCTCAACACATGAAGTCAGAGGCACTTTTTGACATTAAATAAACCAGCACAGACAATTGCCTATGATACTATAATTTAAGGATCATAATTATTCTAAATTGATTATTTAAATAAAACAGATCAAAAATATGCTCGGTAACACATGTAGATAAATTCACTTTTTAATAATAAAAAACTAATCACAAACTGCTACCAAAGATCCAACAATTCAAGGTTCATAATTAATCTAGAATAATTATTTAAATAGAACACAACAAAATAGATTTTTTAAAACATGCATTTACTTATATTAAATTCCAATATAATGGAAATTATACCCACCATGTCGGCAATCCAAAAGAGGGTGTCCGACCATGTTTCAACAATTTAAACAAATTAATCCATGATAAATAGGGCTGCAATAATTAGGATAAAAAATTAATTTTAAGAAATTAGGTGAATTTGAACAAAGTTGGAAGGCACCAACTAATGAAAAAATGATGAGTTTTTATAAATCACAAATAAATAGAAGGAAATAGTGTAGAAACCCTAAATTAATGTCATAGATGATCCTATATTTCACGGTTAGATTTTATTTGACCTAAAATGGAATAAAACTAATTATTTTAGAAAAATACCAAAATAGAGTTTTTTTTTGCGGTGAACTACTCAAAGGATTAAAAATAGAAATTGTACGATTCATCATGTGTGGTATAAGCATTACCGATAGGTTCACAGTGCACTAGACTAGGAAGAAAACAAATGACGAATGAAGGCGTGATGATCTTTTGAAGAGAGGATAAGGTGATGACACCACCTAGGGAGGTGGGGTGCTCGACGCATGACATGGGGGGAGAGGAAGACAAAAATGGAATGAAAAATCAATTAAACGATAAAAATGAATAAGTGAAAAAGGAAAAAAAATTAAGATAAAAATAAAATAGAAGGTGAGTTGAAGGAAGATGAAAAATAAAACAAATAAAAATTGTTAGAACCTTTTTTAATTATTTTTCCATTCATTCCATTATCACTTTTAATTTTATTAGTTATTTTCATTCCATTTCCATCTCATTGAATTTCGTTAAAATTCCTTTATTTCTTTTTAATTATTTTTAACTCTAACGTTGTGCTAGGTCGTGACATAATAATTTAAACAAATCTAGAGATATTATTCAATTATTTTTAATAGTTGTCTGGTACCCGCAACATAGTGCACATGAGCACTCCCAGAGTCAATTTAATGATTGGGACTAAAAACATAAACTATAATCACCTAGATTTAGGTTGATACGTTCAAATAAATAGAATTATAATTATTTAATATAACTAATCAATGACACCATTAATATTTTAAAAACAACTACCACTAAAAATGTAACATTTTTTAATTTAATATTGATTGTCCATTGGTATTTAATTCAAACAATTAATGACCTAGCACTTTATCATTACTCAGTTATTATTTACACCGCAAATCTATTTATTAATTGTGGAAGTGCATTATTTATTTTTTTCTTCAAAATAATAATAATAATAATAATAATAATAATTTAATTATTATATATAAATGTCCAAAAAATTATTTATAACCCTATTATATTATCTACAGGTGTGGTATGAAAAAACATACGGTTCTTGTAAAAGTTATACGAAGCCTTAGGTAAACCCCACTTTGTGGAACAATCGGTGGTGTCATATTTCTCATTTGATGCACCCTCTTTGATAAAATAATTATATAATATATATAAATGGAATATTAAATTAATTAAAAAAAGGATGGTATTATCATGTGTGAGGATACCAAACACTCGACACGCATCAAGGTTATACCCTTCCAATGGTAAAGAAGAAGTTATAGCCCTAACAGTGGTCTCTAATTTATTATATGACACAACACTTGAGATTTATTTCATTTTTAAAAAACACGGACACATGCATATGAAGAAAATAAGATTAATATTTTTATTCTATCAACACTGTGAGTTTGTGTGTCTCGTAATCCCATACTGACTCATCATCAAACTATGAAAATATTTCATAACATATTTCAAATTTTTAATAATTTTGTTACCATTCATTTAATTTGTTTCTATTTTAATTTTAATCAAATTAATTTGAAAAAAAATATTTAAAAGACAAATCATAGTGGAATCTATAATACAAATAAAATTAACATGCTTTTTCATCTGATTCAAAACACTGGACATTAAAAATTATCCACATTTGTACTTATAGCCCCAACGAATCCTTCGAGAACAATATAACTCTCACCAGATCTTCAGGGTCATGCAGTCTCATACAAAAGATAGTAATGCATCCTCAAAAACTCAACACACTCTCAAACATTGGATAAGAAATCGGCATGTAAGCCATTAATATTTATGCCAATTGTCATTTTCTAAATAAAACACTAAGATGGTACCTATCCAAACACATTCAGCCAGAGATACGACCATGTCGTCATCACATTATCTTCTAGAAAAAAAGATACATCTCACCTTTGGGTTTAAAGTTAGAATGAGGAAAATTCTACATCAAGACACCTTCCACTATCAGAATTTCCTACAACACATTCAATTAAGTGTTCTAGAAATCTATCACACTTGATTTGAAAAACTGATAAAACAATCAATTCCCCATTGACCAAAAAGCCCAAGTTAAGAAAAAATTTTATGATAAGCCCTGGCCATCCCAAACCGCACTCATCTCACCTAACTACGTTACAGAAAAAGGATCTTCACTGACAACTTCATTGAGAAATCGAGAGAACTAGTAAAGGAACTCTTAATGATCATTAACGAAGATGATTTACATATAAGAGAAACATTTTATTATCATAATGGTGATTCCTTCTTGAAATGTATCTCACATTCACCATGAACGCGTCCACATAAATTAATATTTTACTTCCGGTTACATTATTTGATTTATGCATCATTAGACCGAATAAAAAGTTTGGGGAAACATTGTATTGGCCCAATATATGTATAAATAACTAAACTTAGGTAGTTCCTACACCATTTTTATGACAGATAAGTTGGTACAAGGATAAGACGTCAAAAACAGGTCTTTGACTGAGCCCACATGGACATCCACCTAGTGGCCATGACATAAGAAATGGCTGGTGTACAAGAGTTAGTCCATGAAATTCCTAGAGTGAAATTTGAGGGTCAATCAAGGATAACAAAAGCCTTGATAAGAATTATTCATCAATGTGAAACACTGAGAAAAAAACCCTAAAAATGACTAACAACTTTTATAGATTTAGCATGGAATATGACTAATGATCTCTTAGTGCATCAAAGATGATGGAATGATAGGGGACATGCTCGTCACTTAAGGAAGAGTACACTAGGTGGATTAGATGATTACAAGATGGAAAAAATTTAAACAACTGGTAAGATTTCCCACCCAAACTGGCTGGCGTGTCAGAACACTCGGGTCTCCAGAAGTCACCCCGAGCATCGGGACAAACTTGATTCCTATAACATAGAATTCATTATACTATACTTATGACCTGAAACATATTTTACACTTCAAGACATGACACTTACACTAAACTTAATCAATTCATCACAACATTATAAACTCAATGGCACCGTGTATGTGACAACATACTACCCCGAGGTGATACAGAATTAGGATTACTTTTATATCGGATGACGACTTATTTAATCATCCATAACTAGAGGGAAGAGAGGGACGAATGTCCTACAAAGAAACTAACTATTCCTAAAGAATTCCTAGCTTGGTGTAAATGAGAACTACTCGATGCTCAAGGGCAATAAAATTCAAGGAAAACATGACCACCTTTTGGAAAAAGGGTGTCATTTTTCTTTAAGAAAGGAGGTTAGATTAGGGAAAACAACATATTAAAATTTTCGTTCCAAAGAAATTCAAGGAGAAAATCTAACAACTCTTATACCATAGTCTTTGAACATAGGACATTGCTAAAGGTTTCATATCCAAGCACTTTATATTTAATCACATTAAATCATTAATCATAAAAATGTTTAATAAATAAATCATATACAATTTTTCAAAACAAAACCCAAGTTACATGATCTTAAACAACTCTTAAAATTAAAACATGAATGTTTTATAAAACACCATTTTAAAACATTTTACATTAATTGGCATCCAATCCTTAATTTGGAAATCTATCACATAGATTATTTTTAAGTAGATAAGGCGACCAACAATGTTCCCACTAAGATAACTTGGGTTCATTATAATGAAACCCAAAAATGATTTTTTAATTATTAATAGTCACGACACCAATTCAAGGTTATCACCTAAGGGACATGCATCTAATATCCTACATGGGACAAGTCGCGCCTTTAGATATTTAACCTACTTATTTTAAATTATAACATGCTCAACCACATATCAGCCTAGATATATGGGATGCTATCAAAATTAGGTAGATTTTCTAAAAATATTATAGTCAACAGAATGTAATTTTTTAGGTTTCTATTGTTAAAATTATATAAGTGTACCTATCAAGATAATATTGAACCAAAACTATATATATTTTAATATTGGTTGTATATAATGGAATATATACCAAAAAATTAATATATTGAAGGACTTGGTGGATTTTTGAGACCTTAAAATATGGTTTTTGACCATGTTTACCCCATCTACACTTAATAAGTTGAAAAATATTTAACATAATTATTATTGATAATGAAAAAATATAACAGGGTGTATTAATAAAATTCATCCCCCATTATTCATAATATGGAATTCCATTTTCAATTTTCCAAGCATAAATTCAGATTTATATAACTAAAAATAAACCATAAAAACATGATGACAATTAGTTCTACAAGAAAATGTTTTCTTAAAGATAAAAATTAATTATATCAATATATTGAATAAAAGTTTTTAATATGGAATTAATATTTTTGTTAATAATATATATCTATAAATTTTACATTTAAAACTATTATAAAACAGAATTTTACATTTTAAAATCTTGAAGTGGAAATTCATTTTTAAATTAAAATAAGATTTTTCACTATTCATCATAAACAAACTTGTTTAGAAAAATATCAAAAATAAAATCACCTATAATTTATAAATGATAATAAAAAATTTGATGTTAATTTGGTTATGTAAATATTCTATTAGTGAATTTAAATAATGATTTTATTTCCACAAATATGCAACATAAATAATTTTTATGACAATGAGTTTTTGAAGAATAAAATGATATCAATTAAAATTGGGTGCTTATTTACCATGAATTAATAAATAAATTTATATTTAATATGAATTATATAAATATATTAAATAATTTGGATACTCAAATTCATATATTTCAATTCAGTTAGATGGTTTTATTTAAATAATATCATTTTTATAACGTTTTTCAATTCACTTAATGATCTACGTTTCTTGTTTAGAAAGTTATCAAGCATATTATTTTTTAAAAGTAAATATGTAGGGTCTTACTAGAAAAATGAACATTAGGATCCAATAATTTTATTTGATGCCATTCACTATGTCAGTGTGTGACATCTTAACCGGATATCCACTAAACGGTGCCCCTTATCTGTGGGTCCCATGGTCTCAAGAGCTTATACCATTATCCGACAAGCTATAGTTTAGTAGTGAGGTTATATGATTGTTTAGTGGGGATAATATAATCTCATGATAAGATTAACACAGAGGTATCATAAATGAATGAATGGTGGTTGAAATATATCGAACAACATATGAAGTTAATTCATCTATAAAATAATAATAATAATCAAAGGAATGTGAACACAAATATAAAAATGATGTGTCCATCATGGATTTATAAACAGTATAATAATTTAGTATGACTAATGGATAAAATTATTAAAAAAACCCATATGGTATATATAAATATAGTATCATGTTCTATATACTGGTCATGTTCTCCCATGATCCCATGAAATAATAAATAATAAATCCCCATGTAGGATCTTCCCCATATCCCTACATGCATCCAAGAAGCTTTTCAGGGAAACATATTACTTCCCAAACATGGTGTGAGATAAATCTCAATAGGCTACCACTAACAGTTTATATAAAAAATATAGTATGTGCATATATGATGAATTATTATGAAGATATAACATGATTAAAAGTAAGAAAAGTAGAAGTGATACTTTCCAATCATTCAAGGTTCTATGTGATCAAGAAACTAATTTGTTAGGCCTATCTATAATCATGGAAAGCATCACTAGAAAACAATTCATTGTATTTATGTATTATACCCAGACATTTTAGGATATAGGAAGTATAAATTCCCCAGCCATCATAGTTTTTTAAATTAATGTTTTATATGTGTTCATGTCATTGTAGTGAGTCATCAGATGTAAGGAGTATAAATGTCCAAGGAATCCATGTTGGTCATCTTATCGATGGAGTATAAATATCAATGACATCGTATTATTTCATCAGGTCTATAGATCTAAAATTTCTAAGACATCAACAATATATAGATCCATAGAGTAGATATGTTGATGAAATCCAAGTGATTCATGTAAACTAGATACAAGGTGTAGAAATGTACAAGGAATCAATTTTAGTCATTATTTCCATACCAAAGAACAAATTATAATCATAACAAATTCGTTCATCCATTCATAATTGATTTCCTAAAACATTTTAATATTACACATATAATCATATATAAGTCTAGGGATTTTACATTACATACATTTCATATATATCTATATATATATATATGGTAACACTCTATATGGACATTATAATCTTTAACAATCTACTATATCATCATATTCAATTCCCAATAAATTAAAACATGACTAACTCTCCCCAAATGTTGAATATCCATATAAAATAGTAAGAAATAATAAAATGGGTGGTTGGTGCATGGGTAAAAACATCCAACATAGTATAACGGAGTAATCAAAATCCTTGAAAATTAATTAAAATTTAATTTTATGCTTTAAAAATTTTGAAGGCAATTCCCAGAATGTCCACCATGATTCAAAATGACAATGAGGTATAAAAAACATGATATTTAGTGAAATGGTACAGACCACCCACCTTATGCTTGTCATGTATTAAATATCTATTTTGATCCTATGATTTTATCTAGATAATAATAATCTGGATGATTAGAAAAATTTCGTAAAAATATTCCCTGTTATGTTTCAATAATAGAATTGTTTAGTGAAATAAAAATGATTTGAGGAGACTAATAATGAAGAAATCATAGGTGTCTGACCAATGATACAGAATATGGTTCGATCAGATTATGTGAATGATAGATAAAAAATATATGATTATTCTCTGGGTGAGATTTCTTGAGAGATAGGTGTGTCCCCAGCTTGAGACATAAAAAATGTGGAGGCAGTTGAAAATTTTATATCCTTGATGGGAAAATGGTAATTTAAAAAAAATTAATTGATACAAATTTTTTATACACTGATGGAAAAACTGTGCACCACCATGAATTGCATTAAGAGACCCATTATATGATTATTGAATATTATTAGACACAACATGCATCGATCATGTGAATTCCCACTGTTAGAATGTATGCAACAGACACATTATTGTGTTACCTAGTTTTTGTGGTTTCATCAAAACAGTCATCCTTGGATAGTGCATTGGACCAACCCATATAGATTTATTTCACCATAAAGACTGGGATTCATGAATTTATACCAACCATTCATTCCAACAACCTCCAATAAAATCTTATGTTTGGGGCTTTGTAGAATCCCTACACACCATTATTTCCTCTGTTTCACCACTAGGCTATCCCAAAAGTATAATATTAGAGAATTAAAATGAAAAATAAAATTATTAATGCATCATTTTTGATCCATGATCATAAAATATTCTCATCATAAATAAAATTATCACCAAAATTCAATTCCAGTGGTAGAAAATCATAACAGTGGATTAACATTGACCATTAGGTATGTATATAATCATCCACTCTAACATCTCATCATGTACATGGTTGTGCATCCATATGAATTGTGCTAAAGTAACATTACATTATTTGATTACCATCATATCATGATCAACAATACAATTTTGATTCTACTAAAAAGACACATCTAGATCAAACTCAACATCCTTAGGATGAATAATATATATCAAATCATTATTTTATTCAGAAATATAATATATGTGGAAGACATCAAGCATGACCTTTTCCCTTTGAGGTACTTAAATGTGATATTGTACCATTTTTACACAATCTATAATATAAACTCACCAAAATTAATGTGTTTATACCTTCCCTTTTTCAGAATCTATGTTTTCCCTAATATTGAATAGACTCGAATGAAAAATCATATTCCAAACTCAATCCTTAGTGGATGATAGTGATGATTGATGTATGATTTAGTTATAAACCCATGATTATACATCCACTACCGAATAATATTATCATTCTCATATGTCTCCAAAAATATATATGGACATAGTATCACTGACCATCCATCTTCGAGAAAGTATATGGGAGAATGATACGACCAACCATAAAGGTCCTCAAAATTATCCATATGTATGTTAACATGGAGTAAGTTATTATAAATAGACTCATCTAGATGTAAGTGTTTATCCCACTATCCTCTAACATATATGATGTATCCTATGTCTTTTTCCAAAAAATATGTTATTATATGATAAAAATAATCATCAGTCCATGTGTGATAGGTTGTACATAGCATTACACATGATCCCTATGACTTCTATAAACCCTTAAAGAATAGAGATCTTAAGAGTGCATCCCTATATAGTATGATAGGATGTGATATCTAGTGGTGATGTATAATATCATAATAATAATTCATCAGGATACCATCAACATATTAGTTTGACCAAATATATATGGAAGGGGGACATTTTAAATCAATGAATGACCACCAATATATTTTCACATCCTATAATAGATATTGGAAACCCATTACAAAATCCCTGGTAATTTCATAACATTTTGACTCATGAATACACAAGGTTTGTAAAACCCCATTGGTCACTAGTTCTCTACCTTCACCAGCTGATAGGTGAAACACATATTAAAATACTAATATATATCACTTTTCATCGCCATCCTCAAGTAATAGCAGTCTACGTCACTATATATCCTGGTTAGATTAGGAATCACAACTCATATAGAGGGATAATATTGTATCATAGAATCTAAATATATATCTATAGGAACTCATATAAATCATTAAATATTCAAGATATCATTCACTAAATAACCAAATCAGGAGGCAGTTCATCTACACTTATACACTCCTATAATATGAATCCATCTTAATCTTATAGATACCTCTTCTTCACACTATCATGATGTTAAGAGTAAACTCATAAAAATGTATGAATAAAAATTCCATGATATTTCTAAACATCTATTTGTATCTCATAAAGAAGGAAAATATGTTTTCACATTCTAATATCAACCTATAATGAGCATGCCTAATTCATGTGGCTCAGCGTACTAGACAATGAATTTGACATTCTAGAAATATATGTAAGATCAGAGATAAAATACTTCTAGTATTCAAACCACCTTCATTTCCTTTGATTAAAATCATGGTTTTAAATGTATTACAGAATGAATTTGTTGTCTATATACACTATAAAATTATCTCTAATATCTAATGCTTTAAACAACCCTAGGTATGAACATATGATTCTATCTCAGGAACATATACTAGTTAGTTCTGCTCATGTGGCCTCAACTGATAAGATCTATACATCATGTATTTCTCCATTTCCATCAAAAAATCCCATAGAATGATAAAAGATATACCACAATATTTGATATATTATATTCAAATTTGGGAAAAATTGGATCAATGCTAACAAAATTCTCACATTTATCTATTAAATGGTTTTCTGAATAGATTTTAACCATTTAAAGTTCACACTCATCATAGTCTATCCATTATGTGGTGATTATAGGTGTGGAAAATCATTTAATATGAATATATAATATCCAAATATTCCAACGAAACACTATATACCAAAAATATTATTTTTATTATCATAGTGAAGTACAACTCTCACATTATAAAGTTGAATTAATAATCATATACTTAAGATAATATGACCAGAAGAGTGAATTATACAAATCCAACAATGGAACATTGTGATCATATAATATCAATGACAATATATTATTATATTCAATATGATCTAATGATTCTTGGCATGGTCATGTAGAGTGTGATAAAAATCAATGATATTATCCAAAAATGTAACCACAGATGAATAAAAAAATGAATGGAAAACATGGTTCATTAGTTCCATGAATAATTATTTTGTGTTCATGAGACAGACCAGAATTACCAAATGCTAAAACAAGCAACATATATCATTGAATACACTAAATGATATATAAGATGGTTTAAAATATTTATTATGATACCATGACATCATATCCATATTTATGAAAACCCTAGATTTTTAGATATAGTAAAAGTTTCCGTCTATACGTGGAAATATATAGTCATTAAAGACTTTAAAACAACACAATTTTAGGTAATGCACACATTGATAAAGTCTTCCATCAAACATGTTAATGTAATGTGAGGGAAAACCACATAGTGATGTTCGGGGTAATATAATACACTTTTATTCAATGTCCACAAGATTATTACTGATATACTAAAACTATATATTATCTATCGTGTAAGGAGAAAATTGATATCGGTGCTTCTCCTAGAAATAGATTTATGGAAAAAATTCCTTATGACCTCGAGTAGTAATAAATTTTTATCCAAGAAAACATCCTTAAAATGGTTTACCATAAGCTGGAATTTATCATGATTCAATATCATATATTTCTATTGAAATCTATAAATCTATACTGGCATCCTTCCCAGCCGACATGCTCAGGACCATCTCTATTGTCCTGTAATTCCCACTCACTCTTTTAATGAAACATTTCCACCAATGGATGATGTTATTATCATTTTTAATTGATATCAATCAATATTAGCATGGTTTCGAACCACAAAATCCATCGTGGGATTTATGGGAATCCTTATCATCTCAAATATCTATTGGTCCCTTATGAACAAACATCTATCCATCCCTTTGGGGTACTCTCTACATCAGTGTATAGTCATCGATCCAATCTCCAATGGAGTTTCTAGTGTCATCACACCATGTTTAAATGGAACATCAAGGCCATGTCTCACCACAATAACAATGAAATTATGGAATAAGAAAAAGTTATTATGAAAATTTCAAATACTAATATAGATGGAAAAATAATAATACCTCTCACCATAAATATTTTGACACGCTTCCCCTATTGTATTAGTTTCACTACATAATTCAATCATAATATAATGGAAATTGATATAGTCTTGACTCTCAATGAATTTAAATTATATTTACATTGTAATTCTATGGTTTAGAATCCGTATCCATGACCACATCCTATGTTAGAAAGCCTATTATCATTAGCGAACATTACTTGATGAGAATATTTTAACCCTGATCCTGGAAGTGGAGTTTTTTCAGACACTCTCACATTTCTCTCTAGAGGACTGGTCCTCAAATCCCAATTTATATGTCCCCTTCTACCTCAACATCTTAACTCAATTGGTATTCTATCACATTGGTTTAACATACATCCTTGTCCCCACACTAATTAATGAAAATTGATCTATCAAACCCCATGCTCATGATAATATTCACCACATGAAAGACATCAATGCTTCTCTTCTATAAACTAACACTGAACCACTAGTATGAAATGATAAACCTCCATGCCCTATTCCCCAATCTTTCATTTGGTTTCACATACAAAAAATCCATTGATTAACTATTCTATACACTATAGTAATATACAATACATTATCCTTTAATAAAATGTAATACCTGATACAATCATCAAATATACAAGAATTAAATAACTGATAGCCTGGTGGGAATAATTAATTCGTAAAGAGTAACCAAATTTAGAAATTTTAAACATGAAAAAAGACAAGAAAAAATACTGTAGGTTATTTTATTATATGAAAGTCTTAGGAAGAACAATCATGGATAGGTTTTGAGAAAATATCAATTAAATAATAAAACCTATGTTAATTTTTATTTAACGAAAATTATTGTATGCTCGAGAGAATTTAGATTATGAAGAATGTGGGTGAAAAGAATATAAAAGGGTGATGGGTAGTAATTATTCAAGGTTACTAGGTTGAAAAGGTATGAAATAATTTAATAAAAATAATGGTGTCAGTGGAATTTTGACATATATTGTTCAATGGTCATGAAAAAACAAACTCAATCCCAAACTCACCATTTATCATGATCAGGTACTTCAGATTCTATAGAATGGGTAACCCAAACCTAATTTAATCATACGGATTGGAGAAACCCCATGGTTATGGTGGAATTATAGACCCTCAATCTCATACTAATAAAATGTATTAAATCATCTTACAGAAATTTTACCCTCAATGAATGAATTAAATTATAATCATTCATTAATCCCACTCATAATAACCATGAATGATGAATCATGAATGATATATATTTGAAGAGGAAATATGAAATCATAACATGAATTTCATTAAAATATAACATACCTCATACAATCCATTACCATTTATCACACATTCACTGACACAAATAAACTTACCACTCTTGGTATCCATGAGTGGGTGTAGAAAATGAATTCATAAAAAAATAATGATCATGGAGAAGTATAGTTGTGAAGGTTTCCATTGGTGGTCCTCAATATGGCTCCAGAACAATTGAAATGGTGTGTCCAGGGGATCTATTTATAGGTTTAAAATTGGTTCTATTGGACTTAATTCTTGATGTGTAATCTAGATCTAGTTTTTCATCATTTATTTTTGAATTCACACAAATCATGTGAATAGATTTGAATTATATACCTTTGTTTACAATGTGTATTGTGGGTCATAATGTTTAACCTGATTTGACAGTGTGTAGGTATGTTACGACATCCTCTGGTGGTAGTGACCTTAGTTGATAATGTCTCAATGTGTAATCTAGTTACACAATCATGTAATCAATTTGTTCCCTTTTAAATATACTTTAAGCCATCCAAAATCTTCACGAAACGATGTGTCATTTACCTCATATTTTATCCTCCTTTCATTCCATTATATAATATTATTTGTCTCATACCATAATTAATAAATAATTTTGAGTTTCTTAAAATTGGAATGAAAAATCATTTAAATACAAAAATCAATAAAACTAATTAATCTAAAATATATCCATGAAATGCGGCTATAAATTACTCATCAACTGATAAAATAGCTATGAAAACATTGATCTCCATGATTTGGGAAGAATCTTCCAAGACTAATATGTCTAACAACACTATATGAATAAAAAATCATTATTTATTAGAGGTCAACAACTAATGATATAAATAATCTTTGAATTCCCAATGGAAATCCATCCAACCCATATAGCAATGCAGATATTCCAGATTATTAATGCCTCACAATTAATTAATATAATCATAATGAATATATGAACATGGATTCACTATCATCATGGTAGGAGTTTTGAGTTGTCTAAATATTTATTTCATATAATCTAGCCATGATTATATAATATATGGTCTACCATACCATGAAGACATGGGTAGAATCTACTGCTAAAACTAACATGTCAACTCAACCATATTTGGGACATGCCATGGGTATTAATTATAAGTATAAATAAAAACATTAAACCCTATCAAAATTGTGAATCACAATATGTATTTGGAATATATGGCTATGATTCATGTGTCCCATGTAGAGTTTCAATTATTAACCTAATTCCCACCTACTAAGGATCATGGTAGTTGATATTTGAAAATACAACATTCGTATGAGAATTATAAATGGTTTATTAAATTAGTTTATATTAGTGATGAATGAAACATATATGAAAATTGATATTTAAAAATAAAACATTCAGATAAGAATTATGATGTACTAAATTTATTCAATGACTTTTTTCCCATTACTAAGATCATGAGGGGAATCATGATTTTGATCTTATTATATATATTTTATCAAATATCTAGTAGTTCTTCAACATTTATCATCATCAACCCCACTCCAGAAATTATGTTTTATATTGTTTTATTTTTTCCTTGTTTAATCTATCTTTAGTTTCTTCTTTAAGATATTAATTAATAATTACATTTCAATATATTTTTTGCAACGTTATCCCTCCAATCTAAATGGATGATCTGGTTGTGACTCTAATATAAATGGTACAGTGAATGTTTAAACTGTAACATGTATTATAGGGGTATAATATTTGTTATGGAAATGGTAATTATGTAAATCAGTTACAACTATAAATGAAAAGTTATGAATTAGTTAATATTTTTATTCTTTCAATTTATATAATATTGACAATTAGAATATTATTTTAGTCATCTGAACTATAATAAATAATTATTTCTTCTATGAATTATTTTCCACTACACAATTAACACTATTCATTACTCTGAATATTATAATTATCTGATTACTATATAAAAAAGGTCTATTCACCCACATAAAAACCATGTTATGTCACTGTCACAAAAAATGTATCAAAGGGTAGTTTCATTTATATAGTTGGTTAATAATTTTTCATTATTTTTATCAGAAATCAATTATCCTCTAAAGAATGATATAGAACATTTTTGTGTAATGTAAGTTGTTTTAGATATTGAATCTCGTCAGACCACCTCACATCATTGAAAGAGATTATGTTTTCTCGAAATTGTGTATAGAGGATCATCTATAAAATATTAGTATTTCATTTTATGATTTTGCGTCAAAACCTTATAAACTACCGTATTCAGATTTAGAAACACTAATAATAAATTATACTAAAATATGTTTTAAAAAATACATGGTTATTAATTATATGAATTTCACATTATAATAAAATATCTATATGAATAACTAGTCGTGTAAAACTCTATATGAAATCATGATTAATTTAAAATACACACATCAATTAGTATATAATTAATTTAGAGCCATGTTTGGAATTTATCGAGATGAGGTTCATGAATTAATAATAAATGATAAGTAAAGAATTACTGAGATGTAAATCATATATACAAAAATTGTAAAAAATATTATTTTATTTTGGGAGAACATGAATACTTTTTTTCTTTTACATATAATACATCAATCCTTACATAAAAGTCATAACATATAGAAGGATTTAGTTGAATTATTTATGGATTTAACATTGTACTATATGGATTTACTGTTGTGAATGATTATTCAAAATGAGTAGTAAATGTATGATCTTAATGGAGAGGATCGTGAAAAATTAATAGTATAACATCAATATATAATATAAATTTTATTAAAAATACAATCAATTGTGAGTTAAAAATAATATATAATAAGGAATTGACCAATTTTATAATGGATAAAATATATACATGGAAATAAAAAAGAGTATTTAACAATAATCCAATATATTGGTTAATAAATTGAAGTGTAAATAGAATTAACAATGTTAATAATATTAAACACAAAGTGAATGAATTAGTAATAAATGAATTTATAAAAAAAGGACATATAAAATTTGACTATCAAAAACTAAATGTAGATGGGAATGATAGAAAATAAAATAATGATTTGAAAAATCCATACCACATATTTTGGAGTTTAATAGAGGTTTCATACATTATTTGTGATGATTTTAAATGTGAAAAGTAATTATTCAATATATTTTTGATGGAAATAACTATCATTGAGGTAATAATTGATTTAGATTATATTTTATGTTTTGAAAATGATTTGGAATATTTTCTAATGATATTAAAAAAAAAAAATTATATCGTTCAAATTGATGTTTTGACAATGGATAAATTATAGAGAAAACTAGAAATAGAAAATAAGAAAATTATGGATGAAATTTATAAATAATTTTTTATTAATCCATGTATAATAAAATTGGATTACCGATTGTAAATTTATAAACACATATAATAAGAATTTAATATTTTATTTCAATGAATAATAATTATCATTAATGGATATTTATTTTTGAATGTCATGATTTATATAAGACTGAAATGGAATATATGAATCTCAAATAGTAAAATATGAAATATGATCATATTATTATTTTCATATATTAAAATTTATGATGACCAATATCATAATCCAAAATATAATTAAAATCATTAATAAGATATTTACCAAATAAAACACAACCTATTTATTTCAATTCATGTAAAATAAAAAAAATTGATATATTTATATATACAAACAAACCCAAAAAAGATGAAACTAGCTTTGGTTATTATTGTTATATTCATAAGTGTTGGAATACTAAATTTTTGTATTTATGTAATGATATTTATTCTAATTTCATGATCGATCCACTAGGCCATGTGTCTTGACTACCCCAAGCCCGCCTTCCATAGTCTAGGGGCTGGCGACTGGCACCAAAGGCGTATTCCCACAAACTAGGAAGGAATTTCTATTATAACCTATAATCACACACATCCAAGCACACAACAAGATACGAACTCAAGTAAACAAAGCAGTAAACATAGTGAGTACAACAAAAAAATGGGGAAAGAATATAAGCCCAACTAGATAGTACAAGAAAATGATAGTACAAGTAAACTGGAACAGGAAGGAAGATAGCTGATGGATCATCTTTTGAGGTTCGTACCAGAAGGATAGGTACAGATCACCTCCTCAGCACTCCTCATCCACATGTCTCCTTTGCATACCGACATGCTGTATGGTCCTTCTCAGGGCATCGTTCAGTCCTGGTACTCTCAGCCTCAGTCAGCGTTGTTTGTCGTCTACATCCAACATAACAAGGTGAGTGCATAGCCCATACAGGGGTGAGAATAACGATACTCAATAGGGACCTCGAGACCCAAAAGGTCTAATAAAATCCATCATGTATAAACCATAATGTATGAAATAAAAAGATATCCTTAAATAGGTATATGCCCATAAATATAACCAATTTATCATGTAATCCATCCCAATCATGAGGAAAAATAGAGATGTACTGACTCAGCTCACACTAGGATTTATTATAGGGTAGTATCAAGTAACATTCTCAGTCACAACGTCGAACACATAGGCTTCTGGTGAAATCCTCCTCTATCGAGTACATTGGGTCTCCCGCCTCACTCAGAGGTGCTTCCCACTATCCATGGACTGCTGAGGAACTCCTCCAGTCGAGTACTGTGGATCTGCCGCGTCACACAGAGGTGCTTCCCACCGTGGGTCTGCTGAATCACACAGAGGTGATTCCCCTCATAGCTTGATAAGGTACTCCTCCTATCGAGTACCTTGGTTCTTCCATGTTACTAAAGTGCTCCCACCAAGGGTCTTCCACATCACCAAGGTGCTTCTATAGTGGGCATTTCGAGTCCCTTTGAGTCGAAACAGTCAGCAGTCATCAAGTCACAATCAACCACTGGGTTCTCGCACAACGCTCTCTCATCTCTGGGAGGATCATATCCAAAATATACAAGTAGGTGATCAAATATCCATGAAGTCCCACAAATATGTGTCTCAATGGTTCATCACATCATAGGGGTCTCAACATAATAGACCTCATGTCAATCAGATTCTCGGTCTGTGAGTTATTAGCCTTTTAGTCTTGGGGGCCCAGTTGGATTCATGCTCGATCCATCCTGACCATTCCCCATCTCAAATAAAAACTCAATGGGGTATCACTCAAAGGGTCAGTGTCACTCTATGATTTCCAGATCCACTAATGGGTCTTCAAACAAATTTCTGGTTCCAATGTTATGGCCAAAATAAGTAAAATTGGTCATAGTGGGCGCAGGTTAGGTCCGACCTGGTCGGACCTACCTGGACCGACCTAGCCTAGGCTGACCTGATTCGGGTCGACTCGGACCGTAGTGCGGCTTGTCCCATAGGGTACCATGAGGGTGTAGACCGACCACGGGTAACGCGATGGCGCGGACCGTCCACTAGAGCACGAACCCGCCACAAGGCAGGTGGACCGGCCACGAGGGTGCGAACCTTCCGTGGGGGCACGGACCGGCCTTGTGGGCAGAGGACTAGCCGCAAGGGCACTGACCAGCCGCGGGATGGTGGAACAGCGGCGGGGCGGCGGTCCGGCCGCAGGTCGGCGAATGGAGGAGGCTCGGAGGGCCTCGGCGTGCATGGTTTGGCCAGGGCGTGGGGCTGGTTTGGCCGTGAGGGTAGAGTGCCGCGGGGCTCAATGCTAGTTTGGTTTTGAGGGTAGAGCGCCGCTAGGCATGAAGCTGGGTGCGGGGCTGGTACATCTGGAAGACCAGAACGCCGCGGGGGGCAGCGCAGGTCGTAGAGGCCTCTTGTGGCGGCAAGGTTGCCTTTATCGCCTTCATCGCCTTCGTCCATTTCGAAGAGCACACAATAGAAGAACAATGAACATTTCATGCCATGTTTGTTTGGCCCGTACCATCCACGTTTAGAATTATAGAAAGAGGTTCACAAAGAACGAATCATGAACGATTATGGAAGAAATTTTAAAACAACGTTTCCCACAACCCTCATCATTCTCTTTTCCCAAATCCAGCAAAAGAATTATAATGGAAGAACATTGGACGTGATAATAAAATAGGAAAAAACACCTACCTCGGGTTGTTCATTTTTTTTGGCGCGAGAAGGAAGTACGGACATCGATTCTTCATAGATGAAGATGTCATATGATAGAGGAAGTCCCAAGGAAAAAGGTCGAAATCTAGATTGGATTTCTTCGTTAGTGGTGCATTCTTTGTGGAATAAGTTCTCAATAAGCATTTTTTTGTTGAAGAGAATTCTCCAACCAAGAGATCTCCCCTTTTCCAACAAAAAATGCTCAAAATAAATTCCAACCCAAAAATTAAAAGGTTCCCCCATTTTTTAATTATTGTAACAATTTCAATTTAGGTTAATTAATCACCATGGTTGGAAAATTAATTTGTGTATTGGCATAATTAATGTGGAGTAAGCTCAAGGGGATCCTCCACATTAATGTGAGAGTTAAGAGGTTTCTCCATATTTTAGTGAGGGAGTTGGGAGGTTTAGGAGTTGGGTGGTCCCTACCACCATAACCGCTGATAGGAGGTTAGGATCGGGTGGTCCCCACCACCATAACCCCTCATGGGAGGTTAAGGTTTGGTGGTCCCCACATATCAACTTACACATAGGGGTTTTACTAAATAAAAAAAGGTAAAATTACAGAACTTTATTTTTATTCTATTCCTTCACGAAAAACCCAAAAAATATCTTCCACCCTCGACCAAATGTCATCGAGGTGAATGTATCTTTTTGTGAAAACCAGCATTGCGAGTTCAACGGTGCCCTCAGATTTCAATTCCAATAACCAATTCATAAATTAAAAAAACATAATTGCACATTTACTAAACGTACCTAAACAAATATTAAAAAATTCAATCCGGGCACATCGGGCCTCAGAATCACGCGCTGTAAATTTTCACGAACTCATAAAATTACCATATATTTAGAAAACAAATTCACATGGATTTCAAGGTCTTTACATTCTCCATGTTCTGCCAATGAATGCGCACTAGAGGTATCGACCACCCACATAGGACCTGCTCCTTTCGATCTTCAATCTATATTGGAACCTCTATAAATGTCGCCCCATTGTCAATGTACAAATATCTGTGGTCGATGATGTGGGAAAGTCGTGCATATATCTACTCATCTGGGTTACGTGGAAGACGTCGTGCCCCCGGTGCAACTTAAGTGGAAGATCTAAGAGGTGAGAAACCTCACCAACACTACTATGGACCTGGAAGGTTCTAACAAATCTTAGAGACAACTTTCAACCTCGTCAAAATCTATGCAAACCTAGTTGAGGTGAGACCCGTAGGAAGAGGTGGTCACCATCATCAAACTATAGAGGTCTTGTTCTCCATTCGGCATAAGATTTATTATTGCTCTGTGTAGTCTTCATATGTTCCTGGATGATCTGACCCTTCTCTTTGTATCTCGTACCATCTCGTGTCTCACTAGTGATGACTCCACTAGGTCAGTCCAGCACAAAGTTGATCTGCAAGGTCATCCATACAATGCCTAAAAAGGTTCCATACCTATGGTGGAGTGATAACTGTTGTTTTTTGAAAACTCTACCAAAGGAAAGTGATCCTCCCAGCTGCAACCGAAGTCGATGACACAATAACGCAACATGTCTTCAAGGGTCTGAATGGTCCACTCAGTCATTCCATCCTTTTAATGATGGAAGGCGGTGCTCAAAAGAAGTATCATCCCGAAAGCCTCCTACATCCACTTCTATAGCCGGGATGTAAATCATGAATCTTGATCATAGACAATCGTCATGGGTACTCCATGTAACCACACAATCTCCTGCACATAGAGGCATCATATGCTCTCTACTGAACCCTTCTCTATGATCAGTAGGAAGTGGGATGTAATGGTGAGTCAGTCGACTATCACCCAGATAGAGTCATGTCCCCTAGGTGTACATGGAAGTCTTGTCACAAATTACATGGATATCTCATCCCACATCCACTTTGGGACCTCCAAAGGCTAAAGAAATCCTTATGGTACTTGATGTTACTCCTTAAATTGCTGACAAGTGAGGTGTCATGAGACAGACTCTACAACTGCTTTCTTCATTCCCATCCACCAGTTCCCTCATCGAAGATCTTGGTACATCTTTACCACTCCGGGATTTACCGCTAGAGGGTATGTGTGGAACTCCCTCAACACTTCCTCTTGAAGTGACACTAGTACCATGGTACGTACTCTTTAGAAGATGAAGTGCTGCCCTCCTTGAGAAAATCCATTAGGTGATTGTCCTATAGATATCTATGAATTCCATGTCTCGCATTTAAAATCCCCACACTGCACCTCCCGGACTCGCTGATGATGTGGGGGAGTGATTATAAGAGACTGAAGAAAAGAAGCTCCATCCCGATCCACAAAGGATATATGCAACACATCCACCTACTCCGTCGCCTCTCCTAGTCGATGTATACCAGATCTTCTAATGAGTTCATCTACATCAAAATTACCCTTCCCAGGAGTATAGACTATGTCGAATTCATATTCCTAGAGGAAATATATCCAATGTCGATGTCTCAGGTTCAGGTCTTTATGAGAGAATATATAACAAAGATTGTTGTGATCAGAGTACACTGCAAAACACTCGCCCTTCAAGTAATGTCACCATGATGTCACAAATATTGATAAATCTAAGGTGAATTCGACTGATTATAACTCTTTGTCATGGGTATCTTAGTTCCACTCATGATGTCACAAATCTTGATAACCATATAAAATCATTTCACGCTCTTGCATCAGGACACATTTGAGTTTGGTCCCTGATGTGTCGTAGTAGACTATGTACCCTACGCCCTCCTATAGAAGCCTCAAGATTGGGGGCACAAGTAAGCCTCTGCCTCATCACCTGAAAACTATAATGGCATCACTCTGAAAACATCATGGGTTTCCCCTTCTCTGTCAAGGATGATAGTGGTGCTGCAATTCTGGAGAAGTCAGTAACAAACCTCCAGTACTATCCAGCCAATCACGGGAAATTCTGTACCTCCATCACACTCTTGGTTGGCTCCCAAGAATGTAACGCCTCGATCATTGCTAGATCTACTGCAAGTACCACCTCTGATATGACATGTACCAAAAAGTGAACCACTCTGATCCAGATCTGGCTCTTTGTGTGCTTTCCATAATGTCAGTGCTCTCGGTGGGTGTCCAGTACTATCTATAACTGGAAGTCATGCGCTACCTTAGTAGTGTAGTAAATCAGAATTTCGCTGATGAAGATCACTACAAAGCGATCGATGTATGGATGAATGATTTTGTTCATGAGTCCCATGAAAATTGTTGGAGGGTTGGTCACACCAATTGGAATAACCAAGAACTTTTAATGGTATTACCGACACCAAAATGTCGTCTTCTACACATCCTCATGTCATACTCTGAGATGGTGATAGCCTGATCTGAGTTTTATCTTCGAGAACCACTATGCACCCTTCATCTAATCAAAGAGGATGTCAATCCTCGAGAGTGGGTACTTATTCATCGCAGTCACCTGGTTAAGGTGTCGATAGTCAACACAAAAACTCAATCTCCCATCTACCTTCTTGGAGAACAGAATCAGGGCTTCCTAAGGAGAAACACTGGGTCAGATGAATCTCTTCCCCTACATGTCCTCTAACTATACATATAGCTCACGAAGCTCCGTACGTGCCATCCAATATGCTGGTGTAGATATTGGTGACTTCATGGGGTACACGTCAATGTAAAATTACAACTCCCTATGAGGAGGTAGACCTAGGACATCATCAGGGAAAACATCCGTGTAATGTTCCACCACTATAAGATAACTCAGACTCTCTACATCAACAACACTGAGGGTAAGGCTAGCCAACTAATGAGTGATCGGCTGCACTCTCCTATTTTTAAGTCCATCCTGCACTGCATAGGCTCCCTTCACTCGAGTGAAGGTAAACCTCGTCCCATCCATGTGGAAACAATACACTTTTCACCTAATATAGTCAATCTGATCATGGAATGTAGATAACTAGTCCATATCAAAGATGACGTCATATGGCCTCAACGCCGCTACTAGGAGATCCCAGTCGAAGCTCCCACCTCTTATAGTAAGCTCGATATGACTTCAACAGTGCGTAATCGTCAAATCTACTCTTGTAGGAGTCTCTTGCTAAAGGGATCAATCCAATGGATCTGTCAGAATCTTCAAGCTCTGAATGTTGGCAGTGGAACTAAAATAATGACTGGCACATGTGTCTATAAGTACTGCAGCTACTGTGTAGTAGAAACCAATCATATCTCGAATCATTTATGGGGTGTCATGATCATAATCCTTAGCTAAATAGAGCTGGGATCTCCCCTTTACACCTGCTCCATGTGGTCGGGGTGGACCTCCTGGTGGTGGTGGCGTTAACATCTTGAATCGTCTCCCAATGGCAGTTGAACGACCAGCTCGTCTGCCATGTCTTCCTTCTCCCTGCGGACCTCCTCAGTCGAATCTCTATCTCTATCTGGGAGGTCCTTGGACCGCCTTCTAATCATCCAAATAGTGGGTCGAAAAGTCACGAGCCATTTGTCCCTGCCCGCCGCACGAGTAACACTACATGATCCTGGCATGACGGGCTCTGTCTCGGGTGCTCCGCACAACCGACGATGGGTCATGCGGTCATCCACCTATAGGTCTATACCTATTGGAACCTTGTGACGTCTGTCTCCTGCCGGTTGTAGAAGAATCCAATACGTGATGTCTGGTAGTGGGTCTCACAGCTAGTGACTGGTTAGTAAAGAAACTCTCCACCTAGAGGGATCTCTCTAACACCATTGCCTGTGTCAGGATACTGAGTGAGATCACCAAAGACCTAATATCCCGCCTGAGTCCCTTCTCGAAGGTTTGAGCCCCATTGAATGGGTCTCTAACCATATCTATAGAGTAGCGTGATAGGTCAGTGAACCTCACTGATTACTGACCCACAGTCATGTTTCCCTGCTGTAGATGAATAAGATCTTGTATGTGAACTGAGTGAAGAGTCGTTGGGACAATCTGTTCCTAAAACAGGATCTCAAAATCTGCCCATAGAATCGTAACCTCTTCGTAAACCTATATCATCATGCTCCACCATCTTCCTATTGAATTTTTTAGAAGTCTGGTGATAATTATCACCATGAAATCAGTTGGTGTACCCACGAGTCAGAAGACTCTCACCATAGCCTCCTTCCAATCCTCAACCGCCTGGGGGTCCGTCTCTACCCTGAACCTGGGTGGATTCTGGCACTGGAACATGTGAAATGCGCTCAAGTGGATTGAATTGTCTCCTACTGGGGCTTTTGGAATTGGTGGCCCAATGGGGATTGGTACTGCTAGTGCCTCCACTGGTTCCTAGAAATGAGCCCTACACTGATGTCTCGACACTTAGCGGATATCAATGCGTACAACTCTTAGAACTCTAGATGATTGTCTTCTTAGAAGAATATTGAAATGAAATAGGTGTGCCATGGTTAAATGTTATACCTGGTGAGCTGAAAGTTATACCTGGTGAGCTGACATAAATGATCACAAAGAAAACTTATGAAAACACACATGCAATCAGTGTTTTCGTGCACTAAGTCGAAAATCGGAAGTTAGGGTCCTGGTGTATGGATACCTCGGCCTCCCCAACAAAACTGGACTCCTTGAACTGAAAACCACACTCATTACACATAACACTATTTCTTCATAGAAAAGATCAAATTCCTAAGTTCAATGGTAGAATTGACTCCTCTAATACCAATTTTTCACGACCTGTCCATAGGGTCCCATGTTGTGACTACCCCAAGCCCGGCTTCCATATGCTTGGGGATGGAGACTAGAACCGAAGGCGTATTCACTAAAACTAAGGAGGAATTTTCATTACAACCTATAAGCACACGTAACCAAGCACACAACAAGATACAAACTAAATTTAACTAAATATTAAACAAAGTGAGTACAGTAAGAAAATGGGGTCCGAAAACAAGACTGACTAGAAAGTAAAACAAAATGATAGTACAAGTAAACTGGAACAGTAAGGAAGATAGTTACTGGATAATCCTCTGAGGTTCCTATCTGAAGGGTAGGTACAGATCACCTCTTTAGCAATCCTTGTCCACCCATCCCCTCTGCATACCGACACGCCGTACGGTCCACCTCCGGGCACCATCTAGTCTTGGTACTCTCAGCCTATGTCATTGTTGTCCATCATCTACATCCAACAAAATAAGGTGTTTGAATAACCCATGCAGGGGTGAGTATAATGAAACTCAGTAGGGACCCCGAGACCCTCAAGGTCTTACAAAATCCACTATGGATAAAAGAAATTGTAGAAAATAAATAAATAACCTTACATAGGTATATGATCCTACATATAGCTATGTTATAATGTAACCCATCTCAATCATGAAAAAATACATAGAGTAACTGACTCTCCTCACACCAGGATTTATTATAGGGTAGTATCAAGTAATATTACTAACCATAACGTTGAAAACCTCAAATGTTGGAGAACTCCACCTCCATCGAGTATATTGGGGATTTCGTGTCACATAGAGGTGCTTCCAACTATCTTTGGACTGCTGAGGTACTCCACCTATCATGTATTGTGGGTCTGCCGCGTCACATAGTGGTGCTCCCCACCGGTGGTCTGCAACATCACACAGAGGATCTCCCCCTCATGGACTGCTGAGGTACTCCTCCTATAGAGTATCATGGGTCATCCACGTCACCAAGATGCTCCCCAATAGGCATGTCGAGTCACTCTGTGTCGAAATGGTCATCAGTCGTCAAGTCTCAGCCAGCCATGAGGTTCCTGCACTATGCTCCCTCTTCTCAGGGAGGATCCGCTCCACATGCTACTGGTCGATGATCAATCTTCCACGAAGTCCCATGGATAAGTGTCTGAAAGGTTTGTCACGTCATAGGGGTCTCAATATAATATATGTCGTATCAATCAGATGCCTGGTCTATGAGTTATTATCCATTTAGTTTCGGGGCCCTGGTTGGATTCGTGCTTGATCCAACATTATTATTCTCCATATCAAACTAAAACTGATTGGGGTATCACTCAAAGGGAATGTATCACTCCATGATTTCCAGTTCCACTGACGGTTCGTCAAACAGATGTCTTACGGAAATGCTATTTCCAACAGATGTGTGGCAGTCTTCCGAAGAAGGGAGAGGGTGGTCTCTACCACATAGGGAGAGGGGGTGGGCCAAACATAAGAGGGGGAGGAGAGGAAGAGAATAGAAAAGAAAAAAAATAAAGGAATGAATAAGGAAAAGGAAACAATAAAAATGAGATAAATAAAAAAATAAAAAATAGTGGAATAAATGAAATAAATAATAAAAATGGGTTTACCTCATTTTTTTAAATTTCTCTCCAACCGTATCTATTTTATTATTTATTTTTATCCCTTTTCAAATTCCATAAATTTTCTTTATTCCATTTTAATTATTTTTAACCTGAATGATGCGCTATGGTGCGACGTAATATTTTACATAAGGCTTAAGAAATCATTTAAATAATTTTAATTACAATATGAGACCCGCAACCGGGTGCACAGGTGTGCGCCCTGGGTCACATTAATGATTTGAATTAAAAACATAAAAGTCCACCCCATGATTAAAGTCAAAACGTTAAATGATTTTATGTAGATAATTAATAATATTTTATCTAATCCCAGCAATTAACATCTACCCATGTATATGGGCGTGTTATGTATATATATAGACACACACACATCTGTATATTCAAATATATACACCCACACAATATATATATAACTATATATATATATATATTTAATCTCATATATATACCTCATATATAAATATGCATCAAATTTTTTGTCTCATCTTATATTAATAAATATAATAATAATTTTTATTATTTAATACAACCCATCAATAACACCATTAATATTTTAAGGACAACAGCCATTAATTAAAAAAATAACAGTTATTAATTTAATATTAATTGAGGATATGTATTTAGTTTGAACAATTAATAATATAACCTTTATTACATTGTCCAGTTATTATTTAGACCACGACACAATTTATTAATTATGGAAATGAATTTTTATTTTTTGTTTACAATAAAATTAATAAAATTAATAATTAAATAATTATTATTATTTTTAAATGTCCGAAAACATTATTTAACCCAATTAAATTATCATTGGTTACGATATGACCAAACGTGTGATGCTCTAAATTTTTATACCCTTCCTAGGGTAAACCCCATGGCTTGGAACAATTTTTGTTCTCAGATTTCTTATTTGACGCACCATTTGAGAGAAAATAATTATTTAATATATAAACATGGAATAATCAATTAATTAAAAATAAGGATGGTATTATCAAGTGATAGGGTGCCAAACACCCGATGTGAATCAATGTTATTCCCAACCATGGGTAAACCCAGTGTTTAGGACCCAACGGTTGTCTCTGATTTCTCATATGATGCACCGTTTGAGAGTTATTATTTCTTTTTATAAAAACAGACACACACACGTATGAAATAAATAAAATTAATATTTTTATTCTATCAACTCCGTTGTGTAGACTATCAGAATAAAAAGTTTGATGCTCGATTTTTAAAACTGGCCTGCCCAGTTAATGGGAAAAAAATTATAACCGGTCTGCCCAGTTTGGAGACTTGAATAATTATTAATGTAGTAAAAACTAAAAAAATAGTCACATATATATGATTTCACTATATATAAATAATATAATTTTTTATTCATAATATATATAAATTTAAAACTTTTCTCATTATATATAAATTTATTATAAATCATGATATTTTTTTAAAATTATACCAATAATACGACACTCTCTTCATTAAATTAAAAGTCTCGAGCTGTAGTGATCAGATTACAGTTACCGTGTAATCCATTGTCACACCAGACCGGTTAATTTCATTTTCTTGTAAAAAAATGTTGTTGTTCTTATTATTATTATTTTTTCATTATTATTATTATTATTATTACTATTACTATTATTAATATATTTTATTTTTAATTTTTACATTACCGTTATATCTCCCCCATGCCGACAAACCCCATCCCACTTTATGTTCAGGTCGCACGCCCCCAGCCAGTAGGAACCCAGCGACACGTGCCACCCTTCTCCGTCCATGGAATCTAGTCATCTCTTCTTCTGATTTCACATGCCAATAAGCATCCCTTCTCCTCCGATCTCTTATTATTCTCCTTTCACTGTGATTCTAGATTTCTTCCTTACAATGCATGTGACCCATATGTACCCTAATCTGATTACAGATCGGAAATGTTCATCTACTCTGATGTCTATGTTCTTCTCGGTGAATCAATCTGCTCGCCACCGTCACATCCTCCCCCACTGTCAGCATCGCACTCAGCCCCCAAGGTTTGGAGTTTGATATTCAGAGCCCTCATCTCGAGTAGCCTCATGTTATCGATGGTGTTTGACCACTGATTTCATTCTCAGATTCTCCATCCCCGCTACTATCATATCAAGATATTCTCAGCCTAATGAGTTTTCCGCTTCTATAAGAGGTTCCTAATCCCCAATACACTTCATGTGATCCAATCATTCCACCACTAATCATGATCTCTAATATTTTGTTTCCCCGTGTTGACATTTGTTGTTACCTAATGGATGTGGAATTCCATATTCAAGAATGATACAATATGAGTTCATAAAGAAAAATATTCCAGGAAGAATATCAAAAAAATAATTAAAAAAATAATTTGACTTAGTAGATGTCACCTCTGGTTTTAATTAGCTCATAACAAAAATTAGTTTAGAAAACAATGAAACGCAATCTCTCCTGCTCACTACACTCACTCTCTCTGTAAAAAAGCTTTTCCAGTTAGGTATTTTTTTCAAATGAATCAGAAATTATTTTTAAATACTCCTCCAAGAGGTTCCTCAATGTCGCAGCCTCTCGATTTCTCATTATAAAAAGAAACATGGCATCTGTCACTATTCTTATTATCCATGATAGAGACTTTTTATAATCCCCTAAAACATGCTCCTACAGGAAATTCCGTATAATAAATGATCTAAACAAATTTCTAACTTGATTTTAGTATCCATAAAATTGAGGGTTTAGCTTCTGTGCTAGGGTTTGCTTCTATTTCTAAAACAATCACCTCCCAAATTCGTCAAAATATCCACATTTTCAATTTGAATTTCTCCTTCCCCCCATTAATTCATTTAATTGGGTTCTTATCTCAGTAATAGAGGTTTCCAAAAACATCATTTGTTCTATTAATTTACTGATATCAAACCAATCAACTTCAGACTCCGGTACCCTTCACTAGTCGTTTAGAGGATTGATTCCTTGATAAGTCATTTCTAGAAATTCATTGAGCACACACAATTCATAGTCTTTTATACAAATGGCCAAAATAATTAGTATAGTGTAGAGTTGAATATATATACTGGAAAATAGAAACAAACAATTATCTAGAAAACACAGTCTTCAACATGACTCAGATTCACATCATAGATCCAGATCAGAAGTTGATTTGATTCAGCTGTGGTACAGTGACTTAGTCATATACCAGCTACTACATAACTTCACAAGATCTATATGAAAAAATTAAATTCTTCAAGATATTGAATACCTAGTCAATAAATCAGCAACTGAGTTTCCATTATCCAGATAATTTCTATGCAATGCTCTTTAGTTTCCTTTCAGTTTGTCTTTTCCCAGCTTAAATCATAAATTAGTTCACCATTGGTCTTAACCATAGATACATTTGTGGCATAAATGTTATAAAATCCTTCTAGTTTTTTAGATCTCTACCTCTTGACTCATCTCAGACTTATTGATTTGACAATGACCTTAACAATCATGTTTATTCGACCTTGATTAGTTAATAGTCCCACCATAGTGAATGTCCTTATAGGATTCACATCCCCATTCCATTGATTTTTTCTGGATGTTGGGTTTTGTTCATTTTCTATGTTTTTGTGGGACTTGTTTGGGCCTTTATGTACAGTTCTTTAATGGTTCGTTTAGTTCAATGATCTCTGAATGCAATGTTGTTTCTCATTCCGGCATTGAGCAGTCTGTTCAGAATTCAGCACCGTCAATCGGCAGTGGTGCCACCAATCCAGAAGGCAAGGTCAAGGAAAAAAACTGAGGAAAAGACATCAACATTATTATTTTTCCAATATGTTGAAACAACTTCATTCTCTTTCCTATTTTTGGAGCCTTATCTTCTATTTTATGCTGCTTATATGTTCTGTTCCCCACATACACGTGTTGAACAATAATGATAATGGAATAATAATCACCCACCTCTCATCCCTTTCTTGATGTTGGCTTCCATGGACATTTTTGTAATGTTCTAGGAAGATTGAAACCTTTCTAGATTTCTATGATTTTGGTATTATGATCTCTGTTTGTGCAGTTTTTATGTTTTTTGTTGAGGCTGCTCAAAGGTTCAGGTTTTGCCGAGTGAGGAAGCCACATCAAGATACACTACATGGATTGGCATTTTGTATTCAAGTTGGATTCCATTATTTTCCATGATGCATATGCCTTTTTGGGTTTATATTCATTCTAAACAGTCTAGGATGTGAGTCTTCTTCATGGAATTCAATGCTCTTAATGGAAATCTATTGTGCTAATGAGAGTTCTTGTCTGATATACTATGAATTGGTTTATTCTATTCTAGAAATTATGCTCCTTAAGAATTGTTTTTGGTCTAACATATGGGATGTGGATTCACTAGAATGGTATTTTTTATTGAATATTATGAGTCATCTTTTTCTAGAGAATGGTTTTGATGCTTAAAACAGCGACCTTTCTTTCACACGGATATGTGTGTTAATGTCATGTATACATGGAATATCTTTCAATTCCTTGATGGTGATATTTCACCTTGTGTATGCACTACAAATTCATTTTCCTTATTAATGGTTTAGGGGTGTGGGGTGGTAAAGCAACTCATATCTCATATGGTTTGGACTAGATTATAGAATTTTGAGTTCTGTGTGGTCACATGTTAGATAATCTGTTTATTTTTATATCATGGATTTTTATTTTCATTTTTTATGATACCTGGATATCTTCTCTTAATGCGTTCACTTGTATTTTTTTACATCCATCTATTTTTCTTGGTGTTCTCACTAGTTATTTTTATTTCACACATTATAAAAATTGTTTTGGTATTCGTTATATGTTTCTATTGTGATTATCCTCATGTTGTGATCATGGGATGATAGTTTTTTATCATGTGATATTATTTTTATATCATGCATTTAAATGAAAATTATTTTCAAATTATTTTGTTTGAGATCATAAGGTTTCTCATGATGGTTCATGTCTAAAGTGGAGGGAACAAGGATACACACAGCTTCAAACAAAGAAGGGTTGTCCACTATAGTCAAAGGGCTGATGGTGAAGTTGTGTATGTCTTGATCCACTATAGTATATAGTAGTTCATGAGATGTTATGAGGATTCTACACTAGTGACTTCTCATGTCTATGAGAAATAGATTGCAGATTACATTTCATTGAGTTCCATGAAATGTTACTTCATGTTTGAATATGTTTAAACATGACTGTAATAATTTTCTTGAAGCTTTTAGTATTTTCATGAAGATTGAACATGTATTGAAATTATATTGGAACTTTATTCTCAAAAAAACTCTTTTTTGATGTTTTATGTAATATAATTTTGTAATTATTATATAATAAATATAATAATATATTATATATAATTATATTAATATATATGATATAAAATTTTAACAATAAATTTTGTAATACCAACATTTACAGTATCATTTAGAAAAAAATATTAAATTTTTATATTGTTTATAAATGTGAATAATATTACCAACAAATATATTAGTCATATTAATCTGTTTTTATACATTTTTACCATCAAATATATCATCTTTTTTTTATTATTATAATTTCAACAGAATCATTTTATCTGTCATAATATCATTTAGTGACAGAGATTTTACCATCATTTTAGTGACAAAACATTTTTTGTAGGTAAAAAGTTCTAACAACAGAAAATACACTTTTACCAACAAAAATACCCCTGTTGGAAAAATCTAAAATTTTTGAAGTGAACTCTTCTATGGAATTTTTCTTGATGAAATTCATCAATAGTAACTCGTTGTGACCATACCGACACTTGAAGGATGTATTTGGAACATCCTCATCTCATAACTGAAAATGGCGATACCCCAATCTCAGGTTTATCTATGAGAAATACCTCTCTAACTTCAATAAGAATAAGTGGTCATAAATCCCCTGTAGTGGATACTTGTTATTCACGATCAGTTGGTTCAGGCACTAGAAGTCCACACACATTCTCAAAATCCTCTCTGACTTCTTAAAAAAAGCACTCGGCTGCCCATAGTTAAAGATCGGGCCTTATGAACCCCTTATCCTTCAAAAACACTAGTTGTACCCCCATATCATGAATCTATATGGGTTCCACCCGATATGCCTATGTGGATATCAATTTATTTTTATGGTACAAGTCGATGCGGAATTTTACATCTTTTAGAGGAGGTAGTCCTAGAACATCCTCAATAAAAACATCCTCATAATCATCCACTACTACATGAATGCTTCAAATTAACTTATTCATTTCACTAAGGGTGAGGCTATCCAACTGGTGATTGATTAGATGAACCCTCCTTCGATAAAGTATATATTTTCTCCAAGGGTTTCCTTCTCAGAGATAAAGGAAAACTTGGTCCAATCTCCGCAGACACACCACATTGTTCACCTAAAACCGTCGATCATAGCATTTACAATGGATAAGCAGTCCAATCCTATGATGAAAACATAACTCATCGACACTGATACTATGAGATACCACCCGAATCTAACGCCTCCTTTAGTAATCTCTAATTGCCCTCACTAGTGCGTAATCATAATATCCCCATTGGTTGGACTCTCTATCAATAACGATTGGTCCAATGGCTCCACCAGAATATTCGAGATTTGAATGAGATCCATGTAAAGGAAAGAGTTACACGAATATATGTCTTTTAGAACTACAGCTAGGGTGGGGAATATATATATCATACCTCAGATCATCTCAAAAGTATCGTTTCCACATGACGCTACTGCCTCATGTTTTGGTCTCCCCTTTCTGCCTACTCCCTATGGTCGGGGTGGACCACTTGTGGGTGTTGGTGGTAACACCCCAAAATCTTCACCCACAACATACTACATGGCCTTCTACCTTCCATGTCTTCCACCTCGTAGACCTCCTCTCTCAAACCACTGACTCAACCTCTACGATCCCTCGACTTTCTATTGATCATCAGTACATCGGGCTGAGTAGTCACGAGCCATGTGACCCTGCCCACTACACAAATAGAACCATCATCTCCTTTTCATATCTCCTCTTCCTCATGAGCTCAGCACCATCGACCATATGTCATGGGGTCATCCTTCGGATGTCATGTGTCATTTGGGCCTTTGCATCATCTGTCTACATCCTGCGGCATATGTCTCGGCTACTTGTCGTCTAGTGGTGGAACTCACTATCAGTTTATACTCGTCACAAAATCTCTCCATTATTTGTGCTCACTCTAGAACTCCATCCTATGTCGTGATGGTGAGAAAAATCATCGAAGACCTGATCTCCCATTAGTGGTCCTCTATAAAAGTCGAGTCCCTAAACAAAGGGTCTCACCCCATGTTAGTGTAGTAGAGGGTGAGTTCGGTAAACCTTGTAGAGTACTAGGCCATAGTCAAACTGGACGACAATAGGTGTAGTAGCTCCTAATCACGCATAGAGCGTAATTTCACTGGTAAAATCTCTTCCCTGAATAGGCTCTCGAAGTCCAATTAGGAATGGATGACATCCTCATGTGTCTACAATGTCTTTCTCCACCATCTCCCTGTTGTTCCCTGGAAATGGATAGTAGTTAGATTCATAATCTGATCTATTGGGCTCTTTACCAAGAGAAAAAAACATGCCATAGAAACCATCCAGTCATTAGCTACCTGAGGATATGAATTGCCTCAATACCTCATAGGCCTATGTTTCTGGAACTCGTACAGTGCGCACAATCCGTGTTCACTATCTACCGGTGGGGATGGTAGCATCTGATTCTCTATGGGTGGTGGTGCTGCTGGTACACCACATGTTGGTGATACCGCTGTAAGTAGTCCCTATATTGACACATCATCACCTGGTGGGACACCTTCATGATCTATCACTGGAATCATGTATGACTATCTTCGTGGAGGAATCCTGTAAGGAAATAGATGTTCAACAGTCAATACTTTATACCTGGTGAGCTATCTCAAAAGTGATAAAGAGAAAAACATTTCTAAAACACAGACAACTAGTTTTTTTCAATACCGAGTCGGAAAACAGAACATAGGGTCCTGGTGTATGGATATTTCATCCACCACATCAAAACTGGACTCTCAGAATTGTAATCCAAACTGAAGGAACTAGACAACATTCATACACTGAATAATTGATGACTATTAGTTCATTTGGTAGAACCAAACATTCCTTTGATACCACATTGCCACGACCAATCACCAGCCCCCCGTACATTGACTACCCCACGCCATCCTTCCATAGGTCAGTGGTTGGTGACATGCAACAGAATGGAATATCCCTAAAATGGATGTTATTTCTTTTAAACCTTTACAAACATAGGAAATGTACAAAACCAATGTAGAACACAAGGAAACACTATGAAGGGTAAAAGTTAGTACTAAAAGTAAAGGTTCCATTATACAATCATAGCTAAAATGAACGTACAAACAAATGGAAAGGTAAAAAGTTTTGTATATCATCTGCTGAGGATCCCATCGGAATAGTAGGTACATCTCACTATCAAGAATCATTGTAGCTCACCACATCTATCAATCATCACTGACCAACATCTTTCCACAGCTCCACAAGTCCCATTCATGTTGTATGTCATCTACACTAGAAACAAGTGGTGTAGGCGAAACCTATGCATGGATGAGTATAAAAATACTCAGTAGGGACCTCGAGGCCCCAAAATGTCTCTATAAAATACACAAAGGTAAAATACAAATATGGATCTCAATCACAATGAAAAATTTAAAAGATATCTATCACAAATTATACATCTTAATGAACAAATAATAAAGGTGATTGTTCCTAAACCAGATCATCTTACTCTATTGAGAGGCTCGACATATAATCCAATATGTGTTTCTCCACTACTTGTCCACAATGGGTCTCTCATCCTTTGATCCATGATGGTTCGCTCTACAGCTGGTCCATAATGGGTCGTGCTGCTACTGATCCACAGATAGTCTCTCTCATTCTGATCCACAGAGGGTCGCATTACTGCATATCCATGGAGGGTCAGTATCATGCTGATCCATAGAGGGTTGTTCTATTATTGATCCATATAAGGTCACTCTCATTCTGATCCAGAAAGGGTATCACCATTTCTGATCCATGAAGGTTCAGTCTATTTCTGATACATGGAGTGTCTCTCTTCACAAGATAGCCAGCCACTAGATTTCCGCAGCTTTACGTATTAGTTATGGAGGTAATTTTACTAATTCCAAAGGTCATATTTCAAACTCTATGAAGTATCACATTGATGTAACCAAAAGATCATAATTTTCTAATGGGTTCCAATGTAATGGATGGTGTGTCGATCGGATTTATTGTCTGTAAGTTATATACTTTTTAGTACCAAGGGACCAAATGGATTTGAGTCTAATACCTCCTTGAATACTCATATATATTCTAAAACTCATGTAGATTATCTCAAAAGTACCAAATCATTTCAAGGGTCCTGGCACCATAGATTGTGCATTAATCAAATTCTCAGTCTGTATGTTATGATCGTTTAAGTGAAGCATAGAGAATCAGGTCTCTGTCCGGTCCGACCCAGTCAGACCTCACCACCCGGCATAGTCTCGGGTTCTGGCATGGGTATAACATGGGTACGACCCATTTTCCGCATGGGTCCAACACTTTTGAATGTTTCTGGCATTGTGGTGGGTCCGACACGGTGGCAGGTCTGTCCCGACATCTCAAGTCTGGCTTGTTGAGCCCCACGTTAGCCCGCTGGTGGCCCAACCCGCATGGTTGGGAGAGACCCCCCCCCCAAGATTCAAATGGTGTGGGATGGATCACGAGCCCAGATGTGGGTGCGATTAGTTTCGACCAGGTAGTGCCAGTTCGCTCCATCCCTTAAACCAGCACTGTCCGCAACTAGACATATGTTTCCCATCCACGTGGATGTGGTCTGAGTGCCTCCTTCTCAACAAAGAGACCTAGGAAGGCCACTCTTCCACATTGTTCAGATGAGTTATGTTCCTCATCTCTGCCGTTGCCAGCTGGTTGAGGCACACTACCACCACGACGTGCCGACAACACGCCGCCACCCACTTCTAGTGGCCACCGCCGAGGGCTGCCACTATCGGTCCCTGCCGGCCGTCGGCGGTTGTACCTTCAAGGGGTCACCAAAGTTTCTCTCGTAGTCCATATCAAGAAAAAATTGCATCTATGGGCTTCGTCAGATGCCACAATCAATGTGAAGCCATTTAAAATGATTTTTTGATATGTTGATCCTCCAAACTCATAGAATGCACATAGAAAAACTACGACGGAGGGACTGAACCTTGTTCGTGTCTGCCTGCACCCTCTACCTTAGTTTTTCACCGTGGGGAAACACAGTAATCATCACAAATAATTATTATAACCCCAACTAAATTCCATTTATTAGAACATCCCGAAAAAATGTATGGATTGAGGATCAACCCATTACTCAGTTGATCCATGTTCATTGTTAATTTCAAGAACAAGTAATGAATTATCAACATAAATGAATTCATAATACCCTACCTATATACATTGTCTCTGATAAAGAATAATGATGTGTTGTGAATCATCATCGATAAATGTTCATTTTACATTCTTCCCTTCTTGTCGAACACTGAATCTGATCCTCCAATGTTCGTTGATTCATTCATCATTCTAGGTTGAAGAGGGATTCCACCAGTGTTCCATTAGATATTCACCGCGTTTGTTAATCCCCAAGCTCCAACACATATAAATATTAAAAGAATGATATGTAGAAATGTTGATCTCATTAATGAAGATTGTTAATGAGAAACGATCAATGATCGATTATCATAATATCATCACGGTTACAAATTTTCCATTAATGAACCTCCATTAATGATCCTCGTTGTTTCACTACATCGTTTTCATCTGCTTCTGAACTGTGAGAAAAGAAATAAAATAGTTCTTTTAAATTGTATTATTAGTTATCTCGACATTTCTAAAATATAACATTTTTTCGGCCCTTGCCAGCCAAATTTTAGGTCATTTATCTGAAAATTTTCGGCATTATGTGTTCAACGTTGCACTCAGTTTTTCTATCTGACCACCTGTTCAAAATATAAAAATCCTCACCTATATGTTTAATGAACATAACTTTAAAAAGTTCAACATTCCTTTTTGGCCCCACTGGGACTCAGAATCATGTTCCTTTAAATCATGTGGTCTCAGAATAATTCAATATAATTTAAAAAAATTCACAAAATATATGATACATTACATAACAAATAATCATTTTAATTAATATTCTGTGTACCTTATCAATATGGATCTGTTTTGAGTAAATGAAATGGATTTTTCAATTTATCACTAGAAAATAAAATAACTATCAGGTAAAAAACATATTCAAATATGATATATTATTTAATAAAAAATAATATCTATGATAAATCATATGGAAATTTTAATGAAATATAATGTTCAATGATCACCAGAAGGTGAATAATTAATTGGGTTGTTTATAACAATAATATGTATTCAAGGAAGTGAGTTTCCATACTATACATAGATAAAATAATCCTAGTATATACAATAAAATAATAAGGATGGTATCAATATTCTATATACCCATTGCACTAATAATTTTGTTTTTCAACATCAATGAAATAAAAATACCAAAAAAATATCTTCAATAACATTCTTTCAAAAAATAATGCTTACATTTTGGAAAGGCATTTTGAAAATGTATTTCTTTGAAAATCACATTTATAATCATTTCCATTAAGAATTATATTTTTAATGTTTCAGTGGAATATTTTATAAAATAATGTTTGGTAATTTTTTATAAGGTAATATGAACATTCTTCTTACATTGTAAAAGTTAAAAAATAACATTGTTCTGAATGAAAAAAGAGGATCCCATTTAAAAAATTAGTATAATAAAAATGTGTAAAAAGAATTTAATAATTATATTTGAAAATGTCAGAAAAATTTTTTATTTTTATTTTGAAAAAATATTATTTAGATTGAAAATATATTTCTCACCAAAGAGTGAAATACAATAACATTTTCTTAAAATTAAATTATAATTCATGTTATGTACCAATGTGTGGAAAAATGCTATTATTAATTGAAAATAATATTTAAAAACCATATGGGATTAAAATTTATGGTAATATTTACTAATGATATGATAATACAAATCAATTGATAACAACGAATAAATAATTTCAACTTTAACAGGGTAGTGAAATAAAAAATTAAATTGATAATAATTTTAAAGTGAAGATTAACATAGAATTGATTATGTGTATCGAAATTAAATATATTTAAAATAATATTTAGATAAATCGAAAAACAGTTAATTCCGTTTTACTCATAATCATATAACATTAAAAATAATGACTATGAAATCTAACCCAATTAAAAGAAATGATTTTTTAAATTTCATTAACACTTGGTAAGATTATGTTCAAACCACAAACAAATGAAATAATTAAAATCTATAAAATTTAATGAATATTGAAATATTAATTATAAGATATGTTAAATGTGTATTCTATACACCATATAAATTAAACTAGGTCGATAACATTTCAATATTCCTAAGTAAAATCAATATTGATATTAAATAGATAATAAATATTTTAACATTTAAAATTAAATCCCCAAAATAACAATAATTCAATTAAATAATTAAATAAAATGAATATAAATCTATCCATGATATAATACATCAAAATTTGTAGTAGATAAACCACCCAATAGATATAATTGTTGATTTTTACATTTTATTCAAAGATATAAAAAATAAAATTAAAATCCCATATTTTAAAATTTTATTTGTTTGAATTCAAATTAAAGTTTTTTATGATAGTTATAATAACGATATAACCATTAATTGTAATATATTAATATATATTATATAATTTATAGTCCATTTATAACATATTATAACTCATTCATTAATTTTCTTCTATTTTTTTCAGCATTTTGGATGTCTATTTCCTTGTTTTTTGAGTATGTTTTGACTTTTTATTTATGTTATTATTAATTAGATAATGATTTAATCATTTAAAAAATTTTATATAGGAATTCAATATCATATATATATATGGTATTTCAGTAATTTTTATAATCCAAAAAAAATTCGTGATAAGAAATAGAATGAAATGTTTATGGATACATTAGGTCCTATATCAACAAGAACATGGTTTCTATTTTATTTTCATATTTAAAAATTATGTTACAAATTTTAATATGTATATAATCATTAAAAAATAATATTAATGATATATATTATCAAAAAATTTTAAAAAACGTTTAATACATTCCATGTAATTTGATAATGGATTACTTCACTTGGAGTAGGTGTTAGTCCACACATCCACAAACTATGTTATCATATTACGAAAAAATTTAATAAACCAATGTTTTAATTATATTTAAAAAATGACAAAAAATATAGAAAATATAAATAACAAATATAAACTATAAATACATTATTGCTTCAAAAAATGAAGGAATATAATGGATGAACATACATCATCAATTCATGAGGTGTTAGTATAACATAAACAAGAATGATGATTGTGTATCCTATTCGATGGATTTATTTTCGAGTTTGTGTGAAAACCAAGACATAAAAACAATCCATAATATTTGGAATATTTATATTAATATATATATAATATATTATATTAATTTATGGAATTCTTAATGAAATAAATTGTATGATTGTCACAGATTGTTACCGCTGTTTTGGGTAACTTATTTTGGTTTATATTAAATTACATCCATGGATTTATTTCTTCAAAAATTTTGGATTCTAGGTTGATGGGATGAATTTTGGGAGATTTTTGGGGTTTATATTGGATTAACAAATTGTTCTGGGATGCGTGTTTGTGTGGGAGGATGTAGTACCTTCTTATACTAGAGGAGTGACATTCTTTTAAATATAAAAAGGTAATCACTATTGATATTTACCCATTACATAATGTGATGAAAATAATTAGAAATATTATATAAAATTTATTATATTTTTTTTATATTTTCCTCAAATGGGTTTTAGACATGTTTATATTTCATTTTCCCTATAACATTAAATTTTAACCAATAAGAATATTGATTTTTTCCATAATCACTATAGTTAAATTTAATTAATTTTACAAATATTTGAGGTCAAAAAAACGGTTTCCCATAATATAATAGAGAAATTATTCATAGTTAAATAATTGAGCCCAATTTTTAAAATTAAAATCAACGTAGAGATAAAAATAAATATAAAATGTATTTAGTGGATGGGATGAGACAACATGTTTTTAAACTAAAATGTTTAAAAGATTGAAATGTTTTTAAATCCTATTTCCTTGTGAAATAAATTCCATGAACAAAAAAAGATATAATTTTGTAATAATGAAAAAAATATATGTTAAATAATAATTAAAATATTATTTACCTTTTAAAAAATATTAGGAAAAAATATATTTTTCAATTAAAATTCATTATTTTCCACTATTCATTAAAAATGGTATATTTTATAAAGATAAAATAATTCACCCTTATATGATTTTAAAACACATAATTAAAAAATTATTTTTATTTTTTCAAATAATATTATAATACTTCCAAAATTTGATTTCATATTAGATATATATTAAAATGAATATAAACTATATTTATAAAAATACCATCTTTTGTGTAATAATATGTTAGTTCGTATCATTTTTCTGTAAATTTTATTTCATAAATTTCAACAAAATTTATTCTATATATAATATATATATTTAGTTAAATTAATTCACTATTGTAAATTAGCATAATTTATTAACAAAATATTATTATACTGCATAAAAATTTATTTTTTATAAAAATATATCACTTATATCCAATTGGTTTTTATTTTCATTTTCATTAAATTAAAAAACAACGAAATATTTTTATATTTGTGAAATCAAAATATTTTAAAAATATAGTTAATATTATTCAAACCATCGAATTTAATAGAAATGATGTATTCGTTTTTTGAATTTTAGTATTTTTATTCAGTAAAACTCGTTGTTTTGTGTAACACAATATAATTTAGAGGTTCTGTATAGAGAATGCTAAGAATATTTTATCATGTAAATCAATATATTATCTATATTTCTTGTATCATTATATTAAATATGGTATGCGAATAAACCAATATATAAAAAAATAATTTCTTTGAAACAAGAAAATATTTTAATGTCTTAGGGTGGTATATATAAAAAACATAAAACACACTACTTAACTATAATGGACTGTAAACATCGAGTGGCTGATATTTTTCACATTTTCTCTAATTTTTTATTTTTATTAACTGAATTCAATATTTTAAAAACCCATTTCACTATATAGCTTTATTTTTTATTGCAAATAAGTATGAGATGATTTGATAATATTATATATAAAAAAATTATTTATTTAAAAATTATAATCTATGTCAACATCCATTTAAATCAATAAATAATAAATTATCATTTATTAACGATGAATAACAACTCCGAAATTTTTTGAGGCGTTTTTACAATATATAGAATGTACACGGTTGATAGTGATCCACTAGTCTTAGAAATTTGTATTATAATGAAATGAGATCTATATTTCATTGCAGGGATGATTAACAGAATAAAATGGAAAATAAGTATTAATAGAAAATAATGAACAGTGAATTAATAATGACAATACATATAAGGATTCCATTGATTAAATGCGTGGTATTTTTTATAGGGTTAGTAAATATGAAAATGATTATATGTTTCAAACAATTAATATAATTTACAGTTTTATGTTATGGGTGTACCTTAGTGGGAATTATTTTCTTTTATTTAATGAACGTGGTATATATAACCAAAATGATTACAATTTTTTAATGAAAATAATATATTAGCGATACATGTTTATGATTTTTTAAAATATATTTTATGTTTTTTATAACCATTTTCATTCATATGATATTTTATGTTGAGGTTTTTTTGTGAAATGAGATACATTTATTATAACATTTTGGAAAATATAATATACCTAACAGATATCCAAGTAATTGAAATTTCTTTTGACTATATCAATAATGTTATTTTAAAATAATTTAAATATATATTGGCGAGTAATTTGATTATTTTATGAGGAAATAAATTTTCCTATAGTGGGTTTTAATAGTGGAATTAAGGATATGTATTAATTTGGAAGAATATATTTATTTTATTGAATCTGTATACATATTTTTTATATTTATGAAAATTATTGGCATATTATTTAGATTATGTGATTATAAAATATTCCATTTGGTATAACACCATCTATTTGATTAATTATATTAGGGATATAAATATTGAGTTTTGGTTTTAGAAATATTTGAAAAAAATAGTATATTTATGGGTTCTAAACAGTACCCATAATATTTTTTTTGATTTTAAATATTATTTATTTATCGAATGAAATAATTCAATATTTTTATTTTATATTTGAGATTATATAGATTAATGTATTATTTCATCACATGAAGGATTAATATTATTTTATATTATCATATCATATACTGACAATTATTGTTTTTAATTAAGGGATATAAATAAATGAAATAGGTTTTTATCCATTTGAGGAAGATCTTATCATTTAGAAGATTATTTTAGTTCTTTCTACCTGAGAAAATAACATTGTATATTTATTACACAGATTAAGAGATGAGATAGATGTGTAAAAACTTCTTGAAGCACATCCAATTGATGAAATTGTTCTTTTGTGATGAAAAGGAATTTTGTATGTATATTTTCTCAAGTTCACTATCTTGATAGAAAAAATATTCCTTCAACTAAAAAAAGACGTTTGAAAATGATGATATTATTATTTAATGGTTATTTCTTAGGAATTACTAGTGTACTCTCTTTTAATAAAATTATAATATTATCTATTATATTAAATTCCTTCCAAGAATATATTTTCACTTCCCAAAACTATTTTTAAAAATCATGAACCAAATTATTTATTATTTCACATAAACATCAGTTTTATTTTTCTCCTAATCATTTTTTTCTTTTTGTATCCCTCCACATAATTTTGTTTTTTTACAACCGCACAATTAAATAATTTTTTACATTAATAATAATTTATTTTCTTATCCATCAAATGAAATGGTATTTTTGAATCTGTTAATCCCTTTTAAAGGAACATGAGATAAATTAAAAGGATGAAATTTCAGTAGGGATATACAATCATACAAACGAAAATTCTATAATGTATTTTCACTAAAAATATACATTCAATATTATGTGGTATTCAAAGCACCATTCACAAATAAAATGTGATAAAATATTTTTTATTCATTATATTATATCCCTTTCAACACTATATTTGTATAAGAGTATTAAAATTATGATATATATGAATAATTTACATCCTTAATAAATGTAAAAAGGTCATAAATTGTTTTTCAATTGGTTGAAAATGATGTTAAATTGATTCAAATGAATAACATTATTTTTCGTAAAAAGATTATTCCATCAAACAGATTTAATTCATAATATATTAAATTATTAAAAATATATAATTATTTATTATTAAATAATGAATTATATATCAAATTTAAATATTTAAATTTCTTTTAATTATTTATATAAAAAAATTATTTCATAGAAATGTCAAAAAATTCTTCAAAAAAAAACATTTTTTAGAAAAAATGATTTGAATAGAATTTTGTGAAATGATATTGCACGTTATTTTTTAATAGGTTATAATTTTTTGTATTCAAAATTGATATGATCGTAAAAATTATCTTTCACCAATCGGAATAGGATGAATTTTGTTCTGAAAGGAATTATTTTTTAGATAACAGTTTAAAATTCCATCCATTTCAAAACTGCCATTTTAATTTATTAAATTAATTAATTTAAATTATTCATTATGATCCTTGACCATGTTTTAACATAAAAGAGTAAAAATTTAATTACTAATATTAAATATATTTCCATATCAGTTAAAATTATATTTTACTTTGCTATATGTTCATTTTTATATTTGCAAATACAATTTTCAGAAAACTTTTTTTCATTATGGTTTGGGGGATTATATTAAAATATATTTTTTCCACTAATAATAATTGAATATTGAAAAATATAATTCCTATTTTGAATAAAAATTTTATAATTTTCTATTGAGTATAATTTATTTTTTCACCTTATAAATAGTAAATGTTTTAGATATTTTTTCACCTCAGTTAAGGGTATATTACTTTAATTAATTTAAAAACATTATAAGAAAATCAATTTATTCTTAAATCATATTAGATGATTTATGTTTAATTTTATAAACATGTTTATAAATTGGATTTTTTTTATCCACCTTACTATTATTAATATATATATATATATATATATATATTAATCATATATATAGAAAAACTATGTTTATGACAGTACCCTCTAATATAAAAGGGTTTCCATTATTGTCTCTTACTTGGGAATTTTCATCACTCATTCATAGACTAGAACAAATGAATTACCTCCGTTAAATCCATCCCACATTCTAGGAGGTATTTTATTACAAAAATACCCTACCAACAATGATTACATTGTAATCTAAAATATTTTCCCCATTAATAGGTATAACTCATAACCGGTTTTTAAATGTTCACTTCTTCTTCTAAATCCATAATATATTAATTAACAATTATGAAAAATAATATAATTAATATTAATATAATACAATTATATTATATTTTTGGATAAACCCATTTTCAAATTCATTTCCTTCCATTGTAAAATGAAATCATCACTTCTGTGAATGTAAAAACTATTATCTCTACACATTGATGCATCATGTCTTAATTAGTGATTTATATGGTTGGTTAATATTACTGAAAAATTAATATATATATATATATATATTTTATTTAAAAAATTATTATTCTTCATTGATGATATGTTATTACTTTAAATCATTTCCTTCCATTTTTTGAAAAGGATATTGTAAAATGTGGGTACTTATGGACCCCCACATACATGAAATAATGTGATTCATTCTATCTTACCGCTTCACATGGATGTATATAATGTTTTAAATACAGATTGAAAATTATATATATATCATTATTATGTTTTATATAAACAAAATAATATCTAATTAATTTTTTATACCAATTTGAAATATTGAAATATCGATCATGTATTTTTGAAAGCTATTACATCCATGAAATGATGTATTTAATTTTCCTTGTAATCCAATCATAAATTTAATTAAAATATTATTTAATAAAATAAATTGATATCTTAAAAATTATTAATATTCAATTTTTTATAGAAAAATATCACGTTGTGACTAAAATCAACATAGCAATGTTGTTTTTTAAATAAGAATTGAACATCTACAAAATAATTGAGGTAAAATTAATGATTATGTTACATAATAAAATATGGTCATAAATTATAGATAAGGAAAAAATTTATTAAATTAACATGATATATTTTCATTCTAATGTAAATAAAAAGTATATAATTATTATTTGTGAGATAAATTACATATAATGAAAGATAATATTTATGTTTGCATGTATCTCAAGTAAAATTACATTATTTATGCACCATTACATTTCCACCACATGTTTTATTTTTTTGAAATATATTCAATCATTTTAATATCCATTATCATTATTTTATTTAAATATCAATTGATTAAAAATTATTCTCTTGTTCCCTATATTATTATTTTTTAGAAGGCATAAATTTCATATGATATTTTTATTTAAAACTATGATTTAATGAATTTTTTTGAGTAAATTATCGACCATATACGTGATAATAATAATTTTCCAGTAATATTTAGTTATTAAAATCCTGATTGTTAAAAGTCTTTTTAACAATGTATTAATTTTATTACAGTTTATAATAGAAATATATTTTATAATTTACAATACGAGTCATTTTGACTATTTTAATAGTCTAGAATAATGATTTATTTGAATATAATAGATTGCATTATTTTATATCCTTATAAATATTAAACATTTTCAAGACCCCTCTATATAAAAAATTCCTTACTCAATAAATAATTTATTTACAATCTTTTTAAATTTATCATTACAAATAGTTTACAAATAAAAAATATATTTCCCTTTGTGATTATGTTAAAATGGGGGGTGAATTTGGTATGTGTTCAAATGAGTTTATTTAAAATGTTTATGGTTAAAAAGTGTAATGTTTTGTTTTTTATCATTATTTGGTACATGATAATAATAGAAGATGATGGGTTATCACTATATATCTAGTGATTATTAGTGATCCTTATATAACTATCCATTTCATTGGGTAATGATTTAATATTTGATGGAAAAAATATGTCATATAATTGGGTTGGTTACTCATATAAAATTTACTAGTATTTAGTTATTTTAACATTGGATAAACTTTAGTCAATATTTTTTATGAGTATGATTTTATATGATAAAAAATTTATGAATGAAATATGTTTTTTATAAATATATTTTTATTTTTTGATTTTATGAAATTATATAAAAACATAATAGTGAATGTCCATTTAAATGAAAAAATTTCATTAGTTCTCATTTTTTACATTATTAAATAATTTTTATATGATGACTTCTAATGGGTATCAATTTTTTTATAAAAATGTATTTAACATAATAATTTTTTTTTATATAATTATGTGTTCAATGTTTTATTCTTAAAGTTTAACATAATCATCATTTCTCTGGTTATCCATTACACTATTAAGATATGTATATTTTAATCCAATTTTATAATGATTATTCCATCTAATATGATACGTATTTTTCCATATGGACTTATTATGAGTAAGAACTATTTTGATGTCTAGAACATAATAATGGAAATTTTCTTAAATAAAGAATGATTGTAATTAAAAAAATGACTGTAAACAAGAGAATTAAATTTTTATGGAAATTAATGGACACTATATGTATGAACTAAAATTGTAATTTATTGGATTTTTTATAAAATAGTAACCCCAATTGATCATTGTAATGTAAAAATGTTGAACCATTTTAGAAATTCATGTTTTTATGGATACAATAAGGCAAGATCATCTAGATAGTGGAATTGATTAAATATGAGTTTATAAAGTTTCAGTCATTTCAATAGTAATTATTGAAGTTGTGTATTAATATTTTTGAATTATTTATCTATGTATTAGGTTTCGTATTAATAAATATTAATTTCGTATGGATATATAAAAATATAAGTACATTTTATCAACCATAATAAATTTTTCATCAGTGGAAAATGATATAAATAAGGTATTTTACTGGATAAGATATATTTTATAAGATTATGTACAATACTATACTAATAAAAAAATATTTTTTTGGAATATTAATAAATTAATAACAATGATGATACTTAAATGTAATAAATTTAACATATATCATTAACATTTTTTTCCAAGGGATACATCATACATTTATATTTATTATATAAAATTAAATGTTTCTTTTATCTTGTAAAATGATATTAACACTATAAATCATGTACTACTATTCATTTTATTATTTTCATGAGTAATTGTGTTAATCCATGAATAAAGAAGATTTTGATGGTGTAATTAAAATGTGATGATTATATTTTGATCTCTAATATTTACTATATTTATTTGTACATTTTATCATGTGGTCATTGAAAAAAATATATATGTTGAATGTTTTTAATAAGTAAGATTATTCTAATAATCCATTATTCATTTTTTATAAACAATAATATCATGATTACTATCTAGTGAGGAAATCATTGAAAAATATAAATATGAAATTAATAAAAATGACCAAATGTATTTTATTTTGACATTAGATTCCATTCATATGACCTAATATTAGAATCAAAATTTATTATTTTAGGAACGTGTATAATCATTATTTAGATTCAAAGGGATTATTTATAATCCATTTATGAAGATAAAATCATGATATCTCTATGATTATTTTTAATGAGAATAAATTGGATAATATATTACAAATTATCATATTGGTTTCTATATATTTACTATATAACATTATTCATGATTGATCATGAGTTTTATAAGTGATGAAAATTCAAATAAAAAGTATTACGGATCAATGTTTTTTCTATTTAAAATATTGAGAACCAATAAATATTTATTAAATAGGTAATAATAAGAAAAACTAAGATTTTGGAATGTTATCAACTATTTGATGAATTTATTGAATAATAATTATTGATGAAGATGTTTAAAAAAATATTCTGTTTTTATCATTACATTAATAATTATAAATATATTTTTAGTGAATAAGATGTTAATATAATTATTTGCAATGAAGATAATATTTGATTATTATACTGGAGGCTTGATTATGTCATTGTTATCATTATTCAATAATATAACTTCTTATACCTTTATGTATTTGAGTTAGTTCTCATATAACTCATTCGTGTTGTCATTGGGGTCTAGGATATTCTCCTTACACTTATTAATTTTGATGTTAAATTACTTGTCATTTGTGTATAATAGAGATTTAAAAATTACTTAGAGGATGCAGTCACCCACAATTTGGGTGATCTCCATAAATAAATGGTTTTTGTTATATTTACCCATTAATTCATTCGTATATTTGGATCGAGGGAATATTATGTAATTGTTATCTAAACATCCTAATGTGTATTTATTGAAATATAAAATACATTAAATATGTATGTTCTCATACATTGATTGAACCCCATAGATTTTTGAATCTCTATACTTGTAGAGATTAATAAAAATTTCCATATTAATCATCATTAATCATGTAGTTTAGGATTAAAAAAAAATAGGAAACATGTTTTCATAGTTAACCTCTATTAACCAATATGAAGATGTTATTTTCTAAGGCATATATAAAAAATGGTCTAGGTAACCCATATGATACAAATACATTTTATCTGAGTATACCAATAATTACCCAATACATTGGGTCAAAGAATAATATGTGTGGGAACCATATATTAACTTTTTTAAAACTCATTTCAACACTTAAATTATTAATCATAAATTAGAGAAATAAAACTGAAATGTAATAGTAATTAATCAACCATCATTATTAATATTTGAGTGAGGTTATAAAATATTTTGTTAAAAATATCCATATAATGTAATTATACCATATTTATTAAATATTTTCTTCTATAAATAATGAATTCATTATGAAATTTTTTGAGAAGGATGATACAATGATTGTGTGTCCATTTTAATTATTATTTTTTTCGGTTCTTTGAAATATTCACTGATAACCCCTTTATATGTGGGTTTATATTTCTTAATATCACGTACCTAATAATGTGTTGAATTTTTTTCATGAAATATTCTTATTATACATTTTTTGACATCAAGAGTTCATTATATTCTAGTAAAAAAATACTTCTTAATCTTTGTTTAAGGGTTAAAAAATATTTACATGATATAACATTCTGTATAAGATGCTTCTTATATTTTCTATGACTATAAAAAATATGTGTAATGACATTACATTTTTTTACATAGTTGGGAAAAAGGAATGAAAAAAAAATTATTAAAAATACATAATATAAATGAAAAATAACATGAATATATTTCCAAAAATAATAAAGTGCGGAAGAATAAAATTATGAATCAAATTATGACAATAAATAACTCTTTAATATACATGTAACAGTGAAACAAGATATTCGATTGATAATATGTGTAAGAATTGTCTCAATTATAGTTTAGTGATGTTAACATTTTTAGTAGGTGACATCAAAATGAAACGTTGGTAATTATATGAAACAATAAAAGTTAAAACCCTGATAATATATGTCATAATAAATTTACTATTGAAAAATTTTACATGTTTACCATTAAGTAATATTTTATGAAATGGAAATATATTTATATTATATAAAAATAATAAATACCTTACAATAAGATTCAACTATGAAAAAAGTTTTTTATAATAGATCAATTACTCCTCCAGACACTATAGTAATTTTATAAACATCACATTCCATGTGGATACCAAATATCCATTGTATACCATTAATATATATAATTTTTTACAAAAATCTCTTAAAATTTAAAATCCTAAATTCAATTTTATTCACCTATGGTTCATAAAATTTCTACTGATATGTTTTATCTCAAAAATAACATTATTCATTTTCATGATAGTGATTTATGGATGGTTTTTAATTCCCATTTTCATCCATCGATATGAATATGAAATTATGGAACATTTGTTGGTTTTCATTACACATTCAATTTTTTAATTATTGAAATCATGATATATTTATATAATTATATATTTTACATTTTCATTAAATAATGTGATGATATTGACTCAATAATTTTTAAAATTTATTACAAATGATTTTTATTAATAAGTCATTCATAAAATGGCATATAATTTTTTAACCCTTAATATATTAATGAGATGAATAGTTACCTTATGTTCCAATGAGTATATATACAAAATTATTATTCCATTATACTGAGGTATTGTGAGTAGTAAAATAATTTTTCTTATGGACAATATGTATTAACTTTATCTAATAAGTGATGTTCCTTGTGGTTAAGCATAATGTTGTTTAATTTTTATGGGATAATTAAATTTTTATTAATAATAAAATATATAATTTAAACCATTATATCATTTATTCTTCGACAATGGGGTCCAAGTCATTTTATTTAAGTATAGTTTTTTTATTTTAATATTTACCTAAATATGACATCCATCCTTCCATGTTTCATTAACTCTAATTTTTCATCCTCATTTATATTCTGATCGTACCTACCATGACATGTTTTTTGTATGGTATTCAAAAAATAACCATAGAGAATGAGATTTCACGTAATAAATTGAATAACTTATGATTTCATTATTGGTATTTATTGAAAAACCCCTCCATTAAAAAATTTCTTTTATTCCATTGGCTCCTTATCTTCTAGTAGTATATTTGCAGACCCAATATATCTTGGATTATAATTTATCTAATGATAATAATATAGTGATGAATTGGTTATTTATTTGTATTGATGCATGTAAAATAAATTAATGAATTCCATCGTAGGTCATTTTTCTCATATCTTGATCCATTATCATTTTATTAATGTATAATCGATTTATGTTTTTTTTCAATTTTGAAAGGTTTTTTAAAAAATGATTCCCCCATAGTAACTTTTAAGAATATCATTTTTTCATTATTTAAAACAATGTTAATTAGTTGATGTTTGTTACACCACATGTGTAAAAATTTCTTATATATCATATATTTTTCCTAGTTTTCATTGATTTTATTCACATAAGACATATAACAGTGCAGTGTAACCTCAATATATAGTAGTGTAGGTCCAATATAGAATTAAATATATTATATTGAAATGTTGATTGTAGTAAATTTAGTTGGTGTAGTTTTTCTATTGTGTTTTGATATGTTGTATCACATTGTCTTGCTTCAACTATTGGTATATACTATAGAACAAATGGTATTATTAATCTATATAAATCCTTTATTGGGTCTGTATATTAATAATATTTTTGAGGATGGGGGGATGAATGTCTAGACTAAATTTAAAAAAATATGTTTTTTATAAATCACCTAAGAATTATTATGCTCTTGAATCACTCATTAAAATAAATTACACTTTTTTCTGAAATAAAATAAGAAGTTGGTCACATGGAAGATAACTTTACATGTTATGACCTCGATGTGAGAATATAATTCTTACTATTATCATCATTTGATTGATTAAATTAACCTTATAAAATTATATATTTTAACGACTGAATGTACCACTAAATTGAATGATAATGATGTATCCATGTATTATATATTCACCATAAATGATAAATATTGATATTTATAATAGGAAATCTAATTCAACGGGATTATTAATTTTAATGTTTATGAAATTAACAATAAGACTTATAGGATGTAATCAAATAAAATAATTTATCCTCATGTTAAATGTCATTGAATTATTAAAAAATTATTAAGGAATATTCATAAAGATCATGGTATGTTTATAATATTATGTGCATAACAATAATTTATATAGATCATGTACATAAATTTTTATTTTATTACCTTTTAAATACCCAACAAACTACATTGATTTAATTAAAAATTACTTATAGAAATCATCCTCGACTAGTACAATATTTTTAAAAGTATGTATCAATGTTATCTGTAAAAACACTCATATTATATCCACTACAATTTGGGGTAGAATTAAAGAATCACCATTTTTTAACTTCATCCCTTATTATAATAGAGGAATCTACCTCCCCTTAATTACATTATCTGAGAGAAATTTGGAAAAAAACATATCTTCAGTACTTCATCAAGAAGATAGTGGACTCACATTTTCATCATGGAATATAATTCTCTATATGGTAGTCCACTTATAGGAATGACTAAAATAATTGTGAAGAATAAAATATCTCCCATAAAACATTTCATAAAAATAACCATTAAACTAAATTAATGGTTTAATATGTAGTTATATTCCAATGAAACTCAGTTTATTGGATTATAACTATGAAAAGTTTTGGTATCCATTTATTACTGCACTTCATGGAGAAAAATCTGATTTTATAACTACATACCCAATAAATTATCATATAGATCATAATTATGATATAACTCATAATACTTATCCATTACCAGATAAGTTACTCCAAAAAACCATATAAATGTACCCCTTCATCTTAATCCAACCGCACTGCATTGCACCCTATCCTCAAATATTTCATCTTCCCCATGTGTTTGTTTAATAATATAGACAACACAAGTGAATCAAAAATATTTGATTGAGTAATTAACTTATGATATGATAACTCCAATACACTATTAAAACCTATTAATATTTTGATATCTCTAATAGACCACACTGTCTGATTACAATTTTTAATATTCAACTTTCTCTATTACAATGATTTCTCACAGATTCATGTATGTGTTTTATTAACACCCTGTGAATTCTAAACTGAATACTTATTTACATACCTAATGGAGAGGATGAAGAACTTGAAAATTAAAATTCTTATTTATCCTTTGATCCCTCTCAAAATGATCATATATATTTTAATATTTAAATAGATCGAATAATGTATATTCCAAAATTATACATTTCCATATGATGGAAAAACTATATTACATTGTTTTTTTTTCACTTATATAGGAAATGAATCCATTGTAAAGGTTGACTCATTCCTACTTCCCCCATGCCAACAGAAGCATTAGAGGAAAAACACATCCCTTCCATATTTGTACGTAATTGTACACCCTGGTGTTTAAAACTAAGCCATGTAAATGGTACACCCAAACTATTCCCCTTTAATTTGTTTTTTCTTTATTTGTGTTATAAGGAGAGTTCGTATTGGTATGTATGGTGTTGCGGGTTGAGCAAGTGCCCATGAGTGGCCCATGATAGCCTATATTTATTCATATCCTCAATGATACTAAGATAACACACACACACACACACACACACACATATATATATATATATCAAAATTACATGATTTATTGATAATATTTAATTATGTACATTCCCATGTACTTTTTGTTTTAGAGCATTAAGAAATCAGAACCCATCATTACCCACTATATCTAATGTCCTCCTAAAAAATATTAATTTTCCCACCTTATAAGGAACAATATCATTACTTATAATTCATAAATATCTCTTAAATATTATATACATGTGATATTATTCTATACATATCATGTGTATGAGTTTTTGTCACATCCCCTAAAAATTATAACAGAAGAACGTGAGTTCGAAACCATTTTATGATTTAATATATACATTAAGTGATCACAAAATAAGAAATATAGATTTTTATTGAAAACTTTATGTTGTAATAATATAATTACAAATAACTAATCATAATATCATGACATTAAACCATGTATAATAATATAAACACATTAAGAGTAATAACTACTTTCAAAATGATATCACTTCATAATTGTTGAGCTGCAAATGATATAATCCAAGACGTTAAATAATTTCATGGCTCTATAACAAGAAATATACTTCTATTCATGAAATCATCCAACAAATAGTAATAAAATTTTAGGTATACAATGGAATCCTTGCGTCTTTTGTCTTATACATCCAATCAATGAATATAAGGTCTTTCGCATTCCAACCCATTAATAATATGGTTCAATGAATTCAACATAGGAAGTACTAAATAAATTTTAGAATATATAAATATTATTCCATAGTAATCAATAAATAAAATTTTCTAAATGAATAGTATATGGATTATAATTATTACCCAAATATATTAATTGAGTAGCAATCTATTTAAGAATATCTCAAACTAACAGCCTTTAGAGTAATTACAATACAATAAAGTCATTAATTTCAATAATACTAAAATATAATTATATATTTATAATAAATATATAGAAAGATGTATTATGTTATATGTTGTGACCCCAACCTTAAAATCCTATATTTGGTTCCTTTTATCATTACGTTGGCATTACTACATATAACCAAATCCTGATGGACAAAGTGTTTAGTAGTCTTGGTAAACAAGATAAATACCTGTGTTTATATTTTATTTTATTAATCTAATTATAGAATAATTTTTTTCATTAAGGATAAATTTATTCCCTTTATCATATCATTTAATACCATAAATAGAAAACTCCATCGAATATTGGGGAATGTATAGAAAATAAGGGTGAACTAAAATTCTTTGTAAGAGTTAAGTATAATATAAACAATAATTAAACATTGATCATAATAAATATGTCAGAGTAGATAACTGAGTAGACATTCCATTTAAAAAATGTATAAGTTAAAGTAAATATTACAATGTAATTAACTGACTAATATTCCATTTAATAAGTAAAATGGAGGTAAACTGAATTTATTTTTATTCTCACAAATAATACATCATAGATGAATAGTAGTAAAATTATATATATATAAATTTAATAAATTCTTAATTATTGGACTCCATGTTCACTAGGTATGGGATACATTTACCATAAATACCATTAACAGTATTTTTTAAAATACAATTGACATAAAAATATTTGTGTAGGAAAACAACATCTCAAATGTCAAGACCATACAAAAGATAGTTTAATACATACTTGTTAATGATTCATAGGGTAAATCCATCCTTATTTCATCTATTTATTCCTATGATTCATCAAGGGGATTTCATTAACTGGACTCAAAACAATGTTATACTAGTATATATTATTCCACATATATCGAGTAATTTATTTAATTCATAAAAACTGATATATCTATATGAAGTAAAGGATACAGATTAATCTTTATTTCCCTAGTTATCCAACAAAAAATCAAATAATATATCATATATAAAAAGGATTTTGGTTTATGGAATAATAATATCCATAAAACAATAATATATTAATTTATTTGAAAAATAATTACAATTGAAAATTGATTATAATAATGTCATTCTTTCATGATACAGTAAATAATCATAAATGATTTTGATATTTCATTATCACATTCACCACATGGTAATTATAAAATAAAATCCCCTTGGATAAAATAATTATTTATAAAAAATTCTATACCCTTGGAAATTAATACAGAATGCTAATAAATTTTAGTGGAAATCTATATAAACCACACTGAATTAAATATGTGAAAATAAAAAATAAGTCACAATGGAATGTAAAAATTTTAAAAATAATATAATTTAAGTTCGACTTGTCACATGTGTATTTATAATAATTAATAATAAAATTATCTTAATTATTTAAATGTATGTGATATTTTTTCAATTTTATTATTGATTTTATTTGACTTATTAAAAGTTCTACTATAATTACGTTGCCAATTATGATTACATTGGATGATTGTTCCTTATTAATAGTATATATACAAATGACTAATTTTGGTTGAATATGGACCAAGAGGTAATTTTATAACATATATATATTAATAAAAATTAAACAAGTACCATATTTATAAATCAATTATATTGTTATACTATAACATGAACTATGGTTTTTAAAAATGATCCAACAGTACGATCATGGAGATGGTTGGCTGTAAGTATGAATTTTTTATGTTCCAAATTTTTAATAATAATTATTTAAAGAATTAAAGAAAAATTATTCATTAATTAATTAATAATAATATATTAAATAAAATATTATTTCATCATATATATACTTTTATATTTAATTTGTTATGTAAATACAATACCAACGAATCGAGGAGGTGTTAGTTAATATGTCCATGAACAAAATAATCTACTTTCATTGTGTGAATGGGTAATAAATAAAAAGATATATTATATTAGTATAAAGGTATTAATTCAATTTATATAATAATTATGGTATATCGATCATATATATTCATTTAAAACATCCTTTACACATTTCATTAAAATCATGAACGAATCCCTACCCTTTTCGGGGGCAGTATTCCACACACCCACAAATGAAGTCATTACCTTACAAATAACACAAAAAGCATGAATGTATGTGAAATATAATAAATTAACACTCATAATTAATTTATAAATATCATATACATTATGAGAACTATAAATAAATCAATATTAATAACCATTAAATTATGTAATGGATGAACGATCCACATCAGTTTTTGAGGAGGTAGTCCTCCACATACAAGAACGATAATTATATTTCATATTCAATAAAATAATGGGAATTTTTAAGTAATAATCATTAAATAATAACATATCATTATATTATAAATAAAAACATTTTATATACGAATGTAATAATAATAATGTAATCGGTGGAGAAATAAATAAAACAAAAGATATAATTAAAGAACATTGCATCTTCTTTAGGAATATTAATTTGTTTTCCACGAAAGACTAATTTTTATTTCATACTACAAATATTTAGTCCAATAATATCAGGGAAGGTGTTTTATGAGAACATTTTTAATGTTTTTGATAATCCAAAAGTCATGAGAGGTGTGAATAAGTGAGGAGAGTGAATTCCTTTTTAGTGTGTTGGGATAGTTCCATTTATGTAAATATAAAAGGTAAACACTATTGGTAGGTGTTCCTAACCTAATTTTCATAAAATATTGTTGAAAATTAATTAATTTTTAATAATTCTCAATCCAAAACTCACCCCAAAAAATAGAAATTATTTTCATTATTTTATTCCATAATTTTTTTATCATATGATTTTATCATTTTGGGTTTTCACTATGGTAACTATTTTTATAAATATTTAATTTAAATGATAGGATTTGAATAAAGTGGTATCTATTATAAATTATATACCCAGTAATTTCTTAATATTATACCTGATTTGTAAAATTAAAATCCCACGTGTGATGGAAAATATTTTTAATAGAAACTCATGTAACATACAAAAGCACTACATCAACCTAAACTATACTAACAATGTTCTTAAAATTTATGGGTCAATATATTCATTATAAAACATAAATTGGTCAATTGATATATCATTGATGATATTTTTTAACATTTCAAAATAAATTTTTAGAATATATTATTTTCAATAATTTTAATTCATTTAATAAAATTAAAATTAAAATAAAATAACATTAATGGTAATTATAATTTTATTAATTTTATTTAAATTCAAAAATTAAAATACATTGATTTAATTAAAATATTTTATGTTAAAACATATTTAACATTATAAATTCCTCAAAAAAATTAATTGAGGGAATAAATTTAGTTAATTAACTTCAATTTTAATATTATTGGTGTCATTAAATTTAGGTAATTGTTAACAGAATAACTTCCTCACTAGAATTCCTTTATAATTTAATCTTAATAATTCTTCAATAAAAATTTAATATAAATTAATATGAGGGTAAAAAGTAATTTATATTTCAAATTAATGTGTATGACCTAAATAATTTTGTGATTGTCCATATCTCAAAGACATAATAATATTAATGGAAAGGAATTATCATTTCTTTTCATTTACCCTACTAATAAAATTATATATGTAACTGTCATCAAATAGTAACCCACTAACTTATAAAAATAGATAAAAAGTTATATATATCTACATTTTTTATTAAAATGGTTTTTGTATAAGTTTTGAGTAATTATTATGTTATATATTTTATGTTTAATTACAATTTTAACCTTTATTAATTTAATCACCTTAATTAACTATAACTACATTCATTAAATTGTATCTTCAAAAATTATGATTACCATAATTGTCTATAAATAATTTTCAGATCTCTAAAATATAAATACAATTTTCCAAATTCAATTCAAATTTTTTGAAAAAATTCAATTTCATATTAATACTATAAACATATAGAGAATGTTGATTTTTAAAGATAAAATGATGAAAAAATAAATATGTTTTAGCATCTATATTCAAAATGAAATTGATTCCAATGACCTATATTGTTTAAATATATATAAAATTGATCTAATGTTAGAATAATATTTATTTAAAATATAATTTAGCAATATAATTATATTATATGAAAATGTTCTTATAAATATATATTTAGTGTTCTTCAATCTTTATAAAAAATATTCTCAGAAAAATAAAAAATTTCACCGTAAACTAATTGTAATGTTAATGTTTAAAAATTAAGGTCTATTTATTAAATTAAAATTTATAAATGTGAAAATTTTATCTTTTGGAATTAATGTTCCTCCTACAAGAAGAAAAAACTAACTTTTGATAAATACATCTTTTTATGCATAAAATCATATTTTTTATATAACATATCTATCAAATCAACAAGATGAATATAAACATATTTCAAAAAATATAAAATATAAAACTAAATATTCCATAAGGTCTTAGAATTTTATATACACATATAAGCAAGGTCTTTTGTGTTATATAAGCTATGAAATAAAATATTTTTCATTCTTAATGTCGGATTCCTGTAGTATAATAAGATCATATTATAAGAAAAACCTAAAATAATTAATGGATGATATCATAAATAAATTACACATTTATAAGAGGCAAACATCAGACTAAATCCCAAAAAATTTACCATTAATTATATATATTAAATCCACAAATTCAATCCAAAAATAAATATTTTTTTGGTGTATATAGTTGATAGTTGATGAAAAATTAATACAAATCTGACTATTTTTGAGTCATATAAATTAAAAATAATGAAAAATATTAAATGATTTTTTTAAAAAAAATAAACATTTTATTAAAATATGAAGTTATGAGCCACATTTATATGTCATTTCAAAAATGTAAATTGGAAATTAATATAATTATTTAATTATGACAGGAATATAAAATAATGATAATGTGAATAATGAATAATGGTAATCATGATAAAATGTTTGATGGAAGATTATTATTTGTATGTCAAAGAAAAATTCATATCTTATATTTGGTCAAACATTATTCAATCACACATAGTAAAAAAGTATAATTAAATATCATTTGGATAAGGTAAATTTGGAATATGAATATAAAATGATATATTATATATTTGTGTTTCCAAAAATAAAAATGAACAACAACATGCTCGAAAAATATGGATATGTAAGAGATTGAGAAATTTAAATGAAAAATAATTAATTTATAATTTTTATTATTTTATTTCAATAAATTAATTGAGGAGGTAAACTATAATAAGAATGTTTAATTTTCCCAATGTGAAATAGATAGTTAAATAGTAAGGAGGTAGATACTAAGCATAAAAATTATATCATAAATATTAACTATTAGAACTCGTAGATATGCAATTCATTTTTTGGAATACCATACAAAATTTCATTTTGAAGGAATAATAATTTTAATTTTATTATATAATAATTATAACTCAATCCATCAAAATGAGAAAAAATATCACAATACATTCATAGGGGATAACATAAAAAACATATAAGGATAATTTTAAATAATAACTATCATAACACAGTGAGAAAAAACGTAAATATATTTTTCACATCGTAAATAACATTATTCAAACGCAATGTCTTTTATAAATTATATTTTTAGTCAATTATTATTAATATATAATTTCTTCACATTTTATTTTAATCATCAAATGATATTAGTAACACAAATTTGTTTAATAAAATATTCATAAATATGGTTCTAATTCTTATTTACTGGTTCAAAATTATTCATCAATTGAACAAAATAAGTAGAAAATTTTTTTTTATAATTATTTATAAAGTTAATATTAAATTTCATATATTTTTTATTATTTATCATAATTATGGATCCATTGAAAAGAATGATCCAATAATGTTTGATGAACAATGTGTTGTAAATTTATAATATGATATATATTAAGGTAACCTTATATCACCATTATAAAAAATTTCTTTTATAATGGTCATCTATAAAAATTAGTATGTAATCTTTCATATTCATCCATGATTGAAATTTGAATCATTGTTTGTCTAGAATGTTAAGCTAGCCCAAACAAAAAAATCCTTAATCTATGGTTAACTATAGTTATCAAACTGATCATTTTGGAATAACATCCAAATAATATATAAAAAAGAATATTTTTTGATATATTTAATATTTTGATTCATATATTTTGAGTTATTTAAAATAAATAAATTACTAGATGAACAATTAAATATGTCACTTTATTTGAGGCAGTTGGATGCACGTATAGATGGGAAACATGTTGGTTTCAAATAAAATTAGAGTTTGATAAGAATTTTTTATAAAAATAAAATATTAATAAGGTTTTAAATACAATATAAATATATTTAGAATCACATTTGAACTTATCATCTATGGTAGTGTTGAAAAATCATTCTTGATTCTCATTGAGGTGTAAATCCATATGTACGAATGCCGACAGTTGTCCTTATCTATGTAAAAGTAAAGTGTGTCTAATGATTATTCAATAATTATAATAAAATTTCAGAATATTATTATTATATATTTAATTTTAATATAATCAGTATTATTGATCGTATAGAGGTGTAAAAAAGAAAATATTTAAATAGAGAATAAGTTAATATGAATTTTTAAATTACTCCAATGAAAACACCATTAATAAAATTATTAATCTATTGAATGGTTTAATTTTTATAATATCATTGTAACGATTCCATATTACAAACCAATTATTCAATTCCCGATACTTTTTATAATATGTAATACTACACATAAACAGAAGTATGAAATAATATTTTTTCTATTTCCACCATTTTAACAAAATAGTTAAATAACAAGTTCTGATTAACAAAAAAATTAATAATGAATTTTTTATGGTTTCTAAACATATAAAATAATTCAATGGGTTATTTATTGAAAATAAATTAAAATAAGATTAATTTGAAAGAATGAAATTATGAATTTTTGAATATAATTATATTTTTTAATAGAAGTTCTTATCGTGCATGGAAGAAGGAAATTGAAATTCATTCCTAAAAATTGAAATGAATTTATAGTGAAAATTGGACCACATTTTTTAAATAATAATTCATATTTTATCATAGGAATAATGTTTTGGATTTCATATAAATTTTTAACTTTTATGTGAATTGTGAAAGAGACTTATTTTTAAAATATAATTTTCATTCAATAAATTATGTAATATAAAAGTCAAATTTTATTTTGAATAATATTTATGTAAAATTAGTATTATGTATTTATATTTAATATAAATATTGTTTAGTCAATATAATATTTGATATTTGAATTTGTTTATTATAGGGTTTAAAAATAAGACATTCATATAACTATATTAAGGATCATATTGTTTCACTAAATTCATTAATTAAAAAAATTACATAATGAATATTTTTGAAATTCAATGTATACAATATATATCTATAAATATAATTTTTTATTCCTAATATTATTATATTTTTACATCATGTAAATATAAAATATACCTTATGAATAATATTGTTCATGACACCCCTCTTTATTGTCATGTCAATGGGTTTATTTAAAAATATATTTTTTATATTTTTTTGTATTTATAATTTTATAATCGATTAAATATATGGAAATATAATATTATATATTTGGTAACAATTCCAACATAGTTTTTTATCATAATGAGTCGTGAATATTGTAAAATTTAATTACTATTGATATGATAAAATCATATATTTTTAGGAAGAATAACTAGAGAAGATAATAAATAATAATGAAAACAAACAAGAATAAAATATTTTTTAAAAAATATTTACATAGTAAATAGTCTATTACAATAAAATTTTCCATTTTAGACCATTTGGATTTTCAATAATGTGGATATAACTTTTCTTTTCAAAAATATTTGGATTCTACTCACATAACATATAAAAGAAAACCCCATCATTTCTGCTCTACACACAGATAATTTCTTCTAGAATATCATGGACCAAATACTTTATCTATGTCATGACATGTCCCCCTGGGCCCGTATCCTAACTACTCCATTCTCGACTTCCAAAGGCCAGGGGCTGGTGACTAGCACCAAAGGCGTATATCCCTAATACTGGGAAGGCATTGCCTTTATAAAATGAAACTCACACAACCTGAGTAAAAGAGGAATCAAACACTAAGTAAAAACATTATAAAAAGTGCACTAAAAGTAAGGGGGTCCAGAATACAAGCCCAACATTAACGTAAAAATACAACTGAAAGCAAGTACAACTAAAAAGTGACAAATAGTTGAAAGGTAGAAGCATCTCTAGGATCATCCTCTGGGGTTCCTACCTGAAGGGTAGGTACATATGTCATCCTAAGCATTCAACTTCTATCGGTCCACTCCATGTACTATCACGCCGAGTGGTCCACCTCCAGGTACCATCCAGTCCTGGCTCACTCTCGGCCTCCATCAGCGATGTCTGTCATCTACATCCAACACAACGAGATGTGGGCATAGCCCGAGCGGGGCTGAGTATAACGATACTCAGTACGGACCCTGAGACCCAAAAGGTCTCACTAAATCCAACAAGGATAAACCAAAACACATGTAATCATCGGATAACAATTACATAGGTATATGTCCATACATATACATAAGTTATCAAGTATCCTATCTCAATCATGAGGTAACACAAAGCCCAAATCTTTAGCCCAAAGCTCGATTGTTGCACAGAGGAAAGAAAACCACAAAGGTAAGTACAACACAATTACGTCACACAAAAGAATACCACCACGTTATTACCACGATGGGAATGTACCACATAGGTATAGACTCAGCTCAAACAAGTATACAACTCATGAAGAGGGGTAGTGATGATTAGATATAGCCTATGAATCAACTCCTCTGTCGAACCCACGTAGGATCATGGAACAATTTCGACGTTGTCAAACCCACATAGGATCCTAGTATAGAATTCATCACTGTCAAACCCATGTAGGATTCTTGTACAGTATTCATCGCTATTGAACACATGTAGGATCCCAGTACAGAAGTCAATGTTGTTGAACCCACGGATGATCCCAGTACAGAAGTAGTTGCTGCTGAACCCACAGTGGATTTCGGTACAGTAGTAATCATTGTCGAACCCCCATAGGATCCCGGTATTGAAGACACTACTGTCGAACCCATAAAGGATCCTCATACAGAAGTCATCGCTGTCGAACCCACAAAGGATTCTGTCATCTCAGTCGCAGCAAGCTCTAGGGTTCCTACAAACAACACGCTTGATTCTGGGAGGGTCTGATACTTTTCCAAGATTCGATAAATAAACTATCACAAAGTCCTGATTTAATGTATAATGTAGTTACGTCTCATCATATGGAATCCAACGCGACACAAGGAGCGTCAATTGGGTGCCTGGTCTGAGAGTTATTGGCATTTCCGTTCTACTGGCATGGATGGATTTTACGCTCGATCCAACCTGTCCGTTTTCCAAATTTTCCCAAAACTCACATAGATTATCGAAAAAGGACCTCCTCGTCATGTGGGTCCAAGTTCCACAGACAGCGCATCGATCGGACGTATGGTCTGGATGTTATTCGCATTTATGTGAGGTCGTGCCCGACCTGTCAAGCATAGTGGCCTAGCGGGATGGCCCGACCCAGCTCGGAAATGTCCGACCCAAATGGGGGTCAGCCCGGCCCGGTGGGGCACGACCCACCTATAGACCCGACCCACATTGTGGGCCGATCTGGTTAGCCCAGCGGTGCAAAGCGGCACCGCCTCCTCTTATGCCCGGCTGGTTCGGCCTGGCGCACGTGGCCTGCTTTGCGGGCTGGGGGTCTTCCCATGTGGTGCCTGCGGGCACCGTGGTCCTCCAACCCGGCCAGCAAGCAGGCATCTAGTTCACCAAAACAAGCATACCGTGGATGCAGGCTATGTCTTCATCTGTGTGGCACCTGCAGGCACCGCGATTCTCCAGCCGAGCCGGCTGGTGGCCGACCGGTTCTTCCAGCTGAGCGGGCCACAAATGCGGGCCACGATCTCCATCCATGCGGTGCCTTCGTGCACCACGGATCCTACACAGGGACCGGCCGGATCGAATTGCTGGTTGTCCCACTGTCCAGGCTTCCCGAGTGGTCACTGGTATCCCTCCACGTGGTCGGCGTGTGACCGCCACTACCGTCGCCGCCTCCGGTCGCCGACACCACCGCCTCTTCCGTCCCTTGGTTCTTTTACAACACGGTACGACAACACTATTCCCTTGCAGCTTCGCCTCCAAATCCAATAATCAAAAAGAAATGGAGTGGTGTCTGGCCATGTTGGAAAAACCTAGACCCTCCGTATTAGGTGATATCATGAAGTCATCATTGATCTCAGAAAAAATGAGGAACAAGTGTGGGAGTTAAACATTAAATTAATCAAAACCCCCTACCTCGTATTTGACGTTGAAGGTTGATGAGTCATGGAAGACAGACGTTGTGGAAGACAGACGTCGAGGAAGATGGACGTCATTTTGTCAATGTCAGAGTAGGTAGATCTCGGTGAAGACGAATCGAGATGATACCCTCGGTGATCTTCGTGGGCGGCAGTTCCTCCCTTCCATGCTCTGGTATATGAAGGAAGAAGATGATTCACATTCTTCGGAGACGAGGATCATTCTTTATGTTCTTTATGGAATGGATGGGGATCATCATTGGAGAGGATTTTCATCCAATAGTTCTCCAAAATCTCCACCAAAGAGGTTTCACCAAGCTAAAATAAAATATTAGCCTCTCTTTTATTTTAATGTGGCCATGAATTTTAACAGAATTAAAAATAATTCATATCACTAGAAATTAATTAATTAAGGAATAAATTAATCCTTAGGTGTTTTGGCACCATTATGAGGGAAGGTGGAAAGGCACCACAATAAACTGAAGGGATGTTCAAGAGACTTCCCCCAATTTAATGATAATTACATGGGGATTAAAGGGTTTTAAAAGTGTTTTGAGCTTGTGTGGGCCTCTCCAGATAATATCCTCCCATGGGAGGTTATGTGCGGGTGGCCCCACCACCAACATCCCAATGGAGGATTAAACCGCCACAAATAAAAATATTTTGTACATATTTTTTTAAAATTTATTTTTGAAATCCCCAAAAAATTAACATCCAACCTCAATAAAACGCAACTACAGTAAAGGTCCCCTTAATTGAATATTTGCACTGTGTGTTCAACGGTGTCATTGGATTTTAATTCTGAGTACCGGTTCAAAAGATATAAAATATTGCACATCTGTTTACTAAACGTAACCAAAGAAAACATTAGAAATTGATTCTGGGCACATCAGGCCTTGAAATCAGGTGCCGTCAGTTTTCACAGACTCGTAAAAATTCACTTGTTTTATGCAGAAAAATTCGATGGAAATTCCGGGTCTTTAAATCCACCCCACCTCGGGGATTTACATCCCCATAATATACAACTCACACTAAGATAACAAATGGGGCTACTGAGAACACATCTTATCCTCCCGCTCCTATGTTCTCTCATGGAGGATCTCGTGCTGTAAACGAACGTGCACCAGAAGTATCAACCACCCATGCAGGACACGCTCCTATTGTTCCTCAATCTCGATGGGAACATCTGTTAAAGTCTCCCCATCATCGATGATCAACTCCCCATGGTCGATAATGTGGTGTCATGCACTTATCTACTTAGTTGATATATGTGGAAGATGTCATGCACCCGGTGCAAGTGAGGTGGAAGAGGAAAGTGGTAATCCACCTCACCTACCCTACTGAGGACCTAAAATGGTTGGATGAATCGCAGAGGTAACATGCCACCTCGTCCAAATCTATGTAGAACTCGTCGAGTTGAGACCCATAGAAATACATGGTCACCATCCTTGAACTCCAGTGGTCTCCATCTCCTATCAGCATAGGACTTATGCCTGCTCTGTGCAGTCTTCATCCAATCCTGGATTATCTGCACCTTCTCCATCATAGCCTACACCATCTCTGGTCCTATAAGTGTTGTCTCCCATGGGTCAGTCCAACATAGAGGCGATCTGCAAGGTCGGCCATACAACACCTCATAAGGTCCCATCCTGATGGTGGAGTGGTAGCTGTTATTATATGAAAACTCTACCAAGGGTAAGTGATCCTCCACGCTTTGACCAAAGTCGAGGACGCATGCATGGATCATGTCCTTGAGAGTCTGAATGGTCCTCTCTATCAGACTATACATTTGAGGATGGAAGGTGATGCTCAAGCGATGATACGTCCCGAAAGCCTCCTACAACCCCTTCCATATCCGGGAAGTGAAATGAGCATATCAATCGGAGATGATCATCAATTTCACATCATGATGTCGTACAATCATCTATACATAGAGGAATCCCAATATCTCTATTAACCCATGGTCTCTGATCATTTGGATGTGGGCCAACTTGGTAAGTCGGTCGACAATCACCCAGAAAGAGTTGTGTCCTCTAGATGTACATGGATGTCTCGTCACGTAATCCATGGATATCCCATCCCACTTCAACTTTGGGTACTCTAAGGGCTGAAACAAATCTACTGGTACATGGTTCTTCGCCTTCACTTGTTGAAAAGTGATGCATCGTGAAATGAACTATGCTACTACCTTCTTAATTCCTGGCCACCAGTCCTATCGTCGGAAGTCCTGATACATCTTCTCCAATCCTGGATGTACTGCTAAAGGAGATGTGTGGAACTCCCACAAAATTTCTTCATGAAGTGAAACTGGTACCATGGTACGTCCTCTGAATGGAATGATATCCTCTCCACCATCAAAAAATCTTTCGGGTGCCAGCCCTGCGGATATCTGAGCACGTCATGTCTCGCAGTCAACATCCCCATGTTGTGCCTCCCTGACTCGCTGATGATCTGGGGGTGACTGTGAGAGTCTGTAGGAAGACTGATCCATCTCTATCCACAATGGACTTCTACCACGTAGACAGCTACTATGTCGCCTCACCTAGTAGCTTAATGCCTGCTCTCCTACTGAGAGCGTTTTTTATTAAGTTCCTCTTCTCATGAGTTTAGAATATCTCGAAGTCATATTCCTGGAGGATCTGAATCCATCACCACTGTCTCTGGTTCAGGTCCTTCTAAGTGAAGATATACCTGAGACTCTGGTGGTCAGAGTAGACTATAATGAATTATCCCAATGAACTATGGGTGAGAGTAGCCTATTGTAAAGAACTCGACTACACTCTTCTTCACCCACATTCTATACAAGCTGCAAAGATTTCTCTTTTGCTGAAAGATAAATCCAATCTCATCCCCTAGATGAACCATGTCCCTTTCCTAATATAGTCAATACATACATTAATGGTATTAATTCATGCCATGGATGACATCTTAAGGCCTCGACGCTACTACCATGATATCAATCATTTACTCTAGCCTCCAAGGGTTGAGTCACACTATCGGCATCAATGTGTGGTCACTGGGTATCTTCTAGTAGGAATCTCGAATGTGAGAGTCAAGTCAACGGTTTAAACCAAAACGTCTTTGTATCAACCACACAAAAAGGAATTATGGAAAACATCACAAGGAAAAGTTTCTTTTATTACAAGAGCTCAAAGTACAAAGACACAACGTAACAACAAACAATGAAATCGACCAAGCTAGGAGAATTATGAACAATGTACTCTATGCATGTAACTAGTCCCGCTTCTATCCACATGCTCCGGGATTACCATGGTCTTAGGCCTCAGCTGACTAATGCTTAGCTCTCCCCTGCCCACTTGTTCCCTGTTGTCATGGTAGAACTTCTACTGGTGGTGGAGGTAGGGCCTCAAAATGTTGTCCACAACCTGCTACTCGGCCAGATCATCTTCCACATCCGCCTACTGCCGGCGGACCACCATGTTCGAACCTCTACCTCTGCCTGGGAGGTCCCTCTACTACCTTGTGATCATATACAGGGAGGGTCGGGTAGTCTCGAGCCATGTGACCCTGCCAGCTGCATGCATAGCACTGCCTACTCCTTGTATGGCTAGCTCTGTCTAGTGTGCCCCGCACAACCAAACCTAAGTCGTGCAGTCAACCACCTGTGGGTCTGCTCCTCTTGGACCCCTACGTCATCTGTCTACTGCCAGCTACAGAAGACTCTAGTGCATGCTGACTAGTGGTGCGTCTCGCTGCTGGAGACTGCTCACCAAGGAAACACTCTACTAGGGGGGCTCCCTCCAAAACCCCCATCTGCGTCATGATGTTGAGGGAGATCATCAGAGCCCCGATCTCATGCCTAAGTCCCTACACGATCGTCCAGGCCCTGAAGAATGGGTCTCGTACTATATTTGTGTTGTACCGTGAGAGGATAGTGAACCTCGCTAAGTACAGATCTATTGTTATGCTTCCCTACTACAGATTAAGTAACTATTGAATCTACACTGCACGATGGGTGGATGGAACAAACTATGACCGGAAGAGAGTCTCGAAGTCTTCCCAGAGTAATGATGCCTTGTCATGCACATGAAGCATCAGGCTCCACCATCATCCTGATGCTTCCTGTAGGAGACTCGTGAAAAAAATCTCCATGAGGTTGGATGGTGTCCCTACCAATATGAAAACTCTCGCAATAGCCTCCAGCCAATCCTCAACTGCCTGTGGGTCCGTCTATCCCAAGAACCTGGGCATCCTATGGCACTGGAACTCATACAACACACTCAGAAATCGTTCACTCTCTACTACTAGATCTGGTGGTATCGGTGTCCCAGTGGGTAGTGGTACCGCTTGTACCTCCAATGTGATGGGGCCCTACACCGAAGCCTTGTCGCTCAGTGGGTACCATCTCATACGAAACTCAGATCCCTAGTAGGCTTCCTTCATGGGGATATCTTGAAAATAAATAGGTGCGGCACGGTCAAACTGTATACCTGGTGAGCTGATTCAAAGTTATCATGAAGAAAACTATTCAAAGGAAACACATACGCAATCAGTGTTTTTGTTCATTGAGTCGGAAATAAGAATTCAGAGTCATAGTGTATGGATACGTCAGCCTTCGCACTAACACTGGTTTCCCTAAACTGATGACCACAGCCAAAATAGTTAACAATATTGTCGTTAAAATAATCAGAGTCCATGTTCTACTGTAGAACCGACTACTCTGATACAAATTTTTCACGACCAGTCCCTCGGGGCTCGTATCGTTACTACCCCAAGCCCGATTTCCATTGGCTAGGGGCTGGAGACTAGCACCAAAGGCATATATCCCTAATACTGGGAAGGAATTTCCATTATCAAACAAAACACACACAACCTGAGTACAAGTGGAAGGAAACACTATGTGAACAATGTATAAAAAGTTTATTTAAAGTAAGGGGGGCTAGAATAAAATCCCAAATGTAAAGTACAAATACATATGAAAGCATGTATAACAAAAAGGAACAAAAACTGAAAGGTATAAGCGCCTTCAGGATCGTCCTCTGGGGTTCCTACCAGATGTATAGATGCATATGTCCTCCTCTGTACTCCACGTCTATTGGTCTGCTCCATGTACCGTCTCGCCGAGTGGTCCATCTCCGGGTATCGTCCATTCCTGGATCACTCTCGGCTTCTATCAGTGTTGTCCATCATCTTCATTCAACACAATGAGGTGCGGGCATAGCCTGTGCAGGGGTGAGTATAACGATACTCAGTAGGGACCCTGAGACCCTCATGGTCTCACTAAATCCAAAAAGGATAAACCAAAAAGCATGTAATCATCAGAGAACCATTACTTAGTTATATGACCATACATATACCTATGTTATCAAGTAATGATTATCAATCATGAGGTAACACAAAGCCCAACTCTTCATCCAAAAGATCGATTGTTCCGCAAAAAAGGAATACAAAAATGGTAATTACTACACAAGTAAGTCTCACAGAAAAATACCACCAAGGAATTACCATGAAGTGAAATTACCACACAGGTACAGACTTATCTCACAAAGGTATACAACTCACGAAGAGGGGTATAGATGGTTAGATTTTGCCTCTAAATCATCTCATCTATCAAAACCATGTAGGATCCTGGAATAATATCAGCATTGTTGAAAACACGTAGGATACTGTTATAGAATTCATCACCGTCGAACCCACGTAGGATTCCGGTATAATAGTCATCGCTGTCGAACCCATGTAGGATCCTAGTACAGAAGTCACCGCTGTCAAACCCACAGAGTATCCAGGTACAAAGGTTGTCGATGTCAAACCCACAGAGGATTCTGGTACAGTAGTCATCGCTATCTAACTGACGTAGGTTCCCAGTACAGAAGTCACTTCTTTTGATCCCATGAAGGATCCCAGTATATAAGTCGTCGCATTCGAACCCACATAGGATTGTGTCATCTCTATCGCTTCCAGCTCTAGGGTTCCCACAAAGTGCACGCTTGATTCTGGGAGGGTCCTCTCCTCGAGCCACGTGTCGATAGATCAACTATAATAATTTCTTGAGTTGATTTATCTTGTAGTTATGTCTCATCATAAGGAACTCAATGCAACATATGACGCATCAATTGGACGCCCAGTCGGAGATTTATTGGCATTTCCGTAATAGGGACTCGGTTGGATTTTACGCTCGATCCAACCAGGCCATTTTACAAATTTTCCCAAAACTCGCTTAGAGTATCTCAAAATGACCGCCTCGTCACGAGGGTCATAGTTCCGCTGACGGCGTGTCAATCAGATGCTCGGCCTTGATGTTATTTACATTTAAGTGAAGACGGGACCAACCCTTCAAGCCTAGTGGGCTGGTGGGTCGGCCCGACCTGGCTCGGTGGGTCCGACCTAGCTGGGGGTCGGCCCGGCCTGGTGGGGCATGGCCCACCTACGGACACGGCCCACAATGCAGTCCAGTCCGGTTCACCCGGTGGAGCCATGAGGCGTCGCCTCCTCCTCTGCCCGGCCGGTTCCGCCCAGCGCATGCAGCCCTCATTGCAGACCATGGTTCTTCCCACACGGTGCCTGCGAGCGCCACGATTCTGTAGCTCGGCCGACAGGTGGTCGGACGGTTTGCAAAGCCGTGTGGCCTGCTGATGCGGGCCGCGTCCTCCTCTGTGCGGTGACTGTGGGCGATGCGGTTCTCCATCCCGATCGGTAGGCGGCCAGCAAGTTCTTCTAGCCAAGCGGCTCGCAGATATGGGACGCAGTCTCGCTCCATTCGGAGCCTTTGTGCGCTACGTCTCCTACACGCAAATTGGCCGGATCGGCCGAGCGATTATCCCACGGTCCGGGAAGCCCAAACGTCCGACTGTCTCCCTTCACGTTGTTGGTGCGCGGCTGCCACCGCCTCTGCTCTCAGACACCACAGCCTCTTCCATCCCATGGTTCTTCTCCGGCACGTTGTGATGTCACCATGCCCTTTTGGCTTCGCCTCCGACATCAATCAACAAAAACCACCGGAGGGGTGTCGGCCCATGTTGGTTCGGCCTGCACCCTTCGAATTAGGCCATAACATGTGGCCATCATTGAATACAAACAACAATGAGGTACAAGTGTACAATTTATACATTAAAATAATAAAAACCCCTACCTCATATTTGAGGTTGAACGTTGACGAGTCAAGGAAGAGAGACGTAGCAGAAGAGGGACATTGTGGAAGACAGAAGCCACATAAGACGGATGACATTCCATCAATGTTAGAGGAGGTAGAGACCAGTTAAGAGGTGTCGAGATGATGCACTCGGTGAACTTCATGGGTGGTGGTGCCTCCCTTACATGCTCCGTTTGATGGAGGAAGAAGTTGATGCTTCACGTTCATCGGAGACGAGGAGCATTCTTTATGTTCTTGGTGGAAAGGATGGAGTTCTTCATTGGAGAGGATATTCTTCCAACAGTTCTCCCAAATCTCTACCGAAGACCATTATCCAAGACAAAATAAAATAATAGCCTCTCTATTATTTTAATGTTTCCATGAATTTCAAAAGAATTCAAAATAATTCATATCACTACAAATTAATTAATCAAGTCATTAATTAGTACTTAGGTGTGTTGGAACCATTATGATGGAAGGTGGAAAGGATCCATAATAATCTCAAGTGAAGTTTGATAGACATCCTCATATTTAATGAGAGTTACATGGGGGTTTAAGGGGGTTTAAGAGGTTTTGAGCTCATGTGGGCCCCACTACGTGATATCCTCCCAAGGGAGGTTATGTGTGGGTGGCCCCACCACCAACCTCCCCTTGGAGGATTAAACCACCCCAAATAAAAATATTTTTACATATTTTTATTTTATTTATTTAGGAAAACCCCAAAAAATTAACTTCTAACCTCAATAAAACGCAACTATGGTAAATGTTCCCATAAGTGAATATCGGTGTTACGAGTTCAATGGTGTCCTCAGATTTCAATTCTGATAACCAGTTCAAAAGACAGAAAATCCCACACATACGTTTACTGAACGTACTCGAACAAAACTTCATAATTTGATTCCGGGCACACCGGGCCCTGGAATCAGGTGCTGTCAGTTTTTGCAGACTCGTAAAAATTCTTATGTATTTAAGAAAACATAATCCATGGATATTCCGGGTCGTTTCAATATACATACATATTCTTGACATATATATTTTATTTTGACTAGAAATCCATCATATGAGGTATTTTTGTGCATACATAAGGATGTAGTCAAAATATAAGGTGTTATGAACAACTAATATTTCAGAATTTTTTCAACATCTACCACCCTCAACTATCCCCCAATTAATATTATAGAAAAAAAATATATTATAATTTTTTATTTTATTATATTAATGTAAATCCGTAATCAATAAACTTATCCATCAATTGGAAACAAAGTCACCATTCGTGTTTTCAGCAGACAACCATCTGACGAACTAATGTCATTCATTTTCCATCATTCTTCACATATATTTTACAACTAAATAATTTATTTATAGATAAAATATATTAAAATATTTATAATTTTTAATTTATGATATCACATAAAACCAGTTACGTTAAATTACATAGTGGATATGATATTGTATGTCGTGTATATCGAATAATAAATTATCATGAAGCACTGTTAATTTTTTAAATAAAATCTTTACATGGAAGATAATAAGGATACTTTTTATTAATAATTTGGATAAATAAGAAAAAATTATGACATTAATTGCATATTTATCATATTTCGAATAAAATATATCATTTTATATCTTACACACAATAAAATAACATATTTATTGTGTAAATCATGACTACAACCATCGTAAAGTGATGTGGTTCATTTTCATCACCACAACTAATAAATGAAATTTATATGTAGGTATGATGAAATAATATGGTATTAATGATATGATGATAATTATTTAATGAAAAAAATTTCTCCCCACTATCACATAAATATAGTTAAAAAACATAAATGTTACTAATGTATTCTTATGAACTACCATCTCTATGATCATATCAATGATCATTTTTATTTATCATATATAATTTTTGTGATTAAGAATTTAACATAATTTAAAAAACTGAGAAATTATTCAGTTTTTTTATTTTTTTTATTTTTAAAATAGTTACTACTTTAGCCATAGTCAACACACCAGAGACATTTTGAAAAAAATAACTAAACGTACTCCAAGAACCCACCATGGAATTTAATTATTATGTATTTTAATATGTAATTAAACATAATTATAATATACAATTTATTTGTAAATTTTTTTAATTGTAAAATAATATTATTGTAATAAAAAATAGATAAACTTTTATTATAAAATATGTTCTTAAACATTAATGAGACATCATATATGAGTTAATAGCTTCTCTTCCCACATATACATCTATGATAATTATTCCACCTTCAATTTTATTTTTTTTATTAATTATATCAAAAACCTATGAATTTAATTTATGATTTTTTTACATAAAAAAAATTCGACATAAAAATCCACATGTTTTTTCCCTTTCAAGATTAGTTGATCTTGGGATTACCAAATTTGTATGGGACTTTGTCCTAATATTCATTAATTAAGGGAATATTTAATTTTTTTGAACCTAATTTAATTAATATGGTTTATAAAATTCCCATTATTATTATGATATTATTAATTAAAAATATATAATAGTATTTTTTATTCCAATTTTTATAATTTTATCATATATAATTCTACATGAAAGGCTAAATGTTGTAAAAATATTCATAAATGAATTTTTTTCATTGGATTATATTACTTCATCAATTGAAATGATTTTTTTGTGATTAGGTGTGTAATCTGAAATGATAATATTATTTTGAATTTAAAAATTTTTACGTGTATTTAATTTTTATACATATATTCTATTCATTGATTAATTTTAACATCTATTTTAAGGATATAGTTAGGGTTTCTTGTCTAAAAATATTTCATTGGGTCACAAGGTATGATTATAGACATATATTATTTAATCTATTTTATGAACATATCATTTTTCGTGATATATAAAGAATCCCATTATTTACATGATATTAAAATCATCAACTTATGGTTTACTAAAACATTTAATTCAGTTGAATATTTATCTATTTCGAAAATTCATTATGTTTTAATGTATTTTTTTAATTAGCATTTTTATTCTTCAATTACCATGGAAAGAAATTATTTGATCATTGAATACTAATCCAATTTTTTATACTCTATTAAATCATGATTAAATAATTTTATAGTCACATTTTACACTCATCGGTACATAATATTATTTAAGAATTTATTTAAGAAATATGTCATTATTTATCTCTACATAAAAAATTCATTTTTCTTGCAAATCTATCTTATATAGAGAAATTACCAAACTTATTTAGTATTATTTTTTTCATTAATTTTTTTATATCATAATTTTTAAAATTATCAATAAAATGAATCAATAGATCATTTTTTGAAAAATTATCTTTTAGAAAATTATTGAAAATGTTATAAGAATAATTGTTAATTATACTCAGAATCAACAAAATTTTCCAATGCAATGAAAATAATTTTATTAATGAGTCCATATTATATTTAAAATGTCAATTTAATTAAATATGTATTCATTATTATTGGGTCATAATTTGTGTCTTAATATAGTCTTTTTTTTCAAAATGAATGGATAACTTTATCATGAAGTGTTTCTAGGGATTTTTCATTATCATTTTTCATTCTAAGATGACATCATGTAATGATAATAATAGTGGAATGGTTATTTCTGTAATGAATGTTTTTAAATTTATTTTTATGGTATATCCATTCGTTGAACTAAAAACCCCTTACTCTTAAATTCAATATTATGGGAATATATGAAATTTATATTATAATTATTATCATCTTTTGATGGATTATGAGATTGACATGGAACCCATTTCATTATCATTTTTTATAACATAATTAATAAAAAATGATTATTGTGATATCAATTGGTAATGTATTCAAAATATCTTTTTAATTCATTTGAAATGGTAATTATTGATGGTCAATGGTGGGTCTCATACGACATATATGACAAGTGTTCCTATAATTAACTTGGACAATCTAATATTGAATATACGACAGGTGAACCAAAATAGTGCTAGATGTTCTCAAAATGGAATATATTATTGGTTATTCTATATGTAATTGGGAGATCCCAACATAGCTTATATGATGAGTATGCCTGGATAGCTTCCCAATGCATTGGGTAATGTATATTTTCATTAGGGAAAAGATAGTTGGAGTTAAATGTTTCTATCTATAAAAGATTTAACAATAATATATTTATTTAATATACATGGTTATGATTGAATAATAAGGTGTTGTAATAGGATACAAATATGATTTATATATGCATGATAGTGGTCATAAATTGTTCCTTTAACCAAGATTGATATCTCATGGATACTTATTATTGAATTTGATTACTCTTTCCCAAGTTAAATACTTTTGATATTTCTTCACGTTTGATGATAAATATTTTTCTAGGTTTGAAAATTATGATGTGATGATAATAAGCATTGTTTATGTTGTCATATAAGTATTCCCTTCTCAGGATCACTGATCCCATTGAATTGTTAATTCTTATGTATATAGATAATGTGAATTTTTTCTTGGGCTTCATATGTTTCATTTTCCAAATGATATTGGGAATTATTTTAAATGCATTATGTTTATAAGGTTTTCATATGGTTGATGAGGATGAGTTATTATGTTTTATGAAAATGTGGTTATAATGTAAAAAAATCAAATTAATTATTTTTTGTTATTTAGTAATTATTTTTTTTCCAAATACTCTAAATCCCTATAACTATATGGTTCTTGTTTTTATTAGTGATGTAATATTTCTGATTGAATTTTTAGTTAATAGATAGAGAAAATTAGGATTCCATAACCTATATAATTGTCATAAATTTAATATTTTTTGATTTTATCATCTTATTAGTGTGTCTGGGTTCGACACGGTTGTAGTTTGTATCTAGGATAGTTTTTGAAAAAAAAGTAGTGATTAAGGAATTATTTATATTTTTATCTGAAGTGCTAGTGAAATAATGAATGGTATATAAGATTTAGGATGATCATAAGGAAACATTCACTACAACAACATTGATGTTTTTGGTTTTGATATCAATATGAGATTAATGTTATTATAGAAATTTTTTCATTAGAATGAACTATCACATGACATTTTTGAACAATACTTTTGTTGTACTGAAAACGAGTATTATTTATATAATCATTTATGATTAAAGTAATTTTTAATTTTGATGACCATATATCTATGAAAAAAATAAATATATAATATTTTGAATATGTGATCTCGAATTTTAGGAGATAATACATCACATCTAGTAACTCTATTGGGATAGAACACACTACCAAAGGGTGGAAAATGTGATATTCCTACCACTATGCATTTTCATAAACTGACGAATATCAAAATATATTTTGGATTTTATAAGGAAATTTATTAGATAAAAATTAATGATAAAATCATCATTAATTAAATGTATTTTAGGTAATTTGGTAAATAAGGTAAATAATTTGTGGAATTATTTATTTTGATCATTGGGTTTCTAATGAGTAATGGTGGATTATTAATATTTTGAATCATCATACCATATGATAAATAATTTGGTTTAAATTAATGTCTAATGTCATGTTGAATATGTTTTTTTCCAAAATATGTTAATGTGATCCTTTAATAGATGCTTTTAGGAGAATTAGTAGAAAATGTCTTATTAAATAGTAATATTTACAAGGAAAAGATGATATTATGGTGGAAATTGATTTATTCTTGTTATTAAACATCTCAACTTTGTATATTTCATAAAAGATTTAGTTTATATTTTTATGGAATTCCATAACTCTATAAAATATATCTTTAAAAAAATTGTTATCCTACTACCCCAATATCTTATTAATCAATGGTTATACAAACTCATCAATAATTTATGGTTTTGAGGTCATTAACTGTCAATTTTTCATTAACGTTATTATGATAATTGATTTCTATCTCTCCACATAATTATTTACACATTTTATCTAAGTACATGTTATCAATATCAACTAATGTTCACATATATGGAATCTTATTTCTATGAAGACCATTTTATTTTAAAATCCCTATTTTGGACATAATTTTTAATTTACCATTTTAAAGATAAAGGTTTCGAAAAAAATTAATTTCAAATAACTAAATGTAATTAACTATCATAAAATTAAATTATTTATGATGTAATTTTTTTAAGGATGGAAAACGTAACAATGTTAGATCGTCAAAAAATTAATCTAATCCCCCTATTTTATAAGGAACATAACATAAAAAATAAAGGAAACCATAAATAAAATTAATTAAAATATGAATATAATAATATAAAAAGTAAATTGGTGGTTATGAATTGTACTAAATAAATTTTTATATTTATATAGTTTAAAAATATAACAAATAAATTTAATTTTTTTATATATAACATCTCGATTTCTACGAATGACGCACTATGTTCAATAGCGTACATGATACACTTCATCGAGCATAAATGAACATCTAAATATTATTATTTAAATGATCCTCTTATAATATAGACATTGGAATGTGTGTAATGATTAATATCAACTTAATTATCAACATATGTTTTAAACATCCTTAAATAATGATTCATTGGTTACCAAATTATTACTAATGAAAAAAACAATTGAATAAAAAGGATGTTTTATTAAGAAAACCTATATAAAAGAGAGTAATTTTGTTTATAAAATCATATCACTATTTATGGATTTTTATTTATTGAAAAATATATGTTATATTGTCAATGTAATGTTTTTAAGTCATATTATATGTTTTCTAGATATCATATTAGAACAAATCAAAAATTGGATGAATGATGTATTTAAAAAAACGGTCCACTAACTTTTGTTGGTGAACCCATTAAAAATAGTGTTTTTCAAATTTTTATAAGATTTATTTGACATAAAAATCAATACAATGTCTTTTTATTGTGAACCCCTTATAAACATACGAACATATTTTTCAAAAAAAAAACAATTAAATTTTGATTAATTATATTAATTATGTTTTTATATTATATATTATTTCAATTTTGAAACATTCCTATTTATTGTTTTTTAAATAAGTTATAACAATAATTCAAACATCACACATAAAAATATAGTTTTTCCAAATGATTTTTCATCAGGTTTTTCACACATATTTAAAAATAAATTTTGAAAAAATTTATATAATAAAATCCAAATATAATAGTTATTTTTAAAATTATATTTTAATAATTTTATATGTGGGTATTTTATGAAATGTTTTAAAAAGATAATTTTTCATTGAATAGTATAAACTAGTGGTGATTATTGTGAATTGACAATTCATTCCAATAAGTTTAAAACAAATACATTATTTTATGATTGGTCACAAAAGAGTTTTATTAATAATAAATATATATATTCAATATAGGTTAGTGTAATCAATTTCATTATGAATATTTATATAAAAACATTTTATTTTTTTGAAATATTTATATTTGGAAAATTGGTATATCATTGTGTTTGTGGGATTGATTGTAATAATAAATCTTCCTCTTTTTTGAATATAATTTATAGTAATGTAATCCATAATGGAAATTACAATAATATATGATATTTTATAAAATAAAATTTTATTATTACCATAATGATTAAAAAAATTCATTATTTTGATTAAGGGTAAAATAGGATTACAGGGTGATAAACTAAAATTATAAGGGATAAAATTACTTAAAAACATGTAAGAACCAATTTTATTTCCATATAAATTCCTAATAACCTCTAATGTGATATAATATTCCATTTGGATATTTTTTAATTGAAAGAAACGTCAGTATACCATTTTCTTTTGAAAATTAGCATGTATGCCACTCACCCACTTATAAAAGGCCATCATGTCTTCCATCCTCATTAAAAATAAAAAACACAATGGATCATTTAATAAATGAATATTTTCTTCCTTAATTCCTCCCCACATCCATAGGCCTTTTGAGATAATAAAACCAATCTAGATTGATATTTGATTAATTGTAATGTGGTTTTTGAATAATATGTAATGTTACTAAATATATAGGTTTTTACGTATACATATAATTCATAAAAACTTTCAATACTATAATAATATAATTACACAAACATATAAAATTAATGGGTATATTCTTATGTTTATCTAAATATCTATAACCATCCCCCTTCCATCAAATGGGAAATCAAATCTTAATTCATGTTTATGACAATCTACCTCCACATGAACAGATGATATTTTTTCCCTCAACACCTATCATGAATGGTTATAATTATGGATTTAATGATAATATGTTATATTTATATTATTATTATACCTATATAATTACAATCACCCCTAAATATTATTTCTTACAACCCATATAGAAAACTATAATGTCTCTCATGTGTGCGGCAGAATACCACCCCACAAAGTGAATTTATTTTTTTAATTATATTTTTCCATGGATGAAAATAAATATATATTTAATGAATATGTTTTATATTTAAAAAAATATTATTATTTTCTAATTATCATATCAAATATAACTTCTAATATTCCATTTTGCGGGGAATACAACAACATCGTATGGGAGTGTTTGGTATTACCGCCTCATGAAGCGAAGTGATTCTTTATTAAATAACGATTTTCATGGAAGGTAATGAATATAATTTTAATGAGTATTTTTTTATGTATGACATAAAAAATAATATTTAATATTAATAAAATTTAAAATTATTCTTAAATTTTATCATCTCATGAAATTGAAAAAACATTCTTGTGTAGGTACGTCATACCATCCTCGTGAATGTATTATTAGATTTTAGATCTATCAATTTTATGGATTGAATATTCAGCCAAGTATAAATGGCATGATGATAAATTCACACTTCTTATTACTATTGATTATGATTATTCTTTTGATAATAAAATATTATCATCTATATTTAATTAAATTCATGATTATTATTATCTTATATAGATATATTTTATATTTTATTAATTATTTTTTTAATTATTTTTCCATTATAAATGAACTAACGGTTTGAAAAGATTGTTTTTTTAAATTTAATTAATTTACCAAATTAGAGAAATATATTTTTTATTTATTATACATGTTTAATAAACATGTTAAAAAATGTTTTAACATTCATACATTGATTTATTAAACATAGTTTCACCGATTTTTTAATGAATTAACATTGAAATAAATATTCATGTCATATTGAAAGATAATGATTGTTTGGATTTTACCTATATATGAATGATATCATTATTATAAAACATTCAACATGAATTATATTTTACACCATCTTAAATAGAAATTTATTTAATTATTCCACTACAATATTAGAATGTAATTTAAAAATAAATGTATTTTATAATTTTAATAACTTCAATAAAGTTATTTTCAAAGTGTAATAGATACTTGCCTAAAAAATGTTATAAAAAATGGTTAAAAATCGTTTTCATTCAATGATGACATCCTTTAATGTAACTTATTATCTAATAAGGATTTGATTAATGGAAATAATATTTATTAAATCTATGGATAGTATATGTTATTGATGAATTGATGTGTATGAAACCCATTTCATTTCCATCTCTTATTCATAGTGGAATGGATTACTTAATCCCATTTACATTCATGACTTTTCATATGATTAATGTTTTTTGATCATGTGGGACAATAATTTATGGAATTCATGATGGGTGAGACAAATATATTACTCCAATTAATTGCTTAATTATTGAAAATTGGTGACTTTATATTACATGAATGATTGTAATCACATGTCCCATTTCTAATTCCAGTGTTATGTTCTCATGGATCCAATCATTTAATTCCATTTTCATTATTATTATATGAAAGTTCATTTTATATTTCAATAATAATTATTATGATATATGATATAGATATTATTTTTTAAAATTTTTATTCACGTGTTCACATACTCTAAGGGAAATTTATGTTGATATCTCAATTATATACCCTTATAGAGGATATAAGATCACCATTTCTTATGATTCCTTCCCCTGGTTATGAATAGGGTTATTATATATTATATGTCTAACATAGATTCTATTATCAATGGACATAGTGGTAAATTATTTTTCTATCCTCATAACCTATTGTTTATGATTACATGTTTCCAATAAAAAACTTTTATAATACTCTTGAATGTATTGGTGAAATTTATTTAATATTCATTAAGAAAAATTTATTATCAATATATGTAATACAAGGTCATAACATAGTTTTAAACACCATAAAACGTATTTATATTGTTATATAAAACAAAATTTTACTTCTTTTATATCTCCCTATAAATGAAACACTGAATTTAAATGAACTACCATATACTATTGAAATATTATTGGTATATTGTTATATTATATCATAGGCATTGGCTTAGATCATATGAATAAAACCAATATATTTAATAAAATATTATAGTTTACAAATGTATAAATTTAATTTTTTCTTTATAAATTTATTAGACACGAAAAAAAATCATTTTAATAAGAATGGTTCATTTTTCATGAACTATATATTGATTCATGAAATTTTCATTTATCATTATAAATAAATTTAATCATTATTTTGGAATTTTTTATTTAAATTTTGTATTTTTTTATTTGGAAAAATATTTCACCATTAATATAATATATTTTGGTGGACTGAGATAATAATAAATCCATTATTATTCCTAAAATTTTAATTTATGAGAAATTATTTTATTCACATTATGCATAGTATATTTAAAATTAATTTCTCCCCCATATTGAATATAAATTATGAAAATTAAATTCCACAACTGAATTTTAGAGGGTAAAATTTGGAAAATTGTTTTATTTTATTTTTGGTAATCATGAATAGTATCCATGGTAAAAATTTTCCACCTTGGTAATGATTAAATAATTAAAATAGTTTTAAAATATTAGCATATGGATTTCAAATTTCACTAAGGGAATGTTATATTATATTGAATTAGTTAATTTTGGGTTATATCATCCCTGAATTGAATACATCATTACTTGGTTAAATTTTATTATATAATGAATATAAAGACCATATCAATTATACATATCATTACATGATTTTAAACCTCATATTAAAAACCAAGGATCATATAGTCTAGTGTAATTTAAAACTAGGAACAAAAAACAAAAAACATGGGACTAAATAAATCATTTTATTATTTTTATCCATTATAATCTTTGAACATATTTAAAACATTACATCTTAATAGGTTAACACGATGATAACATGATGGAAGCGTTGACCTAAAATTCCTAGTAAAGGAATAATCATAATAATAAAGCATAACACATGGGATATAAGGCATAATAAGATGAAATAAATGGAATTGATATACATAAGGAAAATTAAATTATGTATTTATGGTATAATATATTATGTTTTAACAAAATTAAACATTTAATAATCATTTATCAAGGGTCATTTCACATGAATGAGAATGAGTTGAGGTTAAACACCAAGATCATTTCCCCTGGTGCATGAGTCATGGATAACCACCATTAATGTTGCAAAAAAATGTCACATGAGATTAAAATTTACCCAATGAATTGTTGAAATATCATGGAAAACAATCAAGATATTTTCATGAATACTTTCTGAACATGAATAACCATATATAGCAAATCAATAATAATCTTAAGGGTTACCAATGGTATGAATTTTGTCTCATATTCTTGAAAAATGTCATAACATAATGTAATACCATAATGGTGAACATGAATGAAATTATTTTATTCATAATTAGAAATTCATAAAGTAATATAGGCATATATCATGATATATAATTTCAAAATTATGTGATAACATGTAAAAAATGTTATTTAAAAATTTATAATGTAAAATTTTTAGCGCATTTTAAATGAAATATTAATGATAATTTAAAGTAGAAAATGGAATAAATTTTATATATATAAAAATAAGTGAACTAGAAATGATTTCATTATAAAATTAGTGAGATTAGAAACATATTGGTCAATTAAAATAGATTATATATTGTACATTAAATTGGACAAGAATTCAGAACATCCTCATAAATTGGGATATCTTATCAAGATTAATTGAGTACAAAACTTTTTAAAAAACATGTATATCCCAAAAGAGAACGATGGACTTATCATTATACGTTTTCTTTGAAAATATAAAAAAAATTATAAATATATATAAAAATAATATATAATTTAATTTGGGTAAAAAAATAATAAATAACCAGAATTTATAATGGAGTTTCAGGTATAATCCCTTACATAAAGACCGAAGGTGTTCTTCACTTGATCTTAATGTCCATGAAAATAAAATTATATTCAATAATTAATATGTCAATAAACATTTAATACATTTAGTTTCATTATTATAACTATTTTAAGTTAATTTATTTTCTTTTTTATTGGGTTAAGAGATTTAATGTGGGGGTAATTATCCAGAATTGAACCTATATGTTATTTATGATATTTTATAGGATTTTTTGTCGTATAATAATTTTTTAATTAAATTAGGAATAATTGTTAGATTTATACTTATTGATAATCGTTTGAGTTTATTTGGGAAGCGTTTTATCACAATATATTCATTTTGGGTTATAAGTTAATATCATGTGTACATAATGATTATATAACATTAAATATTATAAAATACATATATTATAATCTATAACATATATAAAAAAATTTCAGGATAAGCGATTAATATGATAATGATAATTTAATACTGTGACATCCTGGAATGTTATTTATCAATATATCACATATGATGTTTTCATTTATATTATAAAAGGATGAGTATTTAAATATTATGATGAATTATTAAATTAGAATAATAAAATTTATTTATTTTTTGTTTCTTATAGTGTTCATATTATTTTTATGAGGGATGGTGAGGATTGAAAAATAAAATAATAGAACATGATATGAAATTTAAAGATAAGGAAGTGGGTCTTACCTCAAGATTCCTTCTTTATGAGAACCACCGTAGTAGATTGGACTCTTTTATTTATTATGATCAAAGACTTCTGGACACAGGGAAGGGGGAATTGGAGTATATTTTATAACAATTTGGATAAGGATCTGGGATTCAGAAGTGTTATGAGAATAGGTGATGAGGGTGGTTGTTATAGTAGAATTGATTGCTATTTTCTCATTATTTTAATCATTGGATTATTTTTTGGGTTAAATACTTTTAGTTGATTGAGAATTATCATAAAAAATATTAGTTGAATTATTTATTTTTGTAGATTTTGGTTCTTACAAAATGAATGATGTTTTTAAATCATATATTTTTACTTTTATTTATATAAAGTATGTTACCGTATCTGACTATTCGTAAACAATTCAGATATTTAATAAAAAAACCAAATATTCAAACAAACCATTTTCTACATGTAGAAATCAAAAATGAACCCCATTTTATGAAAATAATTATATATATCTGTATATGAGTAATTGAATTTTTAATTTAATTCATCATTTACATGGAAATATATATATTTGGAAATAATAACTGATTTCATAAAACATTGAAAAATTATATAAGGTATCAACAAATTATATTAAATTCAGAATTCATGAAAATGTTAATTTATGAATAAATTATATGAAAATTTATTTTACATTAATTTATTAAATTATTCATAAAATTGTAATTAAATATTTATGACTTACAACAATTCCAACACTTATTTAATAATTTCTAAATTATTTATTTACTTATAATATTACATAATTATTAATGCGATTTTATATCGTTATACTATATGAAATAATTTTATAAAGTTAATTTCTGTTCATATAATTTAGGTTAATTACATTCTTCCCCCATTATGAAATTTCTCCCTCAAAATTTTGTTTTACATTATAAGCTGAAAACATGTACATATACTTCTCTTTGAATAGTTTATCTAGTTTACATATTGCTTATTTATGTATGGTTCCACCAAATAACTTTTTACCAGGCGAGTGGTCTTATTGTATTGAACATTATCTCAATGATCTGAGATCTTCATTGGATCATCCTTATTAGAATGATCATTACCCAACTATACCACCTCTAAATTTTTTATATGTGAGTAATATATTATGTACATCATCAAGAGGGATTAATGGAGTTCATCATGCACTTGCGACCTGATTAGGGGAATTTATAGTCGATTGGCCATGGCTCTTAAATGATCAATAATCCCAAAGGGGCCAATATATCTGAAACTCATATTTCCTTTATTTTGAAATATATATATCTTATTTCTTGGAGTTATGAGGAATAATACCATGCCTCTAGATTTAAAATCATGTCCTCGTTGATGATTTTCTTCATAGAACTTTTGTCAACATTTGTTTACATATATGTGATATTTAACAGTTTTAACATTTTTTTCACTTCATAGACCAGTATAATTCCTATAATCATACACTCTCTGACTTAATTCTATCATGTTTGTGTTCTATTGGTTTTACCTTAAAGGCCTTCATATGGATCCATTGGGATGATTTCATGGAATCTATTGTTAGAAAGGAACTCAACCTGATGCAAATATTGTTATCATCCTCCTCTAAAGACCCTAGAACACTATCTCAACATGTTTTCTAGTGTCTTCATAATCCCCTAGAATTGTGAAAATGTGAGATATCTTATTAAGATGATCCACAATAACCAATATAAAATTATTCCCCTGATATATCATTGGTATTCTAGTGAAAAGTTCCAATGTGATTTTTCTATTTTCTATGTTGGTATAGTTAAAGGGTACATGAACTATTTATAATTCCCCCCCCCATCCTTCACATTGTGACATAAAAGGCACTATTATGTATACACAATGATCTCATTCTTCAAGTTTTCTAGAAAAAAGTTTTCTCTGAGAAATTGATACATGTTTTTTCTACCTAGGTTAATAAAAAAATTGTGATATGTTCATCATTCATAAGATCATTCATTATCTATATATTGAATGCTATAACCAATCATGACCCAAATAATATAGCTCCATAGTTATCAATTGTTAATAAAGGTTATTTCCCCTTTATGATAGTTGGCAGCCATTTTTTAACATCTAAATAATTTCATTGAGAATCCTTCATTTTCACAATGTGGGACGGTAGAGCTATCATATGGGAATGGATTGATGATTTTACCCCCTAAATAATTCACATGTATATCAATTTTATGTCTAATAATATAGGATCATTCAATATTCTCGTATTTCGTAATGATAAATTATCTTTTCCATATAGATGATCTTTCTGTTTATTTGTTTTAATAGGATGTCAGGGGGTTTTGCAGCAATAATCATTGATAAGTTCTAAGTGACTTCACTGGTAAATATTAAGCTCCATCTATGTGAATATATATTTTATTCTCTTGTGATTAGTGTATATCTCGTACATCTTTCCATAGTGTTATTGATGTCATATTTTCAATTAAAAGAGAACAACTGCCAATTCTAGATCAATTTTTAGATTGATTTTCTCATGAAATATTAACTACCTTGAGACATAGGCTATCAATTTATCATTATGAATTATAACACAACCTAAGCCTTTCATTGAATCATCATTATATACCATAAAGTGTCCTCCACTTGTTGGGAGTGTGAGGCATGATGTAGTGGTAATCCTCTTTTGGAATTCCATAAGGCTTTCCTCTCAATATTGATTCCAAAAAACATTACACCCTTACGTTCCATCTTGATCATGGTTTTTACAATCATGAAATGTTCTTCAAAAAATTTATTAATACCCAAATTTTCCATCAAAAATACAGATCATCTTAATAGATTTTTTCTTAAAAAAATGTTTGATTTAAATTTTCTTTGAAGGGTATGAATATATTACTTTTCATGTGATAAAATGAACCATGAAATATACTTCCAACATCCAGAATTCATAGTTATTGTACATTCCATATCTTTTATCATTTCCCAATTTCTTCATCACAGTATTAAAATTCTCATCAGGTTCTGCCTTTATGATGGATTATATCCGAATATCTTCAATAGAGAATTCAACGAATTTTTCGAGGTAATATCAAAAGACTCTATTAAATAAATCCATGAAAATTTATGGAACAATATTGAGTCTAAAGGGAATCATAATGAATAGGTAATATCCACAAGTCATTCTAAGGGAATCCTTTGGAATATATTCCTTCATATGATTTAATTGGTCAAAACTTAACTGAAGGTCCTCATTAGAGAAATAACTGGACCACATTTCTAGTAGAATAATTCATCTATCCATGAAATGGGACACATATTAGTTATCATGGTTTTTTTGATCTCACTATAATAAATTTAGATGCACCTTGATCTATCCAACTTTTTAATGAAGATGACTATTTCACTCTATAGTAAGGAACATGGGTTTATAAAAAAATTCCAATTTCACCTATAACAAGTTATTCAACTCCCCTAGATCAATATTGGAAATTATATTAGTGTCAATTTATATATTCAGAGATCTAGTAATAAGATCAGTTTAGATCTCAACATCATGATTAGGAGGAAGACCAAGAAACTCATTGGGAACAAATTATTGTAGTCCCTCACTATTGGCATGTCTTTGAGCACGATTATATCCTTTTTTACAATCATCTGTGCAAGATATTATTTCCCATATGTAAAAAATATCCATACATGATATAATAAATATAAAAGAGATTCATCTTCATCTATACAATTTTATATAATTGGAGGATGCTTCGGGATGTGAATAGTGATATCAAATCCTTGTTAGATGACGTTGGATTTGTATAAATATATCCAATGCACAATCAAAATAGAATCAAACTCCACTAATGTAAGTATGACATAATTTTATAGGAGGAGTAGTCTATAATAATTAACTGGGAAGGTGTAATATAATTTAGAGTCAATAACTTCTCGATTTGATGTTCATACAGATAACCCAACCTCAATATCATGAGGTGGTGTTTGAATATTTTTTTATAAAAATGGAATATATGAACTAATGAATATATTCATATTCAAATAGTATGTTATATATTCATGAATGACTAACTAGTGTACATTTCACCACACCATTGTATTGCTACACCTAAATCTTAGTGATAGAATAAGCCCTTCCATGTTCCCTTAGAAGATGTATTTGATTTCCTATTATATCCCATGGAATAGGGAAGTGGTTCACATATTCCCCATGTACATTTCCAATGTAACACCAAACTAATTTATGAGTGTTAATATGAATATTCCATTCCACTTCCATATTAGTTGAATTATTCATATCCCTTCATAAATTCATATTCAGATGTACCATGATTCCATATTTTATGCTTCTAATGCTTCGTCATATATAGTTCATAGGATACTTCTTTCGGTAATTTTGATACCTGGGACATTTAAGATTCATTCCATTATAGTATTTATCTTCTGATCCACCAATAATAGACACCATTTTTCAATTTTCTTCACTATCCCCATGAGACCAATGAGAGTCTCGAATCTCTATTTCAACCATGAGGCCACAAAAAACTATCTCCTTAGATATCTCAAAGTCATAAATCATCAACACATTAATTATATGTATCTTAATTCCACTAAATATTTTATCCTCCTTTATTTAGGTGTTACTTGAAAACAATTATTTGTAACATTATATCCATGTAATGATTTATTCAGACACACTGATAGACTCATCTTCATTATTATTATATATAATGAACGTGGTTTCCATCATGATAAAGAGAGGTTGGTTAAAATATTAATTGAAAAAACAATATCTTGAATTCATCCAAATAGATTAAATAAATTGGACTTTGTGTTTTTTATCATTTTCCAACAGTGATCATAAACCCAATTAAAATAATAGACTGTTAGAAAGTATTTCACTACTTCTGAGCATTTAAAAATGGATAATATCATTTCAATAGTGATAATATAGTGTTCTATGGTGAGGGGAGTATAAGATATACTAAAAATAGGAGGACTTTTCCATATTAATCTTTTGATGACAATTTTATCTTTCCATTTAGAAGGAGGTTGTTCCACATGATTGAAATTATTATTCATAAATTGATCCAGATGAGAACGTAATTTCATAATGTTTTGAGAACCTATTTCCATCATATTTGGAATATTATTAGGGAAATCATAACATGGACTATCACATTGATTTTTGGAATGTGTTTTACTATTTCCTCAATTTACTAAGAAAAATAATGTGAAATTATGGCACTTTAATACTTAAATAATAAGAATTAAAATTATAATTTAGAAATAAATTGGTAATATCCTAAATGAAAAGTATACACTACTTTTTTATTTTATATGATTTAATCAAGGATATCCATGATATGTTTCATTACATATAATTTCTTATGGGATTGATTTTGTTCACTTAAAAAAATGTATAATGAGATTATGAATTTTCGAAAGCATAACTACTAATATTTTAAAAAAGGTGCATAATAAGGCTTATTTTCAATTAACAAGTTACCGCACGTTGGTTCCAAAACACCTTTTCATAGTTTTTACTTCTAAGTAAATTTCTATGAGAACCAAATACACTAATTGTATTCTAGAAAATAATTATTTTTATAATAAACCAGTAATCTATATTTACTAAAATTTAGGTATTGTTTCATAGACACAATATTATTCCTAAGGTTATTACTAATTTTTTTTATTCCAAATTTCTAAAAATTACTCTTCCTTGATTTGATACCAACTATAGACACCCTAGACCTTTACACATATCATTACATTAATTTAAACAAAAAATTAGAAACTATAAATCATAAAGTATACTGCCTTTGGAAGAATTGGAACATAAAGGAAAGAACATCACTATTGTATTTTGATGTATTTATGACGGGATCCCATCACAAATAGCCTGTTACAGAAAATGGTGTCGTAAATACATTTATTGTGATAGGCTCATCGCAAACAATATCTTTTGTGATGGGAAAGTTTTTCATCACAAAAAAACTACTGATTATATACATTATATATCAATTATCCTTTTTGCGATGGGCTCGTCGCAATTAGTATTTGGGATAGGTAAGTTCCACATCGCAAATAAACATCTGATTAAATACATTATATATATATAATCATTTGTGACCATCCTATAGTCTCATCACAAATAAAAATCATAAAAAATTATATTTAACTTATTCGCAATGGTAGGTCTTCGCAAAAGGCCCTGTCGTAAATAGTAATCATAATAAAAAAATTAAAAAAATTATGATTTGTGAAAAAAATATATTATTTTTATTCAAATAATAAAAAACATTATTATTAGTAAAATAAGAAAACATTAACAAATATATTACTAAAAATATATATTTAATAAAATTATGATTTATAAAAAAATAATATTTATATTATTAAATTAATAAAAAAATTAAAAATCTCAATATTTACAAAAAAATAAAAAAAATTATAAAATATTAATGTTATTAGTAAAATAAAAAATATTAAAAAGTATAATACTAATAATAAATAATAAAATTGTAAAAATAAAAATAATTAAATAATGCAATATTTGCACCAATATAGAAGACATAATCTTTAAATAGATCATACTATTACCAATCTTGAATTTTAATGTTTTTTACATAAAAAAGAACGGTGGGGGTCGTCTTCTGGAGGAGGTAGAGGAGTTGTAAGAGATGGTAGAGGAAACTCCATCCCTAAACTACAAGTCAGACGATGCATGTACTCAATCTGCTCATGATTATCCTTCTAGCACGGTTTCTCCCATCGACGCATCTCCTCCTCGTGATGTTGCTGCTACTACAGCTGCTGCCGACACATCTCTTCATGATACATCTACAAAGTATCTATAAGCTCATCCTGAGTTCATAACTGCTCCTAATACTTTGATCCATAAGATGATATCGCTCCATGAGCTCCTCTCGAGCTTGACGTCGACATCCCAACTATACCATAATAAGTACTAGAATCAAAAGATAGTTGATACCAACTACTCGGACCTTATCAAATTCATAATGAGTTGCCTACATCCGTGACGCCTCATCAAAATGGTGGGAACTTGTCTTCTCAGTCGTATCGTCCTGACCCTGAGTCAGTGTCTGAGCGGTCGCAGCCTCATATGACTCCGTCAATTCCAATTTAAAATAAAAATCGTGAAAATATTATATCTTGTTTATTGTGAAACTGAAAAAATAATACTAACCACAATCTGACACTGGTGATCACCTCTAATATCTTTAGTGGCTGGATCACTGTACATCCTCCGATAAACATCGAACCTTGTAATATCGATATGCTTGAATGCCTAAATAAAATATAAAATAAAATTTTTATATATATAAATATATAAAATATTTAAAAAATATACTTACCAGATGCTCTCTATGTGAACTGAATGTACATCTACCATCTTAACGTGTCCCCTCTTGTCTCCCATAATTCTACCGTCCCACTAAAGATCTCCTATGAAATCCACCACCCAACCAGTGTAAACATAATCCATCCCAAACGTGAGATGAAATATACTCTGGCCGGAGGGCTCTACAAGAATCATTAAATTCTACCACTCCTACTTTCTTAATGGTTGTTCCTCTCATATTGTCAATGAACTAACAGAAACGGTCATGCATAGACACCATCCATGTCGCATGGATAGCATCACACATGCTATCATCGATGGGATATCATAATCCCAAAAAATTAATTATAATATCAAGTTATTAATAAAATGAATTTCAAAATAAATATTATTTATTTACATACTATCCAATGATTGAACATGTCACGCCGCACATCAATGAAAATATGTTCACATATGATCAATGGATGAGAAAAATAATAGCGCAAGATCGTGCTTCCCTGTCCAATACCTATATGCACAAAACTGTGAAAAATGAATAAATAATCAAACAATTAGTATATATATATACAAATTAATGAAATCTAACTAAAATATATAGGTTACCATAACTCTATGTGTGTGGACCGAAGCCTAGACGTGGATGTCACTCGAGGATAGGGTCAGGAATCATTAGTCGCGCAAGACCGCGCCCCGTCTGCGTACCCCCTAAACCGACAGTAGGCTAAGCGTAAGACGATCCAAAATCCCCCTCATCCAATGGTAGCTCAGCCTCCTGCAACATGTGATATAGATCCGGGTCCATCTGAAACAAAAAATGATTGTTTTTAGCAGATAGTTGAAAATAACTATTATATATAGAAATATATTAGTTATTATTATAACCATAATTTAATTGTGTCAATGTCAATCTTCATCCTCTTCTCCATAGCTGTCAATGTCAATGTCTTCTTCTTCCTACTCAGCATCATCAATATAGATATGTGATTTCGTTTCATCATCTCCTGTCATTTAAAATTTAATTTTAACATCATTAACATCTTTTTAATCATCGACCCTTAATTATGGAGTATCATCATCGATATTCACGCTGCTTTGTGAAAACAATTGATTTTGAGCGGTCTCTTGAATAATTTATATTCCTTCCACTTCAACAGAACAACATTCTGTTTGACAAAACTGATTTTCCTGATATTTCATTTTTATTATGCTCCAGCAATCTCTAATGTATCTTGATGTTGTACAGTACATTGTGTAATAAATTTTATGTGCCTATTGAGCCAGTAAAAATGGTTCATTTACTACAAGAAGACTTTTATATTTAATATCGACGATTCCATGATTCGGATGAAGACACATGCATTTCATTATATCCAAACACTGATATTTAAACATTGTTATATTAATATATCCTAGATAACTCAGCTCAATAATTTAATCCAGAATTCCATAAAAGTCAACTTGAGTTCCTCTGTGATGCGATCCGCTCAAGAAGACTCCACTTTTCATTGTTTTTTTTTGATTCCCCATTTGCACGTGTATAAAATTGAAAACCATTCAGCACATATGCACTATAATATTTAAACATTTTTGATGGTGGGATACTCAATATGAATAGACTATTATCATTTTTATCATCAAATTGAGGCACCGAAAAGTTTGTAAAACAATTATGAATATAATTAATTATAAATGGAATTGAAATCAAACCATCAAAAATTAATGTTACCAGTTTATGAAACCATTGAGATTTTTTTCTGCGTTCATCAAGAGCAGCTGCTGAAATTTGTGGAAGTTGTTTCTGGATATGATTATCATATAACCTACAAATAAAATAATATTACATATTGTAACATAATTTATAGAATCAGTGATATAAGCACTGACAGTAAAGATGTTGTAATTTCTTCATAGTTGAGTAGAACATATGTATGATCTCTATGATGTTCATTATCTGAAAGCCATCATTCATGAACTCCACTAAAACCAAGATTTGGTTGATTAAAAACTGCAAATTGAGTGTCCATTTAGGCATTAACATTCCCCTCGTTTTTTCCCAAGTGATTATTCATTGAGGGATATTGAGATTCAAAATAATGAGAGAAGAAAAAATAAATTTCCTCTTGAAAATAAGCTTCAACAAATGATCCTTCAACAGATGATTTGTTACATATTTTTTTCATAAATTTCTTCATGAATCTCTCAAATGGGTAAATCCATTGAAAATTTACTAGACCTTCGCATTTAGATTCATGTGGGACATGTTATATCAGATGATCCATTGAGTCAAAGAATGCCTATGGAAATATTTTTTCCAGTTTACATATAATTACAACAACATCTTCTTCTAATTTTCCTAGAGCATCGTAGTCTGTTGTTGCTTCACAAATCTCTTGAAAAAAATATGATATGTCTATTACCGAATCCCAAATCATAGAATTCAATAAAACTCTGAATCCAATAGGCATAATTATTTCCATTTTAACATGAAAATCAAGACTTTTTAATCCGGTAATATAACCATTCATAACACATCTGCCTAAATTGGATGCATAGCCATCTGGAAGTCTCAAATCTATAATACACTGACAAAATAATAAGTGGCTCTCTTTGGATAGTGTATAAGCTGCTTTTGGCTTCATTAACCTCTGGGATCTGACATTTTCAAATATTTTAAGTAATGTTCACCTAAAAATTTGGGCAAGATCTAATCGTGCTTTTATAGTATCTTTGGTCATACCTGGTGTTTCCCAAATTGTGTAAAATAAATTCTCAAAACATTTCTTCCCAATATGCATAACATATGACATGTAATGGACCAAAAAATCATTCCAAAATGGAATATCCCAAAAAAATTCTCTATTTTATCCATTTATGTTATTTTCCAAACCATGAATTTTATTTTGGATTATATTGGCCCAAATGTAATGGGAGGTAATAATAATAAAACTGATTTAAACTCTGTACCTAAGATCATCTTTGAAGGTTCATCCATTTCAATTGTACCTTTTCTGAAATGAGATTTTTTCTTTCGAAAAGGATGATCAGTTGGAAGAAATCTACAGTAAAAGTCAAAATAGCAAGGGTTGTTTCCATTGATGATCATAAAGGAATTTTTTTCTTTCATACAGTAAGGACATGATTTCGGACCATGTGTACTCCAACCAGATAACTTTCCATATACTGGAATGTCCCTAATATCCCACATCAATGAATCTTTTAATATAAAATTTTGATTCGCAGCAAAATCATATGTACTAACACCATCATTCCATAATGCATTTAGCTCATCAATCAATGGTTTCAAATAAACATCAATATTCTTTTTCGAATGTCCTGATTTTAATAGAGTCAAAAAGATATAGGGAACCTTCATTAACATCCATGGAGGTAAATTGTACGGAGTTATAAAGATAGGCCAACATGAATACTAACTACCATAAGAACCAAACTGATAGAAACCATTTTTATAATGACCCAATCGCATGTTTCACGCTTCTAAAGAAACAGACGGATGCAGACGATCAAAGTGTTTCCACAAACAACCATCAGATGGATGATTCAATCATTTATTTGTTGAAATATTGGTTTTTTGTCGTGACATCATTGATGTTGTGTTCTGAGACATTAATAAACACTACAACCTATGTGTAAGGAAGAAATATCTCAACTGTTTTACTGGAATCGATCCACAATTCCCTGGTTGAGCTTTTTTATACCTCGAAAGTCCACATGTGGGAGAACTATCCAATGACTTGTTGTCACTTGACAATAAGATGCAATAATTTGGACATACATGAATATTTCGATAACTAAGGCCCATATTACGAACCAGCCTCTTTCTATCATTATAATTTGCAGGAAAAACATTTTCTTGGTAACAATGTTTTAACAAAAGAAAATATCTGATCAAAATAGTTGTTTGAAATTTCATTATATAATTTTATAGCCATAAATTTTGAAACTGATTCTAATTTTCTTATCTTGCATCCATGATATAAGTAATCCACAACAGACCTCAACAACTCATAAAATTTGGACGGTGTCTACTCAAGAGTTAAATCAATATCATCTTGATTTTCAGTTTGTTGAATAGATGGACCTGAAACATCATGTACTAAATTCTGATAATGCGATGGATCCGGAATCAAGTTATTATTATCGTCTATGGAACTGTGTTCACCGTGTTGATACCAAAAAACATAATCTAGTTGAATACCAAACCGCAAGATATGTTCCTTAACCTTGTTAAATGTGCCAAACGTTCTAAGAGCACATTTTTTACAAGGACACATTATTGTTCCTTCGGAAAAATATTCTGGTATTGATGATGCAGATGATAAGAATGCTTCAAAACCCTCAAAATATATCATATTTAAACTAGAACCATTTTGATTTCTATGCTGATTTATCTAAGAGCGATCATCTAATAATAACTGATGTCGATTTCCTTGTTCCATATATTTGTAAAAAATATAAAATCATCAGTGTTTTTGAATAATTTGAAATTATAAAATCATTATCTAAAAACTAAGATAAATAATTACAACCCCTTCTTAAAAATTACCATTAATTTTGGGTGACACAATTTCCAGTGGATTGTAAACTACTCTTTTCTCTGACGACTCATTTACTTGCATCTTTCTCACACTCAAATCACAATAAAGAATCTGCTCGGAGGTATGCTTATTCATTCTCTTGCATACGAGTATAAATAAGATTTCCTCCAAGCAGATTCTTCATTGTGATTTTCGTGTGAGAAATATGCAAGTAAATGAGTAGTCGGACAAAAAATCCCCCTTTTCGTCGATTAATCATCTTTTTGCAACTGTCACCGCCAGAACACATTATAATAAATGTGGTCCTATGAATTCAAATTCAAACTTGTGCGTACAATATTGGATATGCATACGTAGAAGCATACTTTTCATAATGTTTTGAGTCATTGAAAGTTGAAATGAGAAGAGTAATCAAGAAAAAGGAGTGTCGTCAATCCAAGTGAAATTGTGCCATGTTATTACAATTTATTACAATTTATTTTCTTCCTAATTGTTCCGATTTAATTCTAATTTTTTCTAATTGTTCCTAACTGTTCTTATTTATTGCTAATTATTACTATTCATTTCTATTTGTTACTAATTATTCATATTTATTACTAATTATTCTTAATTATTACTAATGATTCCTATTTGTTACTGATTGTTCATATTAAATACTATTTATTACTATTTATTACTATTTATTACTAATTCATATTATTTAATAATTAATCCAATTTATTACTAATTATTCCTATTTATTACCAATTGTTCGCAATTATTACTAAATATTCACAATTATTCCTATTTATTACTAATTGTTACTAATTATTCCTTATTTTTCCTATTTATTACCAATTATTCTTATTTATTATGAATTATTCCTAATTATTCCCATTTATTACGAATTATTACTAATTTTTACTATTTATTACTAATTATTCCTAATTATTACTAATTATCAATAATTATTCATATTTATTACTTATAATTACTAATTATTACTAATTATTACTAATTCTTACGCATTAGACTATTTTTTCATATTTATTCCTATTTATTAATAATTTTAACGAATTATTTGTATTTATTACTAATTATTATTATTTATTTCTAATTATTCCTAATTATTCCTAATTATTCTAATTTATGACTAATTACTCATATTTATTACAAATTATTCCTATTTATTTATAATTACTCGTATTTATTACTAATTATTCATATTTATTTATAATTACTCGTCTTTATTACTAATTATTCAAATTTATTACTAATTATTACTAATTATTACTAATTATTACTAATTATTACTAATTATTACTATTTATTTCTAATTATTACTATTTATTACTAATTATTCCTATTTATTACTAATTATTCCTATTTATTACTAATTATTTTTAATTATCACTAATTATTCCTAATTATTACTAATTATTTCTAATTCTTAATAATTATTACTAATTATTTCTAATTATTCATTTTTATTACTAATTATTCCTATTTATTACAATTTATTCCTATTTATGTTTATTTATTCTTATTTGTTACTAATTATTACTATTTATTTCTATTTATTAATGATTATTCATAATTATTACTATTTATTACTAATTATTCCTAATTATTGGTATTTATTGCTATTTATTGCTAATTATTTCTATTTATTGCTAATTATTACTATTTATTGATATTCATTCATATTTATTGCAAATTATTACTATTTATTCTAATTTATTCCTATTTATTAATAATTATTCTTACATATTACTAATTATTACTAATTATTCCTAATTATTCTTAATTATTACTAATTATTCCTATTTATTAATAATTACTTGTATTTATTACTAATTATTCATATTTATTTATAATTACTCATATTTATTACTAATTCTTCCTATTTAATACTAATTATTACTAATCATTACTATTTATTTCTAATTTTTACTAATTATTCCAAATTATTACTATTTATTACTAATTATTCCTATTTATTAATAATTATTCTTATTTATTGATAATTATTCCTAATTATTAATAATTATTCCTAATTATTACTAATTATATCTAATTGTTAATAATTATTTCTAATTATTACTAATTATTCATTTTTATTACTAATTATTCCTATTTATTACTATTTATTCCTATTTATTCCTATTTATCCCTATTTGTTACTAATTATGACTATTTATTACTATTTATTAAAAACTATTCTTAATTATTACTATTTATTAATAATTATTCCTAATTATTGCTATTTATTGCTAATTATTTCTATTTATTGCTAAATATTACTATTTATTGATATTTATTCCTATTTATTTCAAATAATTACTATTTACTCTAATCTATTCCTATTTATTAATAATTATTCCTACTTATTAGTAATTATTAGTAATTATTCCTAATTATTCCTAATTATTACTAATTATTCCTATTTTTTACTAATTATTCCTATTTATTACTAATTATTCCAAATTATTCCTAATTGTTCCTAATTATTCATAATTATTATTAATTATTACTAATTATTCAAATTTTTTCCTAATTATTCCTAATTACTACTATTTATTCTTATTTATTTCTATTTACTCATATTTATTACTAATTGTTACTATTTATAAATAATTTTTACTATTATTCCTAATTATTACTATTTATTACTGTTTATTACTGTTTATATCTATTTATTACTATTTATTACTATTTATTACTAATTATTACTAGTTATTAAAATTTACTTCAAATTATTACTATTTATTTCTAATTCATCCTATTTATTGCTAATTATTTATAATTATTCATATTTTATACTAATTATTCATATTTGTTACTAATTATTCCTATTTATTCATATTTGTTACTGATTATTCCTATTTATTTCTAATTATTACTAATTATTCCTAATTATTCCTATTTATTACTAATTATTCTTATTTATTACTAATTATTCCTATTCATTACTAATTATTCCAATTTATTTCTAATCATTACTAATTATTCCTATTTATTACTAATTATTCAAATTTATTGAAAATTATTCCTCTTTATTAATAACTATTCCTATATATTACTAATTATTACTAATTATTCCGATTTATGAATAATTATTACTATTTATTACTAATTATACCTCATTGTTCCCAATTATTCCAATTTATTTCTATTTATTAGTATTTATTTCTAATTATTACTTATTATTCCTATTTAATCATAATTGTTACAAATTATTAAGAATTAGTATTAATAATTTCAATTTATTATTACAAATAAAAATAGATAACAAAACAATTTAATTCTAATTTAATTACAACTAATCAACAATAATTAAAATTAACATAAAAATGAAATAAATATTAAATTAAATAAAAAATTAATACCTTAGCACTTGATCTCCTATTGATTTAACAACTTCACAACTTCTCCACAAAAAAAACCAAATCAGAGAACTTTTCACTCTAAAAATAGTGTTTGTAGTGAAAGAGAGAATGTTGGAAATGAGAGAAGAAGAATGAAAAACAGAGTGGGTATATATAGAATAGATTTTTTGTGACAGTATTACCATCGCAAAAGGTTGTTATTGTGACATGGCCCATTTCAAAAATCTTCACCCGCATAAATTAGAGTTGGTGGTTGAAAGGGTATTTGCGATGGGGCCCGTCCCAAAAATTGACCTGATGATAAATCTTTTGCGATGGGACAACATCCCGTCGCAAAAAACCCATTTTCTGCCACATGTATTTTCCTTTGGGTCCCATCGCAAATACCCATCGACCCACACAATATTTTCAATGGGAGGACCCAATGTCGCAAATAATCTATTCCGCGCTTTGGTGTGCAACCCGTGAAAAACTACACAACACTTTTTGTGACGGGATCCGAACTCCTGTCGCATATAACCTTTCCTGCGATATGGCACGCAACCCACGCTTTGGCACACAACCCGCTCTTTGGCGCGCAACCCGCGCTTTGGTTCACATCATGTTCCAAACCGCACATTAGTTTTTGCAACAGGTGAACCGCCCGTCGTAAATAACCTCTAGGATGGACTTTTTTCTATGGGATTAATTCTCATCGCAAAAACCCTTCGCAAAAGCGTGTTTTTCCTATTGTGTTTGGTACAAAATTAATCATTTCTTTTTTTATCATCCATGATAATATTGTCACTTACCATAATCCCTTAAATCTACATAGGATAACCAATGGATAACACGAAGAAGGGGTTAATCTAAAAATCACATTACGGGAATAAAACATAAGAATAAATCATAGTACAAGGGTTATAACAATTATTAGTGTCATATAAAATGGATTTATATAAATAAGGAAGTATAAAAAATGTAATCATCGAATAATATGATGTGTGGAAACAACATAAAACATGACATTATAATGAGTCTAGTGATTTTGCAAATTATGGAGCACGAGTCAAGGTTAAGCACCGTGACCGTTGAACATGGAGCATGAGTTAATGATAAACACCAAGATTATTGCACATAACTTCTCATTTTACAAAAAATTCCCCAATTCAATTCAATACATTCTAGGAACACCCATCATTATATGTTCATGAATATTTGTTCCACTGGAATATTCAAACATGTTGAATCATTCATAATCATAAGGGATACCCATGGTATTAATTTGTAATCATAATCTTGTAAAAATTGCATAACATTATGGAATTCTCTAATGGTGTCCATTAAAGAAAGGATTTACAACATAAATAGGCATTAATAATTGAAAATATTAATTTGTCATGATATATAATGTCAATATTAAGTTATAACAAGAAAAAAAACATTTATGATTAATTATTAATAAAACATTTTAGTGTTATTTATGGTAATTGTTAATCAGCATATAAAGAAGAAAATAACATATTATTTTATATAAAAAAAGTGAACAAAGAATGTTTTCATAATAAAATATGCGATTTTGTAAAAATAATGGTTCTTTATAACATATTATTGAGTGTACAGGAAAATGTGTAAGAATTCAGTAAGTCTCCTTAAACTAGGCTTTCTTATAAAGAATAATTGAGTATGGAACATTTTAATAACATTTGTATCCCCAAAAAAGGATGGAAGCATCTTGATTATTGAGTTAGGAAAATATATATAGAATTTAGGTGATGTATATAAAAATAATGTAGAATTACATTTGTGTAAAATTATATTAAGAATAACCAGAAAGAAAAAATAGAGGTTCATATAGAATCCATATTCTCAAGTCAGAAGATGTTCGCCACATGATCTTAATGTTCAAGATAATCAAGTTAGATTCATTAACTAATACATATAGAACATATTTATGCATTTATAAATATTATTAAATCATCATTAAGATAACATATGTGATTTTTGATTGATTGGGAGAATCAATTTCATCATTTGGTAGCATTGGTTTCCTTGGTATTCTTGATCGTTTTGATTGAATACATGTACGATGTGTTTTGTAAAGTGGTGGTAATTATCCAGAGTTGAACACATATTTTATTAATTATATTTAAGATGTTTAATTGGTCTTATGTATCATTTTTATTTATAGTGTGTGGATGAATAATTAGATACATTTTTAATGATAATCATTTGGTTTTCTTTTCATGGTTTTCGATCACAATGAACTCATTTTTATTTATAAAATATTATCATGTATACAAAATGATACATAAACATTTAATAAGATATTTAAAATATACTATAATTTAGGGAAACCAAGAAAAATTCATGAAAATCCATGATGATGGTAATGGAAATTTAAAACTTCATCATTCTTGAATGTGATAAGTTAACACATCATGATTTATGTTGTCAGTTTTTAGTATAAAACGAATGGGAATGTTATATTATGATGTATTATTCCATTATAATAATAAAATTACATTATATTTAATGTACTATATTTATAATACCATTTTAATGAGGGGATGAGAGTATAAAATAAAAAAAATAAAGGAACATGGAATCAAATAAAATGAAAAGGAAGTGGGTTTATCTCTTGATTCATTCTTTATGAGAACCTTCGTTGGGGACTGGTTTCATTTATTTATTAATACCAAAACACACAAGACGTGGGAAATGTTTTTGGGAGGAGATTTGTGATGTATTTTTTAATGTCTCAAGGAATTAACTGTGTGAGGATATGAGATGGTGAGGGATGTATTTATATTGGAGTAGAGGGGTGATTTCTCATTATTATGACCATTAAATTATTATTTCAGAAAAAGACCATAAATAGATTGAGAATTATATTTGAATATATTAAAAAATGATGGTGTCTTATATATTTTAGTGCTTACATGATCTATTTTATAAATCATGTGTTTGGATTTTAATTTAAATACTGTATATTACATTATTTCACAATTCCCGAAAAAATTCATGTATTTCAGAAAAATCCCAATAAATCAACCAAACAATTTTTTGATGTATGAATGAAAAAATTAAATCCATATTATGAAAATAATGTTAGAAATATCAGTAGTTTAATTTTTCATTAAAATCATCATTTACTCAGAAAATATAGATTTTAAAATGTTATGTGATATCAAAACAGTTCAAAAATATAATTATGGTTTCATAAAATTATCTTCAAATCATATTACATAATAATATTAATTTATTAATGAATTTTATGGAAATAAATTTTATTTCAATATGTCAAATTTCTCAATAAAATGTAATAAAATATTTATGACTTACAAAAATTGCAACACTTAATTAATAATTATTAAAATACTTATTCACAAATATTATGATATTATTATATTATATTTTCAATTATAAGAGTGATAAAATTTATTTATAACATAAATGGTTAGGTTAGTGATCAATTGTTTATTTCATTGTTCATAACTTTCATGGTACTAGTGAAACTATTTTGTTACCATTACTTTGGTATACATTTCTTAACATCAAGAAATACCTTTTATTTCATTAATTCTTCATTTATAAATGTTATATTGTTTTTTTAATGTCATTCTACGTGATTGTACTGTATCAGGTAATTATAAGATGGGAATATCCATTGATTGAATTCATGGTCATTACAATAAAATTTATATTATATTATGAAAAGAATATATATCAATAGAAAATATCTTGACATTAATATGTGTGAAATTTTTATATATATACAAAAAGATGACTCTATTGGTTTTAAATTAGCATTTTTTCGGTTGAATTAATATTATTATATAATGGTAATTAATTTTGAATTTTTATTGAATGAATATTTATATTAAATGGTTACATGCTGCCATCATGGTATTTGTTAAATTAATAGAAAAATAAAATAAATTACTTTCAAAGAAGTAATATAACTATACTATTGGGGAATTATTAAGTTGCAAGAATTTTTTAGGAAAATATATCATATTAGATATGTGTGGATGGTTGAGTATCAAATTAATTTATGGCCATGTATTTCTCAATGCCAACATAAATGAATAGTTCAATAAATGCATTATTTATACCTTATAATAAGATATATTATACAAATAGATTCTAAATTCATAAAAAAAATTATAAATGAATCTATAATGGTATTTCATATAATATATCAAACATGTACATATAAGATATAATTTTTATATTATGGAAACATTCCAATCCCTTAAACAGTTAAGAAATCATATCATGATAATTTTAAAAAGGGTGAGCATTGGTTAGATTAAAAAAATATTTGTGAAAACATAAAATAAACAATATATATTTTATTTTAGGATATGATTCAGATGAATGATAATCTTAAATTTTAATTGTAACAATTTTTACCCATTTTAATATTATAAAATATTTCTATTAATTTATTTCATTTAGTAATTCCAATAGTTCCCCTTCCCTCACATATAAAAGGGATCTTTTTCCCAGTCATCTGTACAAATTTTTTTCATTATTATCATTGATGATCTACAAAAACACATTCATAGATTCCTTCTCCATATATTTGGACTTATATTATTTTAAAAACATCATACCATCATCGATTATGGTTTAGGTTAAAAAGAATATATCAACTAGAGAGGTATAACACTTCACTAAAATTTTTCAATTTTTTTTCTTCATAAAAATCAAAAATATATATATAAGAGATTATAAAAATAAAAGGAAAGAATATTAAAAATCCTGAATTATTATTAATAGAATTAAACAATAACCTCCATCAAAAATCTAACCTGTTGGAAAATGATAATGTCACTCATCTGTACATGAAGACTAACACCTCTACAAAGCGATGTGAATCATTTTTCACATCCTCTATTGATTTGTTGTAATAAGAATAAATCTATGGAATATATTTAATATATATGATATTATAATGACTATTTAATAGATAATTATTATTTACCACGGTCATTCATTCATCTGTTCAAAACTAAAAACATTGTTAATGCGTACATATGGCATACAACCTCAAATAACGGTATTGTTTATTTTTTATTATTTTCCCATTTTGAATGAAAATATATTTTTAATGAATATATATTATATTTTTATCATTAATTAAATTATTTTCATGATGGAACCATGATCAACATATAATGATTCGATCCACTAATCCAAATTTTCCACGAAGGAAGAAAAAGTTTTCATTAGGAAAAAATGATTTTAATATGTAAATTTAACAAATGGTTGTTATAATGATATATGTGGATAATTTATTGAATAATAAGTATTTAAATTACACACTTATATCATAACAAATATGTAAAATTTATTCTAACATAGTTTATTGTTCATTAGAATGTAGTCGAAGATGATGTAATGGATTTATATTAACATCACACTATATAAAATGACTATCAAGGATTATGTGTATGATGATTAAATTTCATGATAAATATTCCTAGAATATGACAAATTTTCTTCTATATTGTTTATTTATTTTAATATATTCTTTTGTTTAAATTTATTCACCTTAAGTTCTATTGAGATTTCATGTTTTTATGGGAAATTTATATTACTTATCACATCTATTCAAAATAATTTTTCATATATGGATTTGATTTTATTATTGTTTTAAATAATGTATCCAGTATACTAATATTTATTTTTACATTCTTTCTAAAAAAGTTGTAGTTTTTATGAAATGTTTTAAAATTATTCTTTCTGTCATTTACTATATTATTAGATTATTATTTTTCATATCGAATGTTAAAATAAACTATTTTTTGACATATAACTAATTAAATAAACTTCTCATAGTCATGACCACTATATTAATTAAAGAATACATTCCATAAATAAAATGTTTTTTTGAATAATTTTTTTTCATAATATTTTATAATATTATTTATTTTAATAATTTTATTATCCAATGAAATATATATTTTCATCATCAAATATTCCTAGTGAAATTTTAAAGGACATTTCATTTATTATAACATCCTTTGATGTTATATATATATTACTCAGGAAATGATTTGTGGACTCTATAAGTTTTCTATTTTTAGATTATTTATGAATATGGTGATGATATTTTTTAACCCCTTAGTTTTCAAAAAGATATTTTATGAAGAAATGTTGAAATGTTTATGAAAACAATTTACTTTCAACAAGTTATTTTATATCATACATGGTATACGATATTGTGGAGCACAGAAAAATTTATTATTATTATGTGATATGTGGGATCTAAATTTTACATCCCTTCAATTCACTAGGTAAATTTGTATATCTCAGGAAATAAAAAGATCTTGAATGTTGTGAGATCATGACACACCCACATACATCATATAGCACAACTTTATTGTGGTCAAATAAGATTATTATTCCAAAAAATCAAGTGTTACTAAAGAGTATTATAGTGATTGATTGGGGCTGATCCCATGGGGACTAAACTAGCTAAATGGAATAGATCCTATGAAAAATATTTATAGGTGTCCACACAAACTATTCATGTTTGGGATAAATATATTATTAATGAATTTTGATTAAAATAATAGAGATAAAGGGGATCAGAATCAATTTTTAGGTTTAGGTCGACAGTTAATCACAGTCTTAATTTGGAATATTCATATGGATTAGGATGCGAATAATGTGAAGGTGACATGATTAATATGGTAAAACAAACTAGATTTATATAATATGTATATGTTCCTTTTTCCCAAGATATATAATAGCCATGAGGTACTTGGACTAGATTTTAAGGAAATATGATTCATAAAATATGGGTCATAATCTATACCACTAAAATTAGTTTAGAATATTTCATTAAAACACCACACTATCAAGGCCTAATAAATAAATTATCAACTCATGGAATTATTTATTAATGTGTTAATGAATTGAATCATATTTAACATACCAATATCAATATTGGTCAAGAATTTAAGGATCATGCATTCAATATCAAGAAACCTAATAATAAAGTCAATTATAAAATCAACTAAACACTTAATTTAAATAAGAAACATGGAATAACTCATCAAGGGTTCATCGTTGAACATCGATTAGAATGGAAAGAACACTAAAATAGATTTTGGGAAAGTAAAATGAATGATAACGGAATGAATTCAGATCCATTGTGATGGAATAAATGTAGAGTAGTAATATAAATATATGATTTTTTGGTATAGAAGGGATAAGGGTTGGATAATGAAGAATGAGCGAGAAAATGAAAATCAAAGGTGGCTTAACAATTCTATCGATGCAATGTGCAGCTGAGAAGTAAATACATAGGGTATTACATTACCTATAAATTATTTCACATCATATAATTAATATCCATGATTTTCATTATAGAATCTAGATCTTATGTGGTCTTCATCCTAAATCTCTGATATTTGGACGTTTGATGCTTTTCAAAAAATGAAACAAATATTCAAAATGATTTTCCACCCAATTTGGATCATTAATGAAGGGATATATTTTAAAATGTTACACGATGTGTATACATGATTCACAACATCAAATCATTTAATGTCTTGTAATTCATTCACAACATTCTTCATGTCATGTGAGATATTATTACTACTTATTTTAAAGAATGTATGTGATTTTCACGATGTATAATTATAATATTTAGAAACATTCCTCATATTTTCCATTAGAATATGGAATCCCATTCCATTTAATAATCAACACATACCTGGTTGATTATTGAGTAAAACATGAACATTCATTAATTTAATTGATTTTAACTATCTATTCAATTTCTTCATATAAAATTCACCCACACATGATCAATTTCTTGTCCTTATATACATATCAATAGTAATTCAAAATGGAACAACTCACTAAATAGTAATGTTTATTATAAATATAAAAAACAACTATGTGTAAATATGAAAAATTCAGTGTATCATAATCAATATTTTATAGAAAATAAGTATTGTCACATAGTTCTATTATTTATTCAAATTCATAAATGTTTAATTAAAATCACATATCTATATCTAAAATTCTGTACATATTATTAAATATACATCAATAATGAATATCCAATCATCACTTAGGGTGAAATGACATTGCAGTTATGCTTGTACCCTACATAAATGTTCCTAAACATAAACTCACATTGGTTATAAAATCAATTTTTAGTAAATAAAAATACATAATAAATCATGATTGATTCCAAAAAAGTGTTCAAACGACTCTAATGTTGATGGAATGTTCGTAAAATGTGAAAATTGGTTTCAAAAGGATGTCATTATCTAATGTTCAATGAATGATAAGAAAAAAAGTTCAGTGAGGTGGTTCTATCAAGATCACATGATGTCTTTTCTCCAATAATCTCAAACAAGATGCAACATTTTATCATTTATATGTCAAAAAATGGGTCCTATTACTCTATTTTTCAATTCATTCAATTTACATATTGAAGGAAATGTTTTGGGAGGATTTCACACCAATTCTTTATCAACATATGGTCCTTTGTGGGATTTATCTATCAAGAAATGGTTATTATTGAAATTCTTAAGACACAAATCATGTTTATTTTTCTTATTTTTTTATTTCTCAAAGGCTCAATAAAGGAAAAAAATTCCAAAAGTTACACTTTGATCAAAAAAAATCAGTCTTCTAAAATAACAATACTTCTCCTTAGTTAAAATGTCTCATGTCTGTTGGATGAAAGACTCCACCACAATAGTTTAATGTATAATAATGGAAAAACAAAAATTATGGTATGAATGAAAATTAGTAATGTAATAGTTTTACCTAAATTGTCCATTCATGGAATCTACAAGTTAAATGAATGAAAATATTTATTTTGGGTATTAGGAAAGAGCATCTAAACAATTATTTCCTCAATCATATTAATATTTTATTGGTTTTGTCCTATCCTCCATCAGATTTCAATACTAGTAATGAATGGTTTACATATCACAGGTGTCTCTCAAGAAATATGTAGAGAAAAGAATATTCAAACATAATCTTAGAATCCTCTCAGGAGAGTATGTAAACAATAAAATTTGTCAATCACTCATGGAATAAAATCATGTCAAAAGGAATTCATGATTTTTTTTAAATCTTATATTTTAGTTAAATTAATGTACTCATATATCATAATAATAATATAAGTATTAGAAAACATATATTTCAAAAAATTTATAACATACATTTAACTGTTTTTTAAATTGGTAAAATTATGTTTCACGTCTAAAGCACACTTATAATAACAAATTTCTCATATATAAATTATAAAAAGCAACAATCCATGATTATCGATTAAAGAACTCATAAAAGAGTCCCCAACACATATAATAGGATTTTGTCTTCAATATCTATGATGTTATGGTGGGAATAGAATGACATATAATATGTATAGAATTGAAATGGAAATTTTTTTAATAATACAAAGGATTTGAGAGCTTCTTATAATATGTGGAATGCCATGGGAGAAAATGATCATTAGTGATTTTTGTTTCTTAGGATACAATCATAATGGGTTTGAAATATTCATTTTTTATATAAAAAACATGAATCCATAACGCTTAATCATTATGAAAGCACTAAGATGGGATGGTTCACCCATGGAATAATAAGTGAACATATCTTAGATAATTGCATATATATGAGTTCAAAAATAATCAAAGTGACATTTAACAAAAACATAAAATCTAAAAAATGTAAAATAGAATATTCCTATGTACATATAATTCTTAAAAAAATTAAATATGGTTTCCCTCCTATAAAGAGATAAGAAATTCCATGTTAGTAAAATCGATAAATAAATGAATAAATCAAAATTCACTCCATCCTATCAGAAGTCATATGTATCCATATCATTGAGATCTCATGGATTCTTAGCCAGAGTAACCATGTATGGATTTTAATGAGCATGAATTTGGTGTGGAAAAAAACAAAACAATCCTCATCGTGGGGATTGTGTATAACGAGAAATAATATTTAGTGGTACCTCCTCAAGGAGGTTCTCGACATCGTCCAATTGCAAATTCGTCCACAGAACAAGGTAATATGATTCCAATAAAATATGTATCAATGACCATAGAAGTGGTATATGAGCTCGAAATATCTACTATAACCATATAATGAATATAATTAAAATCTCTCTAAAATAATGTGAAATTAGTTGATTGTAAATATAATAAGTACAATGATACAAAAAATAATGGGACTACCAATAGTAAAAAATTGAACACCCATGTATTGCTCAAAAAAATCAGGTAGTGTAATGGGGTATTGTAAGAGTAATCAGCATCATCAAGTGTCTCATCAACGGTCTATTTCGGAATAGAGGGTGGATTTAGTTGTACATCTGGTCAATAAGTAAATGGAAAAAATGGGATAGTGGCTCAAATACAGATCATGGTGCCTCAATGTTGGAATCAATCTTAGTGGTGGGTGGGGGAAGTTACTGATATGTAGTTTGGTTATTGATATGGTATCTCGATCAATGAAAGGAACCACATTGAAAATGTTAGATGTTATCCCATTCCCCTCTAGGATAGATATGATGGAATCTTCATCAGATAAATAGGGTCTTTAAGCTTAGTTTGAATGACTCTCGTTGTGGTGTTTTTGGAAGAAAAAATGGATGATGATGGTATGATATTGTCTGGTGGAGGATGAGAGAATAGATAAGATGATGGTGGAGGATGGTTAGTTAAATGAGAGAGAATACAATTGGTATGTATAGGTAATGGGTAATCTTATGGAGATTTGATATTTTGAAAATGATATTATCCCCACAATCTGGATGATATGATGATGTGGGTAGAGTATTATGGTATGTGGTGGATGTAGAAGATGAAAAATTAATACAGTAATGGGCTGGTATGGAATTTTTAGGGTCTCAGTTTGAGGTGATTGATGTTGATGATGTTCTAAGACCTTATCAAGGGTTGGCTTCATGATCTCCAGGTTCCTCGTTAGTATCCTTAAATAATACATGTGTTGATAGGTTAATTTCACCTTCCATAGTTGGAAGTTTCATCTTGTGTAGAAAAAAGATGTCAATGGACTCGATGGGACCAATGTAGGTGAGTGTAAGGGTTGCATCAATAATAGCAGGATAACGAGATACATTTTTTATGAAAGATCCACCCATCATCATACCTCACATCCTCTACTCATGATCTAAGTAATTAATAAGGAAAATTGATTCCATGTTGACCAAAGATCCACCCCTGGAAGTTGCAGGTATCTATATGTCTAGATAGATAATAGTTCCATGAGACTCGGCTCATGAAAAACAAGAACACATCAATGACCAATGAATAATCCATAGGAGTTCACCTCATATATTTGTGGTCTATGATATCTGAAAATAATGCTCAATGTGAGAGTCTGAATCAATCGTCCCCTAGAGCCATTTTGAATCCAATTTTATTGGCCCATGAAAAATTTTGTAGAATACATATGATGAAAAAAATTCATCAACAGAAATCCACATACATATTCCATCTCATTGGTACATGGATTTTGACTTCTTCTAAATAATTTTGTGTTGAGTCCATTGATAAAACAAATTAAAGGGTAATAGAACTCTAGGAATATCTCTTGATAGGTCTCCTTATTAAAATCAAAAATAGTTTATATATAATGGTCGTAGAGGATTTTGAGGTCCATGGGATTGATATTTATGCATTATAGGATAACCATGTATAGTGTTTTTATGGTCCACATTGGTTTTTTATATTGACGATTGAGTGAAACATGGGGATGGGTTCTAAAAAATACAAGATATGGTGCAGGAGGGGGAGGGTGTCCACATATGGCTCAATGATTGTTGACTGGTAGTCCTAAGGGTCAATTGGTGTTACATATACCATACAGATGGGGGAGTTAGATGATTTACGGCGTGCTTGGGGTGTGTCACATCTTCGACATTTGACTAGTAGTGGATCACCTCACTCAGGTGTTGGATTAGATTTAGGAATTCAAACTGTCTTCATGAGAACCATTTATGGTGTTGGGTTGGTTTTGGATAGGTTCATGTGATGGAGGGGTAAGTGGAAGGCTTGAGGTGGTGGCTAAAGGAGTGTGTATGGTATTAGATGATAACCATCTAGATAGGGGATTAGTGTGCATTATAAACACAAGGTTAATGATCAAAATAGATCTCAGTATAACATGATGTATAATTAGATACATGTTGTTTCATTTAGTAATTAAAAAAAATAAGAATTAAAATGTTTATGTCATGTATTTTATTACATGATTTGAAATTGGCTCTTTTAGAACAATTTGGAACCATGTTATTGTCCTTTTCTACTAGAATTCCCCAAGATAAACTAAATTTTAATCTGTCATATTCTATATTATGGTTTTATATATTGGGTTTCTTTCTAGATATCACATAGTTTAATGTATAGATGTTAAAATTTTAGTGCTCAGATGAATTTCATTGTTAGGAAACATCCCTCTTTGAAGGTTTTTAGGGTTTTCAACCATTGAACATTGAATTTGAATATATTTTCCGTCATTCTAAATAAGTATATTCCGATATGGTAATACTTGAATGACCTCAAATTTTCCTAAACATCGATATTTGAGCTTCCTAGGATACATTTTTTAATAGTAGTTTAATAAAAAAACCATATACCCTGTGAAAAATGTTCCTTGTGATGCCTTTATCATCCCATTTCATCGTTTTTTCTATAGATACCAGTATTTTCATAATCATATTTTTTATATCTTCCAAATCAGAAAAAACAGAATCAAAACTTTCCTGGTTATTTTGAGAATCCTGATTAATCATTTCAATTTCCCTTAATTACTGATCTTGTAGTTCTATGTGAAGACGACCACATATTAAATACAGTAATTGGACATGGGTGGTTCCAATGGGTGGATTTTACATAGATCATTATTCCCAAATATTATCATCTATAATCAGAATATAGTTATTTTGATTTTTTCTTACGTTCTGTTCTAGGATATGACTGATTTCTCTCTATAAAATTTCAATTTTCCCACTTCATTATTGGTGTAAGGGAGTTCATGTGTTATACCTGATTCCATATTTCTACAATAGTCTTATCAAAACCTGAATTGAGAAATGTGTCCACTAATCACTGATGTGTATTCTAGGAAACATGAATCTTAATTACACATTTTTCATTAAGAAATTGTTGACCACATTTACAGTGTCAGGAGTGGTAGCTTTCTGTTCACTTTATTTTATAATGTAATGAATACCAAAAAAGATATCAAATTTTCCATTTTATTTAGGAAATATCCCCATGAAATATATTCACCATATGAGGAATAGTTTGAAATACATATTGGTTGTTGGAATCTTCAATTCATTCTTCCAATGATTCCAGTTAGTTGGAACTAATCACACCATTGATAATAATTCATATAACTTGGTGGACTTTTGGCCTGAAATTTCCACTTTATAGGATCTTGTCTACAGTGTGTTATGGTTCATTAATACCCTTAGATGGTGACATGTGAAACATGTCTAACACAAATCGGATCATGTCTCTAGGATGAAATGCGTAACAATCCATCGATACATTGATTAAAAAGGGTTGGTTCTTCTCATTAATATTGATAACATTATACTAAAAATATGTACCTTTACTAGTAGAAGTGGTCTGGTAGAAGAATATTGTTGAGATGTATTTTCCTATTTCTGAAAACCACATGTGTGTCTTCATATTTATGTTCAAGATAGATTCATCAGGGAATTCAACATTGATTTCTAGATCGTAATCACCATTTATATGGGGCAGTCGAGGTAAGGATAGATGGCTAGGGTCATAATTTTCCTTTCCTTAGGAATCCTTTATAATGATGTTGAATAAATTCAGAAATATGGTCCAACATATTGGACTTCGTTTGGATTCCTTTTTATTCTTCACACGTAATAGTGAATCATGGTCAGTGTAGACTATTACGTTTAAAAAAACTAGATATTACCAATGTTTCATGGAAGAAAACACAATTTACAATACATCCTTCCTTGAAGATGTATATTTGTATATAGATTCTATCTATGTATGAGTAGAATAGTAGATGGATCAGAATATATAACTGTCTTCCAATATTTATTGATCGCTAAAAACAATGTCACTAGTATCAAAAATATATTCAAAATATTTTTCTAAATACTGTGTAATGATAATAGGTGCATCATCCAGGATTTTCATTAAATGATGGAATTCCCACAAAAATTATTCATTGAATTTATATATATATATATATATATATTAATTCTATAATAGGTGTGTATATGTGTGGGAAAATTTCACAATATTCTATATGAACCTATGATAATATCTGTCATGTCCTAGAATGCTTTGTATGCCTTTAAATTTATAGGGATGCAGTATATCATTGATCACATTAATATTTGTGGGATCAACATCCAAACCATCATTATATATATTCTCTATGGTATATTCCTCCTTTTACCATAAAATTGAATTTTTTAAAATTTATTTCAACGATCTTCCCTGTATATTGTTGTAAGACTATCTTAATATTTCAGAGGTAGTTCTCAAAAGAGAATACATAAAATATAAATCCATCCATGAACATTTTTATATATTAATCATCATATCATAGAATATATTTGTTATGAACATTTTTATGGTGATTCATGAAAAAGACATAATGTACTAAATTTTTCATTAGGTGAGGGTACAAATGGAAATCATGAATTATTTTTTAGAGTAATTACTTGGGTAGATGGATATATGTCTATATCCTAAATATAAATCATGGAAACTATTGAATTCATTTTCTGAGAGTCTCTCCTTCATCAATCCATGATGGGATATGGAAATTGATCAAGAAATTTACTGCATTTAGTTTTGGATAGTCTCTATATAATAACCATCTACTGATGGTGGGAGATTATATCATTTCATCTTCATCCTTTTGTTCAACATTGAGGGAAAAAATATTTTGAAAAACCTGTAATTATCATATCCTCTCTCTATCATATAATGCGAATATAATTCCATCATATAGTAGTTTTATTACATTTTTATTAACTACCTCACTCATTTAGTAGTTGAGTCACAAATGTATTTATCATTTGGACTTTTCATATTCTTATAAAAAAATTTTATCATTGCATAATGCAAGGAATATTCAATATATTTCATCCACTACACATGAAAATTGGGGTTTTTATGTCAAAATTGGACATTAATTAATTTTTCTTCTTTTGGTTATGATATCACTAATTTAATGATAATTTTATCCATAATAATTATCTCTATAAATTAATACAAAACTGTAGGTTGGAAGGGTTTCAGTACTTTTTTCACTGGCTGAATGTCTCATGGAATGAATGGAGGTATATTTTATAATATAAGAGTATATATATAATTAAAATCCCCAAATACATGTCCCTACTCTTCTGCATGGGGAATATCATCTCTTTTGTCTATGATGTTTATGTAGTCATCTCTTTCGTCTTTAAGAAAGATAGTTTTTTATTCAAAAAAATAATATATTTTATTTGTTAGTTCTAACACATGTTGTTCATCTCCAATGTGAAATATGAGTCTACCATGAGACAAATAAATCAATACCTTACCAGTGTCACAGAATTTTCATCCTATGATGAATTTAATGTCTCCTTCCCATTCAATGTTAGAAATGTTGAAATGTGGAAGAAAATTATCATTCCAACATTGACTAGGAAAATCGTTAGAGGTAATCAATTATAAATTACTGATTAGACATGTATTTGGATTTCCACTCTAGTCAGTTTGAGTTCCTCATGTCCTAGTTTGTGGAATACACTCATTAGAATGGGGATAATGTTGCCTCCTAAATTACACAAGTCTATTCTGATGTTTCATTCACCTATAGTGCCTGGAATTGAAAAGAACACAGTATATCCAATTTTTTGTGGGATTTTATGATGAAAATTTTCATAAAAATATTTATTAATATAAATGACTCCCTTGTAATAAATTTTACTTTTTTTTGGAATGCAATTTAAAAAATATTTCATAGGCTCTAATTTTGGAAAAAAAATTACATTATAGATTTTTTATGTGAAATTGATTGAACATATACTTAATTTTATTTTATATCCCTTTGATCCTAAATTGACTAATTATTTATAAAAAAACATGTGATGGTTTATAAGCTTATTTAAGAATGTATATTCCTTCATTATGTTTCTATTTTGTTGGGGCTTTTGAATATTATGATACTTCATGAGGTATCTTTTGGGATGCTTCAAATTTTTTATATTTTTCATCTTGTATTTTTGTATGATTCTTTACTTCTTAATATATTTTTCATTTCCTTTTAATGGTTTTTGAAATTCATTCACATTCCTTATCATCAAAACCACTTTCTTTTTTTCTCCCCTCAAGTATGTCTCTGTTTTACAAGGTAGAGTACTTGGAAATCTCAATGATAAGGTCATTGAGATCTGACCCATTTGATGATTGAGTATATGATTACCTATAATTTGATTGAAAATTTAAATCTATTTAGTGGTTATCCTATGATATTTCCATTAGAAGAAGGCTGAGAGTAGATTATACAATTTTCACTGAAGTTGAATGGCATTTTGTTGAGGTATTTGTGTGGATAGTGAATTTTCATTCTCTAGGAGGGGAGGGGTTTTCCATTACTTATTATAGTGTTATAAGAATATGATTAAATGTTTAATATCATAGTATTATAATGATTATGAATTATTCATGATAAAATTATTTCTTTTGTTATAAAAGATTGTTTATTATTTATATTGAACTAGACTATGATGATAATAATATAGTGGTAGTTGAAACATTTGATTTCACTGATTTTAATTAATGTAATTAAAATAATGGATTTTTTCTATCAACACCTACCATGAAGTCTAGATATCAGGTTGAGACAACACAAGTTTTAGTATATTATATCTCTATTAGAGGAGAATTAAGGGGGAGGGGTGCGACAATTATCTTAATGGATTCCACCTTCATAGTTATAGACTCTACTTATGCTTCTATTTGAATGCTTTCTCCAATATGGTGGATTCCTCAATGGGGAGGTCTACTATTACTCCACTGTATACTTGGATTATTGTAGACATAATATAAAATTTCTTATCTCGTCTCAGTTTATTTGAACACCTACCCTCCAACCATGACACAATCAACATCTATCAAAGAAATTTCATTGATACCTTGAATTAAAATTTGAAATTTTATTGGTATATCAAAATTGTGATGTGAGAACATTTGATTGAGTTCCTTGAATATTTTCCATGATTCACATACTGACCCTCCATTTGATAAAGAAATATTCAGGATATCATTAAAATATTTCCATGTCTGGATATGTAATATGTACTTGACTATAAATTTCATGGTGAAATCATTCAATGTATTGATGAACTCTGGTGAATTAATTTTTAGCCAATACATGGATCGATCTAGTAGGGATAATGTAAATTCTCCTAGTATTATACTATAATATGATAACCCCTATATGAGAATGGTATCATAAACGTCATGTATGTTTTCTACATGTTAATAGGGATATATACATTGAATCCCAACAAACTAACAAATATTCTGGATCATATAAATGAGTCTATATTTAATCCAGAAGGTGTATGACAGAATTGTAGGGCTTACATTACATATTTTATTCACCAATGATTAATGGTATCTGTAATCTATATTATTGTGTTCTTGTGGAAATTTCTATTCTCCATGTTTTTTGGGTTTTTTATTCTGGAAGTTGGCTTGATCGTGACCATCATGAATGATTTGTTTGGGAATTTTTGAACAAAAACACGTTCTTTCTTACCATTTAGTATTAGGATAAAAAGTAATAAGTTCTTCATCCTCTAGGTTCCTTGATGGAGTCTGGGGCCCTTGATGAAATCACAAAATAGAAAGGGTCTACATGTAAGGAAATACAAGGTTCATGTTGTAGGTTTCAATTCTATAGAATAGTTTTTGATCCCTGAAAATGGGGAAGAACTTTATTCACATGCATGCCTCGTTAAATTATCATGGGTAATTTTTGATTATATAATTATTCCCAAACTACACATGTTATAAAGGTGTAGAATAGTGATTGGGTAGGGTCATTTACAAAGGGATTGATCTGGATAATAGGATCCAACCCTCAGATCCATATGTGTAAGACTACTCACATAATGGTCGAGAATTTGAGTAAACTATTAGAAAGGAATTTGGGATTATGAAAATATAATTACATGTGGTCATCCCAAATTTAATGATTCTGGTAGAAGGATAATTTTAATCATAACATATAATAGTATTATTTATTAATTTGTAAAGAAAGATAATGTCACTTACTTAATATGGACAAAAAACATGATCTATCCCATAGGTATCTATTCCATGATCAATAGATTGATAACATCATAGATACATTAATACTAGCCACTAAGTCTGAACGTATCACATGTAATTAGTCACAAACTTTTTCAATCCTATTAGGTAAGGTTTTTATTCATACACCCCATGGTATGGGATAATTCAAATAAATATATAATAAATCATTCGATTACATAATTAATAATCGTAGTTTTATCAAGTTGAGAAATAATGATTTTTTTAATGATTAAAAACCACAACTCCGCCCACCCTTCTCTTTATTACAAACATAAACATGATTTATTACATAGAAAAATTCACTTGATAAAATATAGAAGACAGAGATGTGTAGTGTCTTTGGGGATTAGGAACATTACATTACAATTTAAAACATATGACACAACATCTTATTGAAAACTTCCATTACATGAACCCTACATTCCCTCGTACTTAGCATTGCATGGGATAACATGAGGACATGGATAAGAAAAAGATGATAAATAATTCCTAGTAAGGGAGTGATGAAGGCATAACATGAAAGATAATATAAATGTTTGGCGGTATTACTATCAATGGACCATAAGAGAAACATGAACATAAACCCATGATATATCATGATTAACCTAACATGGAAATTTGGAAACAAGATTTAACATGATATTAGTATTAGCCAAGGATCATTGCACATGGAGCACAATTAAACAATAATTTCACTTTAATTATCATGATTAAACCATCATTTCACCGAACATATCATGATATTAATATTTATCCAATGCATTTGAGCGCTATAAGGGTGCACCTTTATTAATCATTTCATTTCATTCATAAGTGTGCCACATGAATCATAAAAAATGGACTAAATCAGAATCATTTATTCCACAATAAAGGGATGTGGAATACATACATGATATTTTATAATCAATAAGTTAATGTGCATAAAGGTGAATACCATTGATAGAGAAATGGGCATGGTATTACATACACAATGACATTGTCTTCAAAAATCGGTGCAATTTCAGCAGCATATCAACGTGACATAATTTTTTTTAAATGGTTTCCTATATATAAATGGGTATCTTATCGTATTTAAAAGAAATGTATTGTAAGGGTTTAATATGGAAACATTTCCAAATATAATTAAAGAAATTTAGATTCACAATACAAAGGAATTGTTTGAATTTATATGACGGGAGAGAAATTCCTTACAGGATTTCGGCATGGTAACGGTGTACATGGGAGGCATTACATGAGTGTTAAATGGGTATATAATAATTAAAAAAATAGGTCTCTATGGCTTAGGTGAAAATAATACCACAACATTTACAATTGAAAATAAAAGTGCATAAAAATATTAAGAAATTCAGGTAAGAAGAGGAAAGAATGAATCCATTACTTGGAAATGTGATCCCAAAGGCTTGGGATAGACTTGATTGAGGCTTCAAGGGAGCTTAGGGTGTCTTCAGAGGATTCTTGAGAGAGGAGCGAAGAGTTTGGAAGAACTACAAAGGATTTTAGTGAAGTGGAAGTGGGACCATGGGTGGGTTTATATATTGAAATGAGAGGGAATTCATTATTATTTTGGATTGAGACACCACATATTAAACTAAGCAAAACCATAATCCGGACGATGGTTTTTTCCCATGGTTTTTTCTAAAGGGGATTTGAAAAAATATATTTTATACATCCAATTGAGGAACTTATTAAAATATTAGGGTTGCTTATGTGGAGGTGACTCGCTGTATCAAGGAAAAAATTTAAAAATACAAAATGTTATATAACTCTTTGAGGGTCCACTAATTCTTTTTAAAATAAACAAAGAAACTAAAAATAACATTGTTTTAATTGTAAAACATATATTGTCCGAATATAATGTATATATTATTTTATTAAATCACTATTGGGTCATTATGATGTCATAAAACACATTATATATTTAAATGGTATTTAATTTTAACACAAAAGTCCGAGTGTCTCTGAAAATAATGAAAAAATCGCTATTGGATAATTTCGATGTCCCAATTCAAAAATTAATATTAGTTTTTTCTAAATAATTTTCTAAATCTGTGAATTTTTACTTTTAAAATAAAAACCAACAATTATAAAAATTTAATAGGTTTTGACAAAAACATTTTTCAAGCCTTAATAAAAATTACAATAGAATTAATAAAATAAGATGATAATTTTTATTCAATAAAAAGTAAATTAAAAATGATAATAATATTTTATTAAAATCTTATTTAATTAAAATATCCATTAATTCAGCAGAATTGATTTCTTAGTTGAATATAAACAAAAAATTCTATTTGTTTCTTAAAAATTAATTACAAAGTAACAATAATAGAAACAATGCATATTCTATATAAAATAACAATGTATATAATATTAGTACTAATTTATTATTACATAACCTCTTAAAAAACCTTCTTAAGTCATTAGGGTACGGTTTGTGATGGTAGCAGACTCTTGGGGTGGCTCAGATAACATTGTTCGAGTTGTAATCTCTATCAAAATCCACTTCTCTAATAGGTGGTTCTGCTCGAGCATAACGTATTCAAGCTCAACATGGGCTTGGTCAAGATCGAAGCCCAATGTCGCCACCTCCATTCTGATCACCGAAAAATGTTATTTGTATGGGGAATGTCTACTTGATGATTCCATGGATACCTTTGTCTGAGTAAATTGGATTTGGTAAATCCCTATATTTATTCAAATTAAATTATCATTATTCAAGAGCTATATTAGAGAGGGTCAGAATTCATAATGGTAATTTAAAATAAAAAAAGAAAAAAATTTCACATTTTATATAATCATTTTAAATAATGAGACATTTATTTAGATCAAGAGTAATTTTCATTAATGAAAGTTTGGGTCGTTACGATCTCCCCCCCTTATGAAATTTCACCGTACATATTTCCTTTTCATGTAATAAAATAGATGTGGGTAACTCTGATTCATTATTTCCGCCATTTCCCACATTTCTTTTTCCAACATATGGATTCGCCACAACACCTTGATGAGGGGCATTGTCTTATTTCGTAGAACCTTTTCTCTATGATATATAATCTTCACTGGTTGCTCCTCATAAGAAAGATCATCCTCCTATTGTGCAACCTCTAAATAGAGTACTTGTGAAGGGTCTAGTATGTACTTCCGTAAGAAGGATACATGAAATAACTCTTAAAACATGGAAATGGTCGGTGAAACTGCTAGTCGATAGGTTACAACCCTGACACGATTAAGAAACACTAAGGGGTCGATATACCATAGACGTAACTTTAATTTCTTTCCAAACCACATGACTTCCATCCATAGAGATATGCGTAGAAATACCATGTCTCCAATGTTGAACTCAAGGTATCGTCGAAGGTTATCTGCATAACTCTTCTATCAACTCTAGGCTTCCTTGATATGCTGCTGAATGGTTTTCACCTTATCCAACATTTCCTCGACCATTTCCAGTCCTACCATCTTACCACTCCAGCAAGCTCGCCATGTGGTTAATAAACAGAATTTAATATACTTATATATATTAATTGATAAAACAAATAATACATAAATAATAGCTATAAACTCGATAAATAATAATTAATAAATAACTAATAATAGATATAAATAATAAATAATAAATAATAGATATAAAAAATAAAAAATAAAAAATAAATAAAAAATAAAAAATATTCAATAATCAATAATAAATAATCAATAATCAATAATCAATAATGAATAATAAATAATAAATAATAAATATTAAATATTAAATATTAAATATTAAATATTAAATAAATAAATATAAAAAATAAATAAAAAATAAATAATAAAAAATAAACATAAAAAATAAATAATAAATAATAAATAAGTATAAATAATTAATAATAAATAAATATAAATAATAAATAATATATAATATATAATATATAAATAAAAATAATAAATAATAAATAATAACTAATAAATAATAACTATTAAATAAATATAAATAATAAATAATAAATAATACATAATACATAATAAGTAATAAGTAATAAATAATAAATAAATATAAATAATAAATAATAAATAACTATAAATAATAAATAAATATAAATAATAAATAATAAATAAATATAAATAATAAATAAATATAAATAATAAATAATAAATAATAAATAATAAATAATAAATAATAAATAATAAATAATAAATAATAAATAATAAATAACAAATAATTAATAATTAATAATAAATAATAAATAATAGTTATAAATAATAAATAATAAATAATAAATAATATATATAAATAATAAATAATAAATAATAAATAATAAAAATATATAAGAAATTAGAAATAATAAATAATAAATAATAAATAATAAATAATAAATATTAAATATTAAATATTAAATAATAAATTATAAATAATAAATAATAAATAATAAATAATAAATAATAAATAATCAATAATCAATAATCAATAATAAATAATAAATAATCAATAATCAATAATCAATAATCAATAATGAATAATAAATATTAAATATTAAATATTAAATATTAAACAAATAAATAATTAATAATAATTAATAAATAAATATAAATTATAAATTATAAATAGATATTTTTAATAAATTATAAATAAATATAAATAATAAATAATAAATATAAATAATAAATAAATATAAATAATAAGTAAATATAAATAATAAATAATTAACAATAAAAAGTAAAAAATAACTAATAAATAAATATAAATAATAAATAATAAATAATACCTAGTACATAATAAATAATAAATAATAAATAATAAATAAATATAAATAATAACTAATAAATAAATATTAATAATAAATAAATATAAATAATAATTAATAAATAAATATAAATAATAAATAATAAATAAATATAAATAATAAATAAATATAAATAATAAATAATAAATAATAAATAATAAATAATAAATAAACATAAATTATTTATATATATAAATAATAAATAATAAATACTAAATACTAAATACTAAATAATAAATAATAAATAGTAAATAATAAATAATAGATAATAAATAATATATAATATATACATAATAGATACAAATAATAAATAATAAATAATAAATAATAAATAATAGATATAAATAATAAATAATAAATAATAAATAATAGATATAATTATTAAATATTAAATAATCAATAATCAATAATCAATAATCAATAATCACTAATCAATAACGAATAATAAATAATAAATAATAAATAATAAATAATTTATAATAAAATATAAATAATAAATAATAAATAATAAATAATAAATAATAAGTAATAAATAATCAATCATCAATAATCAATAATCAATAATCAGTAATGAATAAAAAATAATAACTAATAAATAATAAATAATAAATAATAAATAATAACTAATAAGTAATAAATAATAACAAATAAATAAATATAAATAATAAATAATAAATAAATATAAATAATAAATAATAATTAAATATAAATAATAAATAAATAGAAATAATAATTAATAATTAAATATAAATAATAAATAATAAATAATAAATAATAAATAATAAATAATAAATAATAAGTAAAAAATAAATATAAATAATAAATAATAAATAAATATAAATAATAACGATTAAATATATATATAATAAATAAATTTAAATAATAAATAATAAATAATAAATAATAAATAATAAATAATAAATAATAAATAATAAATAATAAATAATAAATACATAATAAATATATATAATAAATAATTTATAATTTATAATTTATAATACATGTAAATAATGAATAATAAATAATCAATAATAAATAATCAATAATGAATAATAAATAATCAATACTAAATAATAAATTTAAAATTTAAAATATTAAATAAATAAATATAAATAATAAATAACAAATATTAAATATTAAATTAATATAAATAATAAATACTAAATAATAAATAATAAAGAAATATAAATAATAAATAATAAATAAATATAAATAATAAATAAATATAAATAATAAATAATTAATAATTAATAATAAATAATAAATAAAAACTAATAAATAAAAACTAATAAATAAATAATAAATAATAAATAATAAATAATAAATAATAAATAAATATAAATAATAAATAATAAATAAATATAAATAATAAATAAATATAAATAATAAATAAATATAAATAATAAATAAATATAAATAATAAATAATAAATAATAAATAAAGATAAATAATAAATAATAAATAAAAAATAAAAAATAAAAAATATAAAATAAAAGATAAAAAATAAAAAATAAAAAATAAAAAATAATAATTAATAAATAATAATTAATAAATAATAAATAATCAATAATCAATAATCAATAATCAATAATCAATAATCAATAATCAATAATCAATAATGAATAATAAAAAATAAAAAATAAAAAATAAAAGATAAATATTTAATAATAAATATTAAATATATAAATATAAATAATAAATAATTATTATTAAATATTAAATAAATATAAATAAAAATTAATAAATAATAAATAATAAATAAATATAAATAATAAATAAATATAAATATTAAATATTAAATACTAAATAAATATAAATAATAAATAATAAATAACAAATAAATATGAATAATAAATAAATATAAATAATAAATAATAAATAAATAATAAATAATAAATAATAAATAATAAATAATAAATAAATATAAATAATAAATAACAAATAAATATAAATAATAAATAATAAATAAATATAAATAATAAATAATAAATAATAAATAAATATAAATAATAAATAATAACTAAAAACTAATAAATAATAACTAATAAATAAATATAAATAATAAATAATAAATAATAAATAAACATAAATAAATAATAAATAATAAATAATAAATAATAAATAACCAGTTCCAAATAATAATTAATAAATAAATTAAAGTATATAATAAATAATAAATAATAAATATTAAAGGAAACACATGAAAATGAATGAAAAGACGTGATAAGGGATGAAAAATCATGAAAACGCATGAAAAAAGATGGAGAAGCATATGAAGAATGTGGCATTAGAAAGAATGAGAACGCATGAAAACTCGTGACAACTCTGGAAAACTCCTTAATAATTCATCATAATAACCCATAAAAACCCATTTATAAAGATAACAAGTCATGGAAACCCAAATAAACAGTAATAAATGGTGCAACCGTTAAAACCCGTCAAAACGGTCATAAAGAGGCAAAAACATTGGACTCACATTAACGGATATAACTTATGATCCGAGTGTCCGTTTTAGATCCGCGACCTATCAAATCAAAGATCCTGAAACGATCTTCGACCTGAAAGGTGAATGAGTCTAAATAGATAGGCGAATCAGATGTTATGACCATTTAAAAAAAATTGACGGGGAACGGGTGCTAGAAACGAGGCATTGAAAAACATAACAAACCCGATACCCACTAAAAAACCCATAATATATGATCTAGGTGTACATGTGGGCGCCGCGACCATTTAAACAAAAGCTCATGGAACGAGCTATAATCTGGCAGGTGGAGGAGGCCGAACTGACAAACGGATCGAAAGTTAAGTCTGTTTGAAGACAAGTTCGACGGGACACCGGTGAGGGAAATGGGGTTTTGGAGGCCATCAGAGGGGTTTTTTGGGTCGAAAAACATGACAGAATCTTTCTTGTATCGAATTGGTACGTAGCTCTCTTCGCTGGCTTTGATTTGATATGTGGTATAGCACAAACGGACACCCGGAGCGAACGTTATGGCCGTTTGAAGTTGAAGAAATTTTTTCAACATTTTTATAACTATTATATCATCCGCACCTCAGACCGTCTCGTGGTTTTGATTATATTTTCCTCTAGATCTCTTCATGAGCTTCGATTTTAATGGTTGTGGCACTTCAACGGATGCCCGGATCAAAATTTATGGTCGTTTTAGTGATTTCGGGGTTTCTCGTATTTTTTTATTTTTTCATTTCATTTCGCGGTGGTTTTACAGAAACCGCCGCTAGTCCTCGAATAAAATTAATAAAAATAAATAAAAATATATAAAAAAAATTTCCGTTTAACGGCGGTTTTTAAAACCGCCGCGAAATGGCGGCCCGAAACGCGTTTCGTGGAGGTTTTAAAAACGGCCGTGAAAAAACCGCCGCTAAATGGAGGTTTTCTTGTAGTGGGAGTATGAGAGGCAATACTGAAGTTCAATTCCATATCCAAAGCATGTTGAATAATATACCAAAACATAGAGGTGAATCATGGATCTCAATCGGATAAAATAGATAGTGGTATTCCATGCAGCCTTACCACTTCCCTAATATATATTTGTGTTAGTTGATCCAATGAGAAATCCTTCCGAATAGCAATTAAGTGTGCAGACTTTGTGAGACGATCCACAACAACCATGATTGCATTGTTGTCTTTAGATGTCTTTGTAAGTCCAATAACAAAGTCCATGATGATGTTCTCTAATTTCCATACTGGTATATGTAATGGTTGCATCATTCCCTTAGACATCTGCCACACTCCCATCTCTCACTGACACAGTAGGAACCTTTCTGTATACTTAGTGATCTCTTAATTCATATTTTCCCACCAATAATGCTCTAGGTGATCTCGATACATATTTTTGATTCCTGGGTGAATAGAGAAATTCAAAATATTGGCATCATCTAAAAGTTCCCTCTTCAACTCCAGGCATGATGGAACACATAGTCATTTCCCAAATCTCACAATTCCTTCTTCATTAACATTGAAATATGATGGTTTCCTTTTTCAGAGAGCTTCCACTTATTACTGAATTCCCACATCATCCTTTTTAATATCTTATAACTTTTCCAAAAGAGACAGTAGAGAAATCTTCTCTGAAAGGATTAATGATGATCCTTTCTTTATTATTCCCATGTCTATCTTCATCAAATCGTTGTTGATTGGATATTATTCAATTCTCATAAATGATATTATTGTTGGGTACTTTCTATATAGATAATCCTCCACCTTTTCCGCTTTCCCAGGGTGTTAATGGAATGATTTTTCATAGTCTTTGATCATATATATCCTTCTTTGTTGAAGCATGTTCAACTCTTTATGTGTGAATATATACTTGAGGCTTTTGTTGTCCGTATATATTTCACACTTCTCCCCAATGAGATAATACTGCCAAATTTTTTAAACAATTAAAACTACAACCAATTCCAGATCATGTGTTGGATAATTCATCTCATGAAAATTCAATTGCATTGAATCATTGGCACTGAATTTCTAATTTTGTATCAACAAACAACCCATTTACTTCTTCAATGCATCACTGAATACCATAACATGTTCTTCTGCTGTGGGTAATGTGATCATGGGCACAATGATAAGCTTGTTTTTCAATTACTTGGAGCATTGTTTGCATTCAATAATCCAAGAAAACATTACTCCCTTCTGAGTTAGTATGGAATGATGGTTGGACAATCATGTTAAATTTCTCACAAATCGTTGATGATATCCACTTACCCCAAAAAGATGTAGATATCTATTACAGATGTTGTCCTTGTTCATTCCTCTATTACTGCTATCTTGGAGAGATCCAAAGATATCCCATTGCCTGTGATGATATTACCGATGAATGCGACTTCCTTCAACCAAAACTCACACTTTTTGTATTTTACATAGATCTTCTACATTCTCAAGGTATCTATTATAGGTTTTAGATGATTCTCATGATCCTCCTTGGTTTTGGAGTATATTAGAATATCAATTATAAAGATGACAACATGTTTGTTGAGGTAATATCTAAAGAACCTATTCATCAATTCCATGAAGATGGCTGGAGAATTAGTGAGTCAGAAATCCATTACTATGAATTCATAGTTCCCGTATCTCATTCGAAAAGCAATCGTGGGGATATATCCCTTCTTTGCGATTACTTGATAATATCACGACCGCAAAACTACCTTGGAGAAGTATTGTGCTCCACATAGCTGATCAAACAAGTCATCAATTAGTGGTAGAAGATAAATGTTATTTATCAGGATTATGTTAATCTCATGATAATCGATGCAAAGCTACATTGACCCATCTGTTTTCTTGAGAAAGAGGATTGGTTCACCCCATGGTGATGCACATGGGCATATAAATCATTTATCATTATTTTTCTTGTAGTTGTTTCTTTAGCTCCTCAAGTTCCAAAATATACATTCAATACAGATTCATGGATATTGGAAATTCCCTAGATATAATATCATTTAATTATTCAACATCTTTTTTAAGAGGAAGACCAGACAATTCCTCAGGAAACACTTCAACGAATTCCCTCATAATAGCCATGTCTTCAAGGTTGGTTTCTTCCTTTTACTCAATCATCTGTGCCAGATATGCATGCTCAAAGGGTAGTAATATCCATGCTTGATATGATGAAGATAAATAAAATTCATCTTATTCCATTCAATTGTACTGAATAGGGTGTCAATTCATTACATGGAAAGTGATTTCTCTCTCACAGCAATTTATGATGGCTCTAAATAAGGAAATCCAATCCATGCTAAGAATTGCATCAAATTCTACCAGAGGAAGTTTGATGAGGTTTTCCAAGATGTGCAAGCCACCAATTATGACAGGGGTGGATTTATATTCATGTGATGCAATGATTTCCCCATTTTTTGTACTCACCGACATCTTTACTTCCATGATTTGTAGTGGTGTTGGTATTGTTCTACTAAACATTCGAGATATTAAAGAATGCATAGAACTATAGCCGGTAACCCTACCTTTCACTTTATGATTATGGTTATACTCTATCAATTATATAATTAGGGATAAGTATCTTAAATAGTAATACACATAAAATGTAATATAAGGACAAAATTGATTACTTATAAATAAATTTTATTTCCTTAACATACGATTTTATAGGCTTCAATCGATGTTACAATTGATCTACATTATAGCATAAATTTTTAGGGGATTTCTTTTAATTACAATAATAATGCTACATACTAAGCTTGTTAATTTACCAATGCATATCCCTTGGGAGTTTCATAACCACGATTGCATCAAGGCATGTTGTAGTGTTCCAAGATACCTCATGTCAAACCTAAAACTCCTTGTCGAGGTTTTCACCACTAGGTACATCTTTTCTAGAGACATCTTTACCTGATCGTCTCCAGACATGAATGTATTTTCTTGATAAACCACTTACTCAGTACCCAAAAAAATTGGGATTTGTTATTATACATAGTCATGTCTCTAAGGCATCACTAGGGTTTTCTAATCATAATCCCAAAAATAAATTAACAATCCCTCTAATACCGACTGTGAAAACCCTAATCATTATTAAACAATTAGACATGATTTATTACATATAAAACATTACTTGATACAATAAAAATGATTGGGAGGTCTAGTGTCTTTGAGTATTAGGAACATTACATACCAACTTAAAACATAGTATGCAATATCTTATTGAAAACTACCTTTACATGACCTCAACATTGCCTCATTCTTAGCATTGCAAGGGATAACCTAAGGACATACATAAGAAAAGGGTGAGCTACAAAGCCCAGTAAGTTAGTGAAAAAGGAAGAACATGAATAAAGAAATACATTTTAGTAAATACACATATCAATGGATCATAAGAGAAATGTGAACATAATGGCATGATATAACATGATTAACATTACATGGAAATGTGGCAACAACATTTAAAATTATTTTAGCATGAGACAATTCTAGTTGCACATGGATCATGAGTAAACTCTCATTTCACTTGAATTAGAATGAGTATACCCTCATTTCACTCTATGTATAATGGTACTAATCTTTACCCAATGCATTGGAGTGCTATCAGGGCACACCCTTTTTAAACTTTTCATTTCATGCATAAGTGTGCCACATGGATCAAAAAAACAGGGAATCAATCATAATAATTTATTCCACGATAAAGGGATGTTTAATATATAGATGAAGATTTGTAATCAATAAATAAATATTCATAAATTTTTATACAATTGATATATAAATGGACATGGTATTCACTACTCAATTACATTGGCATGGGAAATTGGTAAAATTTCGGTCGTATAACGATATAAAATAAAAATTCTTAAAAAGGGTTGATGAGAGAAAAAATGGGTTTATCATAATATTTAAATGAAATAGACAGTATGTGGTTCATATAGAAACATGTACCAACATAATTAAAGGAATTAAGATTCATAATACAAAGGAGATGTTTGAATGTAAATGAGGAGAGAGGAATTCCTTACGGAATTTCGGCATTGTAACAGGTGTACATGGGAGGCCTTAAATTAGAGTGAATGGGGCATATAATAATTAAAAAATATAGAGGGAAATATGGTGTAGGTTTTAAATCCGACCCCAAAATTTATAAATGAATATAAAATGGCATAACAATATTACGAAATATGGATAAATAGAGGAAGGAAGGGATCCCTTACATGGAAGTGTGATCCTAATGGATTGGGAGAAGCGTGAGAGAGGATTCTTGGGATCACGGGGCACCTTGTGAGGATTCTAAAGAATATATGGAAGAGGTTGGATGATCTCAAAAGGATTTTAGTGAAGATTAAGTGTGACCATAGATGAGTTTATATAGGAATGGAGAGGAAATTCATTATTATTTAGGTTTGGGACACCACACATTTTACTAATCAAAAAACACAAAACAACTTATGGTTTTTGGCCGTTTTTCCCAAATTGGAGTAAAAAATTAAATTTTATATGTTCAATGTACTAACTTCTTAAAATAGTAGGGATTCTTATGTGGAGGTGGGTCACACTCTCAAGGAAAACAATTTAAGAAGACAAAATGTTGTTTAAGTATTGGAGGGTCCACTAATGATTTTTAAAATAAATCAAAAAAACAAAAATTCACATTATATTAATGGTAAAACATATATTGGCAGAAAATAATGTTTATAGTATTTTATTAGATCACTATTGGTTCATTATGATGTAATAAAACAAAATTTATATTTAAATAGTAATTAATTTTTACCCAAAAATTCGACTGTCTCAGAAAATTATGAAAAATTCATAGTTGGATAATTTCAACATTCTGATTACAAAAATATTATTATATTTATCTAAATAAATTTCTAAATATGTGAATTTTGAATTTTAATATAAAAATCGTCATTTATAAAAAATTCATTGGTTTTGAAACAAACAGCTTTCAAAACGTAATAATAATTACAGTTGCTTTAATAAATTTATATGATAATTTATATTTAATAAAAAGTAATCTAATAATAATATTATTCATTTATTAAAATACTATTTTATTCAAAAATCCATTAATTCATCAAAATTGATTTCTTAGTTGATTATTAACTGAATATACTATTTGTTCTTTAAAATCTATTTACAATGTAACAATAATATAAAGAATGTATATTCTTTATAAAAGAATAATGTAAATAATATTAGTACGTGGGTCTTGTTAAATAACCCCTTAAAACGCCCACATGGGACCTTATGGTAAGGTACATGATGCTAACAGAGTCTGGGGGTATCTTAGAAAGCATTGTTCGAGTGATAATATCTATCAACTTCCACATCCCTCGAATGTGGTTTCGCTCGAGCATAACGTATTGAAGCTCATATTGGGATTGGTCAAGATCAAATCCCAATGACACCGCCTCCTTTCTGAGCTCTAACAAATGGTCTTTGTATGAGGAAATTCTAATGAATGAGGCAATCGCTTCCTTTTTCTGAGTAAATTGGATTTGTTAAAGTCCTATACTTATACTAATCATGTGATCACTGTTCAAAAAATATATTAAAAACAGTCACAATTCATAATTTTATTTTAACATACAAAACATAAAACCTAAAAATATCACATTTTATATAAAAAGTCTATATAATGAGCCATTTATTTAGATTAAGTGGAATTTTCATTAAATTAATTTTTGGTCGTTACACCTACCATCTTCCACAAACCTATTCGCGTGAGCCACTCTTGGAATAATCAATTAAATATGCATACTGAATTAGAAGCATATTTAACATAGGAACATTGATTTATATTAAGTAGTTATATATTTTCCTTTCAATTAAAATAACCATAAAAAATCAGTCACAATTTCAACAAAAAACATACTTTAATCAATTATTATGGGACAACATTGAAAGGGTTTATCATCCAAGAATGAATGGAATTAAAAAAACATGTAACTCAGTATTGTTGATGAAAAAGTATATAGAACACATTGAATTTTTATTCTCAATGATTTTATAGGCAACATAATAATATAAATTGATGAATTTTTAGTTGAATAGAGAAGCGATAAGAGATGAAGAAAAAATATGAGTGAAAAAAATAAAAGTTTTTTTCCAAATTATATTGATATTGTTCATGGTTGAGTAGTAAATACATGGTTTACTGAATCACGTGTAAAATATGTCATTTCATGTAATTTCAATCCATAATTTTCTCAATGGAATTTGTATTTAGCAAGATCCACGACATAAATCATTGATATTTGTATTTTTGAATTTACTAATGACTTGTAACTACTCTTCAGGAAATGTTTCATTTTTTATCATTATCATTAATGGGGGTTTTTAATTTCAATTGTAACAGGACCTATATTGGAATCTTATGTCATGAAATCATTTTCTATCATGTAATTCCTTCAAAACATGCTTCACGTCTTCTGATAGATTGTTAATGATTCATACACATTAGTGAAGTGAATATCAGAACATGAAATTATTATTCATACCTATTTTCCTTACCTTTTTATTTGTTTCGTGAAAAAATAATCCCTATAGTAGTAAAAACATACCGAGTGTATTATGGAGAAAAACATGAAAATTCCTTAATTAAATTACTGTGAAATGATTATACTATATCATTTTTCAAATTCCAATTTAAAAAATGAGTATTTATACTCTTATGGTCGTGTATGTTAACCTTGACTAATGGTATTACATAATTACGAGTGATCCTATTCCACTATGAAATTCATGGAAGTGAGAATTAATAATGTACATAATTTTATATGAGTATTTTTTCCAAAAAAATTATTTATTATCCCTATGTTATTTTTATCATAGTTCATGTTCATTGGTTCTTTTATTTTCCATGTACTGTGTACTATCAAAAACTATTCCATTAATAAATATTAAGATCATTTATATAGAGGATGTGGATTTGAAAATATAATATCATATCCTGATAACCATATATTTAAGTTATGTTTATGTTATCATTTTCAATCCCCTTGTATAACCATAATGATAATAAGAGATCTATATTTCATAAGATTCCATTCCTGACTTATTTAATGTATGAAATGTCTATGAATGGTTATAGTTTTCAAGAACACAAGTGGAGATATATTAGATCAAACAACAATAAGTTACATACATATCAATGTTTCTTATGATATGTGACATATATGATTCTGGAGTGGATCAAAATTTTACTTATAGAATATTCATCCATTATGATATAATAATTATAAAGGAAATTTTTTTTTATTAATTTTGGAATTTTATTAAAGATAAGTTATCTTTAGAAAATTGGACGAGAAAACATTACAAAGAAAATTTTAGATAATCCTAAATGTAAGATAACTTCATAGGATTTTTTAATAAATGAGTATTCTTTTTATGAAAAATAAACTGTTTATGTATTATAAAACATGATATTGTTTTTAAATATTTGAATATTTTAGAAGGAACACTAAATTGCATGGTCCACTATATTATTTTTATCATTCTATAACTAGGTTGGTGTTCCATTACCATACACCAAGTCTTTCACTACAAGTGGATATAATTAGGATAATTCAAATTTAACTAATGAATGATTATGGAGGAATAGAAAATATGATATAAATAGTTGACATATGTAAATAATATTGATTCTTAGATAAAAAATATTTTTTCATGTTTTAAATATCATATAAATTATTTTTTATTATTATATGATTTATCTTTTTGGAGACCACAACTATGACTATGATTTTTTAAGTTAATGGATAGAACCCAAAGGAACCATGTTAATGTTGACTGCAATAGGAAATAAAATGAATTTATTGGTAAGGAACTAAATAATATTGACACAAGAATGGAAACTATTATTTATATTCTTACTTAACATTAGTAATAAAATAATAATGTGGAAATTCCAATTGAAAAAATAAGGGAAACTTTTTTTAGTCTTTTATGGGGAGACATAAATCTTCTTTTACTAGGTTAGAAAATCGATAATTTATTTAGAATTATATCCAAATCACAAAAAAATCCCATTATACAATTGTTAAAATTATTTATATATAATGTTTTAGTTTATCATTTTGAGGTGAAACAGATCAATGGTTAACTGTTTTCATGATATTGATCAAATATGATGAAATGGACTCTATGTTGTGCATTGAGTTTAAGAGGTTGTGATTAAATGTTTGATTTCATCATATTCTTAATATTAATATGGAGATTGAATTAATTATGATAAAGCAGAAGCATGATGAGTGTTTTAGTTCCTATATGGGTAATTTTCAAAAAATAAATGGAATAAATAATATATTTTTATAAAACATAATTTTTTGGTTGAATGATACTTTAATTTTGTAAAACTAGGTCTCCAAATTGAATTATCTTGGAGATAGATCTGTATATAGGATGAAAACATTTGGTTTTATGTCAAGGTGGAAATTATGATTTGGGAGACTCATATTTCTCATATCCATGATAATAATTGAGAGATTGAATTGAATATAAATTCAATGAAATATAGAGAGAATAATGGTATAATTTAATTGTGATAGAAGTACGGTTGGAATCATGGAGGAAATTGATTAAATATATATTTTTAATTGTTTTAGTGTGAAAAATATGTTCATTAAGTAAGTGATTATGAATGTGATGGTATTAAGAAGTTATCTAGTGTTGCATGGAAAGAACCACCCAATGCACAACCCACACCTAATTAATTACTATTAAATTTTTTATAAAAATTACTAAAATATGATAATAGATGATGAAGATCAGTTTTAATATCCTTTTTTCCCCAAGGAAAATGAGAAATATCACATGATCACCATTTACATTTATTCATATTATAATAATTTACTGAAAATGAAATATATCATTCACTCAATAAATTGTAATTTATTGTTTGATTTTTTTATCTAACCACACTATTATATTTAAATTATCCTCCATGGTTATCATAATACCACCATGATGACTATATTTTAAATTATTAGTGAAACCACCTAATGGTGTGATGATGACATCTCATATTTATGATCCTTCATGGATTAACTTTTATTGGAATGTGATTCATGGAAATTTAGATATTCTACCTCATTTTTAATTTGTCTTTATCTTAGTCATGTATTATTTTAATTATCATATTTACCAAAACAATTATCAAAGAACGATAGACACATTTGATATTGTGAACAAACTATGGATTATATAACATTTGAAGAATAAATATGAAGTTCCTATGAAAATAATATCCATTGTATGGGTGTCTATTAAAATTCAAAATGGGTATTTATTTGATATGGTTTTTGAGAAACTCCACACAATGATATTACAATTTTTCTATATTTAAATAATGTATTTCTAAATTATTACCTTATACATAAAATATACCATAATTTTTTTTTATTATTGTAAATAATACCTAGTGCTATAGTAATTTTGAATATTTCATATTAAATTGTTTGTAAATGAGTTTTATGAATTAAGAAAAATGCTGAAGGATAATCCTGATAATGAATTTATTACAACATTTGCATCACCATTATGTGAAAAAGTTATTTTTACTATTAATGAATGATCATTGTGACACCTCAATAATTATAATAATCTAAAATGATATATTATAATGAAGAATTATTATCTACTCTATATTGTTGAATTAATATAGAAAATTAATTTTACTCAATGTTTTTTCAAAAATAGACCATACTTATGGATATCATCAGTTGAGTATCAATAAGGATTAAATTCATTTGAATCCATTTTATTGGAAAAAATAGCACTATGAATTTATTTTTATGAAATTGGGACTTCCAAATACCACATTATATTCATAGATTTAATGAATACAATCTTTTTAGGTAAAGATGATTATTTAGTGGATTAATTTATGGATTAAATTCTTAAATATTCTACGGAAAGGGATGATCATTATGATGACTAGAGAATAATACAATATAAAATAATAAAGTATAATTTATATTTAAAATTTCTCGAGTATGATGTTCGACAATAAATATTTTTATTTATTTATATAATCTGATATGACTGTATATCTATGAATCCATCAATGGTGGATGTTATTGAGCATTCTCCCAGACCCAACATTATGAGAAATATCCATTATTTTTATTATTTTACTAGATAATATCGATGATTTTGTTATAATTTATCATGGAATTATAATCCACTCAACATGTTATCTCGAAAGGGATTTGTGTTCTTTTGAGAAAAAATCAATTTTCGGAAATTATAAAGGAGCATTAGAATGGTTAGTAATCACATATGAAATTACACAACTTTAATATATAAAAGGATTTATGATCTCACGTAAAGAATAAATAAATAAAAAAATATAAATCATAATTTATAATCATATTGTGATATCTTATGCCTCATTAATGTAGAATTTTAAAATGTAAATTACCCCACTCATGACCTAGAGTTTACTGACTTATGTTTTGAAATACCTTTATTGTGGAAATATAATAATAGGGAATGATGAAAAATATATACTGATTATAATGTTTTATTGTATATATTCACATAAAAATAGTAAAAGATGCTCCATTTAAGATTATTTTAAATGAATAATTACTATGAGTTCTTGGTATATTCCCACATAGGGAAAGTAAAAATTGAGGAAAATGATCTGAGATAAATGGATCATCCTAGATAATTCATGATGTTGATCAATAAAGATATAATATTTTAAGATTTTCAATAGAAGGTTCAGGAACTCATAAATTGAAAGGGGGAATAATATCATTCTCAAATAAGTGTTGAACCATCTATCAAATTGATGATTAAAGAGGTAAAGAAACGTGATATGGAATTATTGATGACTGGAACAGATTTTCCATAGTTTCTAATTAAATTTTATGTAATTACAACATTTCATAATCATTTATTTTTTTAATATATACATTTTAAGTAAATATATAGTCCAATGAATCTCATAGTTAACTATTTTGAATTCTTCCTTTACGTAAGAAGTTGTATATATATATATATATAATATTATTTAATGATACACAATATGATGAGATATATCACATGGTATCTTCCATGGTACAGTGTGTGTTGGGATGTTTATTTTATGAGACAAAAGTGCATGGGTATGATACAACCATTACCAATACTAGAATTAAAATCGGAAAATAGCACCATTTCTTTTTGTAATTCAAGTTATAAAAAAATTCATGTAGACAATGTTATTTCAATTATAGTTGATCTCATTATGAATAAATCACACTCTAATGGTGTAATGGAATATTTATGTCTTGATCATCAATTAAATATATTAATTAATGAAAATTCAGGGTTTCAATGAGTATAATATTATCTTATATCGGATCAAGATTCAGGTTTTGGATAAATTTTATAGTGAAATATACGAAAATTCATTTATTTAGAGTTGTATTTCATTAAAAAATACCATCTGTAGATATATTGTCATTAATAGGGAACTATTTAAACATAAGAGGATTTGATGATATCATGTTATTTTGATTTAAGTTATCTTTTAGATCATCACCATATTCTAGAAGAATAATCCTAAAATTAGTTTTTTACATCAGCATTTAGATATCCCCATATGAAGCCCTATATGGAATGATGTGAAGAAAACCAATATGTTGCGAATATGTAAGAGAGAAAAAAGCTATTGAGTTTTTTGATTTCTGATGAAAATGAAAAGAATGTAGAAAAAAATTAGTGTCACATCATGGTACCTCATAGTCATTATAATATTATACTAAAAATCATTGAAAAAATATACAATTTGATGTTGGTGAGATTGTATTATATTGAATTTATATATTGAAAAATATTATGAAATTTGGAATGAATTGAATGTTGTTCCCAATATATATTTGCACATTTGATACTCTTAATCAATTAGAGATATTATCATATCCCATAGAGAATACACCAAATCCCTCTGTAATTCATGATGTATTCAATTTATAACTCTTGATGAAGTAAATACATGATCAATCACACATACTGAACTTGGAGGTTATACATTTAATCATTAATCATTACTATAAATAATAATAGGATGAAATCACGGGCCTTAGAGATAATCAACTACAAAAAAACATTATTGCTCTCTTGAGGAATTAACAATTTTAAGAAGGTACTTGGGAACATAATTATTTGATTTAATATTTATAATATTTTTTTATCATAGTGATAGAATTTCAAGCAATTACTTTATTTTATGCTTAGAAGGATTTAACAAATAGATAATATGATTTATAATGCACTGTAAAAATATTTTCGTTCTATTATAGCCTTCTTTAACTGAATCATGGAGTTTATGTTATCCATGTTCGAATATTTAAATTTAGTTATATTATGTGTATGTTATCACCTTGGCATCAGTTTCATAGGAATAAATAGTTATAACTAAAATTTGAAATATTATTTCTATAGAAATTAATAAATTGAATTCATTTTTATCATATTTTTATTTGTGATAATTAAAATAATTTTACAGTAAAAGACCTATTTTTGAAGAAAAAATGTTTTTGTGACCCTACTGTGTTTTTATTAAAAATACATTAAATTAATAACTATTTGTGAATTTTTTTAAATGTATATATTATGTATTCTTATTTTTTTACATTTTTTAGTAGATTTTAATTTAATAAAATAAGAATAAAACCAATTTTATACATAAAATGTGATTTTCACGAAGAATATTTTCATTTCATTTTTCACACCTATTAAAATATGAATTTTTTGAAAATTTTAAATTTTAATACTAAATAGGAATTATATATTTTTAATTTGAAGTATAATATTTGGTAACTAAAGAAATTATAAATTTTTATCAAGAATATTAATCTCAATAAATATTTTTTACCTATAAATTGAAATAATTTGAAAAATATTGTTAAATATTTTGGATAACAATTTAGAATTTCACTACTAAGTTCATTTTTTTCCATTAGTTTAATGAATTTATATGATTTGTATTATACTACTGTTTATAGGATTTTAAATCATAATAATAATATCTTTTTTAATATCATAATTTCAACTTTTACATGAATATTTATGTATATAAATTTAATAAATAATATAATTCCTTGAGTGCCCCTCCAAACACATATAAATGGGAACATCTTCTCCTCTCTTCCTCAGTAAACTAGTGAAATATATAATATAAAAAATAATACATAATTGCTTCATATATTTCTTCAATGCATCCTAAATCCTTTTTTGTTTCCTACATTCTTCCCATTAAAAGTTAAAGGAAGTACGCAAAATTAAATTCTCTATAATTAGCAATAACAAGGAACTTAGTGATTTAGGTTTTATTTTTTTATATACATCCTATAAATTATTTGTATAAATTATTAAATAATTATAGTATTATATTTTTTCATTTTTTTATTATACAAATTTTATAACCAACATTCATCTTCTTCTCATCGGTTGTAAGATAATATCATCGTTGAGGCATATGTGTGGAAAACCACATCGATGAAGTGATGAAAATTATTTATCACTACCATATTAAATTTTTATTATCAAGGAAGATTTTAATGTATATATATTATATATATGATTTAATAATGACTCAATGATCATTTTTTATAATTTAAAACTAATTTCTTCCTTCCCTTGAAAATTTAACATAATAGTGAAAAGTACCTACAACCTTTCATCCCAATTAATAATTGTTATCTAATTTTATATCTCTATAAATTTTAAATGACAATAAATACATATCTATATATATAATATTCATATAATGATTAAATTTATTGTTTTTTCAATCACTGATCTATGTACTGAGACTCGAACTACAAAAATGATATTATCATCAACAGAAAAAAAAATTGACACCTAAAAATGATTATTTTAATAAGGAAATAATATTAAAAATGGAGTAAAAATTATATATGTGGAAAATTTATTATATTAGATTTATTTACACGAATACTTTCTTCATTTTAAAAAATTAATGTTTATTATACAAGAGGTTAGCAATATTTTAATGAAATATGAAATTTGGAAAAGAAATTTTTTTATAATTTCATTATTTAATGGGAGTATTTTTATTAGGTTTTTTATGTTGTAATTTCATGATGAATATATAAATAATATCACAAAATTTTGTGTAATATTTTTTTACTAATTATAAAAATGTTTCATTTCATTTTACACACATTATGTTGTCACGATACCAAAGTAATGTACATATTTTCCTTAAATTAATTTAAAGATTTTTTTATATTCATACTTGAATTTTATATTTCATTCTATGAGATTATTTAATTTTAATAAATGGTTTAATTTTAATATTAATTACACTCTCTGAATGGTCAATTTTTTAATTTTTTTAAAAAAATGTGAAATGAACTTTTTATTTAATGAATTTGGATACTATCTAATTTATTTATATCATAATTTTACAATAATTTGATTTATATGTTATAGGTTTCAATGATTAATTTAAAATAAACTATATACAATAACAATATGGTGATTTTTATAATTAAAATAATTGATTCCAAAATTAAAATGGGGTTTCCTCATGATATATTACAAGTGATATTTTAAAAGAATATTCATTGATAATAATATCCATTGATGTTACTAATTTTATAGCATCAATTTGGTTCTTGTAGACCATACATAGTCATTATCTTAATGTTTTATTATGATTATTATAAGATTCTAGGGAAACCCATTTAAATTTAAAGGGTTACGATATAATGAAATGTTAAAATGTTTTTGAAACCAGTTTTATTTCCACATGTAATTATATATAATACTTTTTTTATGATCATGTGGAACAAATATTCATTTATTATGAAACTTTTATGAGTTTCTCTATAACTATACGTCTATCTAATAAATATCGAATTTATATATATATATAATTATATAATATAGACTATAATTGATATTGAACCCCCTTCAACAAAGGACTCTTCCCATAACGATAGTATTTTGTGTAAACCATGAAAAAAGATATAATGGAATTGTGAGTGAATCAAAATCTCTATAATAATACTATATGTGATCCAAGAATATGTAATTTATTTTCATTGATTATGTGAATTCTAAAATAATAAATATCTTATTCCAAAACAAATATATAAAGGATAATGTTAATTGATTTCTTTATTATTAATGACTGATGAAATGTGATTATTTATGCAAGGAATAATGATTAAGATCTTTTATATGAATGTTATGGATTAAAATTATTAATCACATGTTCTCATAAAATTATTAGCGTGTTATATTTAGTTGATGAATATTAATTACCATTTTAACCTTACTAGGAATATGAGATAACCCTTTCATATGATCCATTAACCATGTCATAAATAATGTATTCAATATTGATATGTATAATAATAGATTTATTTATTATGAACATAGTGGTATATGAATCAAACAGGTTTTGATTTTGTTTGTTTCTATAACGGATCATATCATAATAGTCCTATATAATTTTATCTCTGATTTTAATTGTTTGTTTTGAATATTGATCTATTAAGCTGTATTTTTTTATTTTAATGGGTATCCATTTGGTTATTTTTCCTCATCAATATTCCCTTCAATATTTTGAGAAACAAATAGTCATAGTTATTTTTTGAATTTATCAGGAGAGTCTTATTTCTTGATGACATCTATTAGTAGATGATATTTATTTTTCATACCTTTTTTGGTTAATCTAATATTTATATGATATATATAAACTATTTGGTTTCCACAATATAATAGTTTTTGGGTTCCCAATTGAGAATGTCTATACTCACATTTACCAATGATTTTTTCACATTTATGTTGTTTATATGAAACAATATCATGATTAGAATATGGGTTTTGAGTTTATAGGTCATATTACATTATTTGAACTATAAAATTTTGAGGCCTGGTGATTCATAATATATAATAGTAGTTCTTTATGATGGAAGGGAAAATTTTTGTTAGCCATCAATCCTAAAATTCATGCAGTGTGCTAGGACATTCTAATGTCTCAAGAATATTTTATTATTATATTTTTTCAGTCATACAGTTACTAAATTTGTTACTTTAATGGTGTCTCACATGTCATATGATTATCCATGAATGTATTGTATTTATTTAAGTAATATATATATATATATATATTAATTTTTTGTATTATGCATTGGATTTACATGTATATTAAATTATTATATATTCTATGTCATCATTTCATGTTTAACATGCATACACAGTGCTAGAAACTGTCACATATCATTCTAGTGGTTCCATATGGGTAGAAGAACTCTTAATGTATGACCTTGTGGGGGTAATTGTGATTTTTATAATATCAATTACCTGAGAAAACATCTATTTATATTAAATATATATGTATATATATTAATAATTGTATAATATAAACTGGAAAATGTTAATATATTATCTGAGATCCGAAACCAGCCTATTTTTATGGCAATATCATCTTCAAGAAAATTCCTCTATCTATAACAAATAATAATTTGAATGTTTTTATAACATTTTTAACATTTATATATATATATATATCCATATTTTAGGTAAATATCAAAATTATATCATCATTATATACATTATATATTGGAAATATATGTTATTCTAAATGATTTATTTCGATGTCATATTTTACGAAATCATTAATATATATGATATAAACCTTGTATTCTTATATATCTTTCAATATTTTATATTTATTAAAAAATATGAATTCCTAAACTCATAAGGTAAAAATTTAACAATGTTATCTCATATACCACATTTCATTAACATCAATTTACTACTTCATGTTACAATATAATACTTATTAATCATAACATGTATGATTTAATATAATTTAATATGTTATTTAGCATTATTACCCAATACATTTTCTGATAGTGAATATGAAATAATGAAACCCATATTCATATCATATATCAAAACAATAATGGTATGAAACATTACCATTTTATCAAAATATTATATGGTATAACAATTATTTTTTATGTTATTATCACTATTTTTAATGATACTTGTCATTTTTTTAAAAGTAACACTATCTTATTATGATTACATATTGATATTCAAAAGATACATAGAATAATTTCCTATTATTCCAGTATTATAAATTAATAAAAAAAATTATATGATATATTATTATGTTATAAAAATATATAAATATCATTATTTAATATTATAAGTTATATTTTTATGAATTTCAAATATTTATGTCACATAATGAAACTACAATAATTTATATAATATAAATTTATATAAAAATATATATTTCACTTTGTTAAATCATGTGATAGTCCATGAAATGATCACATAATTATATACTATATTAATTCCTCTAAAATATGCACCGAAACAACCTTTCTTTTCATGAATGAATATCTACACACTATAATATTATGGTATTGATATTTTAAATAATTTTTATCCAGATTCATGGTATAAATTTAAATATATCATATCAATCACCAAATTATGTCATAAGTAATGATATATAGAATTAATTATAGATAAATTAAATAAAATATCATAAATAATACATTAGTGATATGTCATAATCTTACTTTTCTATTACAATAACTATTTCATCAGATATTTTTTAACATATGTTGGGAACATTGTATATCAGTAAAAATTATTAATATACTTATTTTTTATCATTATAGAGACATAATATTATATTATGAGTGATTTTGGTTTATTACATTATCTTTTAGGCATAAAAAGAATGTATAGTAATTTCATGTAGTAAAATTAACAAGTTCACATTATTCATTATTATTTGTCACAAAATATTTTTATAAGGATTTTTTAGAGAAGAAAATTCAGCTTGTTGAAATCTCATACTATAGTAGTGTCTAATATATGTTTTTTTTTCCAATTTTATAGGTTTCATAAAAATCACATTTGTCCGAAAATACTCTTGAAAAAATACCAAGATGTTAATACAAAAATTACTATGTAAAATTATTGTATTTTCATGAATATTTCAAAACTCACCCATGAAACAACAACATGTATCATGAGAAAATAAGAACCATTACATCAATTAATTCACCTATAGTATATTTATGAAATTTTAAATCATATATATTTACTATATTTCAATGTTATCATATTTTTATTTTATAATAAGTAATATGTTAATACTTTCAAATATAAATAAAATAACAATTATTCTAATCATTATTATAATTTAATTTTATTTATCTAATAATTTAATTTTGAAATTATTTAATACATAGATGAGGGTATCGTTTTTTCACAAGTATAAAATCATTTTTATTAGTGGAATATATAGATATACATTGGGTGTGACCCTCTATGAACTTATCAAGAAAAAATTCATTACTAATAATTGGTTAAATTTGTTATATAATTGGCCACCATGTCCTTTAAAAAGATTTTAATAATTATTGTCAAAATGAAATTCATACTAACTCCTATTGTAAAATATAAGAAAATATTCACTTGATGTCCTATAAATAAAGACATGTTCATCATCTTATCACCCTCAAATAAATTATTTATCATCTCTAAAAATATTTGAAAATAAATAATTAATATAACATGTCTATAGATTTAACCAAAGCAATTCAATATTATTTTAATAGCTTGAGATATCAACCTCTATTATTGAAATGAAAAAAAATCATATTATGATAATTCAATCACTTTTATAAAATTAATGTAGCACCAAACACTAGCTACATGACAGTAAAAATAAAAAACCCTTGTAATTTTCATAAATAAAATTATGTCATCAATCATATAAATTTAAAATAATATAAATTCAAAGAGCCAACACATATCATTATAGATAAGAACATCCAATGACACCCAAAATTTTTGGTGTTCCTATTAAAAGGTCATCCCACATAATATCCCATACAAGAGCTGTCTATGAAAAAATATTAAAAATGAGGATTCATTATGATAAAAATAAACTAAAACATGATATTTAGATATAATTTATGTCCCTTAAAATAAATATATCTAGATTATAATACATTTTTTTAATATTGTTTTCATAGTATCATAATGTTATTATTATATATGGGGAAATATATTATTTTGATTAAAAATATAATTGAAATAAATATCCAGATATTTATAATGTGGAAAAGAAAATACTGAATCACTGTAAGAAAAAATCCAACATAACAAAAATTGTATAAATGATATGTTTATTTAAAATTAATTCTCATTTTTTCTATGGAGGTCCTAATTACTAAAATTTATAACTCATGTTGTAAAAATTTTATACATAAATAGGTTATTTGTTAAAAATTATTTACAAGGCATTATATAATATATAAATTAATAATAATAAAAATTCACCATTAATAAATTTGATAAATTTAATTTTCTTCCTCTAGATTATAATTTTATATCAGTGTGTGAGAAACATAATTAATTTTAACATAATAACTTCATAATAATTTAAATTATGTCCCTCCATTTGAAAAAAAATCATCCTATAAACATTAAACTAATATTAAATCATTATTATTTTTACATATTTATATTTAAATAAATTACAAATTTACAAAAAATTATCAATAATATATTATTATTATATTATATGAGTATATACTTATATAATATAAATCATCCGAGATTGACCCAAAAACCAACATAACAAAAAAATAAGATCATCATCAACCCAGCCATGATTTCCATTCTAATCATACCTCGTATAGGTCAGGGATTATGGACTACACAATTTTTTTTATAACAGTCATAATAATTACACTCAAAATTATATATAATTATCACTAATAAAAGAAATATTTTTAATCCATTAAAACCATGTTATCTAATGACAAAATTCTCCCTTAACCCAACTTTCTATTTATTACCATATTTTTTTATTTGTATATAAAAAAGCGATATCATATTTGATGGGATGGAAAATTATATTTAGATAATGTCTTCTTAAATATATGAAATATAAAATAAACATTATATTTTTTTCAATAATAGTTCATTTTAAATAAAACATATCATATCAATATAAATATGAAAAATTTTATTATAGTTTAATAAATATTTATTTTGACACTATGATTTAAAATTATTGTTGGGGATCATCTAAAATAATTATATACAATGAAAAAATTATAATAAATATAAAACACAATATTAGGAAGTGATTAATTATTTCAATAGATAAGGAATACCCATTTGTGAATATTATATAAATGACTATTGCATTTCACAGAGAAATTTTTAATTATTTTATAGATTTTTATGGATTTATATAAATATAACTAAGCGCATGGAAATATAATCATTATCAAATTAACCCAATGAAAATATAAAAGTAATATATATATATATGTGTGTGTGTGTGTGTGAGTGTGTGTGTATGTGTATAATAATAAAAGATAACATGTTATTTCTTGCATCCTTATTTATTATGATAATTATAATTATTTAATGATTTTTTTAATAAATAAATTTTATTATATTTACAAAATATATATTATGATGAATAAATATATTCATTAAAATCAGTCATGATAATTTTTATATGATTTTAAATACTAATCGAGTGATGAATAAAAAAATATGTGTATATGTTTTGTTTTACAAAAAAGATATTATATAAAAATAATTTTTAACAAAAATTAAATTCCTTAGGACATAAAATATAGGTTATTAGTAAAATAATATATTTTTAAAAAATCAATTAATATACCATCTAATAATGATGTTTTTTAAAAAATTATAGAGTTATTTTATTTATTAAAAATTTACTTTTGAGGCTTTTATTGTTCCATATAAGGAAAAATTTACTATTATACATTAGTTTTTTTAATATATATAATTAAATATCCTTGGATGGTAATAACATAAAATATTTAGTAACATACATTGGAACATGTCAATGTGAATATTTGAAAACAAGGATTTGGTGGGTTATAAAAAGAAATTATTAAAATCGTACAAAATATACAATATAATTATTCACCTAGATTATAGTATTACTTCATTATTATATTTTTTAGATTGATCAAATTACTTTTCCCTCTAAAATATCACATTTATAACCATCAAATAATATAATGTGTTATTTTAAAAATAAATTGGATTTTTATATAAGATTATCACCAATTTAATTTGTCTTTATTTAATCAAATCTTTTTATAATTGTTAGTATTTAGTTTATTATTAGTCCCCTAAAAACATATTTTATAATTAATGTGTATATGTTCTTCTAATATTATCATTTTATTTTTTGAATACAAAATATTAATGGCTCTATTTAGAATAGAAATGATAACTGTAAAATGATTATTTAATAATATAAACCTTAAATATTGTGAATTAATGGAATATATAATTTAATTTATTTGTTTATAATAAATATTTTTACATGTACTAATTTGGAATATTTTATTGAATATTTTGAAATTCATTTTTACTTACAATTTGAGATTGTCTGTTCTAGGGAATCTTGGATATATAATATTAAAATTATTAATATACTTTGATTCACACACACACAAACACATATTTTTAGTTTAAAAATAATCTCATTGTTTAATACATAATATATGATGTTGGAGATACTAATTGATTCCAAAATGTAGGGTACACCCGAGTTGATGCCTACTGATGGACGTCGTTAGACATTCAGAGGGAGTTTTCCATCCATGACTATATTTAATTAATAAAAATTATTATATAATTATGTTTTCATTAAATAAATATTTCATGTTAAATAAATAAATTTTTGAGGAAAATATCTAGAGTAATACATATAATACATATGGGATTTTAGAGCAATGTTCCATTCTTTTTTGACAGATCGATATCATATAATGAATGAATGTTTGATCGAGATAGTTATAGGGGAATACAATGAATATGGTATGTCATTGTTATCATAGGAGAACAAACTATTCACTGTGATCAAACCTTAAATTTTTTAGAGAACGTTATTTATGGATATTTACCTTTTTTATTTATGATAATGTATTTTAATATTTGAATTTATCTATTTTTTTCATACACTTCACATGAGAAATTTTGCATAAATCGATTAATTTAAATAAATTTACTCTTCCATTATATTATATTAACATTTGATACCCCAAATATGTTATCATTGTTCCATAATTATTGTAAAATAAATACTTTACCTCATTTATCCTCTGCTACCCAAATATTATTTGTGTTCATCATCATTGGAACATGGGGTAATAGATCCACATTTCACGTAGGTAACAGAATTGGAAAATCCATAGATATGTGTCAGTGTTGTAAATGATATATACATAATTATTTTTCATATTGATAATGAGGGTTTTCAATTATATGGAAATTTTATACGATATATGGTATCTAGACCAATGATGTGAGGTGTTATAGTTGGTACAATGATTCAGTTATCGGTGATTAGAATAAAATTTTTGGCCACTGGAGGTCTTTAAAAAAAGGTTGTATGCATTTTTCGTCAGTTTATAGTGGTTTACACGATGAATATGTAGTATAATTGGATGTTATAGATTTCACATTAATAATATCTATTATATCCATAAACAAAACAACAAAAACATCACATATTCTGAAATAACACATTCTGTGTAGTACTCGTACTATGATAACTAGGGTTATAGGTGAAAATTAATATCACAGGAACTTTTAATTCACCGAGGACCTTGAATGCCAATTTTTGTGGATACTCTTATACATAGGGTGTAAAAAATTATATACATGGCTAGTAACAAGTGCATTTATTTGGTATTCATTCATATTAATAGTATATAGTCAAGGCGATGGACATGGGAACTTGATGATGTAGACATGCATGGGTAGGTTGGGTATGGGATGGAATAGGGATAATGAGACACACAATGTACAATATTTACATGATTTTTAATATAAAAATTCATAAAAATCCCAGTTGATGGAAGAATACACATAGGTGATGAGTTCAGTTCACATTACCTATAACCCTATATACATGATCTATACTACTCAAAATACCTTCAACATTCTACAACAACATTATCATGACTCATAGTTTTGAACACATGTATCCAATCAGTAGTTTTGTTTCAGAAATATTGAAATGGTCTCCTTCATTGTGTCATTGAATATATGATGTCAGTTTTTATGATCATAATGGTTCGTCAAGGGATTATAGATGATGGAAGTGATCATGGAAGTAAAAATTGAATGATTCTATGGTCCGACTCCCCTATCAAAGTAGGGTTAATGTCAACTGTAATGTTTACATAGGTAGATTATTGTGCTCTGACACAATTTTGAATGTTGATATTCCTCAATCATTGATGTTTTAGTCTACCATATTCAAGATAAAATGGGGAGGGGGTCCTCTACTAGTGTTATGGATACCTCATCTATAGAGAATGGTGGCATAATGTGGGTCCTGGACCACATATTTCATCCATGATTCATGATATGATGGGAATTAAAGATTGAAATTTAGAGCTTCAAAATCTATTTATATCCACGATTTCTCATAATCATAAAAATAATGGGAAACCCCATAGTATGAAAAATTATCACTCACACTACTAGTTTGATATCATGAAGCATCTAGATATCAATTTGGAGTTGATACTAATCTCGGATGCACCTAACATTTAGACAGAACAATGAAAATACCATATTGAGAACTTCAATGCAATAAAATTTTGAAGGATGAGATTTATTTAACTCATACATTTCATGTATTGTCTTCCTCCACAAATAAATACATAGTTATTTAATTCATGTATAATTAACAGTTTGAGAATTTACATAGGAAAATAAGAACCTTGTAAAATATTTAAATAATGATTATATCCCCATATATTTGGTTTTATTATCCATTTGTCCTATGGTCAATATTATTCAATTCTAAACCACCCAAAATATAGTCATTAGTGTGGCTAACCAATTGAACCCTAGTTTTATAATTAATACATATTATTGGAGATCATAGAAAAACCTTAGAAGGAACTCAATGAATCCCCATCTTGGTGAAATAATTCATAAATATATATCTAGTTTGGATCCCAATACATAGACTCCATTATATATCTAGGATGTCCATGGATCCATATTCCCACAATAGTACCACAATCATTTCACCAATGAAAGAAATACCATTTTGATGGGAATTTTATTGTATGACGTGATAAGGATTCTGTTTTTAGTAAATAAAATATCAATACATTGAAATGTTGTACTATAAAAGGGATTATAAATATATAATGGTATATAACACTATAAATTACAACACATAATTGACTTGAAATCAATCATATTAGAAAATGGAGAAAACTAATGAAAGTGATTATGTATCTCAAAAATAAAATTAAATAGGTATCACCTACTACATGAATTCATTATGACACATGTGAAACATATTACAATGAATTAAATAACATGGACACACTCCCCTCATAATCTAGTTTTCATTATTGTTTCATTAACCATAAAATAAAAAGGAATGAAAAGGCCACTACAAAGTATATTTATATAAATCTCAACATGGTGCATTTATATTCAACAATAGGTCTAAATAAAATAATATAAAAAATTCATGGATCATAGATTTTAAGAATTTGAATAAAATAATTTTTTTAAAATGTTATTTAGGAAAATTGACAAATGTTCCTAATGTTTATGTTACATAGGTTTAACCTAACCATTCATAAAATATATATCAATATGATGGGTATTATTATACCAGTATATAATTTTATATCTCTTTTGATTCGTGTCTACATTATTTCCCCCGATTATTGTGAATAATAAGTGGATGATCCTAAGGATTATGATCTCCTATTTGAAGAATGAATCCCAAAAAAATTTATAAACTGAAACACGGGAAGAAAAAATTAGAGGAAGAAAGAGGACCCTTATTAATTAGTACTACACTGAATAAAAAATATATATATTTATATCTATCTATTGAAATATAATTAACATTTATTCATTTGGTATTCTTGAGTAATTACAATATTATATATGAAGGGGATATCTATTAAATATATTTACTAGATGACCACCATGGATATTAATAAGAAATACAGAGAACACATTTGTAATATTCTATTATTGTAGAAGATGAAGTTTTCATGTTGATAAAAAACATCATTTTGAAAATCCAATAAGTAGATTATATCAAAATACATTTTATTTTCACTATAAATAATATAAAAAATTTAGTCTTCTTTGATTTCCGGGATTTCAATTAGAACTACACAAATAAATATTTCAATATCATATTCATTAATCCTTAGAATTATGAAATTCATATATTTTATGTCGTCTTCTTCATGGGTGATTATTTTAGAATATATAAAAATATATTATAATGGACCCAAAATATAGAGAGTCTATAACAATATGTAATTATAAGGGGTATACTATTACCATGTAATTCAGTTTGTCCTGATGAATCCCACCACTATGTATCACCCAACCATTATCCTTATCTTTGATACTATTTTTGGGAAAACAATGAGCTAAATATAGATAATTTGAGTTTATGAAACTATAATGAAATGATCATCATTCCAATCATTAAATTATTTTCAAAACAATTAATAATTAATTGATTCTATTGAAATTATATTCATTAGTTTTATGGGGGAAATTATTCATATTCATGTTAATTAACTATAATATAAACGATTGCCTCAATAATTGGAATAATATACTTAATATTCACCCTGCATGAATAAATAGTTTATGGGACAATAGGATGGAAATGATTTTCCCTAGACATCATAGATAATCATTTGGATAATTGTTTCCCATCACAATTTTAATAATGAATGAATCAACAAATAAGTGGGGTTTAGTTTTTTAGATATCCTTATGGTGATTAAATACAATACCTTCATTACTGACGAATATTAATTACATATGAAGAATATAATCCACTAATCCATTAGGTTCAATCCTTAATGAAAACATTTCATTGTATCCTTTTTCAAAATAATTATGAGGTAAACAAAAATATCATATTTTGTCTTTATTGGATAATGATGGAATATTTGTGACATTATTCATTTCATTAATATATTTATAGTATATTGATCTTCACGGAGAAGAAACTGAGAATTTATTTTTTGCATAATTATGGAAATATATTCTTACAAAAATTTTAATAATGTATTCCTTCTATTTCCATTGATAAATTGGAATATATAGTTGTTGGTTGTCATTGTGAAATAATTTTTTTGATAATACATATATCAAAAAGCGGTAACAAAGAAATCATTAAATAACAACATATTGTGGAACCCTGTCTAATAAAATTACTTGTGGGAAAAGAAACACAATGATGATGATTTCATATCCATTAAAATGTCCTCTAATCATGAAGGATAAAAATTTGTGGTTCCTTAAGGATTCTATTAGAATGAAGGATGTAAAACCAAACACTAAACTAGACATAGTTTTGGAAATGGTATCATCTACCTATAAAAAGTTGTTCTACAATCCTTATTCTAACTATTAAAAGGGGAAATAACAAATAAAATGAATAAAACCCCTCATTGTAGGATTAGAATTGACATTATTGAAACCAGTGACCTGATTAAATGTAAATTGTAATTCATAAATTGTAATTTGGGAAATCAATAGATTATGTGACATCATTATAGAAGAGTTGATTATATTTATTGATTATTGATTGTTTTTAATGGATATGTTCCCCTTAAATTGAGATCTATTTAAAATCATTCATTCACATGACACTAAAATAGACTAATTATATATTGAATATATAGATCTAGTACATCCAGTCTAGGATTAGATGTTTATTTTCATTGTATATCACAAGGACAACTCAATAATTTTATATAATAATAAAAATTAGAAAAATTAGGTTAACATATATCATAATCTTATTAGATATCTATCCTCATTTCCTGATTCCTAAAAAATATTAATGAATTCTATATTTTATTTCCTTTTTAAATAGTGATCTCTTACCTAATCAATCCATTAAGGAATATATTAATCACATGGAAGAAAATTTTATCATCTATGCAAGGATAAACTCTCATATTGTTCAATAAATATAAGGCATTGATGGTTTCCACCTTAAAATCATTGAATGAGTAGAGATAACAACTATTAAATTAGATGTTAATTTAGTAACCAATGGATCTACCTAGTAAGGATCATTACAATTATATAATGTCAATATACATAGATACTTATAGTTATAAATGATTCAAAAATATATATAATTCATGAATCAGTTCCAATAATGTCAGATACATTATAAGATTATTAAAATAACCCCAATAATTATTCCATATTCCAAAATAATATTTTTCATTCACCATGTGTGGAATATTTTTAGTTTAACTAACATTTTACTGGCTCTATACTCATTGGATGTGATTTTTGCACATCATCCAAATGAAATTTGGTTATATTTAATTAGTTAATGATAATATATATTATATAAATTCATGACTATTGATTTTTTTGAAAACATATTGAAAAATAAATGAATTAAAATCAGTGAATATTTTTCATGATAATATGTATAATTATATTAAACACTAGAAGAAATGCTACTACGATCATGAGAACACTATTCATTGAGGATTTAGATCTTTTCAAAGTGATCATTATAGAAGCATTGCATTGTCTGGACCAAATGTTGATTCCATATAGAGGTTATCCACATGTTATGCATAGATATGCAAACAAATATAATAAATAAATATGTTCTAGAGAGAATGATTTATCTTATTGAATTATTTCCCTTTTATAAATTTTCTTTAATTTGTTATTAATGGATTTTAACTTATTCTTAATGTTATTTAGAGGGTGAGAGGAGGAGTAAGTTCTTGGGATAAATATTATGTACCCAAAAATAAACCATCAATAGAATGTCAAAGTAGTAAATACATTGATCCTTGGGTTTTCTAAATATGTATATAATATCTCAATAGAAAATTAATAAAATATTAACCCTTGTATGACCCCATTACATGTAATAAAATACAATTATTATTTTATTACATGGTCTATGACAACATTCTCAATTAATAATATCATATTTTGGTCTCAAAAATTTATATTTATCACTATACCTATTCTTAGTATGCTCATCCTTTATGATAGTTATTGAATACAATAAAAAATAAAGCTATTAAATAATTTTTAGTAATCAAACTAAGAAGTATTTTATTCATTGAATAGTCAGTAAATAATTTTTTAATATTCACATATCTATATAACTTATTTATATGAAAATAAATAATAATAATTATTCTATGAATTAGAATAGTAAAATTAATATTATATATTTAAAAAAATTAAAATTTTCAATTTAAATAAATTTAAATTTAAAATATGTATTCATATAACATTTCATTAATTTAAATGACCTCATCGTCAAGATAATAATATCAAATAAATTTTTTAAAATCAAATAATATTTTATTTTTATCAAAATAAATAAATTTTCTAAGACTCCCTATAACACATAATGAATGAAATTAAGAGAGTATATAAAATATCCTATAATATAATCTATAAATTGGTTAGGGAACCCATAGAATAAGTTGATTTTTAATAATGAAAATCCCCTTTTGAATTATAAATGTGCAATATATTCCCCATAATTTAATTTTTTATTATACGGGTTCAATGAATGTGTCATCATCCATTATTTTTGAAATATCATTCTTTGATTATTAGGAGAGAATGTGTAAATGTAATTAGGGAAATGAAACTTATATAAATGGTTCATGTCAAATAGGATCTCAATTATACCAACTTCCATAAATATATAATGGAAAATTATTGCTAGTTGTATTCATTAATGACTTATAATTCCTGATACACCCAATGCACACAATGATTATTTGATAATAGATCATTATGGTAATGTCAATACATAAAGGAGTTTGAGTCATGATAAAAATTAATAACAATGTTAGTGTGAATATATCATTTCACATGCACATTGAATGTAATATCAAAAGATAAATTAACATTATAAATTTGTACAAGTGTCTATGTACTTGTAATCTCCCATATTATGTATTATCATGTAATATCTTATTGATATGAATCGTTGGATGCTTCTTTTAACTTTCACCTGATTACCCCATCATGGAATATTATCATACCAAATAATGATTCTTAATAATATTTTAATTGCATTTGAAGTATCTCATTACAGCGGGGAACTACTATTCCATTTTTAGTGCAACAACTAAAGTGGGGCATTTTTACCATAAATTCACATAAAATAATAAATTAAATGTAAAAATATATTTTATTCCATATTAAATTATTTAAATAAACATTCCATATTATGTAAAAATACATGTTTATAGGACCTCAATTCATGTAGGATCCTACTTGGACTAGAGAGAACAAACAATGTGTTTTTGTCCACTGTTTATCATGAGATTACCTTGTGTATGTGGATTTCATTAAATAAATTATGGAACATTGAGTTTTTTTCTCTATGATTACTCTAGTGATAGTGTCATCATCTCTTGGACAAAAATCAATTAACAGATGATATTTTTTATGTCTGTTTTTTTTATATCAATGATATGTTGGCACTTTTTTATGATATAGTGGTATCATATCAACCTAATAGGTTGTGACTGTGTATTTACTACAAGGAACCATGTCATGATTTAATAACATGCTTTCAATCCAAATATCCTATATAGCTTTCCTAGAATATAGATGATATTTACACTATACTTTATAATAAACAACCACAACATGATTTATTATCTTTCAACTCACTACACCTCCACTGTGAGTTAGGATATATCATGACTATATTTTAATATCATTTTGACATGGTTGTAATATGAAATATATATCACTTAATGACTAGTTCATCATATTTTTTATAGATCTGTAATATATGATTACTATGTCTTATATAATAAATGATTTCTGGACTATCATACAATGGTTGTCACCTAATTCATATTGATTTCATTTTACCTATATTAAGTAACATGTTAAATATATTTGTTCATATAACACAACATATATTCTTTATGACATTGTAATATTTTAATATAAATGGCTATGTTTGATAACATACAAGATATTTAATAGCGAGTTTAGACAAACAAGCGAATATATTAATTAAAATGTGATTATTATATCCAAAAAGACCATAATAGAGTTAATTAAGGAGGTTATAAAGAAGAAAAGTTAATGTTATATAATAACATTTAGTTCCATAAATTTTTTTCAATTTAATTTATTTTTTAATCCACTAAATACCTACACTTTGAATACATGTAGTATAACTCCATTATGTTATATATAATAGTATATCATTATGTTAATTTAATATTAATCATCACACCCCCTTCTCCCCTACCATGTATTTAAAGTTTCAAAATATCATCTGTGATGGGACAATTTATCGTCATCATGGATGATGTGTTTTCCTTGTCACCTTAAATGATGGAAATAATAATATTTTTATTTCTAAAAAATATAACATTATGGTTATTAATTCATATATAGTTATCTAGAACTTTTATATATAAATATTATTTATTAATAAGAAAAAATTTATTCTTGTGGATCCAAAAAATGCCAAAAATACCTAAACGGTTATCGTTAATGATTTATTTAATGAATCATTCTCTCATATGGAAACAACATGATGTATAAAAATATTAAGTCATCAGAAATTTAGTTAATAAAATATAATTTCAATTTTATATTACAATTATCAATTTTTATGTTCTTTGATATAGGTGTACAAGATAATCAATCATGAAAATCATTGAAAAGAACACTTTTAAATGAGGAAATTTAACCTCATATGTCATAAAAAATTCAATAAATTAACTTCATTAAATAATATTAAAGAATATAAATGTTTATTTTGATCATAAATAATTAATTAATATAACTTCATTATCTAGGAAATTTTGTTCAATATAATAAAACATTGATTCATAATGTAAGGGTTTTGTGATCTAACTTTTCTCTTTGGGATACATGACTAATTCACCACATAATCTTTGTGTGCGTGGTGTATATATACTTCACATTAACATATCATATCTTGAATAAATTATATTCATTAAATACAATGATTAATATTAATTTTATTAATTTAATGGCTATATGGTGCATCTTTTTATAAAGGGTACAAGATTTCTCCCCAAACATCCATTTTTTCATCAGGCTATGATTTATCTATCATTATCTTATTTCAATTCGTAATTAATCATATATTCCCCTCCATATTTACTATATTGTGTTCAAAGATCAGTTCATTTTTTATTGGTGGCTAAATACATTTTTTATTTTATACCCTTATTAATTTACCGGACAAGTAAGCCCAATTAAAGATAACTTCCCAATATAATACCAATTTTCAATTAAACTATTTAACAAGACTTAAGGAACCATTATTTTTCTAAAATATATCTTTTCATCTTGAAAAACACTCTAATTTAATTTTTTATTGAAAATTTTTATTCCTTTGTCCTCTATAAATAACCCATTACATTTTCCCTTAAGCTGCATTGAAGTGGAATAATTATATTATTTTTTTAAAACCCATTTTACATGTTTTAAATTAATTTCGGATTAAGTTATTTCTCAAATATAATTGATATTCCATTTTATTTTTTTTATATATACATGTTCCCAATTTGATTTTATCATAAATAAGAAAATATCTTCCAATATAACTATTCCTTCCAAAGAAAAAAATGGCATAACTCTAAATAATTCTTCAATGATGCTATTAGAATATTTACATATATTCAACACCCTCTGTTGAATTATAATATTTATTAACATTGATCTCTTATGTTACTATATACAATTTTTTTTTAAAATGGTTTATGAATATTTATATATATGTATAATGTTGGTACGATTCTCTATATTACTATAGATGGATTTTGATTATGTTTATTGTTTTGGAAATTTTATTAATATTTAATATTATAGTTTTAATATTAATATATATATTGATTATGATCCACCCCTTTAATATGAGGAATAAATTGGTCTTGGTATGATATGATTGGCGGCCTTTAGAGCCCATGGATTCATCGATAGGTCTTATGAGACAAACTAGTCCAGGTTTTTTAAATTTTAATATGCGGTCAAGGACACTGGATTAATATTGTGATTATGATGTACAACATTATTCCTTACCTCATATTGATAATAGTAATTGATAATAAATTTGATTATTCAACTAGTAGAATATTCATGGTTATGATTCATTATATTGTGATTATTTTTTATGATGTTTTTTATTCACATTTCATTTCTTCCAAATTTAGCTATTGATTATGTTCTAATTGAATGTGTTTTTTTAGGTATTCAGCTTTCAATATTTTTTAGGTATGATTGATTTATTATTATATAATACCCTTATTAAGAATATGTGATAATACATTTCTTATGATTTTTTCAAAGTTTGTTAATATGTATATAATGAAATACATTCATAGATAATCTATGATTTTAGGGTTGTTTCCAATGGAGTTTATATTTTTTTTCCACTCATGTTGTAATGTAATATTTATGTATTTAACTGGTTTTCCACAAATTTGAATCTATTCAGTCTATTGGTATTCGATTCATGAATTTATGACTATATAATGAGGTATTTCACCCACTATAAGCTACTCAAGTTAGGGTATTTTCTTTTTGTATTAGATGAAGACTAGTATAAATTTTGGAAGACAAGTTTAGAAAAAAAATTGATTTTGGAATTATAACCTTATATATAAGGTTGGAAATATTACCAGGGTAACCATGATTATGATGTTAATAATAGTTATATATATATATATATATATATTTTAATGTGATTAACTCATTTTAATTTTTCATAAAATGATAATGTTTGGGAATTTTTTTATAAATAGAGCATATTGGATGGAATGGTAAATATATCATTGCATTTATTCCATATAGGAATTTCCCCCATATTCCGGATAATGATATTGAAGCTAGAAATGCAGCTAGACCTGATAAAATTAGAACAATATCGGGAAAACTGATTTGGGTTATGTGAAATAACTATTCCCATATGAAGTATCCTTTTGATTAATTATATTTATTTACAATTTTAATTTATTTTATGAATCAACGACATGTAAAATTAAATGTGTCTACAAATCCATTTATAGAAAATAAATGGATATAACACCTAGAAATGGTATATCTCTCTTTGACATAATGAAAGGGAGACATTTTTCTTTATATTTTTACATCTCTATGGAGATTCAGATCAATGGGGGTCATGGATTAAAAACAACAAGGAGGATGGGGAAATATAAAACATGGAATGGATGAATTTAATGTAATTTGTATTGTAAATTTATTTCACTCATGAATTTAAAGAGTATATGGAGACAATATTCTTGAGTCCATGATAAAATGGAGAAGATAATTTTTCTATATATGAATCTGTCTTTACGAGATTATGAAGGCATGTTGAATACTAGAAATATGTTCGAAAGGGTAATATTTTACATTCATTGAATTTTTTATGCCAATTAATCAAATGGAATTAGTATTCAAATATTTCACATACTATGTGGATAAAATATCATTTTATATCAAGACCATGAATTAATTATTGAATTAATATGGAATTGAAAGGATGAAAGAAAAGAATATTATTGAAGAAAAAAGGATGACAGAGATAAGAATAGTAATTTAGAGAAAATATATATAATTGGAATAATGGAATAAAGCATTTTCCCATATGTAAAATTATATGATTGAAACACCTCGGTAAATTGTAAAATAGAAAAAGGAGTATTCCTCAAGTAAGGATAAAAATGACCCCTTCTCGGGATTCTAAGGTGAAGAAATAATTTTCTAATGTTCCATGATTTAACAATAAAGATATGGGGAACTATGAAAATCAATTTCGCAACATTATGAAATTAATCAAAAGATGAATCTAATGTATTATCTACAATGATATGTTAATACTACTGATGAAGTTGAATAATTTATTTTCTGATGTTTTTATTGAATATTTATATTATTTTAGTATTAAATCCCTAATGTTCTAGTTACATAAATCATGAGGTATATATGTATTTTGTTGCAGTGCTTATTCTTTATGGAATTGGAAGTATTTGATGAAGAGAACTAGTAATCAAGAGAAGTGATTCAATTGTATTTAATCTACTTTCTACCACATGACATTTGAATGTTAATACAAAATATGTTATTGATGTTGAGATAATAATAAATATATGTATATTGGATATTATTGGTTAATATGAAGGTATTTATTATTCCAATGATTTATGTTACATTGGTATTATTAGATGTTTGGATTTATTGATTATAAGGAACAAACATGTATTTTATTATAGATACAATCGTGTTTTCATTAATGATTGATGGTTATCAAGGTTTATGAAATTTTTTTATGTGAAAATAAACGATACTTTTTGCTGTTTTGGGGAAAATATATTGTTATGTAATCTTTCGTCAAATTTTTTTTGTTCATTGAATTTGGTCATAAATATTTTGAATGAGACTTATAGTTTTCCACTTAGGTAATGGATTATGGAAATTATTTATTAATGTTAAAAACTAATTTTTCATAATGGATGACAAGAGATACGTATTTAGTATCAGTATACATTTAATTACATAATTAATGACTTTTGTATTGTTACATTATATTGTTTCAATCTTAAAGATTCCTCAAGAATAGCCATCGTTTGGTTTGAGAAAAGATACAGAGATAGATGGAAGAACAAAGAAAATATGACATTACTACATGGAAGGGAATCAAGTAAGTATATTTTATCATGCTATTATAAGGATATTAAAATAAACCCTAAACATTATGGATATTATATTAGAACAATAACATTATCATATTACTTTATGAGAAATTAGTAGTCTTTTGACCTATATAATGTGTTTTGTTTTTTTATGCTAATCATTTTAATGACCATGTTCTCTATTAGTCTACATTGGAACATGATGTTTAGATTTATTTTCAATAACTATTTTTTTCACTTCCTACTAATATCCTCATATCGGGAAACCTAGTTTTGTAGTGACAATCAAATTGTCCTCTCCCACTATATTGGAAAATGTTTTACTAAGAAAATTTATGATGTGGGTTACCCTGATTTGAATTTTCCTGTATCATCCTTTGATTCGTGATGTTATGTTTAAAAATTTAATGGATACATTCTATGGATTGAGAGTTTAATTTAGCACCCCAATATATTACGATATGAGTCTTCTTAAATTAAATATCATTGATAAATTATGTTTCACCCAACTCTTACCTAACAAAAACCTTTAGTAATTATTATTTTTATAACCAATCCATTATTTTGGAAGAAATTAATTGTATTGACACCATTATGAAATTTATATTTTCTATATTAAATGAAATGGTTTTAAATTGGTCTTAAAATTTTGATGGGCTTATGATAAGAATAAATCCCATATTAAACAAAAAATATTCTTTCTAAAATGAATATTTTAATCCTTGTAAGGGTTCATCTTTTTAATAATAAAATTTTATACTATTGTACATTTTATAAACATATGAAATAAAAATATTAATATTTACATTGATGACTTTTTTTGCATTTCTTTGATAACATAAATTTTTTGATGAATAGTAAATTAAAAATTAGGTATAGTAATCCCACAAATAGAATTGTATCATCAAAAATGGAAGTACAAATAAAATTTAGGTACCATATAACATAAAATATGATAAATTTATAACTTTTTAAATGCAAATTTTTATATGAAATGATAAATTCAGTTTTGGTATTTTTTTTAAATGTAAATGTTTATTTTTAATATTATAAAAAATATATTGAATTAATATATTATTTATTTTCATAAAATTGATTCCTAAATTTATATTTTGTTTTAATGTGATTATCAAATAATTTTTTAGTCCATAATTGGTCTTCCAATGTTTCCTAAAATCAGTTAAATGTTTAAAAACAATATATTTTTAATGAATGATGATTTTAATTAAAAGGAAATTATATCATATTTAGAAAGTCAATTTTCATAAAATTGACATTATATTTTTATTATAAACATTAAAAAATTATAATGGTGAAATTTTGGGTTTTTGTAAATAGTTTATATTTTGGGTAATAGAGAAATACGATAAATTGAAATATTTTAAATTTTAAGCCAAATAAATGTATTTTAAGTGATCTTTGATATTAGAACCCATTAGTTAAAACATTCATGATCTATTTAATATATTTAGTATAACTAATCAATAATACTGATAGTGTTGATCCATAATAATAAGCAAATGAATAAATTTAATCTAAAAACACTCATTCAATCCCTTATAAATACCACCTCTTACCACCTCTTCTTGTAACACCTAAAAGACAATGAATCATGACATATTTATACCCAATACATCTCCCAATCCACTCCCCCATGTTATAGTATTTCTCATATCAACCAATATTCCATTTCAATGTTCATCGAGGGGGTTCTCAATGAGGGTAATTCAAGAAGTAAAATACCATATTGTTAATTTATGTTTATTTCAATTAAAATTATTTTCTACACCGTTCATTCCCTAATATATCCAAAAATTAATGATAACTATATTATCGTATAAATTATGAAACATTTTTATGTTTTTTTAATATTAATAATCAGTCCCATTATCCTCCCACTTTTATTCTAAAAATTAAAATATCATCTCAATTTTGTAAATTTACTAGTATCGTGGATGATACATTTTATTATCACCTTCAAGGAATTTAATAAAGAAAATTTAGATTGATTAATAATATGTTTGTTTAAAACTATTTTCTGTTTTGGAACCAGTATATATATATATTATTAATTAAGAAGACAAAACTATATTGTGAAGATCAAAAAATCACTAAAGTTATCTAAACAGTTATCATTATCATTTTATCCAATGAATCACCCTAATATCTAGTAAGGAAATAATATATAAAACTTTTAAAATATTACATATATTCATTAATAACATATAATTTCAATTATAGAAAAATATTATTTTTTTATGTGGCCTTTCATAAATGGATATAAGTGAATAAATCTTGTAATGCAAGGAAATGAACACTCTTAAACAATGAAATTGAATAATGTACTCATCAAAATCCCATAAATGATCATAATAAAATTATAATAAATAATATAATTTTTATCAGGTTATGAATTAAATTATTAATGAAGCTGATTTCATTATTGAGGACATTAATTGCATGTGCATAACACATTTGTACATAAGGTAAGGGTTTTATTATATCACTCTTATTTCACTAAAAAATTCCTAATCCACCACTTAATCCTTATCTGTGGTGTATGTAAATTAAAAATTGATAAATAAAATATTTTATCCCATTATCTTAATGAATCTAAATTTTAATTTTATTTTTATTACTTTTATGGGTCATAGAGGCTAATTTATTACAATGTTGTAAGGGATTTCTCCCCAAACCTCCATTTTTTCAATCGAGTTATGATTTCTATTTATTTAGCCAAATGTAATTCTTAGTTATTCTTATGTAACACTGATATTTTGTGATATTATATTCAATAAATATTTAACTATATCAAATTTTCATCTTTTAATGGGTAAATACATGGTTTTATGGTTCTATCAATCTTTTTAAAGATAAATAAGCCCAATTAATAAGAACTTCCAAATTTCATACCCATTTTGAAGTACAATACATAATTCTTTTCAAGAAATTATTATTTTTCTAATGTATATAATTTATGCATGAAAAAATATCATAGTTCATTTCTATTTTTATGCAAACAATTAGGTTGTTATCCTCTTTAATGACTCTATTATATTTTTCCTCAAACTGCATTGTAATGGCCCATTTCTAATGTTTCTTGACAGCTATTTCTATATATATTAACTTAATTTGGAAATAAATTATTCTTAAAATATCATTTTATATCAGATTATTTTACGGGACATACATTTTCACAATATGATTTTATGAAAAATAAATGAGATTTTACAAAAAAAAAATCTGTTTTCAAATCTATATATGGTATTTCTACAATGAATTACTCATTGATTTTATTAGAGTGTTATATTCTATATAAACACCATATATTGAATCATATTCTTTATTTAGATTGACCTCTAATGTTACAATATGCCATATTTTAATGAATGTATTATGATTATTTTTGGGGAGGTAGTATCAGGAAAACATTCCCTATATTACTCAGGATAGGTAATAAATATTTTTATTATTTTGGGAATGTTATTATTTTTTCACATGCAAGGTTAAATATGAATTTTTTTGAATATCTCACATCTATTTCTTATGAGGAATCAATTGGTCATAGTATGTCATCGTTGGGGATTTATATAACCCCATGAGGCATTAGTATGTGTCATAATACCAAATACTCAAGGTTTTTACCGATTTTTGATTGGTTTATTTGGATATTCATTGAAAACATTTTTATGATATTCAACATTATTCATTCCCTCATTATGATATTTGTAGTTGGTAATACCTGTTATTATTCGACAATTAGAATATTCATGGTTATGTTTACTTCTGATGTTATTATTTATATTCCATTATTTGTTCAGTTTATATTCATCCCATATTATGATCAAGATTATTTTCTAACGGATTGTGTTTTTTGTTGTTGAACTTACCGTATTGTTAATGTTTATGATAGATATTTTGGATTTAATACCCATACTGAGCAACTGATATTATCTATTTATTATGATTTATTTTCAACAAGAATCAAATATGTGCATTCTGAAATACTTATTGGGATAATATTGGAACATATGGGGTTTTCCAATGGAGTCTCTATGTTGTTTTTCATTTCATAATTGAATTTAACAATTAGGTTTGTATCTAGATTTTTAGAGATACTAAACCATTCAGTCTCTGGTAATTTGATTCATTTCTATATATCAATATAATCAATAATGGAAATGGATATAATATATTGGAGTCAGGGTCTCTAATATTAAATTAATTTATAAAATTTTTTTTTACTAATTTTTTTATAATAATAACTTTTTGTGAACCTAATATCAATTTAGTTTTTTTGAAATAAATTTTTATTTCGTGTACCTATATTCATTTATGTAATTGATGTACAGTCCTAATATATTTTATATCCCCAATAACTCTACTATAATGAAATCTAATGTTTTATTAAATATTAATCATTCATGATTCAAATGATTTACCTAATTACAATGTGGTAAAGGATCTTCATAAAAAAATTTGTAGTTCATTTGGATATGAATATTCTTCATAAAATATTTCTTGTTAAATTTTTTTATGAAATTATTTTTGAATATCTAATGTTGTATTAATTTTTTTATATGGATGTATATCTGATAATATTATTTGATTTTTTGATTAAAAATCACTTCAATGATATGATGTTATTAAATGGTATTTTGATATCAAAATAGTATTTGGGTGTCCATATATTTTATGTAGAAGAATTAAGAGAATTAAAAAAAATTATAATCTAGTACATGATCATTTGACAAGTTAAATGGATTAACCCATTTAACATCGATTGATCCACTTACATCGTATAAGATGGGGTGGCACATATAACATCAAGTGAAACTGTCATAGCATATATGATAGGTCGGACCATAAGGAATGGTTGAGCACATTATATTATATACGATGGTGGACAATATTCTGTAGGGAAATCCCAATATAACTAAAATAAGTGGTTCACCCTGACAGATCTATAATGCACTGGTTAATTCTTATATTTGATGCTACCCATATAGTTATTCAAATTAAATAGTTGTTTGAAAGGTATTTATTAATATTATTCTCTATGTTTCTATAAGGGATTAATTTTTCTTATTGTTATTTGTTTTCATGTTAAAATTAATTGCATAAAGATGTAATTAAACAATGATAAAAAGGTAAAATTTTCAATGGATTTCATGTTTTTTACTGGTTTAACAAGTTTTTTCTTTTGGTGTCCCATACTGAGATTTTATTCACATACCAAAATTTTAAAAGGGTTTCATATGGTTCAATTATGAGTAAGGGGATGAATGATTAAAAGTGGAAAATTTTGAATATTTAGCATGAAAATATATCATATATTATTTTAAATTTTTTTATGTGAAAAATTAATAGTGAGTATATGTTTCCAAATGTAATTTATCTGATTACATTGTAAGAGTTAGTAAAAAAATTATACAACTACAAACTATAATGATCATTATAATTTTATGATATTGAAATCTATTTCAAAACCACAGGAATAATTCAATTTTAATATTTGGTTCATACATTTGTTATTAGGGGAGGGTTTAGGAATCATTGGAAATTATATTGTTTTCTATCATGTTTTCGTAAGTGTTATATATACTGTCATGGTTTTATATATTTAATGACAATTATATGTCAAATAATTTTGACAATACTTATGTTGTTTATCGTGTAGAATATATAGAAAATTAGAATAATTTAATGATATTTCATGTATAATGTTATTTGATTTGGGTATAATGCATTTCAAGATTAAATTACAATAAAGTATCTATTAGTGTATTATTTTATAGAATATTTTATTTTTAACATTTAATAATTAATTTAATGGTTCAATGATATTCATTTCCATATATTAATAATTTTTTAGAAATATGGATGGAATAAAATCTTATAAAAAAATCTTCTCCCATATAGATTATTTAATTATTAATATTATTTTAAAATCATGTTCAAATTATAGTGAAATCATTTTCAGTATTCTAATCATCAACAAGAAACTACTATCCATATATAATATAACACCTTTTTAGGGAAAAACATATTTGTCATGGTATATTTTTGAATTAATTTCTAAATATCATTTTTATGAATTCTCAACAAAATTGAAATTCCACTAAGGACACGGAAATTTAATTTCTAGAAGCTGTTCTTCTTGTATTAAGATTAGAGGGATATAAAAAAATGAAATCTATTATTATGGAATTAATTATTTTCATATATATATGTACTATTTGTGGGTTAATATTTGTGAATTATAAGTATAAAATTTATATCATTGATTATATGTATGAATTATTAAGTAATAAGTATATTAACCATATTTAATGGTTTAATTATAATGTTAAATGACAGATGTGTTTATGTATTGTTTTATCAAATTTATGATATAGTTTTATTTTATTAATTTAATAGAAATCATGTAAATTAAAATTGATTGTTCAAAAATATGGGTTCTTTTCAATTATTTTTAACCATATGTTAGATGGAATCAATACCTATGAAATATAGGGAAAAGTGATAATTTTTCATAGAAATTTATCTATTTTGGAATAATTGTTGGATTACATGTAACCATTTGGTATATTATATAAAAAATTATATTAGGAAAAAATCCATTATTTTTTATTGATGTATGTATTAAGGTATTTTTAGTTATTTTGGTTTAAATGATTTCAATATTTGTGGTAATTATGGGTTCATACATATTGGAATGAAAAATTAATGAAATTAAATAACGATTAATGATTAAAATATAAAATTTATTTTTGCAGATGTTTCTGAAATATAAGGATTTTTATAAGGATTATATTCATGTAGATTTATAATGTTAAAAACATGTAGGATTGGTGAAAACCCATCACACCCATTAGGGTTGTAGGGATAAAACCCTCAATATAATGGCTAACATGACGAATCACCATCTAATATCCTACGTGATTTTCTAGTTATGATGAATTATTGAAAATATTTAAAATATATTATAGATAAATGTAATGTTCATATCAAAGAAATAAGTTTATCATATTTATATAAATTGGATTTGAAATTTATTTTGTGATTATGTGATCAACGATATATTATAATTCTCTCACTATTTTTTAACCCCATATGATTTTTTAAACACAATAATTCTATATGTTAATTTCGAAATGGTGGTTGAATCATTAGAAGAATATATGGTCAAAATGATACATTATTGTGATTTTGTTTATTTATATGAATGGTTAATATATCATGTATATTTTGTGTTATGGGAAATAAGATTTCTAGTATGATATTTTAAAAAAATATTTAATTTAATTAGGATGATGAAGTGATTATGTCTATCTAATCTTTGAGTTTCAGTATTAGTCTATATTTTTTTGAATTTTTTTAGTTGTAAATGTTTAACATTATTTATTAATGATTAAAATTATAGATTAAATTAATTTTACATTGTTTGAATGTTTTCATTTTTTTGGGAAAATGCATAATTTTTCATAACAAATGTTGGGATTCGGTTAATTCCTAATGATAGGAGTAATATAATGTGTTTTATTTTTGTTATATTTTTTAGCATTATTATTTGATATTGGTGTTTTAGTAATGAAAAATTAGTATATATAATTTTGATTAAATGATGATTTTTTGGAGCAATATGACTAATGTATGAAATTATTGTCACAATGTAATTATATTTCTTTTTGTTCTCTGTCAAATAAATGAATTTCGAACAATTTGTTATCTTTTGAACTAACATACCAAAAAATAAATATAATTTTATCCAAACACATATTTCTAATTTTGTGGATGTTATAATTAAAATTATCACATTTCTTATCCCTCTCTTTAATTCATTAGGACGTTGTTTTCACTATGATGAACATTATTTCACAATCCACTTATTTTCTTATAAATGGAATCCTACTATGTGTTATTATATATGAACTTGTTTACTTCCATTTTCCCTCCTTTAATTTTGTATAATTGTTGATATTTTTTATAGTATGGGATTTTAATATTATGATTTTTAACATTTGAAACTACATTTTTGATCCTGCATTCAATTTTTGAGGATTAAATATAGTAATGTTGTTATAATATAACATATATATATATATATATATTAAAAAATATGATCAATGGAATTCAATATATGTAACTGTGTGTTTATAAAAACAATAGAATACTATTAATTAAATTTTAACATTATATACTATGAATGTAATTATTGTGAATGAATATATAATATCAATACACATTATTAATTTATTATATATTTTTGTGAAAATGAGTAATACATTTTTAGTAATGTAATTTTAGTCATCAAAAACAAATTTAAATCAATAATGATTTATATTGCATCATATGATAAAAGGTTGTAATAATCTATTTAAACTCTTATAAAATGTATATGATCAAGTGAAAATTATTTTTTAAATTATAATATAGAAATCATCTTAGGGTGAAAAAAATCAAATGTTTTGAAAATATTGAGTATCCAATGAATAGTGAAAATATAAATGTTTGTTGACGATATAATTTTATTTTAAATTATATAAAAATTGAAATTATTTTTTAGTATTTTTTTGAATTATAATTAGATAATATTTAATTAAATTAATCCAGTTATGGATTATTTTTATATTATTTTATATTTAATTATAGTATAAAAATAATTAATATTTTAGAAATTATTCTTTCAAGAAACCGGTTTTCATTTTGTTTAGCCAGTAAAATTTTAAATTAAATTACTCTACATGAACATTTGGAAGTTAGAAAATGTATACAATATTTGGAATTAAATGATAAACATATTTAATAATGTAATTTTTATTTTTATTCATGAAAAAATTACTGTGTTGGAAAATTGATTTATTGCAATACAAAAAAAATAATGTAACATATTAACAATAAATTGTAAAATTTCAAACTACATAAAATCAAAATTATTTAATAGGTTTTTTATGTGTCTCTAAACCATATAAATAATTTAAAAAATTAATTATAAAACTAATTTGTTGAAACTAACTCGAACCAAATGTGGTTGGATCTAAATACGAAATAGATTATATTTAATAACATAAGACAACCACTCTTCAAGATTAAATAAAATCTTTCATTCCCAATTATCCTCACATTCCATGAATTTTTTAAAATATTGTTCAAACCATCATCTCCCAAATATCTTCAAAACCATGGACTAATGTTGTAACCAAGAGACCAATTCTGTAACGCCCCGACCCCAGCTACCCAGAGTCGGTGCATTACTTCGTAACATTTGCATGATCACAAAAGATCAAGTCTGGAAAGACCGATTAGTTTAGTAGCCTTGGAAACACTAGATAAATTCGTAAACGTTACATTACATAATAAAGTGAAAACTACAATAACAAAGTCTCCATAGTCCACACTCATATCCTCTTCTAACTATCACTATAGGTCGTTCATAAAATACTTCTTCACATCCTATAAAATATTAAAACATTGAAAGGGGTGAGCTCAAATGCTCAGTAAGGATAACAATATAGCAGAAGCTTTAATAAATAAACATTAACATTTAAGGAAATGTATGACTAAAACAAAAGCCTTTTAAACTCTAACATTAGCATAATATGGCAAAAGTAAACTAAAGTAATGCCACTTACTTACTCAAATGGATATTCTACTTGTCGAATAATCACATGAAATATCAATAACCATTTTCATAATGATGGAATGCATAATGCCAGACTATCATAACCACGTAGCCAAGGCCTCGTGCCATGTCCACAAATAAGATTTTGTCAAGGCCTCGTGCCAAGACACTAGTTTGTCTCATTAGACCTGCTGATGCATCGAGGAGCTATAGCGGGCTCCACCCGTCACTTATTAAGTCAAATGCATTCCTCATATGAATAGGTTTAAACATATCATAAACCATAACATAATCGTATCACATAAAACAAGCATAAAGGAAACATAAAATTTACACATTTCAATCACAAGATATCAATAAAACACAATGATATAATAAAAAAACTTTCAAAACCATTTTAAATACCAAAATAAAAGAAAAATAAAACATGTTATTTATTTTTCTTTTAAAAAAAGTATGGCTTGTAGAGGAAGACGAAACTCAAATAATGGTCATGGCGGCGGAGAAGTCATTGTCGCCGCATACGTATGACAAAAACATCCACTTTTGTCGTTTAGTAAACAATTCGTATAAAAATATTACTTTTGAATAAACGTAAAGGTCAAAGGGGTTTATACACCATATAAAAGAAGGTTGTGTATAAAACAAAATATGCCTCAATGAATGGAGATTGAGGAAAAGTCCCTTAAAAGATCATTCTTTTAAATAAAATAGATCTATTATTTGTATTAACTATAATTACAAATAAAGAAAGTAAAAATACAAGATAGGACATAATAATAACATTACATAATTTGAAAGTAGGAGATTAACCCAAAGAATGGAAATTGGGTTAAGAAGTTCCCTTACCTTGTGTCCGACTTGATTCGACCGTTCTTTAACCTCATGAATAATAAACTAGAGTTAATATCTACTTTATTAATAAACATTTTCAATTTCATTATCCCTTTTATATCACTTATTACAATGTTATGAACATTATGTAATTATTTAAGTTAATAACGGTCGTTTTGTCGATCTTTGGTACTTGAGTCAACAATAAACATCTTATAATTACAAGTTGTTTATGTGGTGAAATATCCATTATATCCATAATTATATTCATGATGTAGATGTCATATATATCATATAAATCCAGTATATACATTCATTCATAATATTATGTAACATTTAGAGGTAAGAAATGAAATGCACCGTTCATGGAGATGGTAAGCCGTACGTACGCATGAATGCTACTTTCATTTCTATTTCATATTTAATGGAATGAAATAACAATGATATAAATGTTTAATATAATTCCAGTATAATATATCATATAATACCATTTACTCCATCCTTTATACATCCCACATATGGTATTAACGATTCAAATCACTTTGAGGGGGCGGTAGTCCGCACTTCCTAAAATGAAACTATCGCGTTTACCCATAATGGAAATCATAAAGTATGTCATAAATGAGAAATACAGAAGTATAAGGAAAACATAAACATATTATATATGATATATAAATATAGTGAAATCTTAATTTCCACCTTTGAAGGTGTTATATGAGTGTTGAACAATCATCGTTTCGTGAGGCAGAAATTCGCCATCCACAGAAACAGTATGTTTTTTAACCATTAGATGTAGGTGAGTGTAATTGTAGCTCAAATACGTCTTATAACAACATCCTAGTATATTAAGGATACTGGTGTTGTTACAAAATAAATGAATAAAAATTGTTTAGTGGGTTGGAGAAGAAAAATAAAACAAAACAACATTAGAGAAGACATTACCTTAAAATCGGGTAACTTATTTTGATTTGAGCCAAAAACATCCTTGGGAATAGTTCTGCCCAAAGTGAGGCTTCTATGTGTAAGAGGGGGAAGATGGGAGAGTATTGGGGCAGAGTATGGCTGAGCCAAATGTCTTGAATGTGTGAATAAGGTGGGAGTGGTGGAGGCCTTTTATAAGTGGAGAGGAGGGGCACTTTTGGAATGTAATGAAATGTTATTCTATTGTACAATGCTTTTCGGATTCTAAAGGCCCCACACTTGTATAATTAGAGGATAAGGTGATAAGGGTTCGAAATCCCCTCATCCAATAGGCTTTGGACAAGTGTAAGTCTTGGATTTTACATTATCTTCTCATTTTATTTAAATTGTTAAATAAGGAGGTCATCGCTACATCATCATGATGTCATAAATAATTTAATTTATTTCATGTCTAAAAATTATAAAAAAAATACTATAATGTAGGAAATCTTCTTAGATTTCCAATGACTATTTATAGTCGAAAATATGAATTGTATAACCCCATGTAAAAAATGTTTTAGTAAAACATTTTATGTTTGTGTCATTTTTTACATTAACATTAAATAAAAGGTATTTATGTAATTTTCCAAATAAAGTGGCTCCATCGGGTCCCCAAGATGACCCATGAATTGTATAGGACGGCCATGGCACATAAAATGAGGGTAGGACATGTTTCAAGCTCATCTCATATTATTAAAACATTATTATTACCTTAAACTACACTGATTACCTCTAATCGCAATTAAGAACTTAAAAGTTACTATTCACCAAAAAATTATTTTAATCCCATTGAACCACATCTTACTTCCTAATGACAACCATGTATGTCGGATTTTTGAAATTCAAATCACAGAAATGGTAATGTTTCATTTAAACGAAAAATCCGTTTTCTAACTACCACTTAGTGGTTTCACTATTCATCAAAAATTGATGTTATTCAGAATAATGCCAAAATTTCACCCTAAGATATATTTGATATTCTGATTTCAGAAATGATTTCTATTTTAAAAAATTCCAAACATATAAGTTTCATTAATTAATTTTATAATCAATTCCCGCTGTCATAAAAAATAGTGTGTTTTTAAGAAACAATTTATATCAAAAGATTGACAATTGTTCGTGCCCAATTTCAATGTTAAATTAATTCTAATGGCCACCATTGGATAAAATGGTAAAATTATATCTTAATTATACTTTAAAACCACTCAATAGTATAACTTATCACTATAAATTATTTTGATTAAAAAAAGTTGTTTTAAGTATTTTTCACTGTTCATAAAAATTTGGAAGTTCTCAGAAGATTACAAAAAATTCATCATAGGATAATTTCAATATTAGGAATACAAAAATGAATTCCATTTTGAAATATAAAATTTCAATAATTTTAAAAATAATGTATTACTATTCATAATGGCTACTTTTATTAGTCATGATATGTTATAACTCGAGGTTGCGTACAACACACGCTGCTCTATTATTCAAAGAGGAGCGTACCATGGAAGCTTGAGGTGTAACATTCTCCCCTCCTTCAATAAATTGCATCCTCACAATTTGAAAATTTTCTTTGAAAATAAATGGGTGAAAATAGAAAATACCTTTGTGAAAAACCCACATCGGAAATAAGGTTAATAAAAATATAACATTAAAATAAAGCAGGATAAGTACAAAGGTTACCCGAGATAGCCCATTCTAGGATTCTATGAAAATATGGATATAGAGGAGAAACAAACCATCAAGGTTTTATGGAGAGTTGTAGAAAACAGTATTAGGAGAAAGTTAACTATAAGAAAATCACAAACTTGTGATTGGTTAAATGATCATTGATTCCCCTGTTGGAAAAGTTAACCAGAAACGTTTTTGTTTTAAGTTACCTTTTATAATGTTGAGGAATTTATTTAGAAGATTTTCTATGAACGTAAGGGAATATACATACTTGTCATGTAGACATTAATTCTTTAATAAATTTTACGACAAACCCATCTTTCACTCTAAAAGGTAATAGAACTCAAAAATATTCTATTTATCCTAATTGTATAAGGTTCAAAATTTTACCACATACCATTTAGATTAGTAAAACTATTTTTTAATAACCAGGGACTTCATGTAGGTTAGTGGTAGGAAATAAAGGCATGTCGCACTATGGTTGTGGGTTCGATTCCTACAGCTTTGTCTGACGCGACGGGTTATGCCCCACCCTGCAGGTTGTCCTTTTCCTAAAACTATAGTATTATAATATTTCAAAAATAATCTTCAATAATGTTTTAACCTTAAAAAATACTATCCAAAGATCAACTTAATCCATTCCAACCTTTATAGTTATCCAAATTACTTCTGTCAAACTCACAGTCCAAATTTTATAAGGAAGGTAAACATAATGAAGATTCTTTTTTCTGCGTAACAACATGTGAACACCTTCATCATGTATTCTTTTAAAACACTGCAGTTACCAATGATCCCTTATTCCTTATGGAATACTAGATATACTCCTTCTATCCAAAAATATATACAAATCATTTATCAGTTTCAAAGAAGTTAAGAATATCCAATATAATTTATCCAAATAAATCATGTATTATTCCAAAATCAGTATCTCTGTATCAGAACCATATTATGGTTTATCTTTCTCTCAACCATATATTTTCAAAAACATTTACCTGTTGTGGAGTATCTTTTCTTGGTTCCACAGAATCTCAAGTCCTTGATGAAATAGTACTTCAGTACAATCCTTATATACTCAATAATTATTATAACCAGTACATCATTAATACAACACTCAAACGACAAAATTATTTAATAACAACATAAGAACTCTAATCATTCCTCCGCATCTGTGGTAGTATCATAACTTGATTATTATCTAATAACATCATTTGGGGCATACTTTGATGATTTGGACATTGTTTTGCGTAGTGTCCCCACTCCTTCCATATGATGCATTGTACATTTGAAACCTTTTTCATACCCTTTCTGTCACGCACTTTGTGTCCTTTTTCTCCACACTTATAAAAAACACCCATTCCCTTCAGGAAAGTTCCAAGGTGTTTCCTCCCACAGTTATCACATATTGGAAAATTATTCTTTTCCCACGTCCCTTTTTCCATCATTCTCTCTTCCATCCTTTTCTTCTCTTTCTTCTCGTCACAGTCATAAGACTCATAGAATTCTTTACTAATCTTATTAACACATGATACTATTTCATCCTATGTTGAGAACACATGGGAGATTATTTCCCTTCTAAATGTTGGCTTAATACCGTGAAAGATATGATCCTTCTTACACTTTGGATCATACGTATTGCTGGAGTTCAAATTCCTTCCACTGGGAACCATTTCCATACAATGGCATAAACTAGGTTAGTTTATGAATTGCAATGAATAATTTCGAACTTGTAAAATACTTAATGTAAATTTAATGGCTTATGGATATAATCCATAATCATAAAAATGTTTTCCTTGAGGAAGTATATGCTCACTACTACAAAAAAGGGCAAGGGAAGCGCGCCCTTATAACAGCGCTAAGCAAAAACGCTGATAAAGGATACCCTATATCAGCGCTAATATTACAGCGCTGAAAAAGCTAATTTTTATCAGCGCTTTCTTAGCGCTGATAATATAAATATTTATCAGCGCTAGAAAAGCGCTGATAAATATGATCTGTATCAGCGCTAAAATATTAGCGCTGATACAGTTGGTCTTTATCAGCGCTTTTTGAGCGCTGATAAAGGTTTCCTATATAAGCACTAAAAAAGCGCTGATACAGAACACCTCTATCAGCGCTCAAAAAGCGCTGATAAAAATTATCTTTATCAGCGCTAAAAAAGCGCTGATAAAGAGACCCGTTATCAGCGCTATAATTGTAGCGCTGATACGGGGAATCTTTATCAGCGCTTTTCTAGCGCTGATAAATCATAATATTATCAGCGCTAGAAAAGCGCTGATAAAGCTAGATTTTATCAGCGCTATAATTTTAGCGCTGATAAAGGTAGCCTTTATCAGCGCTTTTTTAGCGCTGATAAAACCTTAGTCGACTTTTTTATAAAGTCGGTCGCACAGTGCCCTCGTTTTATCGCAGCTAAAGCTCTCGCGGAACCGTAACCCTGCTACTCTTCTCCCGAATACCGCTGCTGTGTTCGCTTCGCCGGAGCTTGCCGCCCTCGGTACAGTCGCCGTCCTCCGCCGCCCGCAACACCCTCGGCCGACCTCCACCGCCTGCCGCCCTCGGCTGCCCGCAACGCCCTCGGCCGCCGTTCTCTGCCGCCCTCGGCCGCCCTCCGCCGCCCTCGGCCGCTCTCCACCGCCTCCGTCGCCCTCCGCCTCACTCGGCCGCCCTCGGTCGCCCTCCGCGGCCGCCTTCCGCAACCCGCAACGCCCTCGACCAACTAAGGGTATGAATTCTATTCTAGTTTTATTTATTTGTTTCAAACATTCATGGAATCCCTTCAAGTTGTTATGGAATGTATAAAACCTACTAGAATTTGTCTTATGTAATGGAGAGTTGAGGCATGGTGTAGTTTAATGTCCTAAAACCAGGACCTTTGTGCAGGTTTCCATTTTGTTCTGATAAGGAGGGGAAATGATTCACCCTTTTCACTATAGTATAACCAAGAATGTTCTACCATAATCATGCATGAGGGGGGGGGGGTGGTAGATGTAAATTTTAACCCAGGGGTTCATGAATCCAAGGATTGATATGGTACTTAAATGTCATAGGGTGTTTGATGGTAGTAAAATCCATTATTGAGGACGAAATTGTCTTTGGTTGACATGCCTTTTTAGTGGGAAACATATGCAGATCCACCAGTGCATATTGTGATTAGTCAAATAAAGGTGACCTTAGGACGATGACCGCTCATTTCCGATGGCCATGGAAGGATATGAGGATTAAGACCTTTTTGTGCATAGTGTATGGTTTTTGAAAGGAAGAGACCTTTTTGGCTCCGACATAGTGACAATGGGGAAATTTATGTCTCATGAATAGACCCTAAATATGATGTTTATGTATCACCATGTTTCTTGTGATGGAAAGAATCAAGCTGTACATAGATATTTTAAGTTAAAACTACATGCATGGGTCTAACCCACACAAAGGGAGGGGGAATGTTTAGTTTTTGGGGTGTCTGGACTAGAACATAATGACTTAGGCATTACTATAGAATCAAACCAACTATAGTACTTGAAATCATGCATTTTAGAATCATGCAATTAGAACTATGGTAGAACTTTTTAGTGTCATATTGTGGGGACTGATTCCTTGAAAATCCTGAGTAACTTAATGGAAAATCAGTCTAAGATAATTTGACATGCGCTGGACATGAAGGTGGAGAAAGGTGTAGACTATGACACCATGGATTCTCGAATCGATAAGAATAAGTCCATGCACGCAACTTTTTACCATGCACGCAACTCTCTTTACAAACTCCTATTGAATGCAATTCTACGCGATTCAAAGCCTCATATTTTCTATAAAAGTTGAGATACTAAATTAAGGGGGTATCCTATTATTTATAATCGTTTCTGAACATGAACACATGTTTATCCCAAAGTGTGTAAAACCATGTTTGATGTCACATTAGGTGCATACGTATCTTTTTCTCCTAATAAAGTGATAGATAATCATCTTTTTAGTGAATCTAATATTCTTTTTTATGAATCTTGATTATAGGTTAGACTACTTGATCTCCTTCCAAGGAAGTGGTTCCCTTCTACTGTATTTGGAAGTCTTCTTTTGTGTACTTGAACCATAAATACTAATATTTGAGATTCAAATAGGATGAAGATGAATAAAGATTGGATGGATTCTAATCGTTTAACAATAGAGTACGAGAACGGAGTGAAAGAGTTCATCAAGTTTGCAAAGGATCACACAAAGGATCCTTCTCAAATCCTTTGTCCGTGTTTACGTTGTTGTTATTCTAGACTACTTACTCCAGAGGAGTTGGAAGAACATTTGATATGTCACGGAATAGATCGGAGTTATAAATGTTGGAATAAACACGGAGAAAAAGCGAATGTAGCTACTGGCTGGGATAAAACTGCGTTTTATGGATCGTCAGATATGAATACAAATATAGATAATGAAGAAGACCGTATGGAGGATGTGATTACAGATGTCAATGATGATGAAGATCGTATTGAGGAAATGACAAAGACAATTCAAGATGAACCCCGTGATTGCCCAAAATTGTTTGAGAAGTTAAAGAGTTGTGCAAAGACGCCATTGTATGCTGCTTGCACTAAGTATACAACATTGTCAGCTGTACTGAAGTTGTATAAATTGAAAGCAGGCAATGGATGGAGTGATGTCAGTTTTACGGAACTACTTGCTCTCTTGAATGACATGCTTCCGGAAGATAATGAGCTCCCAAGCCGGACGTATGAAGCTAGACGAATGCTACGCTCGATGGGAATGATTTCTGAAAGAATACATGCCTGCCCGAAAGACTGTATATTGTTTCGAAAGGAGAACAAATCACTTACAGAATGCCCAAAGTGTGGTGCTTCTCGATACAAGAAAGATAAATCCAATCCTACGAAAGTTGTATGGTACTTTCCAATCATTCCAAGGTTTAGGCGTTTATATGGAAGTAAAGAAACTGCAAGACAATTGTCGTGGCATGCAGATAAAAGAAATAAAGATGGGTTATTACGTCATCCGGCCGACTCTCCTCAATGGAAGAAAATTGATCATGAGTATCCTGAATTTGGAAAAGAGCCGAGAAACCTTCGTCTTGCGTTATCTACAGATGGAGTGAATCCTTTTGGTTTTCAAAGCAGCACTCATAGTACATGGCCTGTTATGTTGCTAAATTATAACTTGCCACCCTGGTTATGCATGAAGCGAAAATTCATCATGTTATCTATGCTTATATCAGGACCAAAACAACCAGGTAACGATATTGATGTTTATCTGACTCCTTTGATCGAGGATTTGAAGTTATTGTGGGACTCAGGTGTAATGTTGTATGATGCTTATAAAAGTGAATACTTCACGTTGAGAGCGATGTTGTATGGGACAATAAATGATTTCCCTGCTTATGGAAATTTGTCAGGCTATAGCATTAAAGGAACTCAAGGGTGTCCCGTGTGCGAAGAAGATACAGAATCAATTAGGTTGAAACATTCATCGAAATCTGTGTTTCTAGGACATCGTAGATTTCTACCTCGTCGGCATAAGTACCGATCTTGGACGACATCATTCAATGGAAGTTCAGAAAAACGCACAACACCGTCTCCACTAACAGGTGATCAGCTGTTTGAGAAAGTAAAAGATATGAACACTGTTTTTGGTAAACCATTTTCGAAAAACCTTACGAAAATCGGTTGGAAAAAGAGATCAGTTTTTTTTGAATTACCATACTGGAATTGTTTGTACGTCAGACATTTTCTTGATGTGATGCATGTGGAAAAAAATGTATGTGATAGTGTTATTGGAACGTTGCTAAATGCCCCTGGCAAAACAAAAGATGGAATTAAGGCAAGGTTGGACATGGTTGACATGGGAATACGAGAAGAGTTGGCTCCCGTGAAAGGTGAAAATCGAATGTTTCTTCCTCCTGCTGCTTATACTCTTTCTAGGGCAGAGAGATATCAGTTTTGCAACTTCTTTAATGATGTAAAGGTTCCAGAGGGGTACTCATCAAATATCAAGAACATTGTGTCAATGAATGATTTGAAGTTAAAAGGTTTGAAATCACATGATTGCCATGTTTTGATGCAAGATCTAATTCCTAAAGCTTTACGTTGCATTTTACCCAAGAATGTTCGTCATACGTTAACCAAACTTTGTTTCTTTTTCAAAGCTATATGTAGCAAAGTTTTAGACCCGGGGAAATTGCCAGCTATGGAAAAAGAAATTGTCATCATATTATGTGAATTAGAAATGTTCTTCCCGCCAACATTCTTTGATATGATGGTTCATTTGATGATTCACTTGGTGAGAGAGATTCGACTTTGTGGTCCTGTGCACTATAGATGGATGTATCCTGTTGAACGGTATATGAAGATTTTGAAAGGATATGTCAAAAATCGAAGTCGGCCAGAGGGTTGTATAGTGGAGCGATATATTGTTGAGGAAGCCATTGAATTTTGTATTGAATACCTATCTGATGTGGAAAGCATTGGTCTCCCGAAATCTCGTCACACTGGACGCATTGAGGGTGAGGGAATTTCTGGAAGAGAAGTTGTAACAATCAGTATTACAGATCGGGAGCAGGCTCATCTTTATGTTTTGCATAACAGTTGGGAGGTTGCTCCATATATTGAAACTCACAAAGAAATTCTTAGGCAGTTGAATCCATCGAGGGCTGAAAAATGGTTAGCAGATACACATAATCACCAGTTTATAGGATGGTTTCAGGACCATATTTTTAAGCAGTTGGATGAAAATCCGAATTCAATTTCATAACGACTTCGATGGCTAGCCGCTGGACCAAGTGTGTATGTATTATCTTACAGTGGGTATGTAATTAATGGTTATACATTCTATACGGATGAACATGATGAAGAGAGTACCATGCAAAATAGTGGAGTTACACTAGTGGCTGAAGCGATGCATGTTTCTGGTAGTAAGGATATAAATCCAATTTATGCAAATATGTCATACTTTGGCATTATCAAACTAATATGGGAGTTGGATTATACGACATTTCAATTGCCGATTTTTCAATGCAAATGGATTGATAACAATAGTGGTGTTAAAATAGATGAATGGGGATTTGTGAAAGTTGATTTTAGTAAAGAAGGGTACAAAGACGAACAGTTTATAATGGCATCACAAGCGGTACAAGTTTTTTATGTTCCAGATCCCGCAAACCGAAAGTGGTCGATTGTTCTGTTATCGTCCAAAACTATTGAGGGTTCCGATGAAAATTCAGTTGAGGACGATCCTTTTAGTGGTACGTCACAATCAATTCAGAGCGGTCCCAATGCAGATGATGTTTTGTATGTTAGAGGAGACCACAATGAAGGGATTTGGATTGTCGATAGAGGTGTCAAATCTCTTCAACCTTTGAAAAAAAGAAAGAGAGTTCAGTAAACAGGTTATATTTTGTTTGTAATATAGATCTTGTTATCTCATGTTATTATCTTATCATTACAGAATTTATGTAATTTGAATGAACTGTTCAACCACTTTTGCAGATAATGACTTCTGCACATTCTGGTGCTCCTAACCTTGAGACTGAACAAGTCTCTCAAGCAGCTGCTGCTGCGGCTGCTGCTGCTCCTGCTGCTCCTGCAGCTCATTCTGCTGATACTGTTGCTCCTGATGCGGCTCCTGCTGCTCCTACTGCTGTGACTCATACTCCTCCTCCTGCTGTGGCTCCTGGTGCTCCTGATGCGGCTCCTGCTGCTGCTCCTGCTGCTCCTACTGCTGCTCCTGCTGCTGCTCTTGCTGTTGCGGCTCCTTCTCTTAGTGTTGAGGTCCAACAACCATCAGCACATGCCGTTGATATCATAGTAGATGAACATATAGATGATGTTGATATCGATGAAATGGTCGGGAATGAAGGACCGAAGTCGCAGAAATCACAGGTGCGTCGTAGTTTGACAGTGTTAGCCAAAATTCTTAAGGCGAAAAGCAAAGGCATCAAATTTGAAGTCGGATGGAATGCACGAGGCCAACATGTGAATCCCAACAAGGCTATGTTTAGCAGTTACATTGGAGTTGTCACTCGGCAACGCGTGCCGATTGACGTAGATTCATGGCACCATGTTGTGTCCGGGTTGAAGGCTGTGATCTGGGAAGAAATTACGGTAACATTATGAATTTATTTTTTTAATTAACTAGCAAATAAAATGATGAAACAGTGTCTTACTCTTCTCAATCTCTTGCAGAGTACATTTATAGTAGACGACTCACACAAGGATTATGTACTAAGGCTTGCAGGAAAGATTCATCGAGGTTTTCGTACTATTTTAACAAGATGTCACCTGAAAGATTCTAAAGGTAAAATAAACCCGCACCCACCCATTGTCTATGCGCACCTGATATCCCAAGAAGCATGGGATGCATTTATTGGCCGTCGTGGGGATGAGAAGTTTCAGGTACATTGTGAGTGATAATACGCTGTTTGAGGATACCTGTATTCATCACTTTGATTGTCAATATTTCATTTATGAAACAGAAACTCTGTACTGAAAATAAGGAACGTGCATCAAATCCAACATACCCCTATCGTAAAGCAAGGATGGGGTACGCTTCATTAGAAAAGAAAATGGTACGTATTGTAAATTTACAGTAATATTGTTAGGTGCCAATAAACAACATCATAATTATCTTTCTATGTTTATATGTAGATTGATGAATCTAAAACCAAATGCACTTCTATCCCACGTCATGTGCTATGGAAGGAGGCACGTGTGAACAAAGAAGGGAAGTTAATAGATGAGAACACACAAAAAGTGTGGGAAATATGTGTAAGTATGACACGATGATAAAAAGATTTGTTTAAAATTGCTATTACATAAAAATAATTAGTTTTTTTCCTATATCTGACAGTCACAGGAATCAGCTACTCCTGTAGCTGATACAGACCTATTATCGACGGCTTTGAAGCAGCCGGAAAAATACGGTCGTGTCAGAGGTGCAGGGTTTGGGGTGACACCCCGAGTATATTTTGAGAAGAAGAAAAAAATAGATGATACAGAGAAAAAATTGGAACAAATGAGCGAAAAAATAGCAACCCTTGAAGAAAAATTGCAATGGCAGGGAGAGTTGCTAGCAACTTTTATGGGTGGGAAGCAAAGGGAGGACACAACTCAGGAAGAACCACCGCATGAACATCCTGCCCCACCCCCCACCAGCTTTGAGGCGAGCCATTCACCTAAAAAAAATGTCTTAGCCGTGGTAATCAATATTCTAATAACGGTTCCCATTAAATATGAATCAGACAAACACTGATAATTTATCTGTACTGATCTTCTACAGGGTGATAATGATTGTGATTTATATCTGTCAACACCCACCTATCACCTTGTAGCGAGGGCTACAGTGTTCAATATCCCAGATGCCACACTGCATAATAGACCACTTTCAAAAGATCATCTGAAAGTGACGATTACTGTAGCTCATGAGCCAAATGCAATGCTACCTATTCCACTTGATGACGATGATATTCATACGGTTGAAAAGGCTATTGGGACATTCATTGCATGGCCGGCAGAACTTGTAAGAGTACATGCAGACAAAGAGGTATTTATTTCCTTTTATTTTCAAGCTAAACCCTTAACAATTAATGAAAAGAGTGTCTGAATCAATGATTGTTGTTATAGACGGAGAAAGGAAAGGGGGTGACTAACATCGGCTCGAAACCATCTAAAGGATCGACCAATCGATCCCAAGGAGCCTCTGAAAGCACAATAACACCACCTGTTCTCTTTCCACATTTACTAGCATTGAAGACTCATGTGGATACGAAGCTAAAAGATGGTAATAGTCATATAGTGATTTTCGAAGATAATATATACGGAGAGGAAAGTCAAGATTTCGTTGCTGCTGAAAATGTAAATGAAATCCTTGAAAACGGTTGGTTAGGCGTCACTGTTGTAAATGTATATATGAGGTATGTTTCCATGAATTGATTTTCTAAAAGCTGATCTAATGTGCAAATTATGACTAAATGCATTTTATATTGTTGACAGACGCATTTATGAAAAACAGTTGAAGGGATTTTCCCATGAGCCAAGATTTGGACTGGTTAGTCCTCATATCACATCAACACACCAAACAAAAATAGAGTCATCAAAAAGGGATGCAATAGTGAAGGACTTGCTGAAAACATTTGAACGCAAGATTACAGATGACAGACTTTTCCTAATACCAACCATGCAGGGGTAATACTCTACGATTAAAGCATATCAATTATATTTTCACTTTTTTTATTACTTATTCCTTTTTGTGTTTTTAGGCAACATTGGTTGCTAATTGCGGTGAACTTGGATACTCCGAAGATTTACTTTCTGGATTCAAAGTTAGGATATCCATCAAACCGACCATACATGATGGAGTTTGTGAATCTGTAAGACACTACATCTTACGTTTTAGGTCTAAACATCAATTTATATAATATATATTATCTTTTACTGAGGATTCTGTTATGATAGGGCGGTGTACCAATATCGTCTAAATCATGGTATGAGGACAGGGGCTAAGCATAAGGAGCCGAGCAAGTACTACGTCTGGACAAATATCAGGGTATATATAATAAAATTTCACTATCCAAACACACCTCAACACAAGTTATTTATTCTCCTAATGATCAATTTTTTTGCAGTGTCCAAAACAAACAAACGATAATGATTGCGGTTATTATGTTTGTAAATTTATGAAAGAGATCGTTTTTCATCAGCAAACTAGCATCCCTAAAGAGGTATTTTCAAAAACAATTACTAGTTCGTTTAAGTTATTTATTAATTCTTTATTTTTTTATTTTGCAGTACTACTATGACTGCCGAAAAGCCTCATACTCACAAGACGATATAGATGTGTTCAGAAACGAGTGGGCCGCATACCTGATGACAGATTGTACACAAATACAATGATGATCTGACTTGGGGACATGTACAATTGGTGGTCATTTTTGAGAGGGGTTAAGGGGATCAAAAGATAAAATATTGTTGTATGTAAATGTTCGTAGCAAAATTGTAATTGTTATTAAATAAAACATTCTTTCTCCAATGAGTCATTTTTCCATTTTAACAGATGATATGCACCAGCAACATGCAAGAATGTTGAACCACTAAAATGGTCGCTCTCTTGTTTAAAATGGACACCACTTTAATTGAAAACAACAACTGACCTACGGAAATCTGACCAGACGCATCTGGATTGCCTTCATCCTTTAGGAGAAGGATCCACGGGTCCTTGGTGACGTGTACGAGTCAACCCCGCCTCAATCCGAGGCACGGTGTGACCGCTACCACCCAAAGGGTCGCTCTCTTGTTTAAAATGGACACCACTTTAATTGGAAACAACAACTGACCTACGTAAATCTGACCAGACGCATCCGGATTGCCTTCATCCTTTAGGAGAAGGATCCACGGGTCCTTGGTGACGTGTACGAGTAACATGCAAGAATGATGGACCACATTTCTTTGGCCTTTGGACAAAAAAACCAGTAAAATCTCCAAAATACCTTCATATCATGCATGAACCAGTAAAATCTCCAAAATACCTTCATATCACGCAGTTCTGAAAAGAGTCACTATTTAAAAGAAAGTCACAAATTTAGATACATCTCGAGATGGTCAGTTGTTGATTTCACTTAAAATTAAGTCCATTTTTAACAAAACAGTGACACTGTGAGTGGTGTCGGCCACACCGGGCCTCGGATTGATGCGGTGTTGAATCGTACACGTCACACATGAGTCATTGATCATTGTGAAAAAGTATCAACGCAATCAGAAGCCGTTAGATCGATTTGGCATATGTACGTAAAATATTGTCCATTTTAAACTAAATACATACACTTGGAGTGATACCGGTCACACCGCGCCTCGGATTGAGACCCCACCCTTTCCCCTCGGCTGTCAAAAATCATAACCAGATAGTCGAAGGGTGATTTTGACAGCCGAGGGGAAAGGGTGGGGTCTAAAGACATTGTAGGATATGTCGAAGGGTGATTTTGTGTGTGACTGGTATCACTCCAAGTGTATGTATTTAGTTTAAAATGGACAATATTTTACGTACATACGCCAAACTGATCTAACGGCTTCTGATTGCATTGATACTTTTTCACAATGATCAATGACTCCTGTGTGACGTGTACGATTCAACACCGCATCAATCCGAGGCCCGGTGTGGCCGACACCACTCACAGTGTCACTGTTTTGTTAAAAATGGACTTAATTTTAAGTGAAATCAACAACTGACATACGGCAAACCGACCAAACACATTGGGATTCTATTGAAACTTAAGGACAACTATCCATGGGTCAAATGTGACGTGTAAGATTCAACCCCGCCTCAATCAGAGGCGCGGTGTGACCGGTATCACTCCAAGTGTATGTATTTAGTTTAAAATGGACAATATTTTACGTACATACGCCAAACCGATCTAACGGCTTCTGATTGCATTGATACTTTTTCACAACAATCAATGACTCATGATACATAGAGAAATTCACTGGCCACCTTCGAGAATGATCTGAAGCACAAACCATGACAGCATTATGTTTTTAACTTCAGCACCTCAATTGAGAATGTGACACCTTTCAGGACTTGGCGCCATTGTATGTCGTTTCGTCCACTGAATGGGTCTATCCTTTTATTTAATTTTTTTAACTTCAGTCAAATATTCTAGAAAGATGTCGCGGCAGATCCTTCACCATTTTGTTTTGCTGAACATCTCATTACATTGTTAAAAAAAAGCAGGGTGTCTTGCATGGGCAATACGTTCTTGTATTGAAGATGATGCACTCCCATTTATTCGAACCCACATGGTTAATTATTTTGTTTAAGCCTAATGATTGATTTAATTATTGTGGAACACATAATCATGAAAATCGTATGATGGTTGTACCCAGATAGGACTCCAATTCATTGGTTAAATCTATTTTCTCATGAGATGTTATGTATGAGATTAGGGAGTAAACCTAGTCCATTAAAATGGGAGTGCATCATCTTCAATACACGAACGTATTGCCCATGCAAGACACCCTGCTTTTTTTTAACAATGTAATGAGATGTTCAGCAAAACAAAATGGTGAAGGATCTGCCGCGACATCTTTCTAGAATATTTGACTGAAGTTAAAAAAATTAAATAAAAGGATAGACCCATTCAGTGGACGAAACGACATACAATGGCGCCAAGTCCTGAAAGGTGTCACATTCTCAATTGAGGTGCTGAAGTTAAAAACATAATGCTGTCATGGTTTGTGCTTCAGATCATTCTCGAAGGTGGCCAGTGAATTTCTCTATGTATCATGAGCGTTCTAATGCATATCTTGTTTGGAAGATCATTGTAGTAGACAACGATCTAAAAGTGGGGGATGAGTGCATATCTGAGCATGTCTTTAGTAGTGTCCCTCAAAATGTCTTTAAACTGACCATCTTGAGATGTATCTAAACTTGTGACTTTCTTTCAAATAGTGACTCTTTTCAGAACTGCGGGAGTTAACATTTCTCCAACATATTCACACACAAAATCACCCTTCGACATATCCTACAATGTCTTCAGACCCCACCCTTTCCCCTCGGCTGTCAAAAAAACCTAAAAGACCATGGCTAGCAATGATCATTCCAAAATGCATTTAAACTGAGACCTTCCAGAAAAAAATAGAGTAGAATACTTGCAAGTTGTAACTTAGGTCGCTTTGCACAAGCCGATTTCCACATTGTTTGTAGCAACCACATTTGCTCCAACACTCTAATGATCTTCATTGCTTCATGTCTTTTATACTCTTCCATAAACCCTTCTCTAAGAAGGTCAACTATCGTGTATGCATACTCACCTTCAAATGTGACGTGTACGAGTCAACCCCGCCTCAATCTGAGGCCTGTTGTGGCTGACACAACTCCAAGTGCCTCTGTTTTGTTCAAAATGGACTTATTTTTAAGTGAGAAATCAACAACTGACATACGGGAAACCGACCAAACGCCTTCGGATTGTGTTGACACTTTAGGACAACGATTCATGGGTTATATGTGACGTGTACGACTCAACCCCGCCTCAATCCGAGACGCGGTGTGACCGGTATCACTCCAAGTGTATGTATTTAGTTTAAAATGGACAATATTTTATGTACATACGCCAAACTGATCTAACGGCTTCTGATTGCATTGATACTTTTTCACAATGATCAATGACTCATGTGTGACGTGTACGATTCAACACCGCATCAATCCGAGGCCCGGTGTGGCCGACACCACTCACAGTGTCACTGTTTTGTTAAAAATGGACTTAATTTTAAGTGAAATCAACAACTGACATACGGCAAACCGACCAAACACATTGGGATTCTATTGAAACTTAAGGACAACTATCCATGGGTCAAATGTGACGTGTAAGATTCAACCCCGCCTCAATCAGAGGCGCGGTGTGACCGGTATCACTCCAAGTGTATGTATTTAGTTTAAAATGGACAATATTTTACGTACATACGCCAAACCGATCTAACGGCTTCTGATTGCGTTGATACTTTTTCACAACAATCAATGACTCATGTGTGACGTGTACGATTCAACACCGCATCAATCTGAGGCACGGTGTGGCCGACACCACTCACAGTGCCTCTCTTTTGTTCAAAATGGACTTATTTTTAAGTGAAATCAACAACTGACATGCGGCAAACCGACCAAACGCATTTGGATTCTGTTGAAACTTAAGGACAATGATCCATGGGTCAAATTTGACGTGTAAGAGTCAACCCCGACTCAATCAGAGGCCCGGTGTGGCCGACACCACTCAAAGTGCCTCTATTTTGTTCAAAATGGATTTATTTTTAAGTGAAATCAACAACTGACATACGGGAAACCGACCAAACGCCTTAGGATTGTGTTAACACTTTAGTACAATGATCCATGGGTCATATGTGACGTGTACGAGTCAAACCTGGGGTGGATTACATGGCTTTCCTACATGGAATATATCCCACTACACGTCTTTAATGAGCCAGCTACGCAGTTTATCCCTTGTACAGATACACAGGAAGAATCACACGAGATCGACGTCATGTACTAACATAGGGCAAGGGTGCATAAGAGGACACAAGATCAAAGGGTAACACGTATATGTTTTTTAACATGCCATGTAATTTCCTATTGATATGACATGTATATTCACACAGGCAGCTGAACATTGGAGTTACCCAGGGTAAAGCGACAAGGCATGTGACCCTTTAAATGACACATAATTTTATGTACCATGATTGATCTCTTTGAACACTATATCAAGGACATATTTCATTAGGGTTGGCTCCCATGATCCTTCCTAGGATGGTTTTGGTATCTTTTCCGACTTACGGTAGTACGATCGCTTCAGCAGGACGTCCTAGACATAGTTGGAGTCTCTCTGAAAGTCCTGGAGTGAGATCATATATCTATTTTTGAGGTCCAGGTAGAGTCATGTATCAACGCAACCAATCCTACCAGACATTGATCCTATATATAGAATGTTAATCTTGATGTCTCATTACAGTACCCCAATTTATGATATGTTACCTTTTTTGTATTAATATACATAATTACTAAGGGTGATGGTTGGGAGAGTTAGGATATCCTTTTTATGTATTGCAGAATGATTCAAGGAGCACGGGCTCTGCACGATTTGTCAAAACCAAGTGGCAATCCAAGGAGAAACAATGCATAGTGGAATGTTCTAGTATTTATCTTCTGAGTTGTGTAGGAATATTTTGTGATACTATGTAATGAGGTAGTTTTGCTTTCTGGGTAGATGGTATCTAACTCATGGTAAGAACACTGTTTGGTTGGGTTGTGATCGGTTGATGACATGCTTGTGGTTGATATACTGGTTTTTGTGCAGGTCTGTGGTTGATATACTGGTTTTTGTGCAGGTCTGCTCGGCTGGCTGTAATAGTGCAGGTTTTTTATTAGCAGCAGGCAGGGATTTAACAGCGCTTTTTTAGCGCTGTTAAAGGAAACATATAACAGCGCTTTTTTAGCGCCATTAAAGGTATCCTTTAACAGCGCTTTTTTAGCGCCATTAAAGGTGACATTTAACAGCGCTTTTTTAGCGCTGTTAAAGGTGACATTTAACAGCGCTAAAAAAAGCGCTGTTAAAGGACCCCTCCTTTATCAGCGCTGAGCTTTACAGCGCTTTTCTAGCGCTGTTAAAGCCCGATTTTAGCGCTGTTATTTCCCGTTTTTGTAGTAGTGGCTCATAACCCTTCATAGTGGTTTGTAAAGAAAACGAGAATTATCCTAAGCATATCCCCCGAGAGTGTCGTAACCAAGAGTACAGCAAGGCCTGTTGTCGTGGACCAGTTCCCGTTCAAGTCTAGCTCAATGCGGTGCTTTCAGGTTTTACCCCTAGGTACATCTGTGCCAGAGCTGCCTCTACTTGCTAATACCCAGACAGGGATGTATTGCTCAGAAAATTCAGAAAATCTCTACAACAACAAAATTCTAGGAAGTTCTTCTATACTAATCCTTAATGTTTATCTTCGGGCTATGTTCTATAATCAGAGTTTATCTAAATCTAGCTTCCAGGGTTAGTACTAAACTGCCTCTGATACCAACATTAATGCCCGGACCCCAGCTACCCAGAGTCGGTGCATTACTTCGTAACATTGGCATGATCACAAAAGATCATGTCTCGAAAGACTGATTAGTTTAGTAGCCTTGGAAACACTATATACATTCGTAAACATTACATTACATCATATTGTAAAAAACTACAATAACAAGGTCTCCATAGTCCACACTCATATCCTATTCTGACTATCCCTGCAGGTCATTCATAAAATACTTCTTCACATCCTGGAAAATATTAAAACATTAAAAGGGGTGAGCTAAGATTCTCAGTATAGATAACAATATAGCGGAAGCTTTCATAAATAAACATTAACATTTAAGGCAATGTATGACTAAAACAAAAGCCTTCTAAACTTGAACTTTAGAATAATATGGAAAAAGTAAACTGAAATAATGCCATTTACTTACTCACATGGATATTCTACTAGTCAAATAATCACATGAAATATCAATAACCACTTTCATGATGATGGAATGCATAATTCCAGACTATCATAACCACGCAGCCAAGGCCTCGTGCCAATACCACAAATAAGATTTTGTCAAGGCCTCGTGCCAAGACACTAGTTTGTCTCATGAGACCTGTCGATGCATCGAGGAGCTATAGAGGGCTCCACACGTCACATATTAAGTCCAATTCATTCCTCATATGAATAGGTTTAAACATAACATAAACCATAACATAATCATATCACATAAAACATGCATAATGGAAACATAACATTCCCACATTTCAATAACAGGATATCAATAAAACACATTGATATAATAGAAACACTTTCAAAACCATTTTCAATACCAAAATAAAAGAAAAGTAAAACATTGTATTTATTTTTTGTTTTGAAAAAAAAGTATGGCTTGTAGAGGAAGCCAGAACTCAAATAATGGTCACGGCGGTGGAGAAGTCGTTGTCACCGCATACGTACGACAAAAACATCCCATTTTGTAGTTTAGTAAACAGTTTGTATAAAAAGATTCCTTTTGAATAAACGTAAAAGTCAAAGGGATTTATACACCGTATAAAAGAAGGTTGTGTATAAAACAAAATACGCCTCAATGAATGGAGATTGAGGAAAAGTCCCTTAAAAGATCATTTTTTTAAATAAAAAAGATCTATTATGTGTATTAAATATAAGTACAAATAAAGAAAGTAAAAATACAAGATAGGACATAATAATAACATTACATAATTTGAAAGTAGGAGATTAACCCAAATAATGGTAATTGGGTTAAGAAGTTCCCTTACCTTATGTCCGACATGATTCGACCGTTCTTTAACCTCCTGAATAATAAACTAGAGATAATATATACTTTATTAAGAACCATTTTAAATTTCATTATACCTTTTATATCACTTATTACAATTTTATGAACATTATGTAATTATTTAAGTTAATAACGGTCGTTTTGTTGATCTTTGGTACATGAGTCAACAATAAAATTCTTATAATTACAAGTTGTTTATGTGGTGAAATATCCATTATATCCAGAATTACATTCATGATTTAGATATCATATATATGATATATATCCATTATATACATTCATTCATAATATTACGTAACATTTAGAGGTAAGAAATAAAATGCACCGTTCATGGAGAAGGTAAGCCGTACATATGCATGAACGGTACTTTCATTTCTATTTCGTATTTAATGGAATTAAATCATAATGATATAAAATTATAATATAATTCCAGTATAATATAGCATATAATACCATTTACTCAATCCTTTATACATCCCACATATGGTATTAACGATTCAAATCACTTTGAGGGGGCGGTAGTCCGCACATTCTAAAATGAAAATATCGTGTTTACCCATAATGAAAATCATAAAGTATGCCATAAATGAGAAATACAGAAGCATAAGGGAAACATAAACATATTATATATCATATATAAATATAGTTACATCTTAATGGCCACCTTTGAAGGTGTTATATGAGTGTTGAACAATCATCGTTTCGTGAGATAGAAATTCGCCATCCACAGAAAAAGAATGTTCTTTAACCATTAGATGTAGGTGTGTGTAAGTGTAGCTCAAATACATCTTATAACAACATCCTAGTATATTGAGGATACTGGTTTTGTTAAAAAATAAATGAATAAAAAGTGTTTAGGGGGTTGGAGAAGAAAAATAAAACAAAACAACATTAGAGAAGACATTAACTTAAAATCGGGTAACTCTTTTTTATTTGAGCCAAAGGCTTCCATGGGAAGAGTTCTGCCCAAAGTGAAGCTTCTAGGAGTAAGAGGGGGACGATGGGAGAGTATTTGGTCAGAGTTTGTCCAAGCCAAATGGCTTGAAAGTGTGAATAAGGTGGGAGTGGTGGGGGCATTTTATAAGTGGAGAGGAGGGGCACTTTTGGAAAGTAATGAAATGTTATTCTATTATATAATGCTTTTCGGATTCTAAAGGACTCACACTTTTATAATTCGAGTCTAAGGTGATAATGGTTCTAAATCGCCTCATCCAATAGGCTTTGGCCAAGTGTATGCCTTGTATTTTACATTATCTTCTCATTTTATTTAAATCGTTAAATAATGAGGTCATCGCTACATCATCATGATGTCATAAATAATTTAATTTATTTAATTTCTAAAAATTATAAAAAAAATACAATAATGTAGGAAATATTTTTATCTTTCCAATCACTATTTATAGTCAAAAATATGACTTGTATAACCTCATGTAAATTTTTTTAGTAAAACATTTCATGTTTGTGTCAGTTTTTACTTTAACATTAAATAAAAGGTATTCTTGACATTTTCCAACTAAAGTGGCTCCATGGGGTCCCCAAGTTGACCCATGGATTGTCTTGGTCTTCCATGGAACATCCAATGAGGGTAGGACATGTGTCAAGCTTATCTCATATTATTAAAACATTATTATTACCTTAAACTACACTAATTACCTCTAATCGCGATTAAGAACATAAAAGTTACTGTTCACCAAAAAATTGTTTTAATCCCATTGAACCACATTTTACTTCCTAATGAAAACCATGTATTTTGGATTTTTGAAATTCAAATCACAGAAGTGGTAATGTTTCATTTAAATGAAAAATCAGTTGTTTAACTACCACTTAGTGGTATCACTATTCATCAAAAATTGATGTTTTTCAAAATAATGCCAAAATTTCACCCTAAGCTATATTTGATATTCAGATTTCAAAAAAGATGTATATATTAAAAAATACCAAACATATAATTTTCATTAATTAATTTTATAATTAATTCCCGTTGTCACAACAAATAGAGTGTTTTTAAGAAACAATTTATATCAAAAGATTGACAATTGTTCATGCCCGATTTCAATGTTAAATTAATTCTAATGACCACCCTTGGATAAAATAGTAAAAATATATTCTAATTATACTTTAAAACCACTCAATATTATAACTTATCACTATAAATTATTTTGATTAAAAAAGTTGTTTTAATTATTTTTCACTATTCATAAAAATTTGGAAGTTCTCAGAAAATTACAAAAAATTCAACATAGGCTAATTTCAATATTAGGAATAACACAATGAATTCCATTTTGAAATATAAAATTTCTATAATTTAAAAAAGTGGGTATTACTATTCATAACTCCTACTTTGATTAGTCGTGATGTATTAGAACTCGAGGTTGCGTACAACACACGCCGCTCTATTATTCAAAGAGGAGCGTACCATGGAATCTTGGGGTGTTACATTCTCCCCTCCTTCAATAAATTGTGTCCTCGCAATTTGAAATTTTTCATTGAAAATAAAAGGTTGAAAATAGAAAATACCTTTGTGAAAAACCCACATCGGAAATAAGGTTAATAAAAATATAACATTAAAAGAAAGCAATATAATTACAAAGGTCACCCGAGATAGCCCATTCTAGGATTCTATGAAAATATGGATATGGAGGAGAAACAAACCATCAAGGTCTGATGGAGAGTTGTAGAAAAAAGGATTAGGAGAAAGTTAAATATAAGAAAATCACAAACTTGTGATTGGTTTAACGATCATTGATTCCCCAGTTGGAAAAGTTATCCAGCAACTTTTTTATTTTATGTTACCTTTTATAATGTTGAGGAATTTATTTAGAAGATTTTCTAAGAACGTAAGGTAATATACATACTTGTCATGTAGACTTACATTCTTTAATAAATTTTACCACAAACCCATCTTTCACTCTAAAAGGTAATAGAACTCAAAAATATTCTATTTATCCTAATTGTATAAGGTTCAAAATATTACCACATACCATTTAGATTAGTAAAACTATTTTGTAATAACCAGGTACTTCTTGTAGGTTAGTTGTAGGAAATAAAGGCTTGTCGCACTATGGTTGTGGGTTCGATTCCTGCAGCTTTGTCCGACGCGACGGGTTATGCCCCACCCTGCAGGTTGTCCTTTTCTAAAACTATAGTATTATAATATTCCAAAAATAATCTTCAGAAATGTTTTAACCTTAAATAATACTATCCAAATATCAACTTAATCCATTCCAACCTTTATAGTTATCCAAAATACTTCTTTCAAACTCACAGTACAAATTTTATAAGGAAAGTGAACATAATGAAGATCCTTTTTTCTGTGTAATAACATGTGAACACCTTCATCATGTATTCTTTTAAAACACTGCAATTACCAATGATCCCTTATTCCTTATAGAATACTAGATATACTCCTTCTATCCAAAAATGTATACAAATCATTAATCAGTTTCAAGGAAGTTAAGAATATCCAATATAATTTATCCAAATCAATCATGTATTATTCCAAAATCACTATCTCGGTATCTGAACCATATTATGGTTTATCTTTCTCTCAACCATATATTTTCCAAAACTTTAACCTACTGTGGAGTAACTTTTCTTGGTTCCACACAATCTCAAGTCCTTGATGAAATAGTACTGCAGTACAATTCTTATATACTCAATAATTATTATAACCAGTACATCATTGATACAACACTCAAACGAGAAAATTATTTAATAACAACATAAGAACTCAAATCATTCCTCCTCATCTGTGGTAGTATCATAACTTGATTATTATACAATAACATCATTTGGGGCATACTCTGATGATTTGGACATTGTTTTGCGTAGTGTCCCCACTCCTTGTAGATGATGAATTGTACATTTGAAACCTTTTTCTTACCCTTGAAGTCACGCACTTTGTGTCCTTTTTCTCCACACTTATAAAAAAACTCCCATTCCCTTCAGGCAGGTTCCAAGGTGTTTCTTCCCACAGTTATCACATATTGGAAATTTATTCTTTTCCCACGTCGCTTTTTCCATCATTCTCTATTCTATCCTTTTCTTCTCTTTCATCCTTTCAAAGCCATAAGACTCAGATAATTCTTTAATTATCTTATTAACACATGATAATATTTCTTCATATGTTGAGAACACATGGGAGATTATTTCCCTTATAAATGTTGGATTAATATCGTGAAAGATATGATCCTTCTAACGCTTTGGATCATACGTATTGATGGAGTTCACATTCCTTCCACTGGGAACCATTTCTATACAATGGCATAAACTAGGTTGGTTTATGAATTTCAATGAATAATTCAAAACTTGTAAAATACTTAATGTAAATTGAATGGCTTATGGATATAATCCATAATCATAAAAATGATTTCCTAGAGGAAGTATATACTCCTAACCCATCATAGTGGTCTGTAAAGAAAATGAGAATTATCCTAAGCATATCCCTCGGGAGTGTCGTAACCAAGAGTACAACAATGCTCGTTGTCGTGCACCAGTTCCCGTTCAAGTCTAGCTCAAAGTGGTGTTTTTGGGTTTTACCCCTAGGTACATCTCTGCCAGTGCCGCACCTACCTGCTCGTATCCATACATGGATGTATTGCTTGGAAAATTCACAAAATCTCTACAACAGCAAAATTCTAGGAAGTTCTTCTTTACTAATCCATAAAGTCTATCTTCGGGCTATGTTCTCTAATCAGAGTTTATCTAAATCTAGCTTCCAAGGTTAGTACTAAACTGCCTCTGATATCAACTGTAACGCCCTGACACCAGCTACCCAGAGTTGGTGCATTACTTCGTAACATTGGCATGATCAAAAAAGATCAAGTCTCGAAAGACCGATTAGTTTAGTAGCCTTGAAAACACTAGATACATTCCAAAACGTTACATTACATCATAAAGTGAAAAACTACAATAACAAAGTCTCCATAGTCCACACTCATATCCTCTTCTGACTATCCCTGCAGGTCATTCATAAAATACTTCTTCACATCCTGGAAAATATTAAAACATTGAAAGGGGTGAGCTCATATGCTCAGTAAGGATAACAATATAGTGGAAGCTTTCATAAATAAACATTAAAATTTAAGGCAATGTATGACTAAAACAAAAGCCTTTTAAACTTGAACTTTAGCATAATATGGCAAAATTAAACTAAAATAATTCCTTTTACTTACTCACATGGATATTCTACTAGTCGAATAATCACATGAAATATCAATAACCACTTTCATGATGATGGAATGCATAATTCCAGAATATCATAACCACGTAGCCAAGGCCTCGTTCCAAGGCCTCGTGCCAAAACCATAAATAAGATTTTGTCAAGGCCTCGTGTCAAGACACTAGTTTGTCTCATGAGACCTGTCAATGCATCGAGGAGCTATAGCAGGCTCCACCCGTCACTTATTAAGTCCAATGCATTCCTCATATGAATAGGTTTAAACATATCATAAACCATAACATAATCATATCACATAAAACATGCATAAAGGAAACATAACTTTTCCACATTTCAATCACAAGATATCAATAAAAAACATTGATATAATAAAAACACTTTCAAAACCATTTTCAATACCAAAATAAAAGAAAAGTAAAACATGGTATTTATTTTTCTTTTTAAAAAATAGTATGGCTTTTAGAGGAAGCCGAATCTCAAATAATGGTCACGGTGGTGGAGAAGTCATTGTCGCCTCATACGTACGACAAAAACATCCACTTTTTTCGTTTAGTAAACACTTCATATAAAAAGATTCCTTTTTAATAAACGTAAAAGTCAAAGGGGTTTATACACCATATAAAAGAAGGTTGTGTATAAAACAAAATATGCCTCAATGAATGGAGATTGAGGAAAAGTCCCTTAAAAGATCATTTTTTTAAATAAAATAAATCTATTATGTGTATTAACTATAAGTACAAATAAATAAAATAAAGATACAAGATGCGACATAATAATAACATTATATAATTTGAAAGTAGGAGATTAACACAAATAATGGAAATTGGGTTAAGAAGTTCTCCTACCTTGTGTCCGACTTGATTCGACCGTTCTTTATCCTCCTGAATAATAAACTAGAGTTAATATCTACTTTATTAAGAACCATTTTCAATTTCATTATCCCTTTTATATCACTTATTACAATTTTATGAACATTATGTAATTATTTAAGTTAATAACGGTCATTTTGTCGATCTTTGGTACTTGAGTCAACAATAAACTTCTTATAATTACAAGTTGTTTATGTGGTGAAATATCCATTATATCCAGAATTATTTTCATGATGTAGATATCATATATATCATATATATCTATTTTATACATTCATTCATAATATTACGTAAAATTTAGAGGTATGAAATGAAATGCACCGTTCATGGAGATGGTAAGCCGTACGTATGCATGAACGCTACTTTCATTTCTATTTCGTATTTAATGGAATGAAATCATAATGATATAAATGTATAATATAATTCCAGTATAATATAGCATATAATACCATTTACTCCATCCTTTATACATCCCACATATGGTATTAATGATTCAAATCACTTTGAGGGGGTGGTAGTCCGCACTTCCTAAAATGAAAATATCGCGTTTACCCATAATGGAAATCTTAAAGTATGCCATAAATGAGAAATACAGAATCATAAGTAAAACATAAACATATTATATATCATATATAAATATAGTGACATCTTAATGGCCACCTTTGAAGGTTTTATATGATTTTTGAACAATCATCATTTCGTGAGGCAGAAATTCGCCATCCACAAAAACAGTATGTTCTTTAACCATTAGATGTAGGTGTGTGTAAGTGTAGCTCGAATACATCTTATAACAACATCATAGTATATTGAAGATACTGGTGTTGTTACAAAAGAAATGAATAAAAAAATTTAGGGGGTTGGAGAAGAAAAATAAAACAAAACAACATTAGAGAAGACATTACCTTAAAATCGGGTAACTCTTTTTGATTTGAGCCAATGGCTTCCATAGGAAGAGTTATGCCCAAAGTGAGGATTATAAGAGTTAGAGGGGGATGTTGGGAGAGTATTTGGGTAGAGGTTGTCTGAGCCAAATGGCTTGAATGTGTGAATAATGTGGGAGTGGTGGGGGCCTTTTATAAGTGGAGAGGAGGGGCACTTTTGGAAAGTAATGAAATGTTATTCTATTATACAATGCTTTTTGGATTCTAAAGGTCCCAAACTTGTATAATTCTAGGCTAAGGTGATAAGGGTTCGAAATACCCTCATCCAATAGGCTTTGGAAAAGTGTAAGACTTGGATTTTATATTATCTTCTCATTTTATTTAAATCGTTAAATAATGAGGTCATCGCTGCATCGTCATGATGTCATAAATAATTTAATTTATTTAATGTCTAAAAATTATAAAAAAATACTATAATGTACGATATATTTTTATCTTTCCAATTACTATTTATAGTCAAAAATATGACTTGTATAACCCCATGTAAAAAATTTTTTAGTAAAAAATTTCATGTTTGTGTCATTTTTTACTTTAACATTAAATAAAAGGTATTTATGTCATTTTCCAACTAAAGTGGCTCCATGGGGTCCCCAAGTTGACCCATGTATTTTCTTGGTCGGCCATGGTAGATCCAATGAGGGTAGGACATGTGTCAAGCTCATCTCATATTATTAAAACATTATTATTACCTTAAAGTACACTAATTACCTCTAATCGCGATTAAGAACTTAAAAGTTACTATTCACCAAAAAATTATTTTAATCCCATTGAACCACATTTTATTTCCTAATGACAACCATGTATGTCTGATTTTTTAAATTCAAATTACAGAGGTGGTAATGTTTCATTTAAATGAAAAATTAGTTTTTTAACTACCACTTAGTGGTTTCACTATTCATAAAAATATTGATGTTTTTCAGAATAATTTCAAACTTTCACCCTAAGCTATATTTGACATTCCGATTTAAAAAATGATGTCTATTTTAAAAAATTCCAAACATATAAGTTGCATTAATTAATTTTATAATTAATTCCCGCTGTCACAACAAATAGCATGTTTTTAAGAAACAATTTATATCAAAAGATTGACAATTGTTCATGCCCAATTTCAATGTTAAATTAATTCTAATGACCCCCATTGGATAAAATGGTAAAAATATATTCTAATTATACTTTAAAACCACTCAATAGTATAACTTATCACTATAAATTATTTAGATTAAAAAAGTTGTTTTAAGTATTTTACACTATTCATAAAAATTTGGAAGTTCTCATAAAATTACAAAAAATTCAACATAGGCTAATTTCAATATTAGGAATACAAAAATTAATTCCATTTTGGAATATAAAATTTCTATAATTATAAAAAGTGGGTATTACTATTCATAATGGCTACTTTGATTAGTCGTGATGTGTTAGAACTCGAGGTTGCGTACAACACACGATACTCTATTATTCAAAGAGGAGCGTACCAAGGAAACTTGGGGTGTTACATTCTCCCCTCCTTCAATAAATTGTGTCCTCGCAATTTGAAATTTTTCTTTGAAAATAAAAGGTTGAAAATAGAAAATACCTTTGTGAAAAACTCACATCGGAAATGAGGTTAATAAAAATATAACATTAAAAGAAAGAAAGATAAGTACAAAGGCCACCTGAGATAGCCCATTCTAGGATTCTATGAAAATATGTATATGGAGGAGAAACAAACCATCAAGATCTGATGGAGAGTTGTAGAAAACAGGATTAGGAGAAAGTTAACTATAAGAAAATCACAAACATGTTATTGGTTAAACGATCATTGATTCCCCATTTGGAAAAGTTAACCAGCAAAGTTTTTGTTTTATGATACCTTTTATAATATTGAGGAATTTATTTAGAAGATTTATTAAGAACGTAAGGGAATATAGATACTTGTCATGTAGACTTTCATTCTTTAATAAATTTTACCACAAACCCATCTTTCACTCTAAAAGGTAATAGAACTCAAAAATATTCTATTTATCCTAATTGTATAAGGTATAAAATATTACCACATACCATTTAGATTAGTAAAACTATTTTGTAATAACCAGGGACTTCCTATAGGTTAGTGGTAGGAAATAATGGCATGTCGCACTATGGTTGTGGGTTCGATTCCTGCATCTTTGTCCGACGCGACAGGTTATGTCCCCCCTGCAGGTTGTACTTTTCCTAAAACTATAGTATTATAATATTCCAAAAATAATCTTTAGAAATGTTTTAACCTTAAACAATACTATCCAAAGATCAACTTAATCCATTCCAACTTTTATATTTATCCAAAATACTTCTGTCAATCTCACAGTCCAAATTTTATAATGAAGGTAAACATAATGAAGATCTTTTTTTCTGTGTAATAACATGTGAACACCTTCATCATTTATTCTTTTAAAACACTGTGATTACCAATGATCTCTTATTCCTTATATAATACTAGATATACTCCTTCTATCCAAAAATGTATACAAATCATTAATCGATTTCAAAGAAGTTACGAATATCCAATATAATTTATCCAAATCAATCATGTATTATTCCAAAATCGCTATCTCGGTATCAGAACCATATTATGGTTTATCTTTCTCTCAACCATATATTTTCCAAAACTTTAACCTACTATGGAGTAACTTTTCTTGGTTCCACACAATCTCAAGTCCTTGATGAAATAGTACTACAGTACAATCCTTATATACTCAATAATTATTATAACCAGTACATCATTGATACAACACTCAAACGAGAAAATTATTTAATAACAACATAAGAACTCAAATCATTCCTCCTCATCTGTGGTAGTATCATAACTTGATTATTATACAATAACATCATTTGGGGCATACTCTGATGATTTGGACATTGTTTTGCGTAGTGTCCCCACTCCTTGCAGATGATGCATTGTACATTTGAAACCTTTTTCTTACCCTTGTAGTCACGCACATTGTGTCCTTTTTCTCCACACTTATAACAAACTCCCATTCCCTTCAGGAATGTTCCAAGGTGTTTCAGCCCACAGTTATCACATATTGGAAAATTCATCTTTTCCCACGTCTCTTTTTCCATTATTCTCTCTTCCATCCTTTTCTTCTCTTTCTTCCCTTCAAAGCCATAAGGCTCAGAGAATTATTTACTTTTCTTTTTAACACATGATAATATTTATTCATATGTTGAGAACACAAGGGAGATTATTTCCCTTCTAAATGATGGCTCAATACCATGAAAGATATGATCCTTCTTACGCTTTGGATCATATGTATTGCTGGAGTTCACATTCCTTCCAGTAGGCACCATTTCTATACAATGGAATAAACTAGGTTAGTTTATGAGTTGCAATGAATAATTCCAAACTTGTAAAATACTTAATGTAAATTGAATGGCTTATGGATATAATCCATAATCATAAAAATGTTTTCCTTGAGAATGTATATACTCATAACACTTCATAGTGGTTTTTAATGAAAACGAGAATTATCCTAAGCATATCCCCCGGGAGTGTCGTAACCAAGAGTACAGCAAGGCCGGTTGTCGTGCACCAGTTCCCGTTTGAGTCTAGCTCAAAGCAGTGTTTTTGGGTTTTACCCCTAGGTACATCTGTGCCAGAGCCGCCTCTACCTGCTCATATCCAGAAAGGGATGTATTGCTCGGAAAATTCACAAAATCTCTACAACAACAAAATTCTAGGAAGTTCTTCTATACTAATCCTTAAAGTCTATCTTCGGGCTATGTTCTCTAATCAGAGTTTATCTAAATCTAGCTTCCAAGGTTAGTACTAAACTTCCTCTGATACCAACTGTAAGGCCCCGACCCCAGCTACCCAGAGTCGGTGCATTACTTCGTAACATTGGCATGATCACAAAAGATCAAGTCTCGAAATACCGATTAGTTTAGTAGCCTTGTAAACACTAGATAAATTCGTAAACGTTACATTACATCATAAAGTGAAAAACTACAATAACAAAGTCTCCATAGTCCACACTCATATCCTCTTCTGACTATCCCTGCATGTCATTCATAAAATACTTCATCACATCCTGGAAAATATTAAAACATTGAAAGGGGTGATCTCAGATGCTCAGTAAGGATAACAATATAGCGGAATCTTTCATAAATAAACATTAACATTTAAGGCAATGTATGACAAAAACAAAAGCCTTTTAAACATTAACTTTATCATAATATGGAAAAAGTAAACTGAAACAATGCCATTTACTTACTCACATGGATATTCTACTAGTCGAATAATCACATGAAATATCAATAACCACTTACATAATGATGGAATGCATAATGCCAGACTATCATAACCACGTAGCCAAGGCCTCATGCCAAGACCACAAATAAGATTTTTTCAAGGCCTCGTGCCAAGACACTAGTTTGTCTCATGAGACATGGCGATGCATTGAGGATCTATAGCGGGCTCTACCCCTCACTTATTAAGTCCAATTCATTCCTCATATGAATAGGTTTAAACATATCATAAACCATCACATAATCATATCACATTAAACATGCATAAAGGAAACATAACATTTCCACATTTCAATCACAATATATCAATAAAACACATTGATATAATAAAAACTCTTTCAAAACCATTTTCAATACCAAAATAAATGAAAAGTAAAACATGGTATTTATTTTTCTTTAAAAAAAAAGTATGGCTTGTAGAGGAAGCCGAAACTCAAATAATGGTCACGGCGGCGGAGAATTCATTGTCTCCACATACATATGACAAAAACATCCCCTTTTGTCGTTTAGTAAACACTTCATATAAAAAGATTCCTTTTTAATAAATGTAAAAGTCAAAGGGGTTTATACACCATATAAAAGAAGGTTGTGTATAAAACAAAATATGCCTCACTGAATGGAGATTGAGGCAAAGTCCCTTAAAAGATCAATTTTTTAAATAAAATAGATCTATTATGTGTATTAACTATAATTACAAATAATGAAAGTAAAAATAAAAGATAGGACATAATAATAACATTACATAATTTTAATGTAAGATATTAACACAAATAATGGAAATTGGGTTAAGAAGTTCCCTTACCTTGTGTCCGGCTTGATTCGACCATTCTTTAACCTCCTGAATAATAAACTAGAGTTAATATCTACATTATTAACAACCATTTTCAATTTCATTATCCCTTTTATATCACTTATTACAATTTTATGAACATTATGTAATTATTTAAGTTAATAACGGTCATTTTGTCGATCTTTGGTACTTGAGTCAACAATAAACTTCTTATAATTACAAGTTGTTTATGTGGTGAAATATCCATTATATCCAGAATTATTTTCATGATGTAGATATCATATATATCATATATATCCATTATATACATTCATTCATAATATTACGTAAAATTTAGAGGTAAGAAATGAAATGCACCGTTCATGGAGACGGTAAGTCGTACGTACGCATGAACGCTACTTTCATTTCAATTTCATATTTAATGGAATTAAATCATAATGATATAAATGTATAGTATAATTCCAGTATAATATAGCATATAATACCATTTACTCCATCCTTTATACATCCCACATATGGTATTAACGATTCAAATCACTTTGAGGGGGCAGTAGTCCGCACTTCCTAAAATGAAAATATCGCGATTACCCATAATGGAAATCATAATGTATGCCATAAATGAGAAATACAGAATCATAAGTAAAACATAAACATATTATATATCATATATAAATATATTGACATCTTAATGGACACCTTTGAAGGTGTTATATGAGTGTTGAACAATCATCATTTCGTGAGGCAGAAATTCGCCATCCAAAAAAATAATATGTTCTTTAACCATTAGATGTAGGTGTGTGTAAGTGTAGCTCGAATAAATCTTATAACAACATCATAGTATATTGAGGATACTGGTGTTTTTACAAAAGAAATGAATAAAAAGTTTTTAGGGGGTTGGAGAAGAAAAATAAAACAAAACAACATTATAGAAGGCATTACCTTAATATCGGGTAACTCTTTTTGATTTGAGCCAAAGGCTTCCATGGGAAGAGTTATGCCCAAAGTGAGGCTTCTAAGAGTAATAGGGGGAAGTTGGGAGAGTATTTGGGCAGAGTTTGTCCGAGCCAAATGCCTTGAATGTGTGAATAAGGTGGGAGTGGTGGGGGCCTTTTATAAGTGGAGAGGAGGGGCACTTTTGGAAAGTAATGAAATGTTATTCTATTATACAATGCTTTTTGGATTCTAAAGGTCCCACACTTGTATAATTCTAGGCTAAGTTGATAAGGTTTCGAAATCCCCTCATCCAATAGGCTTTGGACAAGTGTAAGCCTTGGATTTTACATTATCTTCTCATTTTATTTAAATCGTTAAATAATGTGGTCATCGCTGCATCGTCATGATGTCATAAATAATTTAATTTATTTAATGTCTAAAAATTATAAAAAAATACTATAATGTACGAAATATTTTTATCTTTCCAATTACTATTTATAGTCAAAAATATGACTTGTATAACCCCATGTAAAAATTGTTTTAGTAAAAAATTTCATGTTTGTGTCATTTTTTACTTTAACATTAAATAAAAGGTATTTATGTCATTTTCCAACTAATGTGGCTCCATGGGGTCCCCATGTTGACCCATGGATTGTCTTGGTCGGCCATGGCACATCCAATGAGGGTAGGACATGTGTCAAGATGATCTCATATTATTAAAACATTATTATTACCTTAAACTACACTAATTACCTCGATTCGCGATTAAGAACTTAAAAGTTACTATTCACCAAAAAATTATTTTAATCCCATTGAACCAAATTTTACTTCCTAATGACAACCATGTATGTCGGATTTTTTAAATTCAAATCACAGAAGTGGTAATGTTTCATTTAAATGACAAATCAGTTTTTTAACTACCACTTAATGGTTTCACTATTCATCAAAATTTGATGTTTTTCAGAATAATGCCAAAATTTCACCCTAAGCTATATTTGATATTCCGATTTAAAAAATGATGTCTATTTTAAAAAATTCCAAACCTATAAGTTCATTAATTAATTTTATAATTAATTCCCGCTGTCACAACAAATAGCATGTTTTTAAGAAACAATTTATATTAAAAGATTGACAATTGTTCATGCCCAATTTCAATGTTAAATTAATTCTAATGACCCCCAATGGATAAAATGGTAAAAATATATTCTATTTATACTTTAAAACCACTCAATAGTATAACTTATCACTATAAATTATTTGGATTAAAAAAGTTTTTTTAAGTATTTTACACTATTCATAAAAATTTGGACGTTCTCATAAAATTACAAAAAATTAAACATAGGCTAATTTCAATATTAGGAATACAAAAATGAATTCCATTTTGAAATATAAAATTTCTATAATTTTAAAAAGTGGGTATTACTATTCATAACGGCTACTTTGATTAGTCGTGATGTGTTAGAACTCGAGGTTGCGTACAACACACGATGCTCTATTATTCAAAGAGGAGCGTACCATGGAAGCTTGGGGTGTTACATTCTCCCCTCCTTCAATAAATTGCGTCCTCACAATTTGAAATTTTTCTTTGAAAATAAAAGGTTGAAAATAGAAAACACCTTTGTGAAAAACTCACATCGTAAATAAGGTTAATAAAAATATAACAATCAAAGAAAGCAACATAAGTACAAAGGTCACCTGAGATAGCCCATTCTAGTATTCTATGAAAATATGTATATGGAGGAGAAACAAACCATCAAGGTATGATGGAGAGTTTTAGAAAACAGGATTAGGAGAAAGTTAACTATAAGAAAATCACAAACATGTTATTGGTTAAACGATCATTGATTCCCCAGTTGGAAAATTTAACCGGCAACGTTTTTGTTTTAAGTTACCTTTTATAATATTGAGGAATTTATTTAGAAGATTTACTATGAACATAAGGGAATATACATACTTGTCATGTAGACTTTCATTCTTTAATAAATTTTACCAGAAACCGATCTTTCACTCTAAAAGGTAATAGAACTCAAAAATATTCTATTTATCCTAATTGTATAAGGTTTAAAATATTACCACATACCATTTAGATTAGTAAAACTATTTTGTAATAACGAGGGACTTCCTGTAGGTTAGTGGTAGGAAATAAAGGCCTGTCGCACTATGGTTGTCGGTTCGATTCCTGCATCTTTGTTCGACGCGATAGGTTATGCCCCACCCTGCCGGTTGTCCTTTTCCTAAAACTATAGTATTATAATATTCCAAAAATAATCTTTAGAAATTTTTTAACCTTAAACAATACTATTCAAAGATCAACTTAATCTATTCCAAACTTTATAGATATCCAAAATACTTCTGTCAATCTCACAGTCCAAATTTTATAAGGAAGGTAAACATAATGAAGATCCTTTTTTCTGCGTAATAACATTTGAACACCTTCATCATGTATTCTTTTAAAACACTTCAATTACCAATGATCCCTTATTCCTTATAGAATACTAGATATACTACTTCTATCCAAAAATGTATACAAATCATTAATCAGTTTCAAGGAAGTTAAGAATATCCAATATAATTTATCCAAATCAATCATGTATTTTTCCAAAATCACTATCTTGGTATCAGAACCATATTATGGTTTATCTTTCTCTCAACCATATATTTTCCAAAACTTTAACCTACTGTGGAGTAACTTTTCTTGGTTCCACACAATCTCAAGTCCTTGATTAAATAGTACTTCAGTACAATCCTAATATACTCAATAATTATTATAACCAGTACATCATTAATACAACACTCAAACGACAAAATTATTTAATAACAACATAAGAACTCTAATCATTCCTCCTCATCTGTGGTAGTATCATAACTTGATTATTATATAATAACATCATTTGGGGCATACTCTGATGATTTGGACATTGTTTTGCGTAGTGTCTCCACTCCTTGCAGATGATGCATTGTACATTTGAAACCTTTTTCTTGCCCTTGCAGTCATGCACTTTGTGTCCTTTTTCTCCACACTTATAACAAACTCCCATTCACTTCAGTAATGTTCCAAGTTGTTTCTTCCCACAGTTATCACATATTGGAAAATTCATCTTTTCCCACGTCTCTTTTTCCATCATTCTCTCTTCCATTCTTTTCTTCTCTTTCTTCCCTTCAAAGCCATAAGGCTCAGATAATTCTTTACTTATCTTATTAACACATGATACTATTTCTTCATATGTTGAGAACACATGGGAGATTATTTCCCTTCTAAATGATGGCTTAATACCGTGAAAGATATGATCCTTCTTACGATTTGGATCATATGTATTACTAGAGTTCACATTCCTTCCACTGGGCACCATTTCTATACAATGGCATAAACTAGGTTAGTTTATGAGTTGCAATGAATAATTCCAAAATTGTAAAATACTTAATATAAATTGAATGGCTTGTGGATAAAATCCATAATCATAAAAAAAATTTCCATGAGAATGTATATACTCATAACCTTTCATAGTGGTTTGTAAAGAAAACAAGAATTATCCTAAGAATATATCCCGGGAGTGTCATATCCAAGAGTACAAAAAGGCTCATTGTCGTGCACCAGTTCCCGTTCGAGTCTAGCTCAAAGCGGTGTTTTTGGGTTTTACCCCTAGGTACATCTGTGCCGGAGCCGCCTCTACCTGCTCGTATCCAGAAAGGGATGTATTGCTCATAAAATTCATAAAAAATCTCTACAACAACAAAATTCAAGGAAGTTATTCTATACTAATCCTTAAATTCTATCTTCGGGCTATGTTCTCTAATCAGAGTTTATCTAAATCTAGCTTCCAAGGTTAGTAATACACTGCCTCTGATACCAAATGTATGGCCCCGACCCCAGCTACCCAGAGTCGGTGCATTACATTGTAACATTGGCATGATCACAAAAGATCAAGTCTCGAAAGACCGATTATTTTAGTAGCCTTTTAAACACTAGATACATTCGTAAACGTTACATTACATCATAAAGTGAAAAACTACAATAAAAAAGTCTCCATAGTCCACACTCATATCCTCTTCTGACTATCCCTGTATGTCATTCATAAAATACTTTATCACATCCTGGTAAATATTAAAACATTGAAAGGGGTGAGCTCAGATGCTCATTAAGGATAACAATATAGCGGAATCATTCATAAATAAACATTAACATTTAAGGCAATGTATGATAAAAACAAAAGCCTTTTAAACATGTATTTTAGCATAATAATGCAAAAGTAAACTGAAAAAATGCCATTTACTTACTCACATGGATATTCTACTAGTCGAATAATCACATGAAATATCAATAACCACTTACATAATGATGGAATGCGTAATGCCAGACTATCATAACCACGTAGCCAAGGCCTCATGCCAAGACGACAAATAAGATTTTGTCAAGGCCTCGTGCCAAAACACTAGTTTGTCTCATGAGACATGGCGATGCATCGAGGAGCTATAGCGGGCTCCACCCGTCACTTATTAAGTCCAATTCATTCCTCATATGAATAGGTTTAAACATATCATAAACCATCACATAATCGTATCACATAAAACATGCATAAATGAAACATAACATTTCCACATTTCAATCACAAGATATCAATAAAACAAATTGATATAATAAAAACACTTTCAAAACCATTTTCAATACCAAAATACATGAAAAGTAAAACATGGTATTTATTTTTCTTTTAAAAAAAAGTATGGCTTGTAGAGGAAGCCGAAACTCAAATAATGGTCACGGTGGCGGAGAATTCATTCTCTCCGCATACGTACGACAAAAACATCCCCTTTTGTCGTTTAGTAAACACTTCGTATAAAAAGATTCCTTTTGAATAAACGTAAAAGTCAAAGGGGTTTATAAACCGTATAAAAGAAGGCTGTGTATAAGACAAAATATGCCTCAATGAATGGAGATTGAGTCCCTTAAAAGATCATTTTTTTAGAACTAAAATAGATCTATTATGTGTATTAACTATAATTAAAAATAATGAAAGTAAAAATACAAGATAGGACATAATAATAACATTACAAAATTTGAATGTAGGAGATTAACCCAAAGAATGGAAATTGGGTTATGAAGTTACCTTACCTTGTGTCCGACTTGATTCGATCGTTCTTTATCCTTCTGAATAATAAACTAGAGTTAATATCTACATTATTAGGAACCATTTTCAATTTCAATATCCCTTTTATATCACTTATTACAATGTCATGATCATTATGTAATTATTTAATTTAATAACAGTCGTTTTGTCGATCTTTGGTACTTGAGTCAACAGTAAACTTCTTATAATTACAATTTGTTTATGTGGTGAAATATCCATTATATCCCGAATTATATTCATGATTTAGATATCATATATATCATATATATCCAGTATATAAATTCATTAATAATATTACGTAACATTTAGAGGTAAGAAATGAAATGCAACGTTCATGGAGACGGTAAGCCGTACGTACGCATGAATGCTACAGTCATTTCTATTTTGTATTTAATGGAATGAAATCATAATGATATAAATGTATAATATAATTCCAGTATAATATATCATATAATACAATTTTCTCCATCCTTTATACATCCCACATATGGTATTAACGATTCAAATCACTTTGAGGGGGCGGTAGTCCGCACTTCTTAAAATGAAAATATCGCGTTTACCCATAATGGAAATCATAAAGTATGCCATAAATGAGAAATAAAGAAGAATAATGAAAACATATACATATTATATATCATATATAAATATAGTGACATCTTAATGGCCACCTTTGAAGGTGTTATATGAGTGTTGAACAATCATCGTTTCGTGAGGCAGAAATTCTCCATCCACAGAAACAGTATGTTCTTTAACCATTAGATGTAGGTGTGTGTACGTTTAGCTCGAATACATCTTATAACAACATCATATTATATATTGAGGATACTTGTGTTGTTACAAAAGAAATTAATAAAAAGTGTTTAGGGGGTTGGAGAAGAAAAATAAAACAAAACAACATTAGAGAAGACATTACCTTAAAATCGGGTAACTCTTTTTGATTTGAGCCAAAGGCATTCTTGGGAAGAGTTCATCCCAAAGTGAGGCTTCTAGGAGTAAGAGGGGGAATTTGGGAGAGTATTTGGGCTGACGATGGCCGATCCAAATGGCTTGAAAGTGTGAATACGTTGGGAGTGGTGGGGGCCTTTTATAAGTGGAGAGGAGGGGCACTTTTGGAAAGTAATGAAATGTTATTCTATTATAAAATGATTTTCGGATTCTAAAGGTCCCACACTTGAATAATTCGAGGCTAAGGTGATAAGGGTTCTAAATATCCACATCCAATAGTCTTTGTACAATTTTAAGCCTTGGATTTTACATTATCTTCTCATTTTATTTAAATCATTAAATAATGAGGTCATCGCTGCATCATCATGATGTCATAAATAATTTAATTTATTTAATTTCTAAAAATTAAAAAAAAATAATATAATGTATGAAATCTTCTTAGATTTCCAATGACTATTTATAGTAAATAATATGACTTGTATAACCCCATGTAAAATTTTTTTGGTAAAACATTTCATGTTTGTGTCATTTTTTACTTTAACATTAAATAAAAGGTATTTATGTAATTTTCCAACTAAAGTTGCTCCATCGGGTCCCCAAGTTGACCCATGAATTGTATTTAACGGCCATGGCACATAAAATGATAGTAGGGCATGTTTCAAGCTCATCTCATATTATTAAAACATTATTATTACCTTAAACTACACTGATTACCTCTAATCGCGATTAAGAACGTAAAAGTTACTATTCACCAAAAAATTATTTTAATCCCATGGAACCACATTTTAATTCCTAATGACAACCATGTTTGTCAGATTTTTGAAATTCAAATCACAGAAGTGGTAATGTTTCATTTAAACGAAAAATCAGTTTTTTAACTACCACTTAGTGGTTTCACTATTCATCAAAAATTGATGTTTTTCAGAATAATGCCAAAATTTCACCCTAAGCTATATTTGATATTCCAATTTCAAAAATGATGTCTATTTTAAAAAATTCCAAAAATATAAGTTTCATTAATTAATTTTATAATTAATTCCTGCTGGCACAACAAATAGCGTGTTTTTAAGAAACAATTTATATCAAAAGATTGACAATTTTTAATGCCCAATTTTAATGTTAAATTAATTCTAATGACCAACATTGGATAAAATGATAAAAATATATTCTAATTATACTTTAAAACCAATCAATAGTATATCTTATCACTATAAATTATTTTGATTTAAAAATTTGTTTTAAATATTTTTCAGTATTCATAAAAATTTGGAAGTTCTCAGAAAATTACAACAAATTCAACATAGGCTAATTTCAATATTAGGAATACAAAAATGAATTCCATTTTGAAATATAAAATTTCTATAATTTTAAAAATAAGGTATTACTATTCATAACGGCTACTTTGATTAGTCGTGATGTGTTAGAACTCGAGGTTGCGTACAACACACACTGCTCTATTATTCAAAGAGGAGCGTACCATGGAAGCTTGAGGTGTTACATTCTCCCCTCCTTCAATAAATTTTGTCCTAGAAATTTGAAATTTTTCTTTGAAAATAAATGGTTGAAAATTGAAAATACCTTTGTGAAAAACCCACATCGGAAATAAGGTTAATAAAAATATAACATTAAAATAAAGCAAGATAAGTACAAAGGTCACCCGAGATAGCCCATTCTAGGATTCTATGAAAATATGGATATGGAGGAGAACCAAACCCTCAAGGTCTGATAGAGATTTGTAGAAAACAGGATTAGGATGAAAGTTAACTATAAGAAAATCACAAACCTGTGATTGGTTAAACGATCATTGATTCCCCAGTTGGAAAAGTTAACCGGCAACATTTTTGTTTTAAGTTACCTTTTATAATGTTGAGGAATTTATTTAGAAGATTTATTAAGAACGTAAGGGAATATACATACTTGTCATGTAGACATTCATTCTTTAATAAATATTATCACAAACCCATCTTTCACTCTAAAAGGTAATAGAACTCAAAAATATTCTATTTATCCTAATTTTATAAGGTTCAAAATATTACCACATACCATTTAGATTAGAAAAAATATTCTATAATAACCAGGGACTTCTTGTAGGTTAGTGGTAGGAAATAAAGGCCTGTCGCACTATGGTTGTGGGTTCGATTCCTGTAGCTTTGTCCGACACGACGGGTTCTGCCCCACCATGTAGGTTGTCCTTTTCCTAAAACTATAGTTTTATAATATTCCAAAAATAATCTTTATAAATGTTTTAACGTTAAACAATACTATCCAAATATCAACTTAATCTATTGGAACCTTTATAGTTATCCAAAATACTTCTATCAAACTCACAGTCCAAATTTTATAAGGAAAGTAAACATAATGAAGATCCTTTTTTCTGCGTAACAACATGTGAACACCTTCATCATGTATTATTTTAAAACACTGAAATTACCAATGATCCATTATTCCTAATAGAATACTAGATATACTCCTTCTATCCAAAAATGCATACAAATCATTAATCTGTTTGAAGGAAGTTAATAATATCCAACATAATTTATCCAAATCAATCATGTATTATTCCAAAATCACAATCTCTGTATCAGAACCATATTATGGTTTATCTTTCTCTCAACCATATATTTTCCAAAACATTGACGTACAATGGAGTAACTTTTCTTGGTTCCACACAATCTCAAGTCTTTGATGAAATAGTACTGTAGTAAAATCCTTATATACTCAATAATTATTATAACCAGTACATAATTGATACAACACTCAAACGAGAAAATTATTTAATAACAACATAAGAACTCAAATCATTCCTCCTCATCTGTGATAGTATCATAACTTGATTATTATACAATAACATCATTTGGGGCATACTATGATGATTTGGACATTGTTTTGCGTAGTGTCCCCACTCCTTGCAGATGATGCATTGTACATTTGAAACCTTTTTCTTACCATTGTAGTCACGCACTTTGTGTCCTTTTTCGCCACAATTATAACAACCTCCCATTCCCTTCAGGAATGTTCCAAGGTGTTTCTTCCCACAGTTATCACATATTGGAAAATTCATCTTTTCCCATGTCTCTTTTTCCATCATTCTCTCTTCCATCCTTTTCTTCTCTTTCTTCCCTTCAAAGCCATAAGGCTCAGAGAATTCTTTACTTATCTTATTAACACATGATACTATTTCTTCATATGTTGAGAACAAATGGGAGATTATTTCCATTCTAAATGATGGCTTAATACCATCAAAGATATGATCCTTCTTACGCTTTGGATCATATGTATTGCTGGAGTTCACATTCCTTCCACTAGGCACCATTTCTATACAATGGCTTAAACTAGGTTAGTTTATGAGTTGCAATGAATAATTCCAATCTTGTAAAATACTTAATGTAAATTTAATGGCTTATGGATATAATCCATAATCATAAAAATGTTTTCCTTGAGAAAGTATATACTCATAAACCTTCATAGTGGTTTGTAAAGAAAACAAGAATTATCCTCAGCATATCCCCCTGGAGTATCGTAACAAAGAGTACAGCAAGGCCTGTTGTCGTGCACCAGTTCCCGTTTGAGTCTAGCTCAAAGCGGTGTTTTTGGGTTTTACCCCTAGGTACATCTGTGCTAGAGCCGTCTCTACCTGCTCGTATCCAGAAAGGGGTGTTTTGCTCGGAAAATTCACAAAATCTCTACAACAACAAAATTCTAGGATGTTCTTCTATACTAATCCTTAATGTCTATCTTCGGGCTATGTTCTCTATTCAGAGTTTATCTAAATCTAGCTTCCAAGGTTAGTACTAAACTGCCTCTGATACCAACTGTAAGGCCCTGACCCAAGCTACCCAGAGTCGGTGCATTACTTCATAACATTGGCATGATCACAAAAGATCAAGTATCGAAAGACCGATTAGTTTAGTAGCCTTGTAAACATTAGATACATTCGTAAACGTTACATTACATCATAAAGTGAAAAACTACAATAAAAAAGTCTCCATAGTCCACACTCATATCCTCTTCTGACTATCCTTGCGTGTCATTCATAAAATACTTCATCACATCCTGGAAAATATTAAAACATTGAAAGGGGTGAGATCAGATGCTCAGTAAGGATAACAATATAGCAGAATCTTTCATAAATAAACATTAACATTTAAGGAAATGTATGACAAAAAAAGCCTTTTAAACTTGAACTTTAGCATAATATGGCAAAAGTAAACTAAAACAATGCCATTTACTTACTCACATGGATATTCTACTAGTCAAATAATCACATGAAATATCAATAACCACTTACATAATGATGGAATGCATAATGCCAGACTATCATAACCACGTAGCCAAGGCCTCATGCCAAGACCACAAATAACATTTTGTCAAGGCCTCGTGCCAAGACACTAGTTTGTCTCATGAGACATGGCGATGCATCGAGGAGCTATAGCGGGCTCCACCCATCACTTATTAAGACCAATTCATTCCTCATATAAATATGTTTAAACATATCATAAACCATCACAAAATTGTATCACATTAAACAACCATAAAGGAAACATAACATTTCCACATTTCAATCACAATATATCAATAAAACACATTGATATAATAAAAACACTTTCAAAACCATTTTCAATACCAAAATAAATGAAAATTAAAACATGGTATTTATTTTTCTTTAAAAAAAGTATGGCTTGTAGAGGAAGCCGAAACTCAAATAATGGTCACGGCGGTGGAGAATTCATTGTCTCCACATACGTACGACAAAAACATCCCCTTTTGTCGTTTAGTAAACACTTCGTATAAAAAGATTCATTTTTAATAAACGTAAAAGTCAAAGGTGTTTATACACCATATAAAAGAAGGTTGTGTATAAAACAAAATATTCCTCAATGAATGGAGATTGAGGCAAAGTCCCTTAAAAGATCATTTTTTTAAATAAAATAGATCTATTATGTGTATTAACTATAAGTACAAATAAAGAAAGTAAAAATACAAGATAGGACATAATAATAATATTATATAATTTGAAAGTAGGAGATTAACACAAATAATGGAAATTGGGTTAAGAAGTTCCCTTACATTGTGTCCAACTTGATTCGACCGTTCTTTAACCTCCTGAATAATAAAATAGAGTTAATATTTACTTTATTAAGAACCATTTACAATTTCATTATCCCTTTTATATCACTTATTACAATTTTATGAACATTATGTAATTATTTAAGTTAATAACGGTCATTTTGTCGATCTTTGGTACTTGAGTAAACAATAAACTTCTTATAATTACAAGTTGTTTATGTGGTGAAATATCCATTATATCCAGAATTATTTTCATGATTTAGATATCATATATATCATATATATCAAGTATATACATTCATTCATAATATTACGTAAAATTTATAGGTAAGAAATGAAATCCACGGTTCATGGAGACGGTAAGCCGTACGTACGCATGAACGCTACTTTCATTTCAATTTCGTATTTAATGGAATGAAATCATAATGATATAAATGTATAATATAATTCCAGTATAATATAGCATATAATACCACTTACTCCATCCTTTATACATCCCACATATGGTATTAACGATTCAAATCACTTTGAGGGGGCGGTAGTCCGCACTTTCTAAAATGAAAATATCGCGATTACCCATAATGGAAATCATAAAGTATGCCATAAATGATAAATAAATAAGCATAAGTAAAACATAAACATATTATATATTATATATTAATATAGTGACATCTTAATGGACACCTTTGAAGGTGTTATATGAGTGTTGAACAATCATCATTTCGTGAGGCAGAAATTCGCCATCGACAAAAACAGTATGTTCTTTAACCATTAGATGTAGGTGTGTGTAAGTGTAGCTCGAATACATCTTATAACAAAATCATAGTATATTGAGGATACTGGTTTTGTTACAAGAGAAATGAATAAAAAGTGTTTAGGGGGTTGGAGAAGAAAAATAAAACAAAACAACATTAGAGAAGACATTACCTTAAAATCGGGTAACTCTTTTTGATTGAGCCAAAGGCTTCCATGGGAAGAGTTATGCCCAAAGTGAGGCTTCTAAGAGTAATAGGGGGAAGTTGGGAGAGTATTTGGGCAGAGTTTTTCCGAGCCAAATGGCTTGAATGTGTGAATAAGGTGGGAATGGTGGGGGCCTTTTATAAGTGGAGAGGAGGGGCACTTTTGGAAAGTAATGAAATGTTATTCTATTATACAATGATTTTTGGATTCTAAAGGTCCCACACTTGTATAATTCTAGTCTAAGCTGATAAGGGTTCGAAATCCCCTCATCCAATAGGCTTTGGACAAGTGTAAGCCTTGGATTTTACATTATCTTCTCATTTTATTTAAATCGTTAAATAATGTGGTCATCACTGCATCGTCATGATGTCATAAATAATTTTATTTATTTAATGTCTAAAAATTATAAAAAAAATACTATAATGTACGAAATATTTTTAAAAGATACCTTAAACTACACTAATTACCTCGAATCGCGATTAAGAACTTAAAAGATACTATTCACCAAAAAATTATTTTAATCCCATTGAACCACATTTTACTTCCTAATGACAAACATGTATGTCGGATTTTTTAAATTCAAATCACAGAAGTGGTAATGTTTCATTTAAATGAAAAATCAGTTTTTTAACTACCACTTAGTCGTTTCACTATTCATCAAAAATTGATGTTTTTCAGAATAATGCCAAAATTTCACCCTAAGCTATATTTGATATTCCGATTTCAAAAATGATGTCTATTTTAAAAAATTCCAAACATATAAGTTGCATTAATTAATTTTATAATTAATTACCGCTGTCACAACAAATAGCATGTTTTTAAGAAACAATTTATATTAAAAGATTGACAATTGTTCATGCCCAATTTCAATGTTAAATTAATTCTAATGACCCCCATTAGATAAAATGGTAAAAATATATTCTAATTATAATTTAAAACCACACAATATTATAACTTATCACTATAAATTATTTGGATTAAAAAAGTTGTTTTAAGTATTTTACACTATTCATAAAAATTTGGATGTTCTCATAAAATTACAAAAAAAATCAACATATTCTAATTTCAATATTAGGAATAAAAAAATTAATTCCATTTTGAAATATAAAATTTCTATATTTTTAAAAAGTGGGTATTACTATTCATAATGGATACTTTGATAAGTCGTGATGTGTTAGAACTTGAGGTTGCGTACAACACACGATGCTCTATTATTCAAAGAGGAGCGTACCATGGAAGCTTGGGGTGTTACATTCTCCCCTCCTTCAATAAATTGCGTCCTCACAATTTGATATTTTTCTTTGAAAATAAAAGGTTGAAAATAGAAAATACCTTTGTGAAAAACTCACATCATAAATAAGGTTAATAAAAATATAACATTAAAAGAAAGCAAGATAAGTACAAAGGTCACCTGAGATAGCCCATTCTAGGATTCTATGAAAATATGTATATGGAGGAGAAACAAACCATCAAGGTCTGATGGAAAGTTGTAGAAAACAGGATTAGGAGAAAGTTAACTATAAGAAAATCACAAACATGTTATTGGTTAAACGATCATTGATTCCCCAGTTGGAAAAGTTAACCAGCAAATTTTTTGTTTTAAGTTACCTTTTATAATATTGAGGAATTTATTTAGAAGATTTACTAAGAACGTAAGGGAATATACATACTTGTCATGTAGACTTTCATTCTTTAATAAATTTTACCACAAACCCATCTTTCACTCTAAAAGGTAATAGAACTCAAAAATATTCTATTTATCCTAATTGTATAAGGTTTAAAATATAACCACATACCATTTAGATTAGTAAAACTACTTTTTAATAACCAGGGAATTCCTGTAGGTTAGTGGTAGGAAATAAAGGCTTGTCGCACTATGGTTGTGGGTTCGATTCCTGCATCTTTGTCCGACGCGACAGGTTATGCCCCACCCTGCAGGTTGTCCTTTTCCTAAAACTATAGTATTATAATATTCCAAAAATAATCTTTATAAATTTTTTGACCTTAAACAATACTATCCAAAGATCAAATTAATCCATTCCAACCTTTATAGTTATCCAAAATACTTCTGTCAATCTCACTGTCCAAATTTTATAAGGAAGGTAAACATAATGAAGATCCTTTTTTCTGCGTAATAACATGTGAACACCTTCATCATGTATTCTTTTAAAACACTTCAATTACCAATGATCCCTTATTCCTTATAGAATACTATATATAATCCTTCTATCCAAAAATGTATACAAATCATTATTCAATTTCAAGGAAGTTAAGAATATCCAATATAATTTATCCAAATCAATCATGTATTATTCCAAAATCACTATCTCGGTATCAGAACCATATTATGGTTTATCTTTCTCTCAACCATATATTTTACAAACTTTAACCTACTGTGGAGTAACTTTTCTTGGTTCCACACAATCTCAAGTCCTTGATGAAATAGTACTTCAGTACAAATCTAATACACTCAATAATTATTATAACCAGTACATCATTGATACAACACTCAAATGACAAAATTATTTAATAACAACATAAGAACTCTAATCATTCCTCCTCATCTGTGGTAGTATCATAACTTGATTATTATACAATAACATCATTTGGGGCATACTCTGATGATTTGGACATTGTTTTGTGTAGTGTCCCCACTCCTTGCAGATGATGCATTGTACATTTGAAACCTTTTTCTTGCCCTTGCAGTCATGCACTTTGTGTCCTTTTTCTCCACACTTATAACAAACTCCCATTCCCTTCAGGAATGTTCCTAGGTGTTTCTTCCCACAGTTATCACATATTGGAAAATTCATCTTTTCCCACGTCTCTTTTTCCATCATTCTCTCTTCCATCCTTTTCTTCTCTTTCTTCCCTTCAAAGCCATAAGGCTCAGAGAATTCTTTACTTATCTTATTAACACATGACACTATTTCTTCATATGTTGAGAACACATGGGAGATTATTTCCCCTCTAAATGATGGCTTAATACCGTGAATGATATGATCCTTCTTACGCTTTGGATCATATGTATTGCTGGAGGTCACATTCCTTCCACTGGGCACCATTTCTATACAATGGCATAAACTAGGTTAGTTTATGAGTTGCAATGAATAATTCCAAACTTTTAAAATACTTAATGTAAATTGAATGGATTATGGATATAATCCATAATCATAAAAATATTTTCCTTGAGAATGTATATACTCATAACCCTTCATAGTGGTTTGAAAAAAAACGAGAATTATCCTAAGCATATCCCCCGGGAGTGACGTAACCAAGAGTACAGCAAGGCCCGTTGTCGTGCACCAGTTCCCGTTCGAGTCTAGCTCAAAGCAGTGTTTTTGGGTTTTACCCCTCGGTACATCTGTGCCAGAGCCGCCTCTACCTGCTCGTATCCAGAAAGGGATGTATTGCTCAGAAAATTCACAAAATCTCTACAACAAAAAAATTCTAGGAAGTTCTTCTATACTAATCCTTAAATTCTATCTTCAGGCTATGTTCTCTAATCAGAGTTTATATAAATCTAGCTTCCATGGTTAGTAATAAACTTCCTCTGATACCAAATGTAAGGCCCCGACCCCAGCTATCCAGAGTCGGTGCATTACTTCGTAACATTGGCATGATCAAAAAAGATCAAGTCTCGAAAGGCCGATTAGTTTAGTAGCCTTGTAAACACTAGATACATTCGTAAACGTTACATTACATCATAAAGTGAAAAAGTACAATAACAAAGTCTCCATAGTCCACACTCGTATCCTCTTCTGACTATCCCTGTATGTCATTCATAAAATACTTCATCACATCCTGGAAAATATTAAAACATTGAAAGGGGTGATCTCATATGCTCAGTAAGGATAACAATATAGCGGAATCTTTCATAAATAAACATTAACATTTAAGACAATGTATGACAAAAACAAAAGCCTTTTAAACTTGTACTTTAGCATAATATGGCAAAAGTAAACTGAAACAATTCCATTTACTTACTCACATGGATATTCTACTATTCAAATAATAACATGAAATATCAATAACCACTTACATAATGATGGAATGCATAATGCCAGACTATCATAACAACGTAGCCAAGGGCTCATGCCAAGACCACAAATAAGATTTTGTCAAGGCCTCGTGCCAAGACACTAGTTTGTCTAATGAGACATGGCGATGCATCGAGGAGCTATAGCGGGCTCCACCCGTCACTTATTAAGTCTGATTCATTCCTCATATGAATAGGTTTAAACATATCATAAACCATCACATAATCGTATCACATAAAACATGCATAAAGGAAACATAACATTTCCACATTTCAATCACAAGATATCAATAAAACACATTGATATAATAAAAACACTTTCAAAACCATTTTCAATACCAAAATAAATGAAAAGTAAAACATGGTATTTATTTTTCTTTTAAAAAAAAGTATGTCTTGTAGAGGAAGCCGAAACTCAAATAATGGTCACGGAGGCGGAGAATTCATTGTCTCCGCATAATTACGACAAAAACATCCCCTTTTGTAGTTTAGTAAACACTTAGTATAAAAATATTCCTTTTGAATAAACGTAAATGTCAAAGGGGTTTATATACCGTATAAAAGAAGGTTGTGTATAAAACAAAATATGACTCAATGAATGGAGATTGAGTCCCTTAAAATATCATTTTTTTAAAATAAAATAGATATATTATGTGTATTAACTATAATTACAAATAATGAAAGTAAAAATACAATATAGGAAATAATAATAACATTACAAAATTTGAATGTAGGATATTAACCCAGAGATTGGAAATTGGGTTATGAAGTTCCCTTACCTTGTGTCCGACTTGATTAGATCGTTCTTTATCCTCCTGAATAATAAACTAGAGTTAATATCTACTTTATTAAGAACCATTTTCAATTTCAATATCCCTTTTATATCACTTATTACAATGTTATGAACATTATGTAATTATTTAAGTTAATAACGGTCGTTTTGTCGATCTTTGGTACTTGAGTCAACAGTAAACTTCTTATAATTACAAGTTGTTTATGTGGTGAAATATCCATTATATCCCGAATTATATTCATAATGTAGATATCATATATATCATATATATCCAGTATATAAATTCATTCATAATATTAGGTAACATTTAGAGGTAAGAAATGAAATACACCGTTCATGGAGACGGTAAGCCGTACGTACGCATGAACGCTACTTTCATTTCTATTTCATATTTAATGGAATGAAATCATAATGATATAAATGTATAATATAATTCCAGTATAATATATCATATAATACCATTTACTCCATCCTTTATACATACCACATATGGTATTAACGATTCAAATCACTTTGAGGGGGCGGTAGTCCGCACTTCCTAAAATGAAAATATCGCGTTTACCCATAATGGAAATCATAAAGTATGACATAAATGAGAAATAAAGAAGAATAAGGAAAACATATACATATTATATATCATATATAAATATAGTGACATCTTAATGGCCACCTTTGAACTTGTTATATGAGTGTTGAACAATCATCGTTTCGTGAGGCAGAAATTCGCCATCCACAGAAACAGTATGTTTTTTAACCATTAGATGTAGGTGTGTGTATTTTTAGCTCGAATACTTCTTATAAAAACATCCTAGTATATTTAGGATACTTGTTTTGTTACAAAAGAAATGAATAAAAAGTGTTTAGGGGGTTGGAGAAGAAAAATAAAACAAAACAACATTAGAGAAGACATTACCTTAAAATCTGGTAACTCTTTTTGATTTGAGCCAAAGGCATTCTTGGGAAGAGTTCATCCCAAAGTGAGTCTTCTAGGAGTAATAGGGGGATGTTGGGAGAGTATTTGGGAAGAGGATGGCCGAGCCAAATGGCTTGAAAGTGTGAATACGTTGGGAGTGGTGGGGGCCTTTTATAAGTGGAGAGGAGGGGCACTTTTGGAAAGTAATGAAATGTTATTCTATTATAAAATGATTTTCGGATTCTAAAGTTCCCACACTTGTATAATTCGAGGATAAGGTGATAATGGTTCGAAGTATCCTCATCCAATAGGCTTTGTACAATTGTAAGCCTTGGATTTTACATTATCTTCTCATTTTATTTAAATCGTTAAATAATGAGGTCATCGCTGCATCATCATGATGTCATAAATAATTTAATTTATTTAATGTCTAAAAATTATAAAAAAATACTATAATGTAGGAAATATTCTTAGATTTCCAATGACTATTTATAGTCAAAAATATGACCTGTATAACCCCATGTAAAAAATGTTTTAGTAAAACATTTTATGTTTGTGTCATTTTTTACTTTAACATTAAATAAAAGGTATTTATGTAATTTTCCAACTAATGTGGCTCCATCGGGTCCCCAAGTTGACCCATGAATTGTATTGGACGGCCATGGCACATAAAATGAGGGTAGGACATGTTTCAAGCTCATATCATATTATTAAAACATTATTATTACCTTAAACTACACTGATTACCTCTAATCGCGATTAAGAACTTAAAAGTTACTATTCACCAAAAAAAATTATTTTAATCCCATGGAACCACATTTTAATTCCTAATGACAACCATGTATGTCGGATTTTTGAAATTCAAATCACAGAAGTGGTAATGTTTCATTTAAACGAAAAATCAGTTTTTTAACTACCACTTAGTGGTTTCACTATTCATAAATAATTGATGTTTTTCAGAATAATGCCAAAATTTCACCCTAAGCTATATTTGATATTCCAATTTAAAAAATTATGTATATTTTAAAAAATTCCAAACATATAATTTGCATTAATTAATTTTATAATTAATTCCCGCTGTCACAACAAATAGCGTGTTTTTAAGAAACAATTTATATCAAAAGATTGACAATTTTTAATGCCCAAATTCAATTTAAATTAATTCTAATGACCACCATTGGATAAAATGATAAAAATTTATTCTAATTATACTTTAAAACCACTCAATATTATATCTTATCACTATAAATTATTTTGATTAAAAAAGTTGTTTTAAGTATTTTTCACTATTCATAAAAATTAGGAAGTTCTGAGAAAATTACAAAAAATTCAACATAGGCTAATTTCTATATTAGGAATACAAAAATGAATTCCATTTTGAAATATAAAATTTATATAATTTTAAAAAGAAGGTATTACTATTCATAATGGCTACTTTGATTAGTCGTGATGTGTTAGAACTCGAGTTTGCGTACAACACACACTGCTCTATTATTCAAAGAGGAGCGTACAATGGAAGCCTGATGTGTTACATTCTCCCCTCCTTCAATAAATTGCATCTTCGAAATTTGAAATTTTTCTTTGAAAATAAATGGTTGAAAATTGAAAATACCTTTGTGACAAACCCACATCGGAAATAAGGTTAATAAAAATATAACATTAAAATAAAGCAAGATAAGTACAAAGGTCACCCGAGATAGCCCATTCTAGGATTCTATGAAAATATGGATATAAAGGATAACCAAACCATCACGGTCTGATGGAGAGTTGTAGATAACAGGATTAGGATGAAAGTTAACTATAAGAAAATCATAAACCTGTGATTGGTTAAACGATCATTGATTCCCCAGTTGGAAAAGTTAACAGGCAACGTTTTTGTTTTAAGTTACCTTTTATATTGTTGAGGAATTAATTTAGAAGATTTACTAAGAACATAAGGGAATATACACACTTGTCATGTAGACATTCATTCTTTAATAAATACTACCACAAACCCATCTTTCACTCTAAAAGGTAATAGAACTCAAAAATATTCTATTTATCCTAATTGTATAAGGGTCAAAATATTACCACATACCATTTAGATTAGTAAAAATATTTTGTAATAACCAGGGACTTCCTGTAGGTAAGTGGTAGGAAATAAAGGCCTGTCGCACTATGGTTGTGGGTTTGATTCCTGCAGCTTTGTCCGACGCGACGGGTTATTCCCCACCCTGTAGGTTGTCCTTTTCCTAAAACTATAGTATTATAATATTCCAAAAATAATCTTCATAAATGTTTTAACCTTAAACAATACTATCCAAATATCAACTTAATCTATTGCAACCATTATAGTTATCCAAAATACTTCTCTCAAACTCAAAGTCCAAATTTTATAAGGAAAGTAAACATAATGAAGATCCTTTTTTCTGCGTAACAACATGTAAACACCTTCATCATGTATTATTTTAAAACACTGCAATTACCAATGATCCATTATTCCTTATAGAATACTTGATATACTCCTTCTATCCAAAAATGTATACAAATCATTAATCTGTTTGAAGGAAGATAATAATATCCAATATAATTTATCCAAATCAATCATGTATTATTCCAAAATCACAATCTCTGTATCAGAACCATATTATGGTTTATCTTTCTCTCAACCATATATTTTCCAAAACATTGACCTACAGTGGAGTAACTTTTCTTGGTTCCACACAATCTCAAGTCCTTGATGAAATAGTACTGCAGTACAATCCTTATATACTCAATAATTATTATAACCAGTACATCATTGATACAACACTCAAACGAGAAAATTATTTAATAACAACATAAGAACTCAAATCATTCCTCCTCATCTGTGGTAGTATCATAACTTGATTATTACACAATAACATCATTTGGGGCATACTCTGATGATTTGGACATTGTTTTGCGTAGTGTCTCCACTCCTTGCAGATGATGCATTGTACATTTGAAACCTTTTTCTTACCCTTGAAGTCACGCACTTTGTGTCCTTTTTCGCCACACTTATAAAAAACTCCCATTCCCTTCAGGAATGTTCCAAGATGTTTCTTCCCATAGTTATCACATATTGGAAAATTATTCTTTTCCCACGTCCCTTTTTCCATCATTCTCTATTACATCCTTTTCTTCTCTTTCTTCCCTTCAAAGCCATAAGACTCAGAGAATTATTTAATTATCTTATTAACACATGATAATATTTCTGCATATGTTGAGAACACATGGGAGATTATTTCCCTTATAAATGTTGGATTAATACCATGACAGATATGATCCTTCTTACGCTTTGGATCATATGTATTGTTGGAGTTCACATTCCTTCCACTGGGCACCATTTCTATACAATGGTATAAACTAGGTTATTTTATGAATTTCAATGAATAATTCCAAACATGTAAAATACTTAATGTAAATTGAATGGCTTATGTATATAATCCATAATCATAAAAATGTTTTCCTTGAGGAAGTATATACTCATTACCCTTAATAGTGGTTTGTAAAGAAAACGATAATTATCCTAATCATATCCCTCGGTAGTGTCGTAACCTAGAGTACAGCAAGGCTCGTTGTCGTGCACCAGTTCCCGTTTGAGTCTAGCTCAAAGTAGTGTTTTGGGTTTTACCCCTAGATACATCTGTTCCAGAGCCGCCTCTACCTGCTCGTATCCACACAGGGATGTATTGCTCGGAAAATTCACAAAATCTATACAACAACAAAATTCTAGGGAGTTCTTCTATACTAATCCTTAAAGTCTATCTTCGGGCTATGTTCTCTAATTAGAGATTATCTAAATATAGCTTCCAAGGTTAGTACTAAACTGCCTCTGATACCAACTGTAACGCCCCGACCCCAGCTTCCCCGAGTCGGTGCATTACTTCGTTACATTGGCATGATCACAAAAGATCAAGTCTCGAAATACCGATTAGTTTAGTAGCCTTGGAAACACTAGATACATTCGTAAACGTTACATTACATCATAAAGTGAAAAACTACAATAACAAAGTCTCCAGAGTCCACACTCATATCCTCTTCTGACTATCCCTGTAGGTTATTCATAAAATACTTCTTCACATCCTGGAAAATATTAAAACATTGAAAGGGGTGAGCTCAGATGCTCAGTATGGATAACAATATAGCGGAAACTTTTATAAATAAACATTTACATTTAAGGAAATGTATGACTAAAACAGAATCCTTTTAAACTTGAACTTTAGCATAATATGGCAAAAGCAAACTGAAATAATGTCATTTACTTACTCACATGGATATTCTACTAGTCGAATAATCACATGAAATATCAATAACCACTTTCATAATGATGGAATTCAAAATGCCAGACTATCATAACCATGTAGCCAAGGCCTCGTGCAAAGACCACAAATAAGTTTTTGACAAGGCCTCGTGCCAAGACACTAGTTTCTCTCATGAGACCTGCCGATGCATCGAGGAGCTATAGCGGGCTCCACTCGTCACTTATTAAGTCCAATGCATTCCTCATATGAATAGGTTTAAACATATCATAAACCATAACATAATCGTATCACATAAAACATTCATAAAGTAAACATAACATTTCCACATTTCAATCACAAGTTATCAATAAAACACATTTATATAATAAAAACACATTCAAAACCATTATCAATTCCAAAATAAAAGAAAAGTAAAACATGGTATTTATTTTTCTTTTAAAAAAAGTATGGCTTGTAGAGGAATCCAAAACTCAAATAATGGTTACGGTGGTGGAGGAGTCATTTTCACCGCATACATATGACAAAAACATCCCCTTTGTCATTTAGTAAACACTTCGTATAAAAAGATTCCTTTTGAATAAACGTAAAAGTCAAAGGGGTTTATACACCGTATAAAATAAGGTTGTGTATAAAACAAAATATGCCTCAATGAATGGAGATTCTGGAAAATTCCCTTAAAAGATCATTTTTTTAAATAAAATATATCTATTATGTGTATTAACTATAAGTACAAATAAATAAAGTAAAAATACAAGATAGGACATAATAATAACATTACATAATTTGAATGTAGGAGATTAACCCATAGAATGGAAATTGGGTTAAGAAGTTCCCTTACCTTATGTCCGACTTGATTCGACCATTCTTTAACCTCCTTAATAATAAACTAGAGTTAATATCTAATTTATTAATAACCATTTTCAATTTCATTATCCCTTTTATATCACTTATTACAATGTTATGAACATTATGTAATTATTTAAGTTAATAACGGTTGTTTTGTCGATCTTTGGTACTTGAGTCAACAATAAACTTCTTATAAATATAAGTTGTTTATGTGGTGAAATATTCATTATATACAGAATTATATTCATCATTTATATATCATATATATAATATATATCTAGTATATACATTCATTCATAATATTACGTAACATTTAGAGGTAAGAAATGAAATGCACCGTTCATGGAGACGGTAAGCCGTACGTACGCATTAATGCTACTTTGATTTCTATTTCATATTTAATGAAATGAAATCATAATTATATAAATTTATAATATAATTCCAGTATAATATAGCATATAATACCATTTACTCCATCCTTTATACATCCCACATATGGTATTAACGATTCAAATCACTTTGAGGGGGCGGTAGTCCGCACTTCCTAAAATGAAAATATCGCATTTACCCATAATGGAAATCATAAACTATGCCATAAATGCGAAATACAGAAGCATAAGTAAAACATAATCATATTATATATCATATATAAATATAGTGACATCTTAATGGCCACCTTTGAAGGTGTTATATGAGTGTTGAACAATCATCGATTCGTGGGGCAGAAATTATCCATCCATAGAAACAATATGTTCTTTAACCATTAGATGTAGGTGTGTGTAAGTGTATCTCTAATAATTATTATAACAACATCCTAGTATATTGCGGATACTGGTTTTGTTACAAAAGAAATTAATAAAATGTGTTTAGGGGTTGGAGAAGAAAAATAAAACAAAACAACATTAGAGAATACATTACCTTAAAATCAGGTAACTCTTTTTGATTTGAGCCAAAGGCTTCCTTGGGAAGAGTTCTACGCAATGTGAGGCTTCTAGAAGTAAGAGGTGGATGTTGGGAGAGTATTTGGGCAGAGTTTGGCCGACCCAAATGGCTTGAAAGTGTGAATAAGGTGGGAGTGGTGGGGGCCTTTTATAAGTGGTGAGGAGGGGAACTTTTGGAAAGTAATGAAATGTTATTCTCTTATACAATGATTTTCAGATTCTAAAGGTCCCACACTTGTATAATTCTACTATAATGTGATAAGGGTTCGAAATATCCCCATCCAATAGGCTTTGGACAAGTTTATTCCTTGGATTTACATTATCTTCTCATTTTATTTAAATCGTTAAAAATGAGGTCATCGCTGCATCATCATTATGTCATAAATAATTTACTTTATTTAATGTCTAAAAATTATAAAAAAATACTATAATGTAGGAAATCTTCTTATATTTCCAATGACTATTTATCGTCAAAAATATGACTTGAATAACCCCATGTAAAAATTGGTTTAGTAAAACATTTCATGTTTGTGTAATTTTTATTTAAACATTAAATAAAAGGTATTTTTGTCAATTTCCAAATAAAGTTGCTCCATGGGGTCCCCAAGTTTACCCATGAATTGTATTGGTCGGACATGGAACATCCAATAAAGGTAGGACATGTGTCAAGCTCATATCATATTATTAAAACATTATTATTACCTTAAACTACATTAATTACCTCTAATCGCGATTAAGAACTTAAAAGTTATTATTCATCAAAAAATTATTCTAATCCCATTGAACCACATTTTAGTTCCTAATGACAACCATGTATGTCGGATTTTTGAAATTCAAATCACAGAAGTTGTAATGTTTCATTTATACGAAAAATCAGTTTTTTAACTACCACTTAGTGGTTTCACTATTCATCAAAAATTGATGTTTTTCAGAATAATGCCAAAATTTCACCCTAAGCTATATTTGATATTCCAATTTAAAAATTATTTCTATTTTAAAAAATTCAAAAAATATAGGTTTAATTAATTAATTTTATAATTAATTCCCACTGTCACAACAAATAGCGTATTTTTAAGAAACAATTTATATCAAAAGATTGACAATTGTTCATGCCCAATTTCAATGTTAAATTAATTATAATGACCACCATTGGATAAAATGGTAAAAATATATTCTAATTATACTTTAAAACCTCTCAATAGTATAACTTATCACTATAAATTATTTTGGATTAAAAAATTTGTTTTAAGTATTTTTCACTATTCATAAAAATATTGATGTTCTCGGAAAATTACAAAAAATTCAACATAGGCTAATTTCAATATTAGGAATACCAAAATGAGTTCAATTTTGAAATATAAAATTTCTATTATTTTAAAAAGTGGGTATTACTATTCATAACAACTACTTTGATTAGTCGTGATGTGTTAGAACTCGAGGTTGCGTACAACACACGCTGCTCTATTATTCAAAGAGGAGCGTACCATGGAAGCATGGGGTGTTCCAAATTCCATGATCCTTATGGATTATTTAAAGGAGTTGTTATTCAATATGTAACATCCTCAAACCACCTCTCTTAATTTCAATTATTCTTCAATAATCTCCATGATGAATTTATCCATTGAATAAAAATATCTCCATTATCATGTATATAATATATTTTTATATTTTTAGTGAAATATAATATATTTATCAATGTTATAGTCTACATTAATTCAATAAAACAAACCAGTTTTCCAAATTATTTTGGTTACTCATCATTATGAATAATTAATTTTGAAATTTCATTACCACCATCGTAAATGATCATAAAATTATTATTGTCGATGAATATGATTTGAATATTTATATCATAATATATTTCATGTTCAATAACTAATATATATATATATATATGTTATAAAAAAACGAAACTAGTTCCTTATGGTTAGAAAACTCACCAAAGTATACTAAACATTTTTTATTATCATTTCATCAAATGAATCATCAACATAACAGAAAGTAAAATGAAAAATGTGTCCATTTATAAATGATGATGTGAATTAAAACCATCTCATTCCACCTCTCTATTAATATTCTCATTAACCATAAAATCCTTAGATATACTTATGTGAGCTGAACATGAAATCATTAAACGAACACCCTTAGAACGAAATAATTGATATTTATAACTCATAAAAATATAAATAAGTTAACATAAAAAAATTATAATAAATAAATTATATGTGTAATTTTTTATAAATTAGTTATATAAATAATTTAATTTTATTATTTGGGACAATAAGATCATATACAGATCATTTGGAATGTTCATAATCGACCACTCTATATTCATTTCCATTGAAGATACATTTTTATTTTATGATTTTGAATTCCAATTTCTAATGTTGGGATACTAGTTTGTACATCAATAAAATTATTTATTAAAAATGACTATAGAAAATTTCAAAATCATTAAATCAATTTATAAATATTCATGTATCGTTGTTATTCAATAGAATTTTAATGATGGGCTTCCTCTAAATTTCCTTTTTTTGAGGATTATTTTAATGTTATGAACTTATATAAAATTATGAGTTTTATAAACATCACCTTATAAATACAATATAACTAATTAATGTGTCATTTTAAAATTATATGTTTTGTTAAATGTTATCCAATCAAGATGTATATGATTAATATGATTAAACATTCTAGAAGAAATTGTTAATTTAATATTGAATCATTATGTTAATCATTTAATTAAATGTTTAAATAATTTTAAATTTAATTATGAAATTACTTTTCAATATAATTTGTGGAAATTAAACTTGTTTTATATTAATTCATTATGTATACTCATAATTTCCTATTTTAATTAACACTCACATCAATTATATAATATATGTAAATGGTTTTTTGATATCCATAAGTTATTTATGTTTTTTATGTATTTTATGATAAAAAACCATCAAGTAAAAAAACAATTTTATTCACAATAAGGTACAAGAGATTTATACATGTGAAATGGTTTCTCTAAAATACTATCGGGTGAGCCTATTATATGTTATACGATGGGGTGGCCCAGATAACGCCATATTATCATATTAGATCTTATAAAATGGGGTTTCTCATATAGTTTAGGGTGTGTTTGTTTAAATATATGAAAAAGTGGCCAATATACACTACTGGAAAAACTACATATACCCACAGTTAAAAATGTTGGTATATCCCACAAAATCGTGGGTATAAGCTATACCCACAGTTTTGGGAACCATGGGGCTATGAGGTGTGTAAATAGGGGTCTTAGCCTATACCCATGGTCAAACTGTGGGAATAGTGGTTTCACATGGTGGCACACTGGTGTACAATTTTAACAGAACTACCCCGACAGTTTGAAAACCATGGGGATTTATATTCAAAAATAATGGGTGGCGGGATTCGACCACAAGATGATCCAGATGCTGGCCACTGCCTCTAACCAAATGAGCTGCTACGATGTTCAATATATATATATATATATATATATATATATATATATTAATATAGGCGCCTATCAAAAAATAATGACAGCAGGAATCAAACACGCAACCGGTGCGAGGACGATCCGTCGCCGGACCAACTGAGTTGTAGATATTTTTTAAACATAATTATAAATATATTTAATTATATTATTAAAACTCATTTAAACAAAAAAATTAATTCACCGATATTCAAACAACATACCATTTTAAGCAAGATCGACGACCTGACCAATCAACCTACGTATAATAGTTGTATTTATATTTGTATCATTGTAATTAAATTAATCCAAACTGTGTTCCTACAAATTTTTTTTAGTCCCGTGTAATTTTTTATCCCACCACAAGGCTGAGAATCTATACCCAAAGTTCTCTAGAACTGTGGGTATATGTTGTCAAAAAAAATCCCAATACCCACAGTTTTTAAAAACCATGGGTATAAGTCTTCCGAAAAAAATCTATACCCATGGTTTGGCCAAAATTGTGGGCATACGTCTTGAGAAAAACACTTATACCCACGGTTTTGAGAAAAATGTGGTTATTGGTCTTTAAAAATAATCTATACCCATGGTCTTTGACAAAACTGTGGGTATAGGTCCCCATATTATCCCTATACCCATGGTTTTGAAAACCATGGGTATAGGGGTACCCTATACCCACTGTTTTTTGAAAAACCCTAGGTATAGGCCCATTTTCATGTAGTGATAGCACCAGGTGATCCCATTATATCATTAATTATTGGTTTTATTTGATTAGAATCTGATTAATTATTCATTGATTATTTTTCAATAATTCTATATGGTTATTCAAATTAAAATGGGTTTTCCAAGGATTTTATAAGTGTTATTATCTATGTCAAATAAAGGATATTCATTTGTAGTCTATAGTATTAATGGATTTTAATTTTGATAATATTTTGTGTGTTTTCATGTAATGATTAATTATTTCATTTTCTCAGTGGATGTTGAGGTAAATGTAAATTTTTCATTGGTATTCATGTTCTCCACTTTACTAAAAAAATTTATTCCTTTTTAAGTCCCATTATGTAATGTTTTTTAAAATTTCATGATTTTAACATGGTGTTGGTAGGGTTTAATAATGAATATAGACAATAATGAGATCAAGTGGAGAATTGTGAATATTAATTATTAAAATTATAAATTTTTTATTTTAATATGATTTTTTGATGTAAAATTTATAGTGTTCATAAGATTCTACTACAAATGGTTCAATTTAATTTGAAAGTGTTTTTATTAATTCTATAGAAATATAAAATTAAATGATCATCTTATTTTAAGGTATTTCAATTCATTCTTAAAAACAATATAATATATAATTCTTATGACTTGGTCAATACATTACAATCCAAAGCACTAATGTATATTTATTCCATGAAATTTTATTTCCACCATCATGTATTTGAGGAGTAATTATCCATGAAAGATGAGTTGCATGTGCCAATATAAATAATCCCATGTGTGATTATTCCATACTGAATAATTTTTACATCATTTGAATATATTTACACTAAAATAGTCTATCTTTCCTCAAGGTAATATCGGGATGGATCTTGATACAAATAATATATGATATGTACCAAAAAAAATTCATATAGAAGAATTTATTATAATAATATTTCAAAAAAGTAACTAAGTAATTATTTGTTTGTGGGTATTTATGTTGTCCTACCATACTCAAAATATATATTCAATGTCTACCCTAATGATATTCCCCTTCAGTATTCCTTAAAATAATATCCTACATAAACCATTCATTATAGATTGGGTAAATGAAATATAAAAAAGGGTGATTATAAGTGTTTAATAAGTTAGAACTAGATTGATCCATAAGTAGAACATTAGTATTATGATATTATAGGATGGGAATAACATTTAAAAACCATAAATTTGATATCAATGATCAAAATCGTTAGTTATGGATCACGTCAAAAACATATCACAGTATTCCATTGGATTCTAAACCTCCCTAGTGGGACACACCTCCATCCTTAGAGGCATCCCTTTCATCTAAGTGGAATTGGTTCACTCACTATACTATAATTGTAGTCAAGTTTCACTCCTAAAACCGTTATAGAGGTAAAATTTCTGTTATATGAAATATTTACCTACCCATTCTAGTCCTATAAATCTCATGAGGTATAAATGAATAAAAAACACATTTTACTGAGATATAGGTCCCACAAATCTTAACTTTTAACATAATCACCATCCTTGGTGATAATATATCAACCATCCTTGGTAATATAATAATATCCATCACATAATAAAAATAATACTCATATGTTATATATGATCATAGTGCATTCATCATATCAGATCTTATAAAATGAAATGGGTTTCTATAAATCATAATCTTCTCATAACCTATTTTAAAGATGCATCGTCTATTATAATTTCATCATTTCATCATATAATAACGAATGGAAAATGATGTGGGCTTAAGAATGGTTTTATCATCTCCTAACTGGTGCAAGATGTGTAGGGTTCACAAACAGATTCCCCTAATAAACCCTTATTATTAATTATTATAATTGTATTCTTTGTTCATATATACTATGAAGAACTATATACATCAATATGTGTTATCTAAAATAGAAAATTATATCCATTGATCATTTAAATCGTTTATTTATGAAAATATAATTTCTTCCTTGAAAACACATTTTAAAACATAAAATCATTTAAATAATATTTTATCAAAAATTAACTTTGAAAATGTATAAAGGATTAAACAATTATAATATTTTTCATGATGACTGCATGCTTTGTTCTTACGACTGATGTCAAAACACCGATTCCTTCAACATTTTTATTAAATTTCAAATAGGCACTCATATGAAAATGAATTGGGTGATTTTTTTTTGGAAATATTTTTTAAAAAATTAAAAAAAATGGAGTTGAATTTATATTAAAAATAACATTTGTATAATAAATTATTTATTACAAAATTATTGACATATTGTTTTGGATGAAACATATCACAGATTGTAGAGAAAAATAAAGTCATAATATTTTTAAAAAATCAATCAGTTATTTTGATTTTTAAGGGATTTGAAAATTGTATTATCACAAGATAATATCATGAATAATAAATGTATTCTAAAATTATAATGTTTCATGGGATATGAATCATAATAGTTTATCATTATAACTTTAATAATAATAAATCATGATAATAATGAGATTTTAACATAAAAACATTACCACTTTGGTAACATTTAATCATTTGATCGATGAAATAATAAGATTAAATTAAACATAATATATCCATAGGAAAAATAATTTACTGATATTATACTTACGTGGGAATATATATACATCTTTTTAAATAACGAAGGTGCATAACATAACACATGTCCCAATGAAGGAAAAAAGAGACAAAAATCTCTTACCCATTTAACAATATTTTTTATCCTAAGAACAAATAATTCATATCATGAAATGAAACCTTAAATATTAAAAAATGGATAATATTAATGATATAAAAATTCAATGGTGAATTTTATACACCAATTTAAATTAATAAAGAGGTGAATTTTAGATATGTATCCCAGATGTAAATTAGAGGCTAGAAATTGATTACCATATGTCTATACTTCTGTTGTACACATTAAATTCTCCCATATAACAAAAAAATACTTTTTATTAATCAATTAATTTTATATATATATAATACCATATATGGTCTTATAAGGTCATTTTATTGACTTTTAATTAATAAAATCATTTTTGAGTCATGTTTCGAGAAACAGGAACTTTGTTTTCATGTGTTCTTTCATTATATTATCTTCATCCAAATTGAATTAATCATGTTATGTTCATCACTAAAATAAAAATCAAGAAATGATTTTCATATTTAATGTTTTAGTAATCTTTTATGAATAATAATGATCACTGGGATTATGGAATTATATGTGTTTTAATAATTGAGATAGTCATCCATACGTACACATGAGTAATATTTTCATTTTCAACCATTATATTTGAAGTGAGGTATGTTTTATATTGACTGTAAAAAATTATAAAAATATTAGAAATAAATAAATTATTATCAATTTAAGTAGACTAATATATTTTATCCATGTGGTACTTTGATGAAATGTGGGAGAGCCACATCGCTTCATGAAGTTAGTTGTCCCTGATTTAACGAATAATGTTATAATGTTTCAATGATTGAAATTATGAGAAAAAACATATATTATATTTTAATGATAATAAATTTTCCATTAATATACTAATTGTTTTACTTATATTACATATATTTATCCTAGTTATCTTCTAGGTAAATTTTCATTGAAAAAATAAACACAGAACTTTGCATGATGATATTATAATGTAAACATGAATGATCTTATCATATAAATTAATAAATTGAAAATAAAAAATGTCTACAATATATAATATCTATAAAAAATTAACAATTTTACAATAATAATAATATATATAATTTATATAAATAAATATATCCCACCCTATGAGATGGTAAAGAAAATTTAATGGGATCAGTTCACAGAGCAGTATTACATCGTATAGCTGAATGATGATTTCATTTTCCATTTTATAGATGTAGGTATGGTTTATTATAATTAATAAAAATTAAAAACATTTTATAATATTTGTTATTTTTTGGCTTTTATATCATCATGTTATCCAATATTAATTCAAGTAGTTACAGGAATAAATCACACAAAAATATTCAATAATGAATATTAACTCTTCTTTGTGAAACTGTTCTAATTTTTACTCATTTTTAAGGGCCCTATATGAAAATTATATTGCTTATTTTTTTGGTATTTTTATGATAAGACTTTTTTAATAATGATTAATATGACCATTAGTAATAGTAATCTGTATAATAGAATAATAACATTACATATATATTTATGAATAAATTTTTTGTATCACATAAATTTAATTATGATATATATATATATATATATATATATATCAATAAATACTTAAATATTTGTTTTAGGAAGAAAAATTATGTATTTTTATTTTTTTGAAATGTAAATGTTTACTTAAAATTGTATAATTAATATAATGATTTAAAATAATATTTATTTTCATAAAATATATTTATATATTTATATTTGTTTTCCTTTTAATTATATGATAATTTTTCTTGATAATAATTCGATTTTGAATGTTTTATAAAATCATTTATGATTTGAAAATTTAATTTTTTTTTAAAAAATTGACACGTTTAATTATAAATTAAATTTATCAGATTTATAAAATTATTTTCATAAATTGGAGTCTGTATTTGAATTAGACAAGTGAAATATTGGATTGGTTTATATTTTTGATATAATTAAAATGGTTTTAATTTTCTGAATAGTGGAATATGGTAATCTACTATGTTTAACATTTAGAGCCTTATACTTGAATTTTGAGCTCTTAATGATGTAATAACGAATTCATTCAAAATCAAATGAACAATTATTTTATATAGTAATAAGAATCATTGCTATTGATATTCATGATCCCAACTAATAAAAAAAGAATAATTTAATAAAAAATCCCTCCTCCCCTCCCTTATAAATACAACCCCCCATAACCTCATATCTTCACACCTCCAAATCCATTATACGTGGCTAATATCATCCTAATACCTATCCAATTACTCTCCCCATTTTTGGGTATTTTGGTGTCACTGAAAATACTATATTAATGTTCCTTAATAAGTTTTAAATGACTGGGATAGATCACATAAAAACCCCTTTTGTTGTTTTAAATTTCATTCAATTTATTTTCATTCCATCCTAAATCATTACCTCATTTATTCCCACATGATCTATAACTAAAAAATCATATATATATATATATATATATATATACTTAATTTTATTGTGTTAATGGAATATTCATCATCAATTCCTTTCTCATATCCCTTTTATTCTAAAAACAAAAATATCGAATTTGATATGTATATTTTCTATCGTCTTGGATGATTTGTATTCATTAACGCCTTCATTGATAGGCATAAATCCATTTTTATGGTTAAAATAGATTATTAAAATTTTATTACATCTAATTTTTTGCTGTTAAATGTTTATATATATATTATTCTAATTAAAAAGAAAAAAACCATTTCAAAATGATCAAAAACCCCCTAATTAATCTAAATTGTCATCATTAATGTTTTCTCTAATTAATCACCCACATATAAAACATTATATATGAAACCATTAAATAATATTTTTGATAAATAATACATTTAATTACAAATTAGGATAAATATTCTCACTTTAAATGACCATTCATACATGTATACAAGTGTATCAATCTTGAAAACAAAGGAAAATAACATTCCCAAATGACAAAATTGTATCTTATTACTCATCAGAATTGTTTTAAATGATTTATATAAAATTATAATTAATAAAAAACAACATTAATAGGTTCTTAGAAATCATATTAATTAATATAATTTCAATATCAATGACAGTATGTGAATGAGAAGAACATATTCAGATACATGGAAAGGGTTTTTTCATCAATCTTTTTAAATAAATTGTTGTGATAGTAAATGTAAATAAAATATGAATTAAATTTTTTACCTGAAAAAACCACATTAACACATAATAAAATATATTAGAGATATTAAAACAAAGATACATGAAATATTTTCAATTAATTATGAGAAATAATAGAATGTTAATTATCGAAGTCACATTACAATAAATTTCTGATAAGTTAATTATAATATGATTAAGGTGGAAAGGAACCTATAAAATAATAAAAAGTCAATTTTATTGTATATTTCTTTTCCTTGTCACATAGTTTGACCTCTATTTTCATATTTTATCCTTACTGATGTGATAAATGTTTACGGTGGTTACTATTCATAAATGAAAATTTTATTAGGTAACTATTTACATAGTAGAACAACCTAATTATAAATAAAAAATATATTTTTGGGATCCATTTCACGTAATTCCAAATAATCATTTAAAATATAATTAAATAAATACAAATGAAAAAAATGATTTTATAACAATTTATTTTTAATCCTTACTATGAATTTATTCCAAAACCTAGAAACAAAATAATATTTATATAAATAATTACAATATTTGTAATTAAAGGCGAATTAGTTTAATTTAAAATCATTTATAAAAAATAATAATACTTCATATATTAATTGATTTAATGAAAAAATGTACACATTTGTTAAAATCCATATATTTTTTAATTCACATAAAAAATTCAAAAATCAAAAAACATTTTAATTATATAAATATATAAATGATGTTTTACAAAATTATATTCACATACTAAAATTAAATTTTTTATTATATTATTTGCTAATTATAATTTGGATGAAATATTAAATAAAAATGATTTTTACTAATAAAATGTTATTTAATAATACAATGACATTACTAAATATTGAGCAATTAATTAATATGAATTAACTAATAAAATTTATTTCATTAAAACATTTATATTTATATTTCATGATATAGTAAATACATTTCATAAAAATTAAAATATATTATTGTTTTTCATATATCATGGATTTTTAAAGATGATGTTACATTTTAAATAATCCATCTAACAATAAATTTTATTTAATGATTAATATATAATATATTCCAAGAGAGTCACATTCTACCCCGCGTAAAAAAAATTCTCTTATAATTTTAATTATCAAAGACTATATTTAAGATATCATGATATAATAATAATATTTTATTATGCAGATTCATTTAATATAACCAATATCATTTTAACTATTTATATAATTCGTATTCATAATAAAAATACTTATAAAACTATGATTTCATCACACATAAGACTTATGAACATATAAAAATATTATTGCACACGATCACTAGATTCCACATAAATCATGATAAATTTATTTTCCACTTACATGAGTATATGAAATATGTTTATGTTAATCTATATATAACAAGATAATATTATAACGTGATTTTTTCCTAACCAAATTATAAATATTTCCTTTGAGGGTGCGTTGACATGTTTTCCATTCAATATTTATATTCTATTATATATTAGAACATACCTTGATAAATATATTTTTTATCTCTTATCTATGAAATTTTATTAGTAGATTAAAAGGTCCAAATGATAAGTCATTCTACCTATATAGTAATAATTATGAAATTCAAAATTATTAGTGTATGATATACAATAAGACAAAAACATAATATTACAACATCAAAAACCTCCATAATGTAAACCAGTTATAAAATCAAATAATTATATGAATAAATAACAATATCGTAATTAACTTTTTAAAACCTAAATGAATCCCACCGATTTGTTTGATTTGATAACACATTATTTCATGATCAACATTAAAATTATCTTCAATATTATACATCACTTATTAGGTTTTATAAAAAATTATATTTCCTAACTTTATATTACCCAAAAATACGATTGAATTTTCTATAAATATACTAAATCACCATAGATCCATAATAAAATCATATATTCTCCTAATACTGAACTCCACAAAAACCATCCAATTCACAATATCGATAGAAAAAAAACTCATTATCCCAATAATGTGTTATTTTTTATACATATGGAAAATATAATGTGATATCCCTAAATGATGTTTTTTTTCCAAAATTGACACCTGGCACAAAATATCTTTTCTAGAACATTAGTAATATTTAATATGTATTTAAAAATACTTAAGGGAAAACTACTACAAAAAATCCATATATTTTTAATTATTCATATAACAAGAATTTTATTAATTAATATAGTTTATTTAATAATTAATAAATCCCAATACATTATTACTTTAATTAGTCCTCACTACATATTGGTAAATAATAATACCTTTATATAACTAAGATTTTTTTCCTTCAATTAGGTAATTGACTCGATTAAATGCATTATTCCCCATACATATTAAATTGTACTATCAATGGAATGATATGATGAACTACAATACCATCTATAAAACCAATCAATTTATCTCTATAAAAACATGATCTGTGACTTTTTTTCCTTATGTAAAACATATTTTTAATTCCATTTTGGTGTTTCAATATGATATCCATTGAATATAAATTATATGTATGATGGTTAATAAATTTTCATATAATGCCATCATATAATTAACTCAAATATAACTACTTTATTATATAAATGTATTTGTTACGAAACACACCAAATATGAGAATGGTCATCAAGTAATGAGATTGATTTTTAAAAATAATCCCTTCTATTAACACTATAAATACCACTAAAATTATTTTATAATTAATAAAATATTTCTTTTATCTATCACATTAAAAAATAACAAGAATCTTCTTATTTTTAAATAATGAATAAAACCAAAAGGCATTTTATGAGTAGTGATAATTATATTTAGGACCCATGTAATTTTTCATATTCATATATATGATGTATAAATCAGGATAACTTCTTTTAAATATATGAAATCAATGGTTTGAACGAGTCCATCAATGGTCATAAACTATTGAGATCCCTTAGAATTTTATATAAATAATATGTGATCGAACCAAATAATATACACGAGGATATTCCTCATAGGTGTGGACTCTAAATCCCACTCAGTTTTCACTATAGAGGATCAATATAATACCTAATCATCAAAATTATGTTTTGCTACCCCAAGGTGAATCTGGTCCATGTTTGTATCCCGATGAAAATATATAAATAATGATTTTTTGTCTAAGATAATAATAAAAATTAATTAAATAAGCATATGCTGTTTTGTCATATATATTCATATTGTTATATCCACTAAGCTAGTTACCCTGAGAGGGGGGTTAATCAGGGTATAAAAAATTAAAACAACTGCTGCTTTTGATCTTATTTTTCTCTTAAACAAAACCCTCTTCTCTATCCTTCATGGTGCAGAGTATGAGTAAAACTAAAATCATGCACATGACATAGAAATTTTTAATTGGTTCACCCACATTGGGATACATCCAAGGAGCATACAACGTAAGTGTTCTGATGTACCAAATTCACTATAAACACATTGTTGATTACAAGTTTTAAGTGGAGTCATTGTCCCTCCTGGTTTACAACCACTATCAATTTTAGAACTCACTGCTCTCTCAACTAAAGTGAACTCACTGATTCTTCAGAAGATCTAGTCACACTTTATAGACCTATATTTCTCTTAATTACCAATAATGAAAGCATCCTCCACTGTATGCTGATGCTCTACTGAAGTCTAATTTTCATCCATGGATGAACATCTCTCTGCCTTTGTTTATCGAGAAACAATATTTGGGGAAAACCATTGCAAAGAACCCTACTTCGCGAAACTCCCAATTTCACAAAGCCCGAACAATCCTTCACAAAATTCTTGCCTCTTCGAGAAGCCCACTACTCAGAGCATGTGGCCTCGCGAAGCACACTTCTTTCGTGAAGCTATATTAGCCACCGCGAATCTCCTATCTTTCATGAAGCACACTACCTTCGATAAACACCTTCACGATTTGAGAGATACCAATTTTCTTTTGTGAAATCTATACTTTTCTCAAGGTGGCCAATCTCTATTAATAGTTGATTCCACCGAGCCTCGAACCTTCTTCGCAAAGTCAGCGCCACGTCCTCTCAAATCGCGAAGCTCCACAATTTCCGACGAAATTCTCTCCATATCGCGAAGCACCACGAAAATTAACAGATTTTTGAACTCATCATAATCATGTAGAATTTTTTCTACAACATCTCTAGAACAAGACAATTCACCATGAAAAACTACATTGTCAACAAAAACAAGCAACACAAAAATGTTTCAATGTTACCTTCATGGATTTTTTCGAAGCACATATCATAAGGTTTCTCACTAACATCATCTATTTATAGTTTCTAAAATTAATGAAACAATTCACATTTACTAATTTAGATTACTATAGAATTTCAGACATATATATTGAATCATTTTATATTGATTTTAAATATATCTCATAAAAAAATTCATGTTGAACATGTAACTCCCCAACCCCAGTTACCCAAAGTCGGTGCATTATTACATAACATTGGCATGATCCCAAAAGATCATGTTTCGAAAGACTGATTAGTTTAGTAGCCTTAGAGACACTGGATACATTCATATGGATTACATTACATCATAAAGTCAAAAACTACAATAACATCTTGTATCCATAGACCACAATGATATCCCCTCATACTATCCCTGCAGGTCATTCATAAAATACTTCTTCAAATCCTGGAAAAAATAAAACATAGAATGGGGTGAGCTCAGATGGCCAGTAAGGATAAAAATATAGCCGAAACTTTCAAAATTAAATAATAATATTTAAAAAAATTTATAACTAAAACAAAATCTTTTTAAACTTTAACTTCAGCATAATATGACAGAAATAAAATTAAATGATTCCATTTACATATTCACATGGATATTCTACTAGTAGAATAATCACATGCAATTTCAATAACCACTTTCATAATGATGGAATGAATAATTCCAGACTATCATAACCACATACTCAAGGCCTTGCGACAATACTACAAATAAGATTTTGTCAAGATCTCATGCCAAGACACTAGTTTGTCTCATGAGACCTCTCGATGCATTGAGGAGCTATAGCGGTCTCCACCCATCACTTATTAAGTCCAATGCATTCCTCATATAAATTGGTTTAAACATAACATCATCATTCGTATTAAAAATAGCATAAGAAATGTCAATAATTTTTCCATAAAGAATGAATGGTATAAAAATAACAAATCCACAGTCAAACATATCACAAAACTTTCAATAAAATATGAATGTTTTGTATCATAATAAATCAACTTCAAATATGTTTAAAATCCATCAATGGATGTTGACATAGATGAAATCAAAACCATTTGAGATAAATATAAATATTTTTAAAATAATTTAAAAGTATCATAATTAGAAAATAAAACATTTACTTTTAAAATATCCTTATAAGCTTTTAATTGAAGCTACGATGCATTTTTAATGGTAGAAAATAGTCGCACCCGCCGTATAAATTAAAAAGACATTCTTACCTTAATTTTGTCAGAAAGGTTAAAAAAACTTCTTTGGAAAATGATGGAATGATTCATTCATTAACATTCTATAAAATGTAAAATAAAGGTATACATGACTTTAACACATATTTTTTAAAATAATAAGAATGTTTTGAAATACATTTTTATGAATCATGGATGCGGATGATAAAGATGTCCCAATAAATAATTATGTATAAACATCCTCGGATAATTAAGAGATTATGAAATAAACTCTTACGTTGTACTTTTCCTTGGTCGAGGGTAGGTTAACAGCCTGTATAATAGTTAAAACATTTTTATTAAGTTATAAAATAACCATATACATAATTATGACATCATATATGATCTTCTATGAATGCATTGTTAATAATATTTTTGTAACTTCGTCTTTTCAGTTGTTAACTTACTCATTTTCTTTTAAATGTTTTGTTACATAAGTAGTGTTTGTTATGGATAGGTTGTATAATATTAATATCTAGAATTATATCAAGTTTATAAACATTATTTTTAATCATTATATCAAAATTAGTCATGAATTAATATGATGGGGGAATGAATCTCATCGCGTTCGTGGAGATGGTAGTTCGTACGTACGAACGAGCGACAATATCATTATTTTGAAATTAAATTAACATATAATTGGATGTTATATCATATATAAAGAATCATTATTATGTTATATTTATTATTAAAATTAATTAGACATCATTATTATACCCATCCAAATAATAATTTATTGAAAAACAATTACACCACAACGTGGAGACGGTAAGTCGAACGTACGCACGTATGGTGACATGTGATTCAAAGGATGGATAAAATAATGAATATGGTTGTACCATATTTATAATAACATCACAATATATATAATATAGTGGAGTTATTATTTTATAATGGAAATACCAATGAAAGAAGAAGTTGATGAAGAAATGAACTTGAAAGAGGGTGGTGAAAACATTACCTCTTTTTCGGGTTTTTCCTTTTGAATTGATCAGAAGGGCTCATTAGGATGGATTTATGATTAAAGGAAGGCCTATAGGTAGAAGGTACGATATTTTAGAGGGTATGGGTAGTGGTTGGCTGATCAAAAAGGCTTTTAATGTGTGAATTAGTTAGAAGGCGGAGTGTCCATTTATAAGAGGGGTGAGGGAAACCTTAGGAAAAGCTAGAAATATTATTTTATAATAAATTAATATTCGGTTTATAATGGCTCAAAAGTGGATTATGTAAATTTTAATGTGGGTATGGGTATAAATACTTTCATCCAATATGTTTTAGGCAGGTTTGGGTCACTTTATTAACCTTATGTTTTAGTTTTAACTCTTAGTTAATTAGTTTGACACTTACCATGTCTCTTTGTATTTATATATTATATAGTCAATAAACTTACTATAAACATCCAAGAGGCCCCCAAGTGGTCCATTAATGATAAATATATCATTATATAAGTCTCTTTTAAAATCCATAATGTTTTAAGAATAGACTATAAATTAATACTATAATATTTTTAAAAAAAAACTCTTTTATGTCAATTTTGACACTATTGGGTATTTTGTTTTTGATAATTTAATAGCATCAATATTAATTTGAAAAAAATTTATATAACCAATCCTAATATGTAATAATAACCTATAAATTTAGAGTAATGTATAAAAAGTCTGAAATTAATTTTTTTAATATCTATAATATCAATTATTTTAATATTTCATTAATTAGGTAATTACTACATCACAATTGTGCCACAAATAAATTAAATATATTAATGTCAAAAAATTAAAAATAAAATTCCATTATGTTGGAAATAATTTTATATTTCTAATGAATATTTATAATCTTATTTATCTTATGTATAAACCTGTATTAAAAATGTTTTAGTAATTAAACTTTTATTTTAACTCTTTTAACTCTTCTTTGAATTAAATAATAATAAATGTCCTAATCAAATCCATGCGGACCAAAATGATAATATTTTATTCCTAAAGTTTTTTTGGTAGAGATACACTTGTCCAATAGAATTAGGACATGAGTTAGGGTATTATTAATATCATTTTTACCATTAATTACCCTATTTACTTTTAACTGTGGTAAATAAAAGTAAAAAGTTACTATTCACCAAAATTAATTTTTATCATATTGAAAAATTTTTTACTCCACTATATTAACCATGTTTCTCGGATTTTTGAAATTCCACTCACAGAAGTGGTAATATTATGTTTTATGTGAATTTTTAAATTCTCTTAGGAGGTGGGTAAAAAAGGTGAAAAGTTTCATAAAATTTTTTTATATCTAAAATTATTCTAAACTAACTCAAATTAATTACATTGATATTATATAGGTATCATTTATATATTTTTTCCATAATTAAATTTAAATAAAATAAAAAATTATTTAAATAAAAATTCGGTTTTAAACTATAACTCAGTGTTTTTTCACTATTCATCAAAAATTGAATGTTTTCATAAAAATACCAAAAATTCACCCTAATCTAATTTCGATATTCCAAATCCAAAAATGAAGTCCATTTTTGAAGATAAAATTTATAAAATTTTAAAAAGTTGGTATTACTATTCATAACGGCTTGTTTTATTGGTTGTGGTGTGTGTTAGAACTCGAAGTTGAGTACAACACACACTACTGTATTATTCAAAGAGAAGAGTACCATGGAAGCATGGGGTGTTACAAAACATAATGGTTTAGTTAAATGGGTGACTATATACATAATCATCATATTTAATGAATTATATTCAAAATATATCACAATTTTCCTCTCAAATAGTACACTTATTTGAAATAGCATTTAATTAAATATTCACATAACGTAAGTAAATGAAAAATAATAATTTTTTAATTATAATTATCAAGATGGGTAACTATATGTGATATAAATAAATGATCATAAGTGATATTAATAAAATCATATATTTTTAAAATCATGATTGTAACATATGATTATTATACAAAATCAATGACCTATCATTGATAAAACAATCATGGCATCAGGATATTTCATTACATATGAAAATAGTCATGATATTAAAGAATAAAAAATAAAAAATAAATATCCTTTAAAACATACCATAATTATTGGAGATAAGTATATGGAATAAAAATAAGAATATAGAATAATTTACTTAGTCATTGATCACTTCTAAGACTATCATAGGGGTTGGGTGAGTCCTTATTCTAACATTCACATAGTCAAGGTTCACTCTAAAAAAAATATTATTAGATAGAATCACATTCAAAACAAGGTTCACTTTCTATTATTGTTCAGATTCATCCAGATATATCAATGATTATAGAATTTAATGTTGTGATATATAATTTTCATCCCACAAAACACATAATTATAACCAAATGTATATGTGAAAAAAGATTATAATGCACTCATAATGTCACCATATAATAGCTCATGGAATGGTTATATTAATTACTGAAAATTTTTCATTTTATAATAACATAAATCCTAGAAAAAAATGGGTTTCATAAAGGTTTAATCATAACTAAATTAGTTAATGGTAAGTAAATATGTTTTTAATATTAACTCTTAAATCATAATCTTCAAAATACATACCGGTTAAATGGTACAGTATAATAAGATCACATCACCAATAAAGCATAAAAATCCTTCATATATGTTTTAATATGTGAAAAATAACACTAAAATAACATTTGAACTATTATTTGAAAACATTTGAAACCTATCCTTTTATATTTATAACACTTCAAGTAAAAAATCCGAGAATTTCATTAAAATATTATTCATGGGAAATATCTACAGTAAATTGTAATGGGATATTTGTGTAAAAATGATTTTAATAATGGAATAAAAATATATTCAAATCATATTTGATAAAACAAAACATTCTTTTCACACAAATCCAAAATGTAAAAAAAACTAAAATAATAAAAAGAGAATGATTAAAATGATTCAATTAAAACTATTATAAATGATTTAAATGATAATTAAATTGAAAAAATTAAAATCATTTAAAAATATATGAAATCATCAATAAATTTATTTTCTTTTAATGTTAATGGGAAAATTGGTTGATTACAATATTTGTAATATGTTAAATTTTTTAATAAAAAAAATTCTCAGTCATTTAATGTACAAAGGGCGGTAAAATATTGTTAATATCTAATAATTATGGTATTCAAAATTAGATAATGAAATAAAATGTGTTTAGTTAATTATATCCCTTATACATCCTTTAATATAAATTTATTAAATACAATATCAGATTGGGTGTCAACTGCGTTGTATTTCAGGCATTTTTATATATTATGGTTCATAAGTATTATCCTTGATTGCATATTAATTATATATATAATATTAATAATTGTCGTAGAATAAATTTTATTATGGATAACAAATTTTGAAATAATTAATATAATTTAATGATGAAAATATAATTACATCAATTCTAGGAGACAATAGACTATATATACATACGAACAATGTTTCACTTTTCATGTATGAAAGGAATGAAATAGAAAAATTTATTTCTTATTTCAATAATAATTAATATATAATATAATTCAGAAATATTTACTAAATATATAATTATTATTGTTTATGTAATGTAGAAATAAATAATTATTGGCATCATTTCATTGAGGTGGTAGTCCACACATATGCATTTGTGAAGTCATAATTTTCCATTAGATGGAATGGTGAGAACATGGAAAAGTTATTATAATTAAATAAATCGTAATTACAATATAAATATCATATATAAACATAAAATACACTATACCATCCATATATTAATGATAGTGATGGAAAATGATTCATATAGCTGCATGGAGGACGTAGTCCACATGTATACACTTGTGATACATTCATTTCCTAGTTGATGGAAAGGACATAGATAATTGTCAATAAATAAACAAAATAACATACTTATTTATAATACATAATTAATTTATTATATCTAAAGAGTTTGGTCCAAAATGATTGAGGTAAATGATGATGTAAAATGAAAGGGACCGACTAAAAAAATAACACTATCCCATGAATTCCACCTTTTAATTTCATATTATATCCCATTGGGATGGTATTTTGAAGTTAAAAACTCAACTATAAAAGGTATATTTATTTTGTGATGTTTTATTATTATTTATTACTCATTATATGTGGTTACAGATGGTGTGAAAAATAGAAGAGGGGTGTCCATTTATTGTGAAGGAATGGAAACATATGGAATTACATAAATTTATTAAATATAGTAATTTATTTTTCATGTAAAAATGGAATTATTATTATATATATTTAATAAATGACAATGGGTAGTTCAAATCCTCATGTAAAATAACATTTTCACTTGTTTATGTGATTTTTAACAACTATGTCTTTGTCTTAACCAGTATTCATCTTTTAAATGATTAAAGTGATATAAATCTTTTTATTTATTTAGGAGTCAAGAAAATTAAAATAAAAGGACTCATGAAACGTTTATAATTTTTTTATATTATTAACATTTCTAGTTCTCTCGATGAAGGATAATATTTTTTATTTTTAAATCATTTATGAAATTATAATTTTACCTATGATATAATCAATTTCATTTTATAGACCATGCACGTAGATTGATATTAAAGTATTCAATATATAAAATGAATATTGATGTAATAAGTTGAATGAAATGTTATATTTTATATTTTATATAAACTTCATGGAACAAAATAACATATAAAAATCTCTTTATTTTTAAATTATAATAATCAATTATTTTATTTTTAGGGATTTGAAAAATATTTTCATCTATGTATCATAATAATTAATGGTAATTATTTCATCATTAAATATTAAATATAAATTACCCAGATAATGAAAATTTCATTTAATTTAAAATCATAATTACAAAAAATTGTACCTCCTTATATCCTTATGAAAAAATATTAAATATATTAGAAATTTTGAAATTATGAATTTATTCCATAGATAGAATAGTATTAAAATCATTATCAAAGACACATGTGTAGAAATTTCATGTATTTATATTTGATATTATTATGTATGAAAAGAACCTATAAAATGATATATTTTCAATTATTATATAATATTTATACGTAATGAAAAATATTTTTAATGTTGATTTACACATTTCAAACACACTAAGGTGACAGATACTTTTTGAGGATACTCTAAAAATTGACCAAAAATAACTAGGTCCTATTTAGAAAAAGTGAACCATGTGATTACTAATAAGAAATTAATTTATATTGAATATATTTTTTTTTGGAGGATGGATAAAAATTAAATAAAAATGAGTCAAATTATATGAAAATTTATTTATAGATAATTGTTTGTTTTTTCACAAAACTAAAATAATTCCAAAAAATGTTTGATGATAATTTATATATAATAATTTATATTAATAAAAAATAATGGAGTCTTATTGAAAAATAGTATAATATTATATTAAATATTTGGACATATAAATTACATGATTTAATTAAAATAAACGATCGTTTTTAATAATATATGGATTAAACTATGAGAAAATGAAGAAAAGAGTTTTAGTAGTTATTGCATACTATAATTCATGAATACATAAATGGTTAAATACAGATTAACTACACCATGGGAAAAATTATGGTGATTGAAAAATGGGAACAATTTTTACTCTATAGAGAAATATCTATTTTCAATAAGATATATTGAATTGAATATCAATGTTGGTTTACGTAGACATGGGATATTAAAAATGACATGATGATGGGTGTGGAATCCTGGGAGTCCACATGTGATTTACGGGATGAAATGTAATGGTCATAATGATGGATTTTATAATTGGGTTTTCTAAACAAAATGAACGTTTTCTAATGAAAGAAACAAAAATATATATATTTAAATATGTTGGATGGTCTATTATACTAGAAAAAAATCAACCATTCTAATGTTTTTAATGTTTTTTCGTGTTGGTGGTCATGTTTATCAGAGAAAACTGATGTTTTGGATTTTATTTTGAATATTATTTAATAGATCGACAATTATTCCTTCATGATGTTTATTTATTTTAGTCCATAATTTAAGAATAAATCAAATTGTTTTTTTAGTAATAATAATTTGAATTATCTTTAAAATAATTCACACTGCAAATGAGATAGAAATGTATCATGAAAGTTGATATATATTGACTTTGTTTAGGGAGATCATGGATTATTATTTATGACAGTGTTATTGATAGTTTTCAAATATCATAATGGTGAAAAACACAACCTATTGATTGTATTATAATCTAAATATTACAAAATTATATCATAATGGTGAAAAAAAGATTCCTAGTATTAAATATTTATCTATATATCAATTTCATTAGTAGAGAATTAATTTAATGGGGAGGGGATTGAAAATAAGACACACCATGTCCTATTATTGACGGTATAAATTTTAAAAAAATTCAAACTCCTGATTAATTGTGAATTTCATAAATGGTCTTAGAACTACTCTAGATACAGGGTTTCTAGATTTAATCACGAATAATTTTTTTCTTCAATAAGGAGGTATTGAATGATTATGAAGTATCACAACAAAGTTAACAAAAATTCAGAATATATCAATATATCAAGATGTATTTAGCGTTCACATTACTATATACGAGACCAAAATATCAATAAAATATATCATATTCCTACCCTCTAGTATTTATAAAATGTAGTGTAAGTCTAGTGAATTATTGGTATCCATTGATGTATTAGTTTGTACATTCGGAGGAGAGGCGTTGAACTTGGGAGAGGGGTGAGATCATCGTGAATCCTTTTAAATACTACTAGAGTGAAAAAGATAAATTTATAAATTTTTATAATCATTTCATACACATGTTCACCCCCCTCATCAAATATATTTCACTCTGTATCCCTAAAGTGGGAGTAAGAATAATTTTTACAATAGTATGTTCTGTTTAAAATATTATGAGGCCCAAATCGATTTATATGAGATTCATTATTATAAATCTGTATTCTAGGATTCTAGATTCATTATATTTTTTTATTATTTATAAATATTTTTATTATGTTCATGTTCCTAGATTAAATATACATGCCCATATGTTCAAATTATTCCCAAATGTAATCATTTAATGATATCTATTATTCTTTTTTAATACTAAGAATTTGATAACACACATTCTTATGTTTCATGTTACACTGGTATTGAATTAAAATATTTTTCTTAGATATTTTATATTATTATCTTTTTTATAATAACAAGATTTATTTGCATTAAAAATAGTTGTTTACTAGTTTGAAGTATAGTAAAATAATATGAAATTAAAAATATATAGTTGGTATTTTGTATTCTATTTGTTTTTTATTTTCCTAGTTCTTCCATATACAGTAATCCTTCAAATTAAACTATCATATTTGTCAAATTATTTAATGTTTTGATTTATACACATTCATGTTCATGATCATTGGGTGACTTTAGTTGGTATTAGAACCTCAGGCTAGTTATTTAATGAATCATAATAGATAAAATATTAGATAAAATAATATGAATGTGTGTCTATATAGAATTACATAATTATGTTATGTTAATATATGGATTTATTGGTTCTCATTGAAATTACATCTATTTCAAGATACCATAATTGGATTAATGATCCTGAACATGTGTAACATTTGATAACAACACAGAAAAGAGCATGTTGGTTATTTACTCAGACCCCACATGGGCCACAAAAAAAAGGACTTACTGAACATATGGTCTGAAAATATATTCTTATATTCATAGTATAATAAATTGTTTTTAAATGTTTTTCATATGAATTTAGTTATTAGTAAATTTGGATAACATATGTTATATAACAATAACTAAAAATTTGTAATCTTCCAAGAGTGATATAGGTTTAAATTAAATATAATTATTTCATATTAAGGAAAATTCATTTTGACATTGAGTTTTCATGAAGTATATTTTTTGGAATTATATTATTATCATAATTATTGATAACTCATTCCTTCGTACTATGGTTTTAGTATTGGTTATAACATGAAATATCCTTATTAAAAATGGATTACATATAGAATGAAATTTGATTCTAAGATACAATCTTAATGCATATGGATTATAGTATAAATTTTTTATTATGGAAGTCAAAATATTAATAATTATGAATTGAAACATGAGAGTAGATTTAATTCTAAAAAATAAAATTTAGGTATGTATGTGGTCTCATTGTATTATAAGTTTCAATGATGACAATGAAAGGAAACTTCAATTTCCCTCAAGTCGAAAATGTGGGAAGTTGTACCCCGGTGATTGTTTGAATGAAATTATAATATGTTTTATCTATGGAAATTAATTTTATAACAAAGGTAATTGAAATTTGAAACTAAAGTGTTATATAGGCATAGTTAATGAACAAATGTTCACCCTAATCCACCACTAAAGGATTAATGTATTAATAATAAATGGAATATGAGGGGGATCTTTCAAATAATCTAAAACAATGCCATAATCCAAGGGATAATAATGGATATACAAATCCACAATATTTAGAAACAAGGTAATAAATGAAAACATATACAACCATAACTAATATAGTAATATTTGAAAATAATATTTATTGAGGAACACTGATCATCCACTCATGAAATATGCGTTTCTTATTTTAATCATGTTTAACCCACTTACATGTACCAAATTTTTTTTCTAAAAAAATAAAATCATAAAATCAATGAATTCATATTGATTTATAAATAACAACCCCTAATTCCAAGATTATATAGTCTCATTTAAATAATACTTATCTAATAAATATTTATATTAATGTTTTTTCTATTAAATCATTTTATCATCCCATTTTCCAAATTTTATGAGACATTCGGAAGGGATTTTAACACTATACATAGAAACAATGACAATTTTCATGATTGAAAAAACAAATTTAAGATCATAAATCTATCCATTATCAACTATATATAAATGTTTATGATAAAAACCCTAAGAAAAATTACTCCCTTATGTGGGGGTATTTATAACCAATGGTTAGTGAAAAAATCAATATAATTTTTATGTAGGTAAAAAAACACATTAGGAATATAATATTAAGTAAAATATATCTTTTATATAATCTTATAAATTTTCATTTGTGATTAGTAATTAAAATTTTTATAGGCCAATTAATTTCAGGTGGGAGAATGTAACAAATACAAATTTAAAAACTTATTGTAACAAAATAAATGTTTTCTCAATATAAGGATTTTAATGAACAAATGAACTAAACCAAATATATGATATGTTAAAAATAATATCACAAATATAATATTGTATTTAAAATTGTTAAATAAAAAGGATGTAATTCTATTATGATGTCAGTAAAGGAACAATGATTCATTGAGTAGTTGAAGCATCTCTAATTAAGATCTTATGTTTGAGATGATTAATGAGGCTTCATTGTAAATATTTTCATTAATTGAGTCCCAAAATAAAATTGAACAATTATTTAATGATTGTAATTGTATGTTAGATAAATTCATTCTTGTTAAAATTTTATTGTTATATATTCTAGAGAAATTAGCAGCATCAAGTATCTATAGAATGTATATATGATTATATTATTAAAAATTTGATTTTGGGAGTATATTAATATATGTATGGATGATATAAAAATGTAATTATTAAATTAATGTTTTATTTATCATATTTAGTTTATGTATTTTTTATATTAACTTTTAATGTAAAAAAATTTATTTTTCGATTAAACGAGGATTTATTATACTATATATTTAAATTATAAATTTACTTATTTTTTATGTTTTAATTTTATTAAAATAAATAATTTTTAAAATTATGAATATCAATGTTTAAATAGTATTAATGCTTTAGATGTTCATAAATAAATATTTATTAAGGTGAATAAAAAAATTAATGTTCACAAAATTGAAATTTTTTTACGAACGACATAGAATTTTATTAAAAAATTATTTTTTAATCTATTTTACTAATATCTAATAATAAATATTATAGAAATATATTATTAATACAAAAAACATACAATTAACATTTTTACTCTATGATTTTTTATTTTCCCATAAAATCATTTTTTCAAATTTATATTAAAAAATATTTTTTATTTTTTTGGTTTTACAGTTATATGAATCAAATATACCTTTTATTATTTTATAAAAATATATTTATTTATTTAAAATCTTGTACATTGGAAATATTATCATACACATAATCTTTTTATGAAGAAATACACTTTTTTCAAAATGGTTTATTATGTTATACATGCACTAGTGTTCAAATTGATTTTTTATTCATATTGAAAATAAACCTATAAAAATTTATTATGTACTTTTATTGAAAAGATAAAAAATATTTAATAAAATAATTTTTCTTTGCGATAAATATTATTTCATAGGTAAAAACAATTTTCAACTATTAAAATGAAAATGGTAAAATTGGATGTTATATGCCAAATAAATGTTTTTAAATTGTTTCTAAAAATGTTTCAAATAGAAGGTAGAGGTATTATATATTGTATATAATGAACTATTAAATTTTTATATTTTTATAGACATATTACTTGATTACCGTGTCCTAAATTTATATTATGTAATCATAATTATATAAAGTTCACTCTCACAACATATAGAAGAGGGCTCACATAACCCCTTCAGAAACACCCATTGAATTATGTGTATACATTATTATTAACAATATTATATTCACCTATAATACTTATCCCTTAACATGATCATATAGTCACTATATATTAGTATAATATACTTATTATCAAGGAATCCTCCATGAAAAATTCAATTAATTCAATGTGAGTACTCATTATTCCTATCTTCTATTCCATTATCTCATAAATTTTTAATTATAATTATCTAATAAATTTGTAATGATTTTTTTTCTAAATGATTATATTATTATATTTTAATTAATATAAACAAATTTTTTCATTTTCTATAAATAAAAATAAAAAATAAATTCCAAAATTTTGTGGACTACCACCACAATGAAAGGGAAATTATCATTGTTCCTAAATGCTATTATTTTTGATAAATTCTTTAAAATTGAAAAATTGTTTTTATTTTTATAAATTTTTTTTATGATGTGAAAAATTGTAATCATATTTTTCCCTCTCTTCATTTAAAAATTTAAAATATTAATCACATATTGAAAAAACTACCCCTCCATGAAGTAATATAACTAATTTATCCTCAACTTTATATATAATTTATAATAATTTATTCACATATTATTAAACATCAAAAAAATACTTAAATAATATCATTAATGTTCTTCATTAATGATAAGATTCTCATTCGAAACAAATTATAGAATAATAAACACCCATTAATTATTTCCTTTTCCTTTTTACGTGGTGCAACCACTAACATGGACCTTGCTATAAAATAATATAATAGATTATTATGAAATATTTTTTAGTGATAATATATAATATATTTTTGGTAAATAATTATTTTCTTTCAAGATATAATGATTATTTAATACTCAATTATTAATATACAAAAACTAAATCTCTAAAAATCAAAGAAAAATTCTACCCATATATATAATATTTTGGGAACATAATCAAAACTACACTAAATTAATATTAAAACATTATATATAATTTTAAAAAATAAACTTCATGACATTCAATTATCTTGGAATGATGTAATTATGGAAAAGAATAAATACCAAAAACGTTATCAAAAAATAATTTATCAAGAATTAACATTACTCAAACATGATTTGTAACATTGATAATATATAATTAATTTACATATAATGAATGATTATAAATGATGATTATGATGTTCAGTAGTTATTAATAATTTTATAAAAAAAATTATTAATATAGTTATGTTTGTTAAACTAGTAGTTATAGAGTTTTTAGGATATCAAGATAAAAGGTATGGGATTCTTTCTCTTCTATCAGTCATCATGGATTGATCAGATATTATATAACAATTTTATTGTATTCACATTATGTTTATTTGATAGTTATCTTCCATCTTGAAATTGAATCTATATAAATAATAATTTTATTACTCTAAAATGATGGCCTATCATAATTGTATATTGTTTCATTAACCCACTAATTTTCTAATATCATATTTTGAATCCCTAATATATATTAACTGTTTTTACTATCATGTTTAACAATAAAACTTTTCAAAATAAAGTCACAATACTCATTTATGTGATTTGGGTCTTCAAAAATATATTTCTATAGAAAAATATCCAAATGAATTTCCTTCCAAGATAAATGATTTAAATTATAGACCAATTTTCCTTTGAATAACATTTTATATATTTCATTTGTCAATTATAGGATATCCTTAACATATTAAACATTCATTATGTTTTAACCTCAATATTTTGTATTGGAATTTTTATATTGTATATTAATATTACTTTCATTACAATGTTAATTTTTTTATAATATAATAAATTACTCAATATCTAATTCATATTGATTTTAAAAAATTATCCATTTTAAGGGGATTCATGTTTCATGGTTTAAGCATTATTTATATATATCCGTGTGTGCATTTGGTTCCTAAATATTTATCCAATATAATTCTCAATCACATCTTATATCTTACCATTTGAGGTTTTGTTTTAAAAAGGTTCTTCATATATATATATATATAAAGAAAATTATGTCAATTTTGTAAACTAATGATATGTTATATTTCAACCATTCACTTATCCCTCTAGAAAGATTATGTTAATTTTTTCAGAAAATATTAATGGTGCCCATTTCCTCTTACTGATAGTACAACTGTAATTAAATAATATGTGATTTTTAAAATATTTCACACTTATACATGTATATAATATAATTTTATGGGTGGGATAATAATTATGCGACCCTCTTACAAATTGGGTAATAATTTCATCTCATAAGATATTGTTAATGGTGTACATGGAGTTATCCTGATCACAAAATGTTAGATTATGATTGGCCCAAGATTTATACATCCCCCCATTGCATTGGGTAAGGATTTATTTCACATATTATATTTCTATTTTTATTAGGGAGAGAAAAAACCATTATGGTTCTTCTCCCACTATATAAGGGTTGTCTTAAGTGTAAACCTGGACATATTCTTATGACATCATCAAATTTTTTTGTTGAAAATCATATGTATCCAAGATCCTTTTAAACAAGTTTACATATGCTAATGACTCATTATATATATTTGGACATATTTTTCATGGTTTATTGTTTATGAAATATTTATATTATATTCATTTTGGTTATTTTCAATCGCATTCACTTGTTTTTTCATTATCTCACATATGATCATTGATTGATTCCAATTATTCCTTTCATTAATGAGTGTTGAATCCCACCCCTTCTTTTGTTTACATTCCCCCATGTAATTAATTTATGTAAAATCTATTAAAGTTCAAGAATATTTTTTTTATATAATCATTCTTAGAGAACATGTAGACTTATTTTTTTAAACAGTTCATAAAATATTAAGAAAATTTCCTTAGAAAACATATACATTGGATTTTTTTATCATAAGGTTCATGTTTTACTAAATAAAAAAAATATAATAAATATTTTTCTCATCAATTCTTTCTTATAATGGACATTTTTTAAAATAATGAAACAACATATGCATCAGTCCAAGTTCACCATTTCATATAAATATATTAATGGGGTGTGTTAAAATACATGTCAACTAGAACCCTCAATTATTGACATGTATATTTCTACAAAGTTGATGGAGTTTTTATGGAGTACATTTCTATAGTGTTGAACACAAAATGTATTATACCACTAATTGAAGGAATTCATTTTGTGGGGAAATGGGCTCATTAACCTTAAAAAAAGTCTCTAATTGGCGAATAAATAATTCTGTAATATATACATAATTATAAAAGCACATATCACTCTTATCCACATATAACATCACATTAATAATTTGATAAACTAGTATAATATCAAAAAAAATATGCGGGGAAAATGATTGATAATTATAATTATTATTTCATTATTTAATGAAACTATATTTGGTATATTAACTTTTTAAGAAACATTGAGATTATTATTACGAAATATGACTATAAATTTAAATACATGTATAAAAAATATGATTAATGTTCATAAATATTATACCAAATACAAGGAGTAGTGATGTCAAATAGGAATTGTGATGTATTGGTGTTCACAAAATAAATTTAATTTCAAGTCCAAAATACAAAAAAATCATTACATTAACATCATATATAGTGTTATAAAATATATATTTCATATTCATAACATCAAATTTTTCTTTATTATATTCGATTATAAAGGGTTTGTGGGTAAGAGTAGTGTCAAATATGTTGAATTAAGAACACAACTAGTAAATTTAAAAATATTAGAACTCACAGATTACCCTATTATCATTGAAACACATATGATATATATTTTAAATGTTAATTATCAACCAAACTACTATATGTATATCATTTTAGATGTAAAAACAGGGTTTTGGTGGTGAAAAATTTGGCGATGAGGATGAAATATGCTTGACCCAAACATCCAAGGAATTATTATTAGAAGATACTTATGACCATGATAAAGGCATGGTTTGGGTTATACAATACAATGATGGAGAAATAATATGATACCATAATACATTACTAATATCTTCATATTAAAAGGAAAAAATATTTTTATCCTATTTATTTATTAAAATTAAAATAAAAGAGATATATAATTTTTAATTCTGTTTTTAATACATTAATTTTAATAATGTAATTAAATTTTTTATTACACACAAATTATCTCCATATAAATAATATTTTTTTATCATTTTATATATATCAAATGTTTTTGATTCTTTTATATATATCATTTCATTTATCATAAATTTTTTTAGTATTTTCTATCATAATAGTCGTATTCATTAGTTAATATACACAACAAATTTATATAGTTTTTTCTATTTTTATAATATTTCAATTTATTTTAAATTCTCTATGTAATGTATGTATTATTATTAAATTTTATCTACTAATTATTAATTCTATTCATATGATCATATCCAATCAGACATATATGGCATATCTATGTTCATTCCTCGAACCTTTAAATATCTATACTAGGGAACCTCTGTATTTCTATACTCAATATTATTTTACTTATATATTGAAATTTAATTATTATAGGATTGTTAAATGTTTTAGCCCAAATTTACCTAAAATATAACTTGATCATAGTATGGAATATATGTCACCTATCATTTTTTATGCTAATGGTAATCCTATAGCTCAAATTTTTAAAAAATATAGTTGTTCTATAGCTATAAATTCATGAGAAAAAATAATAATTTTCATTTATAAATAGTTTTTACCATAGTAAACTAGAATATTCATGTGAATCCATTTGTTAATCTTACATATTTTTATTTTATTTAACATGAAATATTTTTAGTAATGAATGTCAATTTATTCTTCAGAATTACTGAAAATTGATTTACCTTATAGTATATAATTCAAGAGGATATGTTTATATTATATCAATAGTACATTGGGATATTTATATAAAAGTAATACTTCAAATATCATTTTAATTGTAATAAATTTAATAATTCATGTAAAATATATGGACCCTCAAATAATAACACATGGGGTCGTTTTTTTATTAATATAGTATGAATTACTTTTTGCTGTGGAAAATTTCAAATATTTGAATTTATTTTTTTATTAGAGAATTAATCACCATAATAATGATTTATTTACTTAAAAAAAGTAACATATGAGATGTTTTCAATGGAAAAAATTGAATAATGTATAATGAAAAGAATTTTCCCTTGGAAGTTTATGTTCCTCAATGAATAAATGGTATCTAAACAATTTAAAATTTTGATAGTTAGGATTTCAATATTCATAGTGAAATAATGATCCCATCAATATAAATATTTAATGGAAAAAATAGTAAGTTATTAAAATTTTAAAATAAATATCATAGGATTTGATGTGCATATGTGAAATTTCATAGAGAAGTAATTTATGTTACCTATGAAATTATTTATGTTTCATAACTCGAATTTTTTATAAAAATAATAGATAAAGGATTTCCTTGGGAATATATAATATATATGAAATTAAATCATGATGATATGAATAAAATAATGTCTATTGGATTATAAAATATGATTCAAATATGTATAATTTGATGATATGAATATGATTTCTCTATTTATTAATTTCCCATTCATTATGGGTCTTCTTTAAAGGTGTGAATTAAAATAAAAACGTGAATATTTAGAAAATAATTTTCTTGGTAGAGGTGATATAACAGAGGATATGATAATATCATCAGTATAGAATTTTTTTACGTACAAATAAAATTTAATCTTATACATCACACACCTCCACCTATACCTACATATCCCACACCTCCACTTTATCAAACATAGTTTTCCATCTAATATTAATTATATGTAAAGTTAACCTAGTATAATATAATATATAATATGATCATATTTCATATTGGTAATTATATAAATATACATAAATATAAAGATATTTCATCCAATGGTAAGAGTATATGTTATTATATATCCATTAATATTGAGTATATTTCCCTACTGATGAGGTTTCTTCAGTTTGAAAAATTTGTAGACTTTTTTTCTAATTCGTCTATATATACAAGAATAATATAGTACCTATGAGTTATGCATATTTATTTCATCAATGGTTTTATTATTAATTGTTTGGGAATAAATTTATAGTAAAGACAATTTATATAATATTTATCCTCACGATAATTCTCCATTATCATTACATAGTGATATCATCGAAGTACATTCAAAATTATGTTCATTTAAATCTATATTGATGGATATTTATTTAATGAAAAATATTGTTTTTGGGTGTGTTCATAATATCATATTTATAATATTTGAAAATTATATATTATTTCCATATACGTATAGATAATTATATCCACATAGTGCTGAAATTCATTTCCATGTATTTTTATTAGAATATTTCATTTAGTTTGATTATTTTGATTAAAATTACTTCCTAATTATGCTTTTTAATAGGTTTCATCATACACTTTTCATTCACTATGATATTATTTGATTTTAAGGATTCCTGGACCTAAATTATATTTTTTACATAATAATGATTGATCTTGATGATAAATTAATAGATTATATTTCTTAAAATATTAATATTGAAAAAATTAATGAATGTCTTCATTGTTATTTTGAATTTCTTGAAATATATATTTAGTATAGTGAAATTTCATTCAATGAAAAAATAAATCGAACTATAATTATTTACATTATTTTCAGTTATATTTTCTCTTATTTACCCACATGAAAACCCCACATACATGTTGTGATTCAATCATGTGGACGTGTGAGGAATTTCTATGTAGGTATTAGGGAAGTATGTTTGGTTATTTAAATAGTTATATATAATAATACACATTAATTAATATCAAACATATTATTTTCAATTAGTTCATGGAACAAAACTGAACAAATTTATATGTTTTTTATTCTATTTTATGTATGAAATAACCGATAATGGGGAGGTGACATCATTCGACAAAGTTATGATTATTTTTCAGTTATAATTTTATTTATTCTATTACTATATTGAGAATAATTGTTTAGTATTTTCATTTTATTTGATAGATTTATTTATAACCATTTTTTATTAAATATAAATGAAAAAAAATCGTCTAATGGGATTATGGAATGATTAATTTGATGATCTAATTTAGGTTTTTGTATCTCATTATATTTCTAATATGTAATTTTAATATTAACTATCATATATTACAAATGATGTAATATTAATATTTTTTGGATAAACATAATTTTATTATAATTTTTTAGGATGTTCAACAACTATAATATAATAATTTGTTCATATGGTATTCTTATTTATTATTTTTGGTTGTTATATATTTAAATAATTCTTAAAAAAATGCGCTGTTTTTTTATAATTGAGGTAAAAATATAACAATAATTTGTTATAAAAATATCCAATATAGTATATAGTTATTAAAATATTTCATTTTATATAAATCAAGTTAGAATCATTCATACATTATTGAAATAAAATATATTATATGGAAGGTTTCTAAAAATTTCCTTATAATATTGTTCTTAATGTCAGTAATAACAATATCCAATATTGATATTTTTTATGAATTTTATTTTTATTTTTATTTTAAAAAAATATTTAAAAATTACTTTATAAATAAATCACTCTTGAATTGATACTAACAAAATATTTTAAAATACCATATATATTTTTTTATGTTTGTTTTTAATTCCTTTCACTGTGTGGGGTTTCTTGAGAAAAATATCATTTTATTGTGAGTAATATGTCTTTGATTGTTTTAGTATAAATAGGATATAATTAATCACATATTAAATACCATGTAAATTATATATAAATATATATATTAGTGTTTTCATAATGTAAATATATTTTGGATGGGGTTAATAATAATTCATTCGGCAATTTTAAACATCCAAATTTATCACACTCATTTAGTGGATTTAATGACACTATAGAAATCCATATGAGTTATACTATTGACCTGTAAGTCATCTTCATGTGGCCTATATTAGTTATGCAGGGGGTATATTTATTCTGTATTTGACATTTTTCATTACAAGAACATTATATCCGTTGTATATAATGTAATGATATGTTTTGAGAGCCTCTCATTTCATGACTTGTTGACTTGATTTGTCAATGAAACATTTATATGGTTTTTATTCATAAATCATCCAACTGACCATATTTATTTATTTTTTTATACATAATATGTTATCAATGATTTAGATTCATTCATAAAATTTATATACTTATCAATGTAATATATATCTATATAGATATTATGGGACACGAAAGTATGGGACTCAATGTGTTTTTGAGTTAGATAAAACATTTAACATACTAAAGGATCATGATTAATTTTTAGCTGAACATGATAGTTCCATTTTAATCATGGTGTGATTACTTATATGGATTCAATTAATAACTATTAAATATAATCGAACATCTATAATATATGAAGACATGATTGATGATATTTTTTATAGTAGTTTTTATCATGGTAATTTATTTGATGTTATTACATAAAATTTTAATTATTGTATTTGTTTTGAGAATTTATTAATTATATTGGTAAAGGTAAATTAAAGGGAATTATAATGTATATATTTTCCATTTAATTATTATATAAATATATATTAATTCAATGTTACAATTTATAGATTTTTATTAGGTGAAATAACACTACGAATGAGTAGGGAATTTTTCAGGAAATCATACAAATGAGATGGAGATCACTCTTGGGAAATCCAATGGGATTTTCGATGGTATATATTTTTCATTATATTATACATTATTTAGTAAAATTAGGGTAATTTTTATTATAAAATCTTTCTTTTGAATGTCTTAACGAGCAATGGAGTTTATTTTTCACTTTATTGAAATGAAAAAAATATATTTTTAAAGAGACTATTTTTAAAGTTAAAATAATTAAAAATAATAATTTGGGTGTGACTATTTATTTTTCAACAATAGATAGGAATGAAAATAGGTAATATATATATTATTTAGAGTTTAATGAATAATTTTTTTATTATGAATTTTTAAATGGATTTAATTATTAGGGTATTCCAGAAAATGAAATTTTATATTTTGAGTATCAGTTTACCTTATTGAAATTGATATTTAAACATTTTATATTTATTTATATGTTTAAATATTTCTGAGATTTTATTAAAATATATTTTTAGTGGATATTTAGCAAAATCCCATGTGATTCAATGGTATTTTTCAAATCTCAATTATTTTTATTATTTCTATAATAAAATGTAAATTCATTTAAATTAATTCAATGTTGGTTGTGAAATTTTTATGTTGGGTTTTAATTATTTGGAATTTCGTTGTTTCTACATGAAGATTTTAATTTAATATCATATTTTTTATAATTTATTGATTTTGATTTTGAAAATTGATCATCAGAATCATATGGTTTTATAAATTTTGGAATAAGAAGTTAATTATATTATTCTTATTGATTTATTATTAAAATTATAATAGGAGGACTACAATGTAATATATTTATATATACTCATTAAAATTGAAAGAAATATTTTGAGGTGTAATATAAAATATTTTATGTTTTTATAATATAGTTATTTTTTAGAGAAAGTTTCACTATTTCAAAAATTTATATTATTGAATAATAGTTCAGTATATGTAGTTGAATGGAAATTTTTATTTTCAAATTTACTCTTTGATGAAGAGTGAATGTTTTAATAATTATAATTTCAAAATAATTAGTAAAGGTAATTTTATAACAAAAATTTAGTTATATTTCATTTGATAAAATCATTTATAGTTGGATGATTATTACACATTATGATTTTTTCAATAATTAAATATTAATTTGATATTTTTTATTTGAAATTTGGAATAATCATTAAATTAGTTAATGTAACATTATTTTGGTTAACATGATTTTTTTGTTCTGAGTTTTATTTTTATATCATTATAATTAGTTAAAAGATTATATTTTTTAGTGATATAGGGGATATAATTATATGTTTCATATAAAACCATGAAACATTCCGGGGTATATAAAATATTAATTTAAAAAAAGGCTATGAAAATTAAATAAAATATATTTTTCAACATTTAGTTTAACGTTGGAATGAATTGTTTGAAAACATATTTATAAAAAAAATCAATAGTAACCAAGAAAATATTGATATTTTTTAATGAATTCATTCCCTCTTTCCTAAGTTCACTAACTCATTAATTCCTCTTATACATTGCATGACCTCATTAGGGTTGTATTCCTTTTTTGTTTCTTCATCCATTGGTTTTTGTACATTAATGACCCATATTTAAGGTAATGTTCTGTATTACATTTCATTTATTCGTACATCACAATTCATATTCATTTTATTTAACATTGATTCATTATTCATTATTTTGGAATGAGGGTTTTAACTAAGATTACAGAAACATGTTTCAATTATTTTTCTCTTACTCGGTGGTTCACATAAAATAATAATTCTATTATAACACATGTAATTATATGTTGTAACATCATTTAATCTCTATTCAACAAGTAATTATTTGTTAATTTTATTTTTCATGATATTTATAAAAAAATTCATTTATATAATTTGAGGATTACAAACAATGTATTTTTTGGGGATTTGGATTATTATACGAGGAAGGTATAAAAATTTACTAAAGTGATAATGGTATATGAAATTAGATAAATATTTTTTATGAATAAATTTATGAATATGATTTTATATTAGATTAAATTTTATTTCAACTTTATTTTAAATTATATTTTATCAGTAATCTTGTAACATGTGGAGAAAATAAATTGATGTATTTAAAATTAATCTATTTTCTATATTAGTATGAGTAAAATTATTAATTTATTGGTTAGTTCTATTTTCATGTTTTCATTATATAATTATACTTGTCTATTTATTTATTATATCATTAGATTTAGAAAATGAGCTTCTTATATGTAATATTTTTAATTTATATAGATTAAATGTGGGTTTGAAATCATTAATTAGGGTTTAAAAGAATACATTGTCTAATGTAATATTTTTTGAATGATTTTCAATTTTAAGGAAAATTATAGACATGGTTTATTCTATTATATCCCTGAATGATTCTCCTTATTATAAATGAATAGTCATATAATTGGATTTCAATTGTTTTTTGGATTCTGTTTGATATGTATATAGAGGATATCCTTAGGATGTCTTAGGAAATGAATTGTTAGTCTTGGGGATTCTACGTATAATTATTATATGGTTTGTTGTTTCTAATCCCAATAATAATTAATTCAGAAATCCATTGACTACAACATGATATTTGATAATGGATGAAAATTCTTATTTTTTCAAATGACATATTTATATTAATTACATATTATGGAATATCATTATATCATGGGTAGCCAAATAAATTAAGACTATGTCAGTTAAATGGGATGGGAAATGGAAATGAATGGGTATAGTTTTGGATAAATTCATTTGTTAATATTTAATTTAAACTTGTTATGGGAAATTTTATTAAAGGTAATATAATGAAGGTTTGAACCTTGTATAAAAACCATATAAATTGGTTTCATATAAAATTAAAAATAAATACAAAAAAATAGATTAATATTATATTAAAATATGTTTGTTTATTTATAAATAAGAAAAATGAGAATTTATTATTTATATTAGATTTTAGGAAACACAATTTTGATAACAGATTATATGAAATAATGATTTTAATAGTCTCATGGTGCCTATTTATTTATTAGTTTTACAAGCATTCGATCAACAGTTTTTTAAATTTTTTTCATTGACACACATTGAATCTATGATGTTTTTTGATTTGTCGTATAGGAAGAAAAATATTTAAGAGAAATATAAATTCCCCTATATAGTTTTTTTCGTGTTCATCTGATTCACAACCTCATATAAATGGGCTGAAGTTGTCAATGAAAATAATGGATGATATTATATAATTTTAGTCACCTATAAAAAAATTAAAAATGGTAATGTGTGTTTTTTTAATCTAATGGGCGAGATATTTTATTCTATATTAATCATGTAACATATTTTAATGAATTTAAAAACAATAAATTGATGGAGATAATGTTGTTAACACAGTGATATCCATTTATAATCCACTTAATCATTTGTTTAGAATTTTGACTTTTATTAGACAGGATTATATTTGGTTTAATATAATATATATATTGTTTCATATAATTTTTTCTGAAGTTATTATGTTTCTATAAGATATATTACCAATGAAATTCAAAGGATTTTATCATATAATTTTAATTGGTTGATATTTTCATTTAGTATAAATGGAGAATCTATTTATTATTTTTTATTAATTATACAAATGGGAATGGATTTCTTCAATTTACATGTTTTTTATTTTCCATTTTATATCGTTGTTGTAAAAAAATTCACCTATGTAAATATTTTATATTCATTATGTATATTATATGGTCTGATGTTTTCATTCATTATAGGTAATGATATTATGTTGTGGTTTGGGACAATTTTTTTTAATTTAGGATCATATCCAAAATGTATGGTATTTTTTACCTTCTTTTAACATACTCATGAGAGATCAATCATGGGATGAATAACCCACCATTTAGTGTGCGTTTGGTATGATATGTATGTTCTCTTTTATAGCCCATTGAAAACATTTTTTTTTTGTGTTATGTATTTTTTGGGAGATACCACTTGTTTTATTGTATTATTTGTACATATATTAATTTATATGTTTTATGACAGAAGGTCAATATAAGTTTTAATTAATTTAAATGATTCTTTGGAATGTAATAATTTAATCTAATATAGGTAATAATCCCCTGAATCACGTAAATTTGTTTCTTTATAATTCCTCTGATTGGATTGGTGACATTAGATTTTATATTTAGTTTTTTAGGGGAATAAAATGTATTTGATTTATTATGTATTGAATTACCATTAATTATTTTTAATGATTATATTTTATTTATCATTTAGGTTTTTCACTCATGTGGAAATGTAAATATTTATGATGACAATGATGATAATTTTATCAAATATATATCCATAGTCACAAAAATTATTATTATAAAAATGGTATTCAGAATGTATATAATGTTTCATGCCACAAAAAAGAAATCACATTTATCCATATTTCTCAAACACATATGGGGAAGCTAAATACACTGTAAAATAAGTAATATTTCATAGTAGTATCCCAATATCAATGAGAACAGTTTAGTTTAGTCATTTGTATGGATTTTTATTTTTAAAGCATATGTAGTAGTTATAACTCTTAGATAATTTTGGTAACACATAATAAAAATTTCCATAGAGGAAGAACCATCATGAAGTTGTTATATAGTTACTTCAGTGGATATTTTCATCTTGATACATGTTATTCATCTTCAAAGTAGTTATTTTTTTTAATTTTTGTATGGTGTTTTTTATTATTTTTGGGATTATTTTATGAAATTATATATATTTAAATTTTAATTTATTTTTAAAATTGGGTTCATAGACTCACAAATGTCTGTCAATATTTAATTATACAATATACTATTTGATTGATATATGAATATGATAGGTAAATTTTTTCATTGAAACTAATATGACTCATTTTCGTTCAATATAGAGTCTTTATTCTCTAATAGTATTAGTGATAATCCCAAATAGTAGTTTCAATCCAATAGTATATAAAAAGGTGTATCATATGTCTATGAAATCAGTAGTTAAAATATATGTAATATATGTTATGAAATATCATCTATATATATTTAACAATGATACTCTCTATGTTATAATATTCAATTATTTTTGGTTTATAACCAAACAGAAAACTCTATTACTCATATAAAAATTTATATAGTGGATTGAATTTCAAAAAATTTTTATGGTTATATGTATGTATATATTTATTTTATAGCATATCAAATATTTTAGGACATGTTATGTAATGGGTGAGTCTTAAATTATATGTACCCATGAATTATTTGGTAATTAATCGACTATATAGATATGATATATGGGTAAATATAGATTATCATTTTCAATATTATCTAGTAATTTAGAGATTAGAAATATGATATGTGTTTTTAAAGTCATTATGAACTACATGTGTTTAATAACAACATTGTTGAATGAATTTTATATCATTATTATTAATTTTTATTTATTAAATTATTATTATATCATAAAAAGGATTATATTTCAGCTACATATCTATTTGTAAAAATTATAATCCTATACATAAGTGAGATATTTGTTGCATTTTCTATGTTCACCCATTAATAATTATATAAATACCCATGGGACCAGTATTATTGTAAACCTAGGATGCCCATAGATTAATAATCAATTGTCAAAAACCCTATAAATAGATAAAATAAATGGTGATCTGTTATTTTATCATATATAATTAACTTAGTTATTAAAAAATTATTATTATTAATGTATTTTTATAAATATATTAATATTAATATCATGTAAATAAAACTATATATTTATAATCATGGGACATATAGTGTATTGTCCCAACTGGTATCACCTTGTTGGGGATATATACTGAATGACCACATGCACACCTCCTTTTACAAATGTGTCTTCCCTCTAGTGGTGATGGTTTCAATAATGTCTGTTCAATTCTATAACCTACGTATAAATATCCAAAAATATAAATCACAATAAAATATAAATAAACATCTCAAAACTTAATTATAGAAACTAAATTGGTAACATAAATTGAAAATAAAATACATCAATGGAAGACAATATTATCTAATAGACCCTTAGTGTTTTAGGTAATCAAAAGTATGATATCTAATCAAAAATAACTAAAATAGTGAATAAATTGCCTGCAAAATATCTAAATATTCACTCAATGCTCTAAGATCCACATTCTAAACTACATGATGAAGGACCCGTACATTACATATATCCTAGATCGAGAAATATGAATGTGCATCAAGATATCAATGAATTGTTTGAGTATAAACCCAGTTGAAAACAACTGATTCCTACAAAAAATAATTTAATATGTATATAGACTTATATCTCATTAAAATATAGTAAATAAAAAAATAAAAAATCATGAATCAAGTCATCATGTAGAAAGAAAACTTTTAAATCCCAATCTCAACCTGATTTTCATCAATTTTGTAATGAACGTTAATAATAATTTTAACATGAATGAGATAATGAAATCTGATCAAAACATATTCTCAAAAAAACATTAATTTATCATAAATACATGATCCACATTAATGGAAATAGTATAAATATCAATTAAATGAAATACAACATTTATATATGAAAACACATTTCAATACTCTGGGAAAAGCTTCACTACATCATTTTGGCCCAATATCTGTCACATTGGAAAGTAATATCTCCCCAATTTTTTGACATAATATGTATTTAGTGAAATAAATATTATAAATTTCATTTATGACGTTGAAATCACAAACCTCAAATAACAATGATAAAACTTTCCCTCTAAGGGGCCTACTATTTTTGTTAGACAACCCTGATGCCACAAAACCAGTCATTGTGGAACCGTACATTCATCCCTATAAAATAAATAATATAATAATTAGTAATCATATAATAATAATAATAAAATAATTACATACATTCACACCCACTTTAATAACTATATTTAATGGTCTCATGATCAACACACATAAAAACATGTGAATCATATCAAGCAAGGGGCTCAAAAACCAAACCCATGACCACAGGTATGATCAAATGAAAATACTCACTTGGGACAAATTCATCAAAATAAGGTAATAAAATCAAGAAAGGGTATCATGGGTACATAAAAGATCACAAGAATATAATTGAATATTATAAATAATAATGTATATAAAATGGTACAAACTTCATACTAGTAGAGTATCGATTCCCCAAATAATTAATCGCCACAGGAATCATGTCCATTCATGTAATTCCCCAAAAAACCAATTAATTTAAATTTGGATTATATTATATTGATATAAGTAAGATAAAAAAACATTGGATTATAAACATTAACATACCCAATGATACCTTACAAAACTGGTAGATCTATGTAATGTCTAAGGAGGTATGACTTTTATCATGATCAACCATGTAATAATCAAATTAGAAAGAATTAACCAGTACATATTTCATGAATACAAAGATATATATTATATATTTTTGATAGATTATTTATCTCATGATAATTATTTTATATGGGATTGAATTTATAGATATTCCTTTTGGAGTAAGCAGATCGATTGAAGATATTAACACCAAAGAAGGTGAACAGAGATTTATAAACCCATCTAAATAGATCTCACACAATAAATATGGTCAAGGGAGGTTCAATAAAGATGAGTAGATTTTAAATAATGAATATTAGTGACATGTTATGGGGTATCCCTTATTATATGGTCTATTTAGGTTAATTTGGTGGCCTAGAAACCCCTTTAAATAGTCAGTGGTTTCAATACATAATGTCAGTACATCTAGGATGAATCCTAGGATACGACCTTAAACACAAAATTTCCAATGTCTTTTCTATCCTCTATATTGAGGCACCAAAATTAAACATCTGATAAATTCTCTACCACTAACATACATATCGCATTGTTTCAGCTAGAATGTGAAACAAAAGAAACTCCTTGTTATTGGATGGTTCCCCCAATCTTCATCACATCTGATTTCTAGAATAGAACACTTATTTTAATCGGAAAAACAGAACCAATATATTTCGAAACATAATTTATTTTTACATTTCATTTTATGTATGACCCGAAAAACTCCTATAATAACTCATCATGCATGATAAAATAATCCAATGGCGCTTCGAAAATATCTAATGTTATTTTACCCATACAAATGACTCTCACTCTCAAGTATAACAATGTAATTGGAAATGATACCACTATAATTAGAAAAGTAGTATCATCGTCCACATAAACACCTTCTCACACATGACATAATTCTATAATGGTCACTCTACAAACAATATATCTAGTTCTATCTCATTGTAATTAATATAAATTACATTCATAGTAATGGTCTCATACATATGATGTTGGGAGCCATGAAATATTATATAAATTCCTTGATATCATGGTGGGACGTCCAATCTATAGATCACTATTCATACATGATCTATAATATCATATGGTATTAAAAATAGAAATTCTAATTTTCGATGATTATCAACAACACAAATCCCCCATATTGATGACACACATTTGAAAACTCAATCCTCAAAAGTTCACACCACCGTATATTTCAATTATTCATCATATACGGGATAAAAATTTTCAGCTGTAAATAATAGAAATTCAATCTATTGTACCTTATAAAAGGTCTCCCACTACATATTTATGCCACCAATAGCTATGTCACATGCCTAATGCCAAAATTTTAGTGAATATTGTGGCCAACTATAAGAATCCTTATATAGATCAATTTGAGACAACGGATTTTAATTTCATTATGAAGATATATATTCCAAGGAAACTAATCCACCCATGCTCCAATAATGTCTATGATTCATATATAAGGAATATCTTATTAAATATATTCCCTCATAATAAAACACCCACCGTTTTATTGATGATTCATCGTACTCCACATCATTGATGTACTGAAATATTTTGTTAAGACTTTCTAAAAATCGTTCATGAGTCGAATGACTCGATAAGATTTAATTCTCATTTAAAATCCATGATTCTATAATTTAATTACAACATAATAAATTTCCAACATGTATTTTAATAAGTTCTACCATAATATAAAAAATTTTCCATCTTCATCATTGGATCAACCCCACCACATAAATCTTCACAATCTCTCATATTATTAGGAAAAATAATGAAATTTCCATTATAATATCTACCACATCATCAGAAAAATAAAAATAGGATGATGAAAATGACCTTTTCAATTCCACATAGCCTTATTCCTATTATAGGTTAAAAAATGATTGATATTTCTATTTTCCCTTCTCATAGCTATCCAAAAGAATCAATATTTTGTATCATGAAACGTCATAAATGATCTATGGTGAAAAAATCAAAGCAATGAATGGGAATATATAATTAAATAATCACATATAGAAGGAATACTTCAAAATGAATAATTTTCAACTTGTCTTCAAAAAAATATGATCATATAATTTTATTATTACCATCCAACCATTCGTGCATCACAAATAACATTTAATCAGAATCATATTTGTCCTTTTCTATGACCATGAATGAAGATAAGATGACTATGCGAAATCATTCAATCACCTCTTGTTCCATAGATATACCCAAATACCATTTCAACAACAATATCATCACACAACATTCCTACTATAATTATCTCTCTCCACGATAATTCATTTTCTTACTAAAAATAATCTATAAAAACAATACCAATTTCGAGAGAATAATCCTTCTGAATGTATATTTCATACATATACACAACACAGAACCCCCATTTTATATTCTTGTACCCCATCGAAATGTTATGCCAAAATATCTTATGGTCCTTGTAGAAAATAAAATTATCACAAGTGATATAATCTCACTAATATTATATAACATGAACCATAACTACCTGCTTTTCATCCTAAGTTGGTATTTTATTTTCATTAGATTTGTGCTGAGGCAATCCATAAAAAAGTACATGATTTATCTCCCTCAAAATATTTCATAATCCATCACCTGAGGAATTTTAGTAAACCTCGTATCATTTCTCAGGGTCTAGTAAGTCCAAAATATATTTTCATATCAATATCTACATTATATCTTTGATGTAATATTTATAACGTCCTATCAACTCAAAATTATTCCACTTATTTGACAACATAGTCATATGTGTTCCCATAAAATGTAAATATGTATTGAAATATCTATAATACAGAACAATAAATAGAAAAATTTTAATGCCAATCACATTTAAATTAACTTCCAAAGATATATTTAATTCAAGAATTATCAAATAAAATGAGATTCTAGCCATAATAATCATATACCCAAGGATGTTCAACTCTTAAATCAAAATTTGGCATAATTAAATCATGGAATAATAATTATGTGATATATTTGTATTGAATATTATCCCAAGGTTCCACGAAAAAAAAACTTTGACATATGATTATATTATGATATAGTCAGTGAATATAACAAAAAAAGTGAAAATATGGTTTGATGAAACTATTCATGATATCTATGAACACCTCTTGAGAATTCATCCGCCTGAGAGGAATGAAATAATACTCATACATTCCAAATTATCCTCTATACATTATATTATGAATATCATATTCTCTAAACTGAATAAAGTTATATCCTGAATAGGAAAATTTCATAGAGAACCACCATGCTACCCATTGATGATCAAAATAATAATTGATCCTCTATAATGGGTACATGTTCTTTCATGTGACCAAATTAATATTCAGATTTTCCATTGAAGACCAATGGCTCACATATTCCATATTAAAAATCCAACGTAAACACATGATGTAGAAGATCATGATTTGATAATGTACCATTGTGAGATTTTTAATAAATATATAATACAAATTATATGACACTTGACAATGGTCAAAAATGAACAATGTAATATTATTATATGAATATTACCATTATAACCTTGAAATTTAATTGGGTTTTATGAATATGATTAAATAAATTATGAAATATTTATAAAATCAGTATTGATTCAAAATTTCTTTATAAATTATTATTAAATAATAAAAAATTTATTACTATAATGATTTTAATCATAAAAATTACATATTCTTAAAATATGGATTTTGATGTATTTAATTGTAATATATTATTAAAATTGTTTATAAATTTAATAAATTTTATTCATTTAAAATATTAAATATTTACAAATCATTACATATAAATTACCATATGGTGAAATTATGATTATTTCTCCCTTACCTTCAATTTTTTAATTAATATTGAAATATATATACTTTTTTGGAAAATTTATTTAATATCAATGTATTCAAAAACTAATATTTCATTGAACTTTTTTTATAAAAAAATTACTTCCCATTTATTTGACATAATCTAATAATTCTATTTTTTATTATTCTTATACATTGATGTTATTTAAATATGTTTTTACTTAAAATGATATTTTTATAAAAAATTATTTTTCATCTTATCCCATAAGTCTAATTTTCATAAAAATTTGTCGACATATAAAAATTTATTTATAAAAAATTTATTCAATATATGGTATCAAGTGGTCTTAATTTTTTAAATATACAAACATTTTTGTTATTTTGAATTGTAACTATATGAAAAAATTATCATTGTGGTAATGGTAAATCGAGTAATATGGTTAAAAATAATATGATATGTAAACAAAAATTAAGCCTAAATAATCTATTTACCATATTTTATGATTACCATTCATCCAGAGACAAATATTTTTTCAATATAGGGAAACATTTTTCTATATTTAATTATGTTTTTCATGTATAATAATTAAGAAATAGATAATGAAAAAATGTCATATTCATTTTTATTAATATATATAATATATATTAATAATGATAAAAATGAATTATTATTGTTTTTAACTAATAAATTAAATGATAAATGACTAGTTAATAATCATTTTAATTAATTATGAATATATTTTAACGAAATAATTATGTTAAATTCTTTCTCAAGCCTGAAAAGATTATTTAATTAATAGGATAATAAAATAAATGATTCAAAATATCTAAAATTAAAATAAATGAACGGATTATTGTGTTCCATGATTTTTAAATATAAATATATCATGTTAGGAATTTTTTAATTATTTATAATAATTTTTTTTTCACATGGGTTTCAATAGAAGATAAATAAATAGTTCCAATCATTATAGTAATTATATTTTATAATAATTAATATTATATTAAAAAATTTAAAATATATAGAAAACATATTTTCACAAAAAAAATTTGAAATACCTTCAAATATCATCAATTTTCTATATAATTGGAAAATTTCTTTTTAAAATAACTATCTTGACCCATAAATTGGAAAAAAATTAATCAATTTAATGGTCAAAAAGTGATGACATGGGTTAATACAAATAGATAGTGTTAAAACCTAATATAAAAATGTCTATGTTATTTGTGTGATTTTATTTCAACAGACACTCATAATAGAATATACTAATATAATTTTGGGTCATTTTTTAACAGAATTAATTTATATTAATTTAATTTTTATTAAAATTCCAAAAGTAACACTCTCCTTATTTATAAATTGTAACTTGATATCAAGTTTCCATTAAAAATAAAAATCATTTCATTTTGGCCAGGAAATTTAAAAATTAATTTAATAAATCACTAAAAACATGAAAAATGTATTTTTTTATTATAAAGGCCTCGTTGGAAGGCTTTTGGTGTTCACCTAAATAGGATGTCGGAACAAGATTTATTACTCTTAATTATATTTTTTTGTTTTACTTATTCACCCACATAATTAAAATAACATTGAACCAGTAAAATATATCAAAACCAATATCTATAATATAATGTGATTCAGTATTTTATTTTCATAACATACATATATATTCTCTTCATCCAAATAGGAAATAAAACAATTTATAATGTTTTGGGTGGAATACCACCTTGTTAAATGATATAATTCATTTTCCATCATCACCTCTCATAGATTTTCATAATAATGTATTTAATAATCTTATTTTATATAGATGGATAATTTATCCTTTTTGAACGTTCACATATTGTATAATTTTTATCCATTCTATCTGTTGAATAATTTTAACATTGAACATGCTTATGTATAGAATATCACCAACAGGAAGTGATGTGACTCGTTTTCCAACACCACATCGAAATATTGACATATATATATACATGAATATAATTAGTTAAATAATATTATGTTTATTATATATTTATAATTTTTTAATGTTAAAATAATTCTTATGTTTTTTCCAACATGATTATTGAAAAATTGAAATGGTACTCATGTAGACGTATGACTTTCTAGCCCAATGACTGTAATGTATATCATTTTTCATAACCATTAGTCATTAATGTTTCGAAAACAAAATTTTATGAATGAAAATTATAATATATCCATGATTACTATTATTGAGATATATGAATAATGAATTTAATTACCATAGTCATCCTACTAAATTCATCTTTTATATATGAACCGAATATCATCAAAATGCCCAACATGAACTCCATTGATTTATTAATGAAATATACCATGGAAATAAATTTAATAATATAAAATATTAATTTGAAAAAATTTATGAATAAATTAAATAAGTATCATATTTATATTATTCATAATGATAGATAACTTATTTGTCTTATCAGACATGATATAGGGTCTTCCATCTCAATTTTTCATCATTATGGATTAATTTTTTATTATGTAAAAAAAATTATATGTTGTTTATACAACCTATTTTCATGTCATATCATGAATTCTTAAAAATTAATGGTATTTTATGTTCTTTTTTAATTATTTCATCCATTATTATTTGAAATTAATGTTACCATTTGTTATCATATCTTGTAAATTAGTTTATTTTCATTTGATATATTACTTCTTCATTATATTTAAAACCATAATTATATGCATTCATGTTTTAAAATTATTTTATTATATATATTTTATCATTTAATTTTTATTTAAATTTGTAAATATAATTAATTAATTGATTAAGTCTTATTTCAATGTTCTATAATTTTTAATAGATTTTGTCCCAGATTTTCCATTGTTGTAGATTATTTTTTTTATTATGAAACTAGTCTACTTAATATGGTTTATATATGACCCCTTTAAATATTTTTTATATTTTATCCATCATAGATCATTATATATTAAGTTTCAATACGTAAAATTCTGTCCTTGGGTATTTGACATAAATGTTTCCAAATGGTAAATGGGTTTTTAACTCAATTTCAATTCATTTTGTTATTATATCACATTATTGATTATATTATGCCATGATTGTGTGGGAAATGAAATATAATTGTGTTCTTTTGTATTTGTTAATATTTTTTAGTTTTATATTTTTTACATATATCAATTAATTGATTAATATTAACATTCATGACATGATATTTTTAATTTCTTCTCATAACATGATTATTTATGTGACACATATTCCATATTATCTACTTGTGTTTTTTCTGGGGTGTATATAATTCCTGTTTTATATCTTCTATAGTTATTCCTTTTAAATTAGTGGGAATATATTTTTTCAGTGAGATTATATATATTATGTGTATTTTGATTCAATAATTTACAACATGGTAACAATCTATTTCAATGTCTAATTATAAGTGTGGTAATTTATGTATAAATTTCGATTTAACGAAATTATTTTATCATTTTATAATAAACAAATTTAATTTTATTATCCTATATATATTCATTATATTATAAATTATTAATAAAAATTTCATCAATTTGGGATATAATATTATTAAAACTACCATGTCTTGATATACAATAACATTTGATAACTATTTTGGGATACATAAAATATTACCAAAAATTGAATCAAATGATCGTAAAAGTATAATGAATTTGGAGTAATATAATCATAAACAATGATATATAATTGGACCAGATTATCTTAGACTACATAAATTTTTACTAGAACCCTTCTTAGGCACATCAAACATGATACATATCATCATAACCGAGGGAAGGAAACATAAAACGGGGTGATATCAAATTCTTATTAAAGATAAAAAATGGATATATGTAACGATATTCCAGAGCATAGGGGTTTTAGAACATGATCATGTAAATAGAATATCATACCCTCAATATCATATATCATATTCAAGAATCATGGCCTAAATCATAGTAGTTCATAATAAAATAATTCAAAATTAAATAAATAACAATATACATAAAAGCATAACTTAGGAATAGAACATGGAATTTTAGAAGAAACATAAGAATATAATATGATTTCAAAATTATCCGAATCATTGCTTCAAATTAAATCATGGTAGTACGAGTTTAATCCTTATTCCATATTTGTAGTCATGGTTCAATCACATGGCCCTCTTTGTAGTATGAACTAACTCCTTATACCATCTCAGTTGTCACAGTTCACTCCTATGGCCATATTAGTAGTGATGTTTGAAATAACTAACTATCACAGTCTATCCCATGATATATTTATCTTTACCAAATGAATTGGAGTGATATATAGGTCCCACCTATCTCATAATGAAATCAAACACGCAGGATCAACAGGATCATTAAAAATATTATCATAACCCGTGGAATGAAATGGGTATTTTTAATATGTAATCATGTCATAACCAATGAAAATAGATATGTTTCATAATAATTTCATTAAAAACATAACCCATGAAATGAAATAGTTTTCAAAATCATTAAACACATGAAAGTGAAATGGTATTAATATTTATTATTCCATAAAATAATCCATTCATGGAATAAATATTAATGGAAACATTGAATAACTTCACCATAATGAATGAGTAACAACAATAGTGTTTTCGTATATGATAAAAAAAATTAGTGACATTTTATTAAAAAATTATGACGAAAATATCCTTTCTTCCTTGAAAATAATAATTTTCATAACATAACACCTTTGCAATACCATTTTCATTAAAAACACTTAAAACATATAATGAAATATTTTATAAATTTAAATAAATTTTGTAATAATTTTTTTGTGAAATTTATCTTCAAGGATATTTTTTATCCCATTTTTTATAACATTTCAAAAACACTATTTTTTAATAGAATAAATTTTTGGCCGAAGAGGGATATGGATAGATTATACGTAAAATTGTAATTTTAATTATCGATGAGTAGAAACAGTTTTCCTAATACAGTATTGTGTCATTAATTAATATAGGATAATATGGCTCTGGAATGTTTTTGAGAGTTGCATCAAAATATTTCTTCATAGGAATCATGAATATAAAAAGATTACGAAAAGAGACGAGAGTTTCTCAATAAACACTTATATATTGGTATCATTTGATCATACTATCCATGTACTAAATAAAAATTATATTAATATTAAAAAATCATGTAAATAAATATTTTCATGGTATAACATGTAAAATGGAATTTTATTCACACAAAAACAAGTTTAGGTTCATAACAATACATGAGTCTTAATGAAGGAATATGGAAACAAAACATTTTTTCACCGACTTGGTAATTTTGTAAAATTAATCCCCATGAAAGTAAGATAATAAAATGGATATTTTTATAGATACAAGTTTAGTTATATGATACATATAATACAATCATATTCATTACATACACCACATAAAAGGAAATATTGTCAAACATAGCACGTTTCTCACATAAAAATAGTGAGATGAAATACACATTTCTTGTTTCTTGACTCTCTTCAAACTCATACAAGATTCCTATATAATAAATATTAGATTATTATATAGAATTTATTGAATAATATTATAATATTTAATACCATACATGGTTTCACTATTTCCTTTTATTACCAAACTTTCAACCATCTTATGATAAGGTTTCACATTGGATGATATTCTAATTGTTCTTCGCGTGTGTCCTTATTTATTATAGAGTTAGTGTTGATATTTATATCATGATTCCAAGAATATTAACCATGATACAAATATAATTTCAAAATATTGTATCTATATTATAATAATGTATAGAATATGTATGTATAAAATTGAATACATTGTTCATAGCGATGATAAGATGTAGGTACACATGAAAACTGTCTTCATTTATTTCATATTGAAAAAAAATGAAATATAACTGTATATGAACATAATATCATTAAAATATCAATATAATATTATATATATCAAATATATTCACTAAAACCATTCTTAATGCATTCCATCTAATGTGTGAATTAATCACATCATTTGAGGGGGTGGTAGTCTAAACTTTCTCAAAAAACAATTATACTATTTACACCAAGTGGAATATAAAAATAGATATATTTTTTAAAATAAATAAATAAGAATTAATAAATAATAAATGTAACATATTACATATACAAATATATTTTACTTCATAATTTCAACCATGAAAGGTGGTAAATAAATGAACAATCATTGTTTAGTGAGGTGGCAGTTCACCGTACAAATTAACAATATGTTTGTTACCAATTTGATTAGTGTGTGAGTTAGTGTAGGTAAAAACAGTAAATTAAAAAAAAATATTATATTTAGGATATTTATTCTCAATATATTATTGGATTAATGAGTTGTTAGGGGTTGTATAATGAATATTAAATAATATCTCTTGAGAGGAGACATTACCTATTATTCAGGTAATTCCTATTTGTTTTTTCAAAAAGGCATCCCCTGATTTCATTCTTCCAACGGGAAGAATAATATTTGTATGAGAGTACATTTCGAATTTTTATTTCTCATATCATAGACCAAAAAATAGGTTTTATATGTATGTAGAATTGGTAGAGGTGGTGTCCTTGTATAGGGAAGGAAAAGGATATACATGGAATTTTTTAAAACAAGTTAGGTGTACCTAAATTTTTATATAAACAATGTCATACCAAAAAAACAAAACTAGATAATGGAAAGTGTATGGATTAATAATTCCTACCCAATTGGTGTTGTAAATGTGTCTAGGTCATTTTGGGAAATAAATTCTCATGTTAGTACATTATTATACTAATTTTTCTCTTAAATGATGTATTTAATTCTGATCACTTTCACTCATATATTTGATAAAAATCAATGCTGACCATATTAGAAATTATAAAATATTATGATTCAAAATATAGAACCCATTTTTCAATATTTTATTCATATAATAAGGAAAATTTAATTTCAAATTTATCACGTGTTTGGGTCGACAATACAAGGATTTAGCCAAAAACAATCAAAAGTTTTCTAGGTTTTTTTATACTACATCAATGTTAAATTTCATAAAATTTACTATAATGTTTTAATTAGTAAATATATAATATAATTTTACATTTATAATTAGTTAAAATATAATTTATCCTTATAAAAGAATTAGATGAAAAAAAATTTATATTAAAATCCTGGATTTTTCACTAGTCATCAATAAATGATGTATCTATGAAAAATAAAAAAAATGAACAATAATATAATTTCAACATTGAAAATTCATATATAATGTTCATTTTATAAAATTAAATTTATAAATTTATCCTATCTTATTTTTATCTTTTCCTAGAAGGATATTAAATGCAATTAATTAGAGAAAAAATATTATTAAATATAAATGGACTTTAGGGAAAATCATATTATTAATTATCAATATATTTTTATTCTATAAAACAATATTAAATAATTTTTGAAAAGTAGTTAGTACTATTTATAAAACTATGGTAAATGTCTAGGTTGTACTTCTCCCAAATAAATAATTATAACAATAATATGATCTTTTATAGAACCATTTCTGGTGTGTATAACGTATACCATGTCGGTGTTTCATGATACGTATGAAAAATAAGTGTTTTGTCTAACATATGCCAATCTAGTGTCGCATATAACACACAACATTTCTATGTTACATGTAAATTTTTTAAATTTATTGTTTCATGATAGGAATTTTTATCTAGTGAATTTCATGATATAAATGAAAATTTTATTTATTCAAAAAATGTCCATAAAACATAGGGAGCTACATTCGACCCTCATTAAAATTAATTTCTATCTCAAAATTAGTCACTCACATAAAATGAAATGTGGATAATAGAGTTGCATCATATCCATAACTTCCCACATAGCTTTCACTAACAAGTTATTTCTCCACAAAATGTGGACCAGGTGAGTGGTATTTCTACATAGAACATTCTCTATACAATCAGGAAAATTAACATGTTGATCCTCCTAATAAATATCATTCTCTAGAAGAATAACCTATGAGTTCAACAGATGTGAAGGGTTAGGTATACACATTATCAAGGGATAAACACAGACCCCATCATTGACTTTAGAGAGATATGGATGATGTTCCAAGCGAAAGGCTACTATGCCAATACGATCCAAAATCTCAAGGGGAATGGTATAACTAGAGATTAGTTTCCATTTCATCCAAAAGTTCATAACATTCATCATGTGAGATATTATTAGAAACACATTTTCATAAAAATTATATTAAATTTCATGTTGATTGTTATCATCATAATTTTTATTTAGACATTTATCTACCTTGACATGTTGGTTAATGGTTATAACAATATTTACCATTTATTCATCAATGAAATGTCAAAATAGATTTATTTCTCAAGAAACATCATATCATGTTGGAACATTACATTTATTCCCATTGAGGGATTCATATGGTGCCATCTTAATGCTTGGGTGAAATATATTGTTGTAAGAAAACTCAACCAGAGGAAGGTGTTGATCCCAATAACCATTTAATGGAAGATAAAAATATATTCGTATATCCTATATGCTTTCAATTTTTCATTCAATATGACCATATGATTGAATATGATATGATATGATTGAACACCATTCTATATCTTGTTCTTGCGAAAGAATTCACCAAAAATTGAGGTAAAACATGAATCGTGATCTGATAAAGTAGAATTTCTTAGTCCATGAATACTTAACATATCCTTAATTTATATATTGTAATTCTATTAAAGAAAAAAATAATATCTGATATAAATATGATTTTCCGAATTAGAAAGGCATAAACTGCCACCAATATAGAATTTAACCCATTAGAGGTTTTGTGTAGTCCAATGATAAAATAACTAGTGATGATCTCCTATTTAAATTCACATATGGGTAATGGTTTCAACATCCCTTTAGACATTTTTCATTCATCCTTAACATTCTATCAAACCAAACACCGAGATACATACTTTGAGATATTCCCCTTTATGTCATCCAACAAGATGTATTATTTCATGTCCGTATAAATATTTAGACTTTCAGGATGAATATAGAATGAGGAACTACGGTCTTACTCAAATAGTTCTTCCTCTAATCTAGTATGGAAGGAACTTAGAAATGTTTCATGAACCTTATCATTCTCTCTTGATCATCTCTAAACTCTAGAACATTTCTAACCATCATTTCCTGCTCTAAATATTCCATTTTGGGACTCCTTAATATTCACATCGAATGATGGATAAACATTCATTTGAGGATGTTATTATTTTCCCCTTCATTTATGATTCCTAGATCTATCCTTTAAAATCCAAAAAATAGATCTTTTTTTATCATCATCATGGATAATCTATGTAAAGACCCAAATTTTTACATGTAATTTTTTTAATTAAATGGAAGTATTGCGAGACTGGGAAACTTGATGCCTCTTGATTCTGAGGCCTAGTGTTCCCGAAATGAATTTCTAACCTTTTTTAGGTACGTTCATTAAATGCGTGAGTGGTGTTTTGTAACATTTAAACCAGTGATTGGAATTGAATTCTGAGGGCACCGTTGAACTCACTACGCCGATATTCACTTTAGTTGACCATCACATCGACCACAGTAATTCGAGGAGGAATGTTAGTTTTTTGGTTTTTTGTTGTAGAGTTAAAAGGATAAAAATAAAATAAAACAAAAAAAATTCTGTTATTTTTTGAAACCATCATTTTGAATGATTGGTGGTGGGGACCACCAGAACTCCCAATTAATTTTTGGAAATCCATGGAATCCTCCCTACATAATGATCCAACAATTTTTGTTTAATGAATAAAAATAATTTATAAAGTTGGATCCTCCTTTCACAATTTTTGGGGGAACATTGGAAAAGGAAAAACATGGGGAGAGATTTGGTGAATCATTCTCCAATCAAGGAGATCCTCCAACAAAGAACGACTTCCGAATGAAAGATGATGAACCATTTTTGGAGCGTGTTTTGGGGGAGACAGATGCTGACGTCAAAAACATCATCTCCTTCATCACACCATCTCTAGTGATTGAGGTTGGGATTTTACATTGAATTATGATTAATTTTATTTGTTGATTCTTCATATTCTTCATTAATAATAATGTTGTCCCAACAAACATGGAAACCGTTCCACATGTATACCATTCCCCTATTCTTTTGTTCATCTCGCATTCTTCTTGCATTCTTCAATTCCAAATAATTACGAGTGCTGAGAACAAAATTTTTTATTGAGAGCGATGTATGGACGTGGAACCCTTGACCCGATGATTACGAATATACGAAAGTCATTTCTTGGGGCTTAGAATGTAGTTGCATTGACCTGCAGATGAGGATGGTAGCCAACAACCGGTCGAACATTGTTTGAGCTTGTAGTGATGGAGGTAGGGTGGCGTGCGTCTGCACTGCTCGTTGAGAAGGAGGTCGTAGCCCGTCAGCCTTGGTGGAGTAGGGTGGCGGCCGACACGCCGGCCGACCATGTGATGAAGCGGCGGTGTGCATCTGCACCGTCGGAGCTGGAGATCGCGAATGCTTTGGCCAAGATAGAGGTTGGACGAGTGGTGCGCGTCCGCACCATTGGAATGGAGTCGGTCGGCCACATCACGTCAAGCGGGCCCCACCGGTGGTTCGCCCATGATAGCAGGAAGAAAGGTCTGATGGACCGTTCGAGATACCGGGGGGGGGCTCTCCCCTAGGTGTCTTCTTAGGCAGACCGCACCACAGCATACCACCCAGCTGAACGGGCCACCCCGTAGAGGGCCGCGAACTGTGGGTTTCTCCCAATGGGCTGGGTTGCCCCGTCACGGGCCGAGCCAGACCTGTACCATGTCGGGTTATCCCCGACTGTGTCAGACCAGACCCAATTATGCCTTTTTGGCCATATCAAGCAAAGCTTTCATCTGTTTGATGAACAGTCTCCTCTGCCATAATATTTAGATCGAGGTGGTTTTTTTGTATAATCCACATGTGTTTGGAATAAATTTGTAGGGTGGCCCGGTTGGATCAATCATGAATCCAACCGGGACCTCAAAATGGAAATGCTAATAACATAAATAGAGGGTGACCTATTGATGAATTGATTGTTTCATTGGGTCCCTTAGGATATGGAGGACCATTGGAATACTTTTTCGTGGGACTTCGTTGAAGTTGGAGTATTGATCGATGGATTGTGGAGTGTAACCTCCTAGAATCAAGCATGCTTATTGTGGGAACTCTACGACTGGATGTACATGATGAATCATCAGATCATGTCCGGGTCAACACTCAATGATCCTGTGTGGGTTAGCACATATCGATCCTTTGTGGTTCAGTCCTTAGTGATCCTGTGTGGGTCATCCCATACCTATCCTGTGTGGGTCAGCGCTCAGCAATCCTGTGTGGGTCAGCAAATACTGATCCTGTGTGGGTCAGATCCTATGTGGGTCAGTGGTTAGTGATCTTATGTGGGTCAGCCCATACTGATCCTATGTGGGTTAGAGGGGGTTAGTTACCTATCAATCCTATGTGGGACATAAGGAGTGATACTTTACAGAATATGATGATATATGTTTATGAATAAGCATATGTGCATCGGTACTTATGTTATACCTGGTCTGAGTGAGTCTTTATCTTTGTGGAAATACCTGGGTGGTATCTTTATGTGTGGTGTTACCTTTGTGATACTTAACTTTGTGGTGCTACCTTCATGGTATTATTTACTTTGTTCAAAAATTGTTCTTCGGCTAAGAGTTGGGCCTTGTTTTACCTCATGAATGAGATGGGTATACTTGATAACATAGGTATATGTATGGAAATATACCTAAGTATGGTTTATTGTTGTTTCCATGCGTTTTGGTTTATCCTTTGTGGATTATGAGAGATCGTAGGGGGTCTCGGGGTCCCTACTGAGTATCGTTATACTCACCCCTACAAGTGCTACACCCGCACCTCTTTGTGTCTTGTGCTGATGACGGACAATATTGATAGAGGTCAAGGGTACCAGGGCCGGAGGTTGCTCAGAGGTGGACCTTAGATGAGAAAATCCACAGAGACGATCCATAGAGACAAAAATTTGGGATATGTACTTACCCTCATGTTAGGATCCTTGGCAGCTGTTCACATGAGTTGTTCTTCAGTTTTAATTATACTTTCCAGTTTTACTTATACAATCCAATTGGTCTTGTATTACGGCTCCTTTACTAACTGTACTAACTCTGTTACTATATAGTTTACATTTTTCTTGTAACATACTGTGTGCTTGGTTTGTGTGAGTTCACAGGTTGAAAAGGGAAATTCCTTCCCGATTTTAGGGATATTACTTTCTAGTGAATGTCTCCAGCCACTGGCCTATGGAAAGTTGGCATGGGATAGTCACGACATAGGCCTTGATGAAAGGGTCCTAAAAAATTGGTATCATGGGAGTTCTATTCTACTGAAGAACTAGGACTCTAATATTTTAAATCAGAAATAGTGTTAAGTGTAATGAGTGTGGTTTCCAGTTTAGGGAGTCCAGTGTTGGTGTTGCGGCCGACGAATCCATACACCAGGACCCTGAGATCTAATTTCCAGCTCAATTCATGAAAAAATTGATTGTGTGAGTGTATTTGAAAACTTTTCTTTTTGTACTCTTTGAATTATCTCACCAGGTATAACATATTGAACATGGTGCTCTTGTTTCTTTTCAAGATGCCTCCACGTAGACAGCCTGCCAGGGGTCCGGGTAGAGTATGAAATGTCATCCCACTAGCGACGAGGATTCGGTGTAGGGTCCCCTTACGATAGTTGTACTGTCGGATGGTGTACCACCAGCACCACTCCCGTTGGGAAGCCAATACCACCATCCCCAGCAGCAGAGCTTGCGTGCCGCTTGACCGTGATTCATGAGTTCCAGTGCTAGAGGCCACCAAGTTTCTAGGGAGAGATGGATCCACATGCGGCAGATTTGATGGAGGTTGTGGAAAGAGTCTCTTGAATGGTAGTGACACCAACTGATCTCATGGAGATCCTTTCTGCCAGCCTTCTTTAGGAAGCATCAGACATATGGTATAGCATGATGCATGAGGTTTACAATGAGGTCACTCTAATCTGGCTGGACTTCGAGAGCCTTTTTGGGGCATAGTTCGTCCCAGCGATCTCACGCTCATTGAGTATATAGAAGCTTCTCCACATGCAGCAGGGCATCATGACTGTGACTCAGTATTCAGCGTGGTTCACCGACCTTTCATTCTACTCAACTAACATGGGGAGGGACCATTTATTTAATGCTCGGGTCTTCGAGCAGGGTTTCATAGGGGAGATTATAGCTTAGATGATTTTTCCCAACATCTCGAGGTAGGTGGGGGTGTTAGAAAAAGCACTCTTTATAGAGAGTTTCCTTTTTGAGAAGTCACGAGCAGCAAGACCCACCACAAGACGTTAGGTTGTAGAGTCATCTATTGCTGACAGCAAACATATCATTCATAGGTCCAAGAGGACCAGACCTACAGGTAGAGGACCGCAAGATACATGGTCGGTTGTGCAGGACTCTCGAGACAGAGTAGAATATGCAAGCAATATATAGTGTTACACATGCGACAGACAGGGTCACATGGCTCGTGACTGGCCGACCTGCCATATGGATGACCAACAGACTATCTAAGGACCACTTAGGTAGAGGCAAAGATTTGATCAAAAAGGTATTCTACTAGGAGGATGACTTGGCTGAGGAGCTGGTCAGGTAGCCGGCGATGGGCGTCAATTCGAGGATCTACTGCCACCACCTCTAGGTGGTTCACCCCGACCATAGGGAGTTGTTCGATATAGACGATCTCAGCTCCAGGCAGCTGAGGCCTATGATGACAGTGTTCCAGAGATGATACAAATTACAATATGTGTCTACTCCACCTTAGATATAGTGCTTTTAGACACAGGTTCTAGTGACAATTTTATTTCCATGGACCTCGTTTGGAGATCAGAGATATTAGTGCAGTCTTTGGCTCGATCCATACGGGTAGAGACTCATACAGGAGTGGATTAGATGATTACACACCGGTTCTAATAGTGCGATCATACTCTAGGATACAAGAGCTTCGGTTGGGATCTCTTGGAAGCGGCGTCGAGGCCTTAAAACGTCTTCTTGGGTATGGACTGGTTTTCCACAGTCCATGCTTAGTTCGACTGTATTAGGCACAAAGATCGGTGTGTCCACACGGACAAGACCACTTTTTCCTTCACCAGTGAGAAGGGAACCTTTCCATCACATGATGGACTTACCTTGAGGAGGGTGCAGCTGATAAAAAATTAGTTGGCTAGCCTTACCCTCTGAGCTGTTGATGTTGAGAGTATAATATATCCTGTAGTGGTGGACCAGTACGCTAATGTTTTTCCAAATGATGTCTCGGGTCTACCTACTAGAAGAGAGGTGGACTTTTAGATCAACTTTTACACCAGGACTACACCAATATCTACTCAAGAATATTGGATGGATCCCTCAGAGTTTCGAGAGATTTGAGTACAGTTGGAGGACTTTCAAAGCAAGGGGTTCCTTAGACCAAGTGTTTCTCCTTGGGAAGCCCTGATTTTGTTCTCTAGGAAGGTGGATGGGAGTTTGAGACTCTGTGTTGACTATCAGTGCCCGAACCAGGTGACTGTCAAAATAAAGTACCCACTATCGATGATTTATGATATCATTGATCAATTGAAGGGAGAATGGTGGTTTTTGAAGATAGACCTCAGATCAGGCTATCACCAGCTCAGGGTACGAGATGAATATGTGTAGAAGACAACCTTCATATGTTGGTATGTCCATTATGAGTTCATGATATTCCATTCGGCATGACCAACTCCCAAAAATTGTACATGGGGTTCATGAATAGCATCTTCGAGCCATACCTTGAACGCATTGTAGCAATCCTTCTCAACAATATCCTGATATACTCCTTGATATTGTAGAAGTATGCCTATCTTCTACAGATATATCTAGACACACTCCCAGAGAACCAGCTTTATGGTAAGCTCTCAAAGTGCTAGCTTTTTATCTAAGAGGATAACATTATGGGACACATTATCTCGAAGGCTGGAGTTGTGGTGGATCCATCTCAGATTTATGCTGTTCTTGATAGGGATCCACCAAGGAGTGTGATGGAGGTGCATAGTTTCCAAGTTTTGGCCATATACTACCAAAGATTTGTGTTTGAGTTTTCTAGAGTTGCATCACCCCTATCAACATTGAAGATTACGGTGAAACGCTTCGTGTGGTTGGAGAAATTCTAGTGGAGTTTCTAGGAGCTGAGGTAGAGACTGAAGATTACCCTCATCTTGATGTTACCGAAGGATGGAGTTTGGTACGTACTCTACTGCAACACATCAGGGATCAGTCTTGGATGTGTCCTCATGCAGGAGAGATAAGTGATCGCCTATGGTTCTCGACAACTAAGACAGCATGAGCAGTACTATGCTACCCATGACCTAGAGTTAGTAGAAGTGGCCATGAACTTGATGATGTGGAGAAATTACATGATGGGTGAATTTTTTACGTTCTACTCTAATCATAAGTGTCTCAGGTATATCATTTCTTAGAAGGACCATAACCTGATGTAGTGGCATTGGCTTGGGTTCCTCCAAGACTATGGCTTCGAGATATTGCATTATCAGGGTAAGGGAAACATAGTATCAGATTCACCCAGAAGGAGATCTGGTATATATTTATGAAGTGTGGCAATGGAGCAGCTAACTGCTTTTCAGATATCCAACGTGGATTGAGATTGATCAGCTTATCATCAGTCTCGGACAGTCACTCCCCCACTCTTTTAGCGAGTCAGGGAGGCACAACTTGGAAATACTGACTGCGAGTCTCAACTTGCTCAGATATCCACTGGACATGCACATGATAGATTTTCTTAAGGTAGGGAGCACATCAACCTTTCATAAGAAAAACTATGGTACTAGTGGAGATACATGAGGATGTGTTTAGGGAGTATCGTACGTCTCCTCTAGAGGTACATCTAGAAATGGAGAAGATATACCAGTACCTCCAGTGTCAGCACTGGTGGACAAGAATGAAGAAAGGAGTAGCAATGTTTGTCTCACGGTGCCTCACTTTTCGGCAAGTAAATGCAGACCAATAGGTTCCGCAAGATTACATCAGCCACTTGAGTTGAAAGAGTGAAAGTGGGATGGAATTTCCATGGACTTCATGATAGGACATTCGTACGCATCCAGAGTTCATGATTCTATTTGGGTGATCATTGAATGACTCACAAAGTCAGCCAAATTCCTACCTATTAGAGAAAAGGGTTCAGTAGAGTGTTTGGGAAGCCTCCTTGTGCATGATATTGTACGGCTTCATGGGTTTCCATCGTTAATTGTCTCTAATAGTGATGCAAGTTTTACTTCTTGGATATGGAAGGGGTTGTAGGAGGCATTCAGGACACAGTTTCTGTTGAGCATTGCCTTCCATCCTCATAAAGATGGTCAGAGAGAGCGGACCATTCAGACCCGCGAGGAAATGCTACTTGCTTACGTCGTTGATTTATTCCATAGCTATAAGATCATTTTCCCTTGGTGGAGGTCACATAGAACAACATTTATCACTCCAATATCAGTATTTTACCATTTGAGGAATTGTACAGTTGACCATGAAGATCACCTTTGTGCTGGACTAAACTAGGGGAGTCAGTACTCATGGGACTGGAGATGGATTGAGCTATCACAGAGAAGGTGTAGATGATCCATGAGAGGAGAAAGACAACACAGAGTAGGTACAATTCTTATGTTGACCACATATGGAGACCTCTTTAGTTCAAGGATAAAGACCATGTCTTTCTATGGGTCTCACCTTGACAAGTTTTGAAGAGATTGGGCTGGGGAGACAATTTATCTCCATGTTTCATAGGACCTTTTCAGGACCTTAGAAGAGTTGGTGAGGTGGCATATTTCTTGGCTCTTCCCCCTCAGTTCCACCAGGTGTACGATGTTTTCCACATATCCCAGCTAAAGAGAAATGTACATGATCCATCAAACATCATTGACTGGGGAGATCTAGATATCGATGATGAGGCGACATTTTTTGAGGTTCCAGTAGAGATTGAGGATGGATATGAGAGAGTCCTATGTGGGGGATCGATACCTCTGATGTGTGTACTTTGGCAGAACGAGAACCTCTAGGATATCACATTGGAGTGGGATGCTCACATTCGTGCTCAGTACCCCCACTAGTTTTCCTAATTGGTATTATGGCTTTCAGGGACGTAATGAACTGAGGTGGGGGAATTTAATGACCATTTTTTCATGTGAATTTAATTTAATTAAATGGAAATATTATGGGACCTCAAAATATGATGGATCATGATTCTGAGGCCCGGTGTGTCTGGAATGACATTTTAATATTTTTTTAGGTAAGTTCTGTAAACGTGTGAGTGTTGTTTTGTAACATTTGAACCGGTGGTCAGAATTGAAATCCAAGGACACCATTGAACTCATTGTGCCGTTATTTTATTAAGGAGACCTTCACTTCGACCACAATAGGACAAGGGTGAAAGTTAGTTTTCAGGATTGTTGTGGGAGGGATAAAAGGATAAAAATAAAATAAAACAACATGTTTTATTTTATTTTCTTGAAACTTTCATTTTGATTACTTGGTGGTCGGGACCATCCGAAATCCCAGTTAATGTGGGAAAACCCTTGGAATCATCCCAACATAATGAGACAACATAAAATGTTTAATTAATAAACATCATTTATTATGTTCAATAGTACTTTCAAGAGTTTGGGGGGAATGTTGGAAAAGGGAAAAACTTGGAGAGTGCATTGGAAAAGAATTCTCCAACAAAGGAGATCCTCCCACAAAGAACGACTTCGGAATGATGAATGAGGAACCATTTTTGGAGCATGTTGTGGGAGAGGTCGATGTCGATGTCATCAACAACATATCCTTCCTCATGTCGTCTTCAATGATCGAGGTAGTGGATTTAATTTGAAATATGATAAATTTTATTTTTTTATTCTTTATATTCTGGATTCATAATGATGATGTCCAAACTAACATGTTCATCATTCTGCACTTATACCATTCCACTTTTCTTTTGTTCTTAATGTGTTCTTCTTTCATTCTTCGCGCCTTATTCAATGCCAAATAATTAAGTGCACTGATAACACATTGTATTTTTGATCATGACACTTGGATGTGGATCCAAAGACCCGATGATCGAGAATATGTGATTGCCTAATTTTTGGGCTTAGAACGAAGTTGCAGTGACCCACAAAAGAGGAGGGCGGCCGATAACCAGCCTACCGCAGTTCGATCATGCGACATTGGAGGCAGGTTGGAGTGTGTCTGTGCCGCCGGTCGGGTAGGTGGCTTCGGTATGTCTGTTGAAGCAAAGCAGCGGGAGACTGAAACATCTTTCAGCCGCACGAAGAAGCGGTGATGCGCCTCTTTGCTACCGGTGTAGGATATTGTGACCGCTTGGCCACGGTAGAGGTCATAGGAGTGGTGTGTGTCCATGCCACTAGATAGGACCCGATTAAAATTTTCATCCGATTGTGGCACCCCGAGCGGGACCCCTCTAGTGGGTCTCGCGTTACAGCAGGTTGAATGGTCCAATAGACCATTCGGGATACAATGGGGCACTCCCCCCCCCCCCCCCTCCCCAGGTGTGGACTAGGGTGGACCCCGCCACAACGGACCACCCAGCCGAGCGAGGCACACCGTATCGAGCCACACGCAGTGGCTGGGTAGCCCCTCCACAGGCCGGGTCGGACTGCGGCCCAGGTGATTGGGGCTAGACACAGACTGTGTCGGATGGGACACGGGCCCATCCGGAACCAACTTCAGCATTTTGGCCATATCATTAGAACCAGTCATCCGTTTGATGATCCATCTATGGCTCCACAATCCATGGATCGAGATGGTCCGTTTGGTACACTCCACATGAGTTTAGGATAATTTTGGAGTGTGGCTGGGTTGGATCCATCTCAAATTCATCCGGTCCCTCAGAACAGAAATAGTAATAACATACATATCTATTGCCTGATTAATGTTTCATATGTCGCATTGGGATCCTTATGCTATGGCAGACCTTTCGGATACATCTTCTTGGGAATTAGTGGTAGTTGATGTATTGACTGATGTCATGAGGAGCGAAACCTCCCAGAATCATGAATGCTTAGTGCGGGAACTCTACGACTGGTTGTACATGAAGAATCTTCAGATACTGTGTGGGTTGGCACTCATCAATCCTGTGTGGGTCCGCACATACCAATCCTGTTTTGGTTAGCGCCCTTCAATCTTATGTGGTTCAAAACATACCGATCCTATGTGGGTCAGCACTCAACAATAATGTGTGGGTCAGCGCATACCGATCTTGTGTGGGTTAGATCCTCTATGGGTCAGCGCTTAGCGATCATTTGTGGGTCCATGCATACCAATTCTGTGTGGGTCATTGGGGGTTATTCACCAATCGATCCTATGTGGGTCAGAAGAAGTACTACTTAACAGAATAAGATGATGCTTCTTTATCACTAATTGTAACACCCCGGGATTTTATGAAAAATATTATTTTTAATTTCATTAATTTCTTGTGTTGTACGCTACACCAAAAGGAGCTTTCACAACACGCATCCTTGACTTGCTTTTCATTACACGCAATCGCGACCTTCCTTGATAGAGTGTGTAGTACGCAATACCGAGTTTCACTAAACAACGATATGCTATTAAAATATTATTAAAACTAGCCATTATGAATAGTAATAACCACTTTTTGAAATTTTGTAAATTTTATTTTTCAAAATGGACTTCATTTTTGGATTTGGAATATCGAAATTAGCTTAGGGTGAAATTTTAATAATTTTTGGATAACTTTCATATTTTGATGAATAGTGGAAATTACTAAATTTTAATTAAAAACAACATTTTCAATCGAAATAATTAATAGTGATAAATTATTAATTTTAGTGGTTTTAAAGTATATTTAGAATATATTTTTACAATTTAATACAATGATGGTCATTGGATGTAATTTCACATTTAAACCACTTATAAAAAAGTTTCAATCTTTTGATAGTTATTATCTCTTAAAAACACGCTATTTGTTTTGACGACAGGAATTAATTTTTAAATTATTTAACACAACTAATATGTTTTGAATTTGGTAAAATAGATATCATTTTTGAGTTCATAATATCAAATATAGCTTAGGCGTAATTTTTGGTATTTTTCTGAAAACTTTCAATTTTTGATGAATAGTGAAACTACTAAGTGGTAGTTAAAAAACTGAATTGTTCATAAAACATAATTTTACCGCTTCTGTGAGTGAAATTTCGAAAATCTGAGAGACATGGTTAATATCAAGGACTAAAATTTGGTTCAATGAGATGAAAATAATTTTTGGTGAATAGTAACTTTTTACTTTTTTTTACCACGATTAAAAGTAAATAGGGTAATTAAGGGTAAAGATGATATTATTATTACCCTAACACATGTCCTAATTCTATTGTATAAGTGTAATTCGACCAAAAACAAACTTAGGATTAAAATATGACAATTTAGGCCCACTTGGATTAGATTAGGACATTTATTATTAATTTATTTAAAGAAGGGTTAAAAGATTTAAAATCAATGTTTATTTACTAAAACATTTTTAATATGGGGTTATACATAAGATAAATTCTACTATAAATATTCATTAGAATGAAAAAAATATTTCCTACATACTGGTATTTTATTTGTAATTTTTAGACATTAAATAATTTAATTTATTTATAATACAACGATGATGCAGTAATTATCTTATTAATGAAATATTGACATAATTGATGTTATAAATACCCAAATAAATATAATTTGAGACTTTTTATGAATTACACTAATTTTATAGGTTAATATGACATGTTATTATTGATTTAATTAACTTTTTTCGAACTTATAATTTTGTTATGAGTTTCACAAAAATCAATTACTAAATAGTGTCAAAATTTACATAAAATAGTTTTTAAAACAAATATTATATTATTAATTGTTATTTTATTCCTAAAAATATAAGATTCGGCCAAATGACTTATATAAGGTTATATATATTAATAATAAACAACTTGGGGTTTTTTTGGCTGATTATTGTATGTTTATTAACATTATAGTATAAGAACACACGAAGACATGGTAAAAGTAAAATTATTTAACTTAATGTTAAATATAAATGATAAGGTTAAAATTGGAACCTAAACGTGTCTAAATTCTATTGGATGAGAGGATTTCGAAACATCCCCACCTTATCTTCTAAATATATCAATTTGGAGCTATTTAAAACCGAACTTGACTTTATAATAAAATAATAGTTTTAGTTATTCCAAAGGTTCCCCTCTCCTCCCTTATAATAGGACACCTCCTCCCCCTCTTCCTCACACCATTTTGAGCCTTCAAGCTCAGCCAACCCCTGCCACTTTCTCCTCTACACTTCCCTAGAGACATCCTAGAGGTCCTGGTCTTCTTAAAATACCAATTTTAGTGCCCTAAAAGAAGGTCTCAAAGAAGCACTTCAAAGAAGAGGTAATGTCAATTACCGATTCTGTCATCTTTATTTCTTCTTCCACTTCTTCTTCTTTAGTTGTTCATTATTAAGTAATAACATCAGTATCACTCATATACTAATATGTGATTATACGTATATAACAACCCTATTTCACAATCTATCCATCCTACGGAAAAAGAAATCACCGCGCGTGCGTACGTACAGAATACCATCTCCACGCCGTGGTGTAATCTATTTTCCACCACCACCTTACTTGGATGGGTATAATGGTGTAAATAATGACGATATATGACTATTATAAAGTGATATTGATTCTGAAATAGTATACATATACTCCAATACAATTCCACGATCATAGGAACGATATCATCACTCGTGCGTACGTACGGAATACCGTCCTCACGATGTGATGCGACTCGTTCTACATGATCTTCATTTCATAATGATTATATAAATGAATTGAATGAATGAATATGATATATATTACACTAATAAAATTCTGGAAATGAGGTATCTATAACCTAAAGAAAAGAATAAGAATTTATTCGACAAAACACGGATAAGAACAAAAAGTTATAAACACACGAATAACAAGTAGCAATGAAATATTACTACTAAGAAGCTTAGAATATGACCATATATGATATAATAAAAATAAGTATGAATTTGGAATAAGTCAATAACATTCTTTAAATCATTATACAGGAGGATCAGACATTTACAAAGCAAGTCGGACCTAAGGTAAGGGAAATATCACAATCTCATTTTTATCCGAGATTGCTTATACTTTGAAATTTACTGGGGTGTATTTTATCATCCACATCCTTGTTTCCTCAATATGTAATATTATTTACATCCACCTACAATTGTTTAAATCCAAGTTTACCCTTCGCTGAGTTTTTAGTAAAAGATATGAAAGGAATATTTTGTCGTTTTTCGTACGAGGTACTTTTTTGACCTTTCCGACAAAAGTACAAGAAGAATTTTTTTTAACTTAGACGACATGAATTGATTTTTAAAACATTATTTACAAGAAGCATCCTTTACAAGTTTTCAAGTTTATTTTTAATCAAAATTATTTTCCATCTAAGATAAAAAAGGGTTCTGTTTCTATCCCTATTATTACATTGATTTGATTATGTTGTGATGGAATTATTTTTATGATTTCCTTTATCTTATATGAGTTGTATTATGATGTCACAATGTTTAAGATTCCCATTTTTATTACATGGGTTATGCAATGATGTATGATTTATGATTTTCTGGCACACATAAGAATGGTATCATTATGAGATGGGTGGGACCTATATCTCCCTCCAATGAATTGGGTAAAGATTTTATATCTCATGAGATAGACATGGCTGGAACGGTAGGTAATACTGGTTCAGTGAAACTGGGCTGAAACGAGGGTGAATCGGTTCAGAAAGGGACTTTGTCCACTAAGATAGTCCTGGCAATGTGTCTTGACTAACAAGAAATGATTCTCTATGATTATGTGTGCATTCCACAAAGTTTAATGTTTTAAGTTATGATTATTGTGATTACATTTCACTGCCATGAGTTATCCCAGGTTATGAAATTATGATCTCTTTTACAGGTTAAGATTTCCAAAAGTTATGTGCTTATGTATATGATGTGATTGATATTTCGTTTTTTTACCCTTACTGAGCATTTGATCTCACCCTTTTATGTTTAATTTTTTCCCATGATATAAAGAAAGGTTTTAGGTATTAAAAAAAGAAGATCATTATGGGAGATGTTGAAGATCTTTCACCAGGATTAGAAGATTATATTCCGAGATTCCAAAGACACTAAACTATTATGATCCTTATGTGTGTGTTTTTGTTATGTACTAAGTATTCCACAAATGTAATGTAATGTCAATGTACGTCAAGCTTAGGGTCTCTACAGTTGGTATCAGAGGAAAGGTTTAGTCAACCTTTGGAAACTAGTATGCGAAAACGTTAGTGAGATCCCTAGAGATATTTCTAAGGTATGTCTAGGGATGTCCCTAAAGATAAGTATACGTATAGAATACAGTCCTAGAACTATGGTAACGATCATAGAATTTAACCTAAGATGATAGATATTGAGGATACTCCCCCTTTATTATGTTGTTTCCCCTAGCATTATTTTTGCCTCTCACACTATTCTTTTTGGGTTTTAGATGATGGCTGGAACCCGAAGGAACAGTGTTGATCAATGCAATGGACAATGCAATGATTGCCCTCCTGAACAAACAAATGTTATGGGAGATGGAGTGCAAAATCTTTTTGCTATACTTACATAAGCTATGAATCATTCTGGACTTCCAAATGAGCAGAGAAGGGAACAATATTCTATTGAGTCCTTCATGAGGCAACGTCCACCTTCTTTCAGTGGGTCTTCCGATCCACTTGTTGCTGAACAATGGATCAGTACCACTGAAAAGATATTTTCAGTTCTTCAATGTTCTGAACATGATAAAGTCATCTTAGCAGTATATCGTTCGGAAGGTGAAGCTAATCAATGCTGGAATCTTATCAAGAATACGAGGCCAAGAGATGAAATCAAGTCCATGGAATGGGACGAGTTCAAGAACTTGTTTTTCAATATGTACTTCCCTCGTATTCTTCGAACAAAGATGGAAAAGGAGTTTCTTGATCTGAAGTAGAAGGATGATGAATCTGTTGGTATATACGAAGAAAATTATACAGGACTTGCAAGGTATGCATCTGGCATTATCATCCAACCTAAAAGTAAAGTTGATCAATTTTTCAGTGGCATAAAACCAAGTCTTCGAAGGGCATTAGCTTTAAGAGACTTCAGTAGCTATGAAGAAATTGTGCGTTGTGCTATCAAGGTAGAAATGGAAGTTGGTGTTACTTATCCATCTCATAGTTTTGACAAGATACGAAATATGGAGTTCAAGGAGAAATCTCAGAATAATGGTGAAAAGAAGATGAATGTTTCCTTATGCTCAAAGTGTGGATAAAGCATGGTGGAGATTGTCTTAAAGGGACTAGAAAATGTTTTAAGTGTGGAAAAGAAGGTCATCGAGCAGCTGAGTGTCAAATTAATGGAAAAAGGTTTTCTAATGATGTGAATAAAGCAAACACTACAGTGAACGCACCACCAACACTTCAATGCTTCATGTGCAAGGAAATGGGGAATTATGCTAAAAAATGCCCTAATCCAAGGGTTAGTGATGATCGACATGAGAAACCACTTAAGGCAAAGGACAAAGGAAAGTCACATGCGATTACCATTGGATATGTTGAATATGACAACGATGTGGTGGATTGATTATGTGTTTATGTAATGGGATTCAAAAATAATGTTGCATATAGTATCGTGGAATATTGGAATATTCATGTATTGGTCTATTGTGGTTTTCAATAATTTTATGGTACCGGTAACCATGGAATGTGATTGAGATATTTTTGGAAAAATAATGATATGCATATAATAAAGGGAAAACGAGAAAATGAAATATTTGACAGTATTCATGAGCTCATGATTGATATAAGGACTATGTGGTGTCATGGTTTGAGTATATAGAATTTTGAGGATTTTGGTATGTGGAAGGTGTTAACTTTTAACTGCATTCATGTTTTCACTAAGGTTCAATGGGTATTCAATAGAATACATGATTAAGGACTTTGAATGTTTGGAATGTGACCAAAAAAACATATCTTATGATATATGGGGATCAACGATGGTATTAAATCTCTGGTAATCGTTTTCACTATGTTATGAGAGTGGACTGCAGTATTGTGGATAAGCATAAAGGTTGGAATGGATTATGTTGGACATAAGTTAGTATTGTTTAATGATAGAAGTTTTTTTCGATATTATTGATGGGATGTTATAGTAATATAGCTTTAGAAAAAGGAAAACTTGTAGGACGGGCGACAACCCATCGCGTCGGACAAGGCTGTGGGAATCGAACCCACAACTGAAGTGTGACTGGCCTTTATCGCCTACCACTGGCCTACAGGAAGTCCATGTTTAGTAGAAACTAGTTTTATTATATTAATCAGTATGATATATGACGTATAAGTCCATTTTAAGAACCATATATGATTAATCTCACTATAGAATGACTTATTTATATTTAATAACTTTTGCTAACCTTTTGTTTGAGACAGATGGAATGACCCGTCATTCTATCACATGATCTACTAAAACTTCATGAATAACAAATTCAACTTAATTTATTTAAGAGATGAAGTGGAAATTTTTCAAGGCACGAACAACAGTGATATTGTACCAAAATAATGTAAGTATTTATTATAATTAAAATTCTTCAACTTTAGGGAAACGGTCTTGAAAACCAAAAATGTTGTCCTAGTGCTCTTATATCTGATTAATCAGATGGTACCTTATATCGTCACAAATTTATGGATTTGTGATTGTTGGCTTTTCCATAGCCATGTTCTCTACCACTCTTTATCAGGACCTGATGGTTAGATTTTTCTTCCATATCCATATTTTCACCTATGTGGAAACCCAGTGATTAGTTTATTTGGGTAACCGTTACGTTTCATACTTTTGTTTTTAAAGATTGGTTTTGTTATTCCTTTTTACGATGTGGGTTTCTATTAAAGAAACTTTCGAGTAGTAAATCATTTATATCCCCGACGAATTTCGAGGGAAAAATTCATTTTAAGGGGGGTAGAATGTAACACCCCGAGATTTTATGAAAAATATTCTTTTTAATTTCATTAATGTCTTGTGTTGTACGCTACACCAAAAGGAGCTTGCACAACACGCATCCTTGACTTGCCTTTCATTACACGCAATCGCGACCTTCCTTGATAGCGTGTGTAGTACGCAATACCGAGTTTCACTAAACAACGATATGCTATTAAAATATTATTAAAACTAGCCGTTATGAATAGTAATAACCACTTTTTGAAATTTTGTAAATTTTATTTTTCAAAATTGACATCATTTTTGGATTCGGAATATCGAAATTAGCTTAGGGTGAAATTTTGGTAATTTTCGGAAAACTTTCCAATTTTGATGAATAGTGGAAATTACTAAATTTTAATTAAAAACAAAATTTTCAATCGAAATAATTAATAGTGATAAATTATTAATTTTAGTGGTTTTAAAGTATATTTAGAATATATTTTTACAATTTAATACAATGATGGTCATTGGATGTAATTTCACATTTAAACCACTTATAAACAAGTTTCAATCTTTTGATAGTTATTATCTCTTAAAAACACGCTATTTGTTTTGACGACGAGAATTATTTTTTAAATTAGGTAATGCAACTGATATGTTTTGAATTTGGTAAAATAGACATCATTTTTGTGTTCATAATATCAAATATAGCTTAGGCCTAATTTTTTGTTATTTTTCTGAAAACATTCAATTTTTGTTGAATAGTGAAACCACTAAGTGGTAGTTAAAAAAACTGAATTGTTCATAAAACTTAATTTTACCGCTTATGTGAGTCGAATTTCGAAAATACGAGAGACACGGTTAATATCAAGGACTAAAATGTGGTTCAATGATATGAAAATAATTTTTGGTGAATAGTTACTTTTTACTTTTTTTACCACGGTTAAAAGTAAATAGGGTAATTAAGGGTAAAGATGATATTATTATTACCCTAAAAAATATCCTAATTCTATTGGATAAGTGTAATTCGACCAAAAACAAACTTAGGAATAAAATATGACAATTTAGTCCCACTTGGATTAGATTAGGACATTTATTATTAATTTATTTAAAGAAGGGTTAAAATATTTAAAATCAATGTTTATTTACTAAAACATTTTTAATATGGGGTTATACATAAGATAAATTCAACTATAAATATTCATTAGAAATATAAGAAGATTTCCTACATAATGGTATTTTATTTGTAATTTTTAGATATTAAATAATTTAATTTATTTATGATACAACGATGATGCAGTAATTATCTTATTAATGAAATATTGACATAATTGATGTTATAAATACCCAAATAAATATAATTTGAGACTTTTAATGAATTAAACTAATTTTATAGGTTAATATGACATGTTAGTATTGATTTAATTAACTTTGTTCGAACTTATCATTCTGTTATGATTTTCACAAAAAGCAATTACTAAATAGTGTCAAAATTGACATAAAATAGTTTTTAAAACAAATATTATCTTATTAATTGTTATTTTATTCCAAAAAATCTAAGGTTCGGCAAAATGTCTTAGATAAGGTTATATATATTAATAATAAACAACTTGGGGTTTTTTTTGCTGCTTATAGTATGTTTATTAACATTATAGTATAAGAACACAAGAAGACATGGTAAAAGTACAATTATTTAACTTAATGTTAAATCTAAATGATAAGGTTAAAATAGGAACCTAAACTTGTATAAATTATATTGGATGAGATGATTTCGACCCATCTCCACCTTAGCTTATAAATATATCAATTTGGAGCTATTTACAACCGAACTGGACTTTATAATAAAATAATAGTTTTAGTTATTCCAAAGGTGCCCCTCTCCTCCCTTATAAAATGACACCTCCTCCCCCTCTTCCTCACACCATTTTGAGCCTTCAAGCTCGGACAACCCCTGCCAATTTCTCCTCTCCACTTCCATAGAGACATCCTAGAGGTCCTGGTCTTCTTAAAAGACCAATTTCAGTGCCCTAAACAAATGTCTCAAAGAAGCACTTCAAAGAAGAGGTAATGTCCGTTACCGATTCTTTCATATTTATTTCTTCTTCCACTTCTTCTTCTTTAGTTGTTTCATTATGAAGTAATAACATCAGTATCACTCATATACTGATATGTTATTATAAGTATAAAACAACCCTATTTCACCATCTATCCATCCTACGGAAAAAGAAATCACTGCGCGTGCGTACGTAAGGAATATCGTCTCCACGCCGTGGTGTAATCTATTTTCCACCACCACATTACTTGGATGGGTATAATGGTGTAAATAATGACTATATATGACTATTATAAAGTGATATGGATTATGAAATTGTATACATATACTCCAATACAATTCCACGATCATAGGAACGATATCATCACTCGTGCGTGCATACGGAATACTGTCTCCACGATGTGATGTGACTCGTTCTACATGATCTTCATTTGATAATGATTATATAAATGAATTGAATGAATTAATATGATATATATTACACTAATAACATTCTGGAAATCTGGTATCTATAACCTAAAGAAATTAATAAGAATTTATTCGACAAAACACGCATAAGAACAAAAAGTTATAAACACACGAATAACAAGTAGCAATGAAATATTACTACTAAGAAGCTAATAATATGACCATATATGATATCATAAAAATAAGTATGATTATGGAATAATTCAATAACATTATTTAAATCATTATACAGGAGTTACAGACACTTACAAAGCAAGTCGGACCTAAGGTAAAGGAAATATCACAATCTCATTTTTATCCGAGATTGTTTATACTTTGAAATTTACTGGGGTGTATTTTATCATCCACGTCCTTGTTTCCTCAATATGTAATATTATTTACATACACCTACAATTGTTTAAATCCAATTTTACCCTTCAGTGAGTTTTTAGTAAAATATATGAAAGGAATCTTTTTTCGTTTTTCGTACGAGGTACTTTTTCGACTTTTCCGACAAAAGTACGAGAAGAATGTTTTTTTATCTTATACGGCATGAATGGATTTTTAAAACATTATTTTCAAGAAGCATCCTTTACAATTTTTCAAGTTTATTTTTAATCAACTTATTTTAGTTTAATGTTGTATGACATGTTAAGAAAGGAAAAATGTTTTTTAAAGAAGAAAAGGATATTTTCCTCAAGAATGGAGTTCAAGCGTTTTATCAAAATTATTTTCCATCTATGAAAATAAAGGGTTCTGTTTCTATCCCTATTATTACATTGATTTGATTATGTTGTGATGGAATTATTTTTATGAATTCCTTTATCTTATATGAGTTGTATTATGATGTCACGATGTTTAAGATTCCCATTTTTATTACATGGGTTATGCAATGATGTATGATTTAAGATTTTGTGGCATACATAAGAATGGTATCATTATGAGATGGGTGGGACCTATATCTCCCTCCAATGCATTCGGTAAAGATTTTATATCTCATGAGATAGACATGGCTGGAACGGCAGGTTATACCTGTTTAGTGAAATAGGGCTGAAACGAGGGTGACTCGGTTCAGAAAGGGACTTTGTCCACTAAGATAGTCTTAGCAATGAGTCCTGACTAACAAGAAATGATTCTCTATGATTATGTGTGCATGACACAAAGTTTTATGTTTTATGTTATGATTATTGTGATTAAATTTCACTGCAATGAGTTATCCCAGGTTATGAAATTATGATCTCTTTTACAGGTTAAGATTTCCAAAAGTTATGTGCTTATGTATATGATGTGATTGATATTTCTTTTGTTTACCCTTACTGATCATTTGAGCTCACCCTTTAATGTTTACTTTTCCCCAGGATATAAAGAATGGTTTTAGGTATTAAAAAAAAGAAGATCATTATGGGAGATGTTGAAGATCTATCACCAGGATTAGAAGATTATATTCTGAGTTTCCAAAGACACTAAACTATTACGATCCTTGTGTGTGTGTTTTTGTTATGTACTAAGTATTCCGCAAATGTAATGTAATTTCAATGTACGTCAAGCTTCAGGTCTCTACACTAATCATCTATACTTCTGTACATAAGTTATACCTTGTGTGAGGTGAGCCTTTACCATCATGGTGATACATTTGTGCTATCCTTCTATGTAGAATTACCATTGTGATACTTACCTTTATGGTGTTACCTTCATGGTATTCATTCCATCATGGAATAATTGTGCTTTGGTAAAAGATTTGGGCCTTGTTTTTTCTCATGATTTAGATGGGTATACTTGCTAACCTAGGTATATGTATGGGAATACCCCTACTGAGGGTTGAATATTCTTTCCATGCTTTTTGGATTTTCCTTTTTGATTCCGGGAGACCTTAGTTTGTCTTAGGGTCACAACTAAGTATCGTTATACTACCCCTTACACCTTTTATGCCCGCACCACATTTTGTCTTGTGCAGACGACAGACAACGCTGATAGAGGTCGAGGTTACCTGTACCGGAGGTTGCTCGGATGTGGACCATAGATGAGACGATCCATAGAGACGACCTTTCAAGACTTGTACCTAACCTTATAGTAGGATCCTTAGTGGGTGTTCGTAAGAGATATTATTTAGTTTTACTTGTACAATCAAATTTTACTTGTAAATTTCAGCTGGACTTCTTTTCTAGCCCCTTTACTTACTATACCCACTTTTTTACTATATAGTTTACTTTGTTCTTGTATCCTACTGTGTGATTTTTATATGTGAGTTTTCAGGTTGAAAAGGGAAATTCCTTCTCAGATTTAGGGATATGCCTTTCCAATGCTAGTCTCCAGCCCATGGAATATGGAATGCGGGCTTGGGGTAGTCATGACATTGGCCCCTGGTTATAGGTCATGACAATCTATTATTATCCTTTTGATTCGAATCATCAAACACCTTGATCTCTTTCCTAGGGAGGTAATGGATTTGGATGTCAAAATACATTATCAACTCTAACATAATTCTCTTATTCTTCTTTAACTCATGATTTTTGAATATATATTTTAGAATTTTATGATCATTATATGTAAAGATCCTTTTCTCCATAATTATAATTCCTCATTATCTTTAATGAAAAAATAACCACATTTAAAAATAAATCATTTGTTGGGTAATTTTTCTAGTGAATCATCAGTTTTCATGAGTTATAGGGTATAATCATGTCAACCTACATAATAAAACATCACAATACATTATTGGATTCATCTATATAGATTACCAAGCCTTCTCCACTATAGTGTAATGTAGGGACATGTTCACTAGCCAAACGTTTCATCAGTTCCTTTAATGTTTCCTCAAATTCGTATGTCAAGAGGAATATGATGCCCTTCTGATTTATCACGGCCATAGGATTAGATATTCATGATAAATTCTGAATAGGCCATCGATAACTTCCGGTTAATCCACGAAGGTCCTAGATCTCAGTCACCATTGTTGTTCTAGGGCATAATTTAATAGCCTCTATCTTCAATGGATCAACTTATATACCATATCTTGAGATTATGTGTCCAAAAAATAAAAAAAAATTAACCAAAAATCACACATTGAAAAATTTAAATATATCATCTCCGTTATTACGGTCTTTAGTAAAATTATCAAGTGATCATCATGCCCTTCATTGCACATTGAATAGATAAAAATATCATCTATAGTGACTACTAAAAATATGTTGAGGTAAAATCTAAAGACTCTATTCATTAAATCCATTAAGATGGAAGGGGAGCTAATAAGAACAAAAGGCATAAATATATATTCATAGTGACCATAATATGTATGTAATATTGTCATAGTTATTTCCATTTTATTGACCCTTAGTGGGTGATTTCTAAAACAATGGCCAATCATTGAAATATAGTGAGATACACGTATTGGATCAAATGGGTCATCAATATGGGGAACATGATACATTTTCATTATTTAAATATTATTCATCATCTGATAATAAATGATGAGTTTAATTGAGCTACCCTTATTTAGTAACAAGAGAATGGGTGAAACCAACTAAGACACACATCGGCGAATGAACCCCTTAACAATGTTTTGTTAGAGATTAATCTTCAATTCATGCATATGAATATGATCCATTCTATATTGAGTCATTATATTAGCATCAAAACAGGTTTCTGTTCTATTGAGAAATAAATATCATGTTCTGATGGAAGACATGGAATCTCTTCTCGAAAGCCATCCAAAAATTCCGGAACAATAGGCATATCATCGATGATCATATTCTAGCTAACCATTTGAGATAAACACAGATTTTTAATTAAAATTAATACTCATACAAAGTCTTTAATCTCCATAGGATTTTCATAATCATATTCACATTGATGGATGATCATAAGAGTGTCTAAATTGTCAAATGAAACATCCCTTCATTGACCATTGATGTGGGATTTATGTAGAGAAATCCAATACATGTATAAGATTACATAATATTCATCAAAAGGATGAATTACATGATTTTCCTGGAGAACATTCCCCCAAACATCAACTATAGTGAAATCATAGACATTAGATTTAATCATCATATCATTAGGGGATTTCACTGCTAATTTCACATCTAATAATTTTGGTGTAATCATAACACCCATATAAAATTAAATAGATATGAATGAGGTGGTAGATCCATAATCCAATATGACATTAGCAGTTAGAGAGGTTATTATAAGTGTACCTTTGATCACATTGTTATCACACCCCTCATAAGAAATGTGATTGCATGAGATTTCCCCTTTTCAATCAGATTAATATGTTGTTGGCCTCAATCAACATCACTAGCTCATGGTTTTGGAAAGTGGTCATCATAATGTGCATTCTCCTCACACATGTAGAACCGAATAATTTGAGGTTCAATCCATGTATTTTTCTCTCCAATTTAAATGTTAGCTAACTTATTCACATCACATGGTCATTCAAATGCCTGACTTCCTTCCCCTCAACACTGAAAAGATTTTTTATACCTCAAAATGTAATGTACATCATGCTTCTTCCCACACTTATGGATTAATGGAATGATAATATTTTCTTCTTCATGGATTGTATATTTCCCATTAAACTAAATCTTTCTCTTATTTTCAAAATCACGATATTGATTCATGAATTCAAAATACATTTCAACCATGATTTCACAATGCAAAATCTATTCATAGATACTACAGTCTCTTTTGCTCTAGTCCGTTTTAATACTTTGATTTAATCTAATGAAGAACCTTTCAACAATAATATTTTCCTAGACGATAATTTCTAAACCATATCTTGAAATACTAATGAAATTATCCTCATATGCTCTAATAGATTTATCCTCCCATTTTATTTAACACAAGGAACTCCATCTCCATCATGGAATAAAGAATTCTTGAAATGTACATACTAAATAATAATATCTTAGACTCATCACAATCCATGGATTCAATATCATCTTGGTATCTCATATACTTTATTACATTCCACACCTGATCTTGATCTCGTAATCGTCATTAAATTTAGAGAATGAATTTACCTTGATATAAATATTAGAGAGAGGTGAATTTATTTTTTTTCGTACGGACCAATTTTTCTACAACATGTGGATCAGAAGACCATATGAAATAAGGTGGATGTTTCCTAATGATTAAATAAAAATAATTTTGGTCCCTCCTTTTCTCATTTGGTAGTCCACCAGGATTCATAACTTGATAATGATGTGTGATCATAGAAGTAATATTTTTCATTATAGATCCTATACAATACAGTTATTCAGGAGGAAAACAATTGAATTGTCTATCGTAATAACCATTATCATGGTACCATTAGGATCCAACCATTGAATTAAAAACATAGAGTATGAAATAATTATCTTAATGATGAACCACATAATCATGAAAATCGCTTATAGGATGTCTAACTTATTAAAACATCCATAATCAATTATACCTTATGATTATCCAAGGTTATTAATAGAAAAAATATATTTAAATACTTTATAAGGGATAATGAAGTGTTTTTTTATTCGGAAAGCATATAACATGGGAGTGTCTAACCAGGTGTGTTGTAAGTCATACTATTTTGTACCAATTTACCCCTTGTTAGGCCCAAAACTTCTTGTGAGAGGTGTTACCCTTAAATATATATGTTCTATAACAACACTAACATTTACTATCTAGAAAGGGATGTGATTCTAGTGAACCTACCACTCAATACTTTATCAAAATATTAGGTCATTTTCTTATATCATTATATATCCTTATATTTATTCTCAGACATGTCATTAGGGTTCTCAATACATTTTTCTCATCCTAGATTCCAATGGTTAACAAAAACCATTTCTCCAGTACCAAATAAAATGAACAAATAATGACATACATTGCCATTATATATGTTTTTTGAAATATATAATATATTAACAAAAAACAAACACCCAAAGACTATACTAATCTATTTCCATTAGACACAAGAAAACATAAAAATGAAAATTAAGCGATCTACATTATCTCCTTATAGGATCTTGTTGGAATGAAACATTCATAGACACATCAAACGAAATACATATATTTATAACATGGGGAAAGAAATAAAAAGGGGAGAGGTCAAATTATTATTAAGGGTGAACAAGAGAGACATGTTAGCATAATCATGAGCATAACGTTAAGATGAAATGATTGTGAATGTAAACGATCACACCATGAATATAAATGACAATATATATGAATATATATAAATCAAGTAAGTTCATATGAAATGAATAAAAGGGAAATAATGAACAAAACCCATGAAATCATAACATTTTAATATATCATGGAATTATGATAGTAAGATAAGAATATAATAATATTTCCATAGTAGCAAAAGGATCAATGAAATGAACATCATGATAGTCAGGGTTCACTCCACATAACTACTTTATAGTCATGGTCCACACCCATGACCGTATTAGTAGCATGCTTCCACACCTCATACCATCTTGGTTGTCATGGTTCACTACCAAGAGTAGCTTAGATGTCAATAATCACTCCCAATACCACCTTCCCTTATCCCATGAGATATAAAACATTTACCAATTCATTGGAAAAATATATAGATCCCACCCATCTCAAAAATAAATCATGCAAACATTAACACAACATAATTAAATATAATATCATAACACACGTTTTGTAATGGGTATTGTTAACTTGTTATCATATAATAACAAATGAAAATATATATGTTTCATAATCATTTCATAATAAAAATAACCTGGGAAAAGAAGTGGGTGTCGGAATCATAAAACTCATTAAAGAGAAAGAGGTCCTAGAGACACCATTCCATAAAACCATAATCCAATTAGTTAAATAATATGAATAGAAACATTGAATAATTTCCCCACAATTTAATAATTGAAACTATTGTATTTATCATATATGGGGAATTATTTTTAATTAAATTTTAAATTCATTTCTTAAGGAAAATATGATATCTTTTCTGAAAAAATACTTTTTATAAAATAAAACATTTTGAAAATAATTTTTACTGAAAAGAGATTTGAAAAAAAATCTGGGAAGGTTTGAAAACAATAAAAAAATTAAATAATTTTCCATGAAAATTATCTTCATTGATTGTTTAAAAACAATTTTTGAAAAATTTCAAAACACATAGTTATTAAATATAATAGGTTACTAACCAAAGAGAGAAAAAATCATATTTTTATTATATACATAATCATAAGTTTCAAGGAGTGGACCAAAATGGTAGTACGATATTAGGATATCTTTAATAAATAGAGGACATGTTAAATCATGTTTTTATTGAGATATGGATCATAATATTTTATTAATGGATGCATAAACAAAAACAATGTCTAAAATGGATTATATTGTCTAAATAATATCTTATAACTTGGTAACATAGTTTAATAACCTCCAAGTACATATAAGAAATTTTATGATGCATGGAAACTCGTGAATCACTATAGATTAATGATAAAACATGTAATATTTTGGAATATACACCTCTAACAAGATTTTTGGTGTATAAAAAAACATATTTCTGAAAGAAGTAAAACTGAAACAAATCTTAATTAATGATTTGATATCTTTTGAAACATAAATCCAATGAAATAAAGATAATAAAATTGATATGTTAATATCCATATGTTTATGCACATGAAACATAGAATACAATCATGGAATATACATACACCACACAAAATGAATGAGTTAAATTTTTTGCATCTATCTCTCAAAAATAAAAAATGGGATGAAATCACCATACCCTATTTTTGACTCTCCTAGTACACATAAAATCTGAATGTCTAATAAATTTGAGTTTATTATAAATTATCTAAACAATAATATTATTATATCTACTTACATATACTGTTTGAATATATCCTTATATGTCCTACATTTTAAACATCATATGGTATGGTTTTATTTCTGATAATATTCGCTTTGTTCTTCACTTGTGTCTTGATTTGTTATAGAATTGGTCCTTATATTTATATAATGATTCTCAGAATGTTTATAATTATATAAATATCATTTTAATATAATATATTTTTATTATAACAATCTATATAATGTAAATGTATGAAATGGAATACACTGTTTATGGAGATGGTATGTTGTACATATGCATGAATGTTGTTACTATTTTTTATTGTTATATTAGAAAACATAAGGAAATGAAATATAATATTATATGTATATAATATCATTAAAGTGTAATTAAAAGTTGATATATATCATATATGTACAATAAACCCAAAATTAATACATTCTATGTAATTTGTGATTGGATCACATCAATTTGAAGGGGAAATAGTCCAAATTATTTCAAATAAAATTATCATATTTATATATTATGGAAATTAAAAAAGTAATGTTTCATAAAGATAATACATAATATTAAATATATAATAAATATAACTAATTAAATATATAAATATATTTATCATTATAATTTACACCATGATTGATGGTAAAAGAGAAATGAAAAATCAACATTTACTAAGGGTTTATTATTACATAAAGTAAGTAAAAAAAACTGAAAAAACAAAATAATAGAAGTTTAAATACTAAATAATGGCCATAAAATAGGTGTTTGAAATTTCTATAGGTCATTTTGGTAATTAAAATTAAATATTAGTACTTTATGAGAATATTTTTTCTGTTAACCGGTGTAATTAATTTTAATCTGTTACACTAAACATTTTGGACACCAAATTTTTTAATTTATAAGACAATATTAATTACGATGATTCATAATATGCAATCCAATTTTCCAAATTCCAGTCATAGGATTGGAAAAAATTAATTTTAATTAATCCCACAATCGGGTCAATAAAGGAGGTTTTTAAAGTAAAATGATCAAAGGTTTGCTAAGTAATTTTTATCCAATTTCACTTTTAAATTGGTTAATATTACCTAAAATTGATTACATGGTAAACCATTAATCTAATTAATCAAATAAATATAATTAAAATAAAATTTATCCAAATAAATAGATTATATGAAAAAACGGTTTGGAAATAAAATCTGGTATTTTTCAATGTTCATGAAAATATGATGTTTCTGAAAAAAAATTAAAAAAAATTCACACTATGATAATTTCATCATTATAAGTTAAAAAATCAAGTCTATTTTAAAAAATTATTTATTTAACATAGACTATATTTATTTTAACTTTTTTCAAAGAAGGACATTATAAGGGGTTCATTTGAGAAAACATCATTTTTAAATATAAATTGTAATTAGAAAAATCATAACTTTCATTATCATTGTGATTTCTTTATATATAAAATTTTATAAAATAATTGTAAAGTAGATATTAACATTCATTTATGATGATTAATGTCTAGGTTATATTTATATAATTTAAATAATTATAAAATTAAAATGAAGTATAATAGTAACATTGATGTTTCTTGTAATACAATCCTAGTCAGTGTTTCTTCTAGCATATGACACATAAATGTTCCATGTAGCTTATTCCTATAGTGTCTTCCATGAAACATACTCCATTTTACAGATGTATGTAATGTAGAAAAAGTATATACCTTATGAATGGAATTTTTTACATAGTGAACTATATGATATAAATGAAAATTTAATTTATTCGAAAAAGGTTAAATAAAAACAAAGGGTGTTAAAATTATTCCAAAAACATATTTATGAAATGTTGAATTTAATTATCTCATAAGTGAAAAATAATTTTTATAAAATATAAAACTTTTCTAAATATATTATAAATTATTTTATTAATATTCAGATAATTTTGTTTAAGGAATTTTAAACGAGGATTACCGTTTTAACAAATGGCTTAAAAATATAAACTTTTTATTTTTTCCTAACAATGTACTTATTCACTTCATATACAACAACTGAATGGATTTTTTTAGAATACAACTATTAAAGAGAATTTCTTATATTTATTATTACTCATAGATTTGGGTCTTCATTTCCATGTTACACTGAAACATTTCAAATAAACTTTTTTTCTAATAATTCGGAAATTATTAGTTTTTATACGGTAATTTAAACATTAAAATTGTACTTGTCACAAGAATGTTTTAACAACATTTTATGATATTTAAATTAATCAAATATAACAACCCATTAATTATTAATATGGGATATATTTTAATAATGAAAACCTAATTCATTTTGTAGATGGGATATGAATGTTTGAATTTGGATAATATTTGTAATTTTTATTCATACTTCAATATAGACATTTATTAATATGGAATATTTTTTATGAGTGAAACTGGTCATTTAATATATAAGAAATGAATTAAATTTATAATGTGTTATGTGGTTCATTATATTATATATCCCCTGAATACATCACAAGGACTCGTGAGAAATGATTTTTGGATAGAAATATTTAAATTGGTTTTGGGTGTATACTGACTATTTCATCAAAATGTCTTTTGGAAATTCATAAATATTAATTTTCAGATATATTCCACTAGGAATTAGATCATTTAGAAATAAATAGATATTTTCTATGTGAATATTTTTTTAAATATCTATGTATATGTTTAAATTTCATTTTATTATTTATATGCCATATTTTGATCATCAAATTCTCCTACCATATTATTTTCCATGCATAATTTATTAATTAAATTTCATGTGTTTGTAGTATTTACAATAAATTAGTTATTATTACATATTTAATAATGTTATATTTTGAACAACGTACTCCTTTATGAGTTTTTTATCTATCCTTTTATTTATTTTCCATTCCCCGTATTATGATGAATAACCAATTTAATTAATTTAAATTATTCTAAATCATTTCACTCACTATGTTTTTTAATGATTTCAAATATAATAATATATTCAATAATGAAACATTCTTACCAAGATTTATAAAATATTTGGTCCTCCATGAAGTGATTCTCTATATGTTTTAAAAATATAATCAATATACCCCTTCCAAAAGCATACTATGATCAGGGACATTATAGTTTGAATTAGTGAATTTTTATCATAAAAGATGGTAAATAGATTTAGGAAAACATCGGTAAGGTAATATAACCCTATGATGGACATTGTGGATATGTATTTGTTTAGTAAGATTCCCTAAAATGTTGGTAATGTATATAACAAGAGGCTTCTTGAATAAAACCCCATCTAGATACTATTTGTTCATGAGTTTTTAAAGTACTTGCATCTTGGATTAATAATCATTAAATGTGATAGTCTAGAGTAACTAAGTAATTTTTCTTGTGCATAGTGATTACTCCCCTACTGCACACCTGATGTGGTACTCTTTTTCTATATTATTGGTTTAATTCATATTTTTTCTTATGATGATCATTGATAAATTAAGGATTAAATCCTATGGAAAACTATGATATACCATATTGATATGGGGTAAACCTAATGCATATTGGGATTATAATTATATGGTGATTCATTTATTTAAATGTACTTATACTCTATTATATATTTTATGTGATGTGATTTTATCATTCTTATAGATATTCTAGGATAAATTTGGGTTAAAAGCACATTTTTAATGTATGTGTGCTAGTGAATGTGTATTGGAGGAACGATAATTTAATATATTATGGATTTAAGTCAAAAGATATTGATAAATTTTTTTATATTTATGTAATAATTGATAATAGTCAATTATTTTTATATTATTATCTGATAAAAATATGTTGCATAGACAATTCTGGGTGTTAAAAGGTGATTTAATGATTAATTCTAATGTTATGAATGAAAATTACATTTTTATTATTGTTATAAAAGTTATATTTAAAATGAAAATCAGCATACATGGGGATAACCAATCACATCCAGAATAGTCATGTGTCCTTAAATGAACACCAAAGTAAAAAAGGTGCATCACAAACCACTAGACTATGTGATTTCATTGACATTAGAAAATTTTATTAACATAGATGGTAACACCACATGAATTTAAAATATTTTTATATCATAATAAATTTAATTTTGTTTCTATGAATCATTATATGAAACACTAATCCGCCGTATGCTAATCACAATACCAAATCCCATCGATAACATATAACACGCACAAGGCCAAACAAAGAAGTGTTTATAAAATCACGATTCATTATTATATATTTATTTTTACCATATATATTAGATAATTTCATTTTACATGAATCAAATAAATTTTAGATACACATTATAAAACTAATACAGGTTTGAAAATACAATACTGCATTTTAGTAATGGCATTTTGTAAGCATTTTAATGGAGAACCTATTTTAAAACTAAATATTTAATATTTTTAATATTTTATAAAAATATACATAATTTCTAAATTAATAATGAAAAAATTATATTATGAAATTTTTTTAATGTTTATGTGATGTTTCACTTTTTGATGAATAGTCAAGAAAAAAACATTATAGTTAAATAATTCCTATTCATTTAAATAATTACTAATATAAAATTATATTTTATTTTGGTTTTTATTTAAATATATATCAACAATACATAAATTAACAAAATTTAGGTGAATGTAATAAATTTTTTATTTAATTTAGATATAAAAACATAATGAATTTTTCATCATTTTAACATTAAAAACATGCTTTCTATCCACATGTACTTGTTAAATATTTAATTTTATTTTCCCACTTATATAAATTAAATTTGAAAAATTAGATATAAATAGTATGAATAATTATAATTTTTATAGTAAAAATGAATAAAATTTGTTTTATAAAAAATATTTGTTAATGTAATTGAAATTAATTACAATGATTAAGGTAAAAATTACATTACTTAGAGGATAAATATTATTCATATGGTGTAAAAATAACAAGATAGTTGATTTAAATCCATTTTATTCCCTTGAATCAACCATATTAACTATTTGATGAATTTTATTATTTATTATTGTATTATTCAATGAATTTGGCATATATGATAGGTTAGGTATGTAAAATGTCGAAATAAAATAACCTTCATTAACTTCATCATTTATAAAGCAATGACATATTTAAAAACTATCATATTTATAGTTATAAATATCCTTGTGAAATACAAATGTATGATTTTTATCATAATAATATATCATTAAGTTTTAAATACTAATTACTCTCTTGAAATTCATAAGAAATGATAATGAAATTATTATTTAGTGGATGTTTTAGAAACCATGTCATGACCCATCCTCGGGACCCGTGTCGTGACTACAACAAGCACACCTTCCATAGGCGATGGGCTAGCGACTAGCACCAAAGGCGTAAATCCCGATATAATGGAAGGCATTGCCTTTATGTAAGAAAACAAACACCACAGAGTCTGCAAGAAGAAGTAAACACTAAGTAAACTGAGTATAAAAGTAAGTGCTTGAAAGTAAATGGGGAATTTTTTTTAAGAATCAATAACATATGGAATTGACAAAAAGATATTCATCATACTTCTACCCCAGAATCAGGTTCCGTCAGAAAATGCATACACGTAAAATCCCAAAGAAAATAAGAAAAAAATTTCCTTTAAATTTACGGGTCTTTACATTACACCCACATCAGGTCTTTACGTCCCCATAATGATAGATCACAAACTAGGGAAACAAATGAGGGTATTTAGCACGCATTTGAGTCTCCCACACCAATGTGCTCTTCTAGAGGCTCCCGTGATGCCAGTGATGAGTTGTTAAAAAATGTGGATTAAGAATTAATTGAAACATGTTGTGTAACAATTTTTCACTTATAAGAGGTTAAATCCCATGTGAGGGAGTTTGGGTGGGACCCACTAAAATCCTAACTCTTGGTGGGATATTAGTGAGGTGGGGCCCACATGAGCCCCACATTTTCAATTTCTCTAACCCCTCTAAACCTCCCATGTTTTAAATGTTCTATCTACCCTCTTCATCATTAATTAATACCATATAAACTCACCATTAATTTAGACAATTCAAGACTAATAAATTAAGTGAGTTTAGGTTTTGAAATTTTAAATTTTTTGGCAAAGGTAATAAATTAAGGCAAAGGCCTTATTTTATTTTGGATTCTTCATTGTGTTGAGAGAGGGAGAGTTCTACACTTTGAAGAACTTCATCTTCCTCCTTGAAGAATGTGAATAATGCTGACACATTGTTCCATCTTCCCGCGTCAAAGAAAAGGGGATACCACTTCTTTCTCGGACGTTCTCTGTCGATGTATAGGGAGCCTCACCCCACGAAGTCGTCTTCCGCGACACAAGCTTCCGCGATTCTCTTTGAGGTAGGGATTGTTTTTTCGATCAAGTATTATTTCAACATTCATCATTTTAAATTGGTTGTCTGTTATCAATTTAACGGGAGGAGGTCGGACCGCACACACATGGCCGATCCTCCTCCCCTTTGTTGTTGATCACCATCGTGGTTTGGAAGGGAGGCGGCATGGTGCAAAGGCACCGTGTAGTAACGAGGAAAACTGTGGCGAAGGACCGCGACACCGTCGCACCGCGCTGGTGAAGCCTAAGGAAGCCGCGACCAAGAGCGGGCTGTGGCAGAGGGGCATGGTGTGGTGCCGGAACACCATGGAGGGACGCGGCCGGGGCGGGCTACGGCAGTGCAGAGAAGGGCCGCCATATTTCAACGGCCACCAACGCATTGGAAGGCGGGACCCGCGGGGGTCTCATGGTGGCACACTGGCCTGCCAACATCGACGGCTGTTCGGGAAGTCCAGGGGTTGTAAGACCCAGCGGCGGAGAGGTGGGGGGCCTACATGTGGGGCCCGCCATTTCAAAATGAGGCGGCAGCCCCCGCCCTTCCGGATCCACTCAGCATGTGGGAGACCGCACAGGGTCGGACTGCCCATGCCGGGTCGGGCCCCGCGCTGGGCCGGGCTGCACCGGCCGGGCAGGGCCGTGACTGCCGGGCCGCGCCGCGCCAGCCAGGCCGGTCTGCGCTAAACCGGGCCGGACCTAGACCCGGGTAGGGTCGCCCGGTTTAGGACGACCCAGGGGGTATTGGTCCAAGTAGGATTGGGCCCAAACCCCCTATTGTCGGACAGATCCATTCAAACGCCCATAACATGGGCTACGAATCTCCGAATGACGCACCATCAGTCACGTAGCGATCCTTGGATTGATATGGTTGTTTTGGCATATTATGCTCAAGGTTTCAAAGAACTTTGAAGTATGACCGGGTTGGATCGAACATGAATCCAACCGGGCCCTCGGTAATAAAACACTTATAACATAAGGATCGTACATCCGATTGACGTGTCGTCGACTATGTTGGATTCCTCTTGATGAGACGGATCTTTTGGAATACTTCACTAGAGGTTTGGACACAGTGGGAGTATGCCCGCATCAGAATGTACCCGAAATCTAACCGGGCCCCTGGAACAGAAATGCTAATAACTCACAGAATGGGCGTCCGATTGACATGACGTCTTTTGCGTTGAGACCCCTTTGATGAGGTGGTCCTTTGAGATACTTCTATGTGAGACTTCGTGATATTTGGAAGTAACGACCAGTAGATCATGGAGCAGACCCTCCTGGAGACGTGCATACGGAGTGTGGAGACCTATTAGCTGTAGACCTGACGAATGCTTCACCAATTCGACTCGGAGTGATTCTATTATCCCAGTGGACGGAGCGCCCGATATTTGGCGGCATACCCACGGCATACGGAGTGCCTGGTAGTTGGCAGCAGTCTCACGGTACTCTATATGAGGAGTACCTCTGTAGGCTATTAGGGGGAGCACCCGGTATTTAGCGGCAGACCCACAGCGGCCAGAGCGCCCGGTATTTGGCAGCATACCCACGGTACTCGATAGGAGGAGTACCTCAACAGTCTAAGGTTAGTGAGTAGCATCTCAGAGTCATGACAGGGCTACTGTACTCAACATAGGAGGAGTTCTCCAGTAGTTTTGGTTTCGATAATGAAAATCGTGGTTTGACCCAAGTCAATGACCTTTTTGTTTTCCTCAGGATTAAGATGGGTTACTTGATAACTTAGTAATATGTCTGGGCATATACCTAAGTAAAGGTTATCTGTTGAGATCAATTTTGTGGTTTATCCTTATTGGTTTTAGTGAGACCTTGAGGGTCTCGGGGTCCCTACTGAGTATCATTATACTCACCCCTATACGGGCAATGCCCACACCTCGTTGTGTTTGATGTTGACGACGAACAGCACTGACCGAGGTAGAGTGTTGGAGGACTGGACGGTACCCATAGGTGGATACTCGGCGTGACAGTGCACGGAGCGGACCGATTGACGTGGAGTGATGTGGAGGACATCTATACCTATACCTCAGGTAGGAACCCGGAGGACGATCCAGGAGCTGCTTCCATCTTCCAACTATTAGTTTTCCCTTTGTAATTTCATTCAGTTATAGCTGTACCTTTTTGTTGGGCTTGTTTTCTGGCCCCTTTGTACTTTCGACACACTTGTTTTACTGCTTTACTTAGTGTTTTAGTCTGCTTGTACTTTGGTTTTTTGTCTTTTTTTCGTTTTATAAAGGTAATGTCTTCCCAGTTATTGGGATTTATGCCTTTGGTGCTAGTTGCCAGCCCCTGGCCTATGGAAGGCAGGCTTTGGGTAGTTACGACACGTGCCCCAGTGGACGGGTCGTGACAAAACAAATGATTGTAAAAATATTACAAGTGAATAAAATTGAATACATTATTTTATTAGATAATTTTTTGGTATTATATTTAATTTTAAAAAGAATATAACTTAAATTTTTTTATTTCCATCATTGTCACGACACTATAAAATTTAAATTAAATAACTAATGTCAAAATTGCTATAATGTTAATTTTATAATAAAAAGTGTTTTATTAAAATATTTAAGATTATTAAAAAAACAATATTCTACAAATTTATTTTTCAATTTTAAGATATGTTAAATATGGTTCAATAGTTGAAAATTATTCTATAATAATTACTATATTGTCTATTAAATAGTAAAAACACTTTTACCATAGTTATGGTTTAATAAGTGTTGATTCATGTTAGTTACTCATGTTTTATAAATAATTTCAAACACATATAGGGTTATTATTTTAAAAATTAGATATCATATTTTTAATTTATTATATCATTATTTTGTAATAAATTCTCCTTTAATTTCGTCTTATGGTAAATTAGATAGGATATAAAACTATTTACCCTGACAAAAAATGTTAACAGTGGAAAAACAAAGATGTTACGGAAAAAAATAGGAAAAACATATTTATATATGTTGAATGTTATTAAAAAAAATATCACTTAGTAAATTATTTTTTATTTTTTAGGACCATGATTATGGGAGACCACCTAATATTGTTTTGATTTTATATTTACAAGAATACAACTCCCCATCCACTATAAAAAATGAATCACAACTACAAATTATTCACCACACTATATCCATTTTTCACATCAAAAAACAACACAAATAATATCCTAACATCCCTGAAATCATTCCACAATTCTATAACTGGGAGGAAATCATAAAAAGTATTCTATTGATATAAACCAAAACGAGTAACCCGGCCAAGATGTATCTTTTTTCATCGATAACTATTGTTTTATTTATTTATCCATAATTAAATTATTATTATATCATTAATATATAATAAAATAAGTATCCTCAATAAAACAGTGTTAATTTATGTCATGTTTACAAACAGAACTAACACACACTACCATCAAATGGGATACAAAATAATCATTCATCTGTACGTCGAACTACTCCCTTCGGAACTGATCTAATCTATTTCTGAATTACTACCCTTTAGGATTGAATTAATTATTTATTTATAATATTAATATTTTATATTTTATATTTATAATTTATTTATTATTATATAAATTTTACATAACACATATCTCTATGCCTTCCGTTTTGTGGGAATACGATTACATCATTTGTGGACGTGTTTACGACTGCCTCCACAAAGCAATGTGATTCTTTTATAGTTTAGAAGCAATGTGTTAATGTATTTGAGATATATATATCATGAGAATTTTACTGGAATTATGATATACATATATAAATTTCTCAAATAATTTCTAAATAGTAAATGAAAATGGCTTCAGTGTTCATGTTGACAAGGGATGATTAAGAACAACATTATGTTATTTAGCAATGTGATGTTATGATTATTTTGGAAATTAAGTTACTAGCTTTATAATGTTTTGGATAATATTATTTTGGAAGGTTCATAAGGTTATCTATTTCCAAAATGATTTATGATGAACATTTGAGAAGGTTTTAGAGTGTAATTTAATACATTACTATATAATGCAACCTATAATAAGAAATGAATAAGAAATAGTTAAATTCTAATCCAAAGGATGATATTTTCATTAGGAAATAGAAAAGATTCATATAATTTTATATAGATATATTCTTAAAAAGTGAGATCATTACACAAACATATTAAAATGATCATTAAATAAAAATATTATCCAATTACATTCATACCAGAGGAATGAAAATGTCCTTTTGTTCTTCATAATTTTTTTTCTTTTCATAACCTTACCAAAATACTATTCATATAAATTTCTATGGACAATGATTATATTTGACTATGATTTTGTTACATGTCTATGATTTCATATACCATCTATGTTATCTTAATTTTGATACAATTAATGTGACATTCATACTTCTTTATCCCTATTATTAAGAGTTTATTTTTTATCTCTTTTATGATATGGGGTTTTCAACAATGGAATTTTCAAATATTGAACCCCAGATTATGGTGATCATGTTTGGATTAATATTATTAAATTTTTTTAAGATGTAGAGAATTTAAAAAAAAAATAAAGTAAAATATTTACTTTTTTGAATAAGTTTAATTTTGGTCCTAACATACATTATATGAAACATTCTGTTGGACTGCGATTCACAAAATACCATGTTCCTTCGATAGCATATAGGACACAAAAGATCCATATTACAAGTGTACATTTTATCTGGATACATTATCATAAATTTCAAAATATATGTTATATTCAATGAAATTTTTTTACATTATTCCAAGAATTATTATTCATATAGGATTAGAACAAATTGATTTTTACACATAAAAAGTTGTATTATTCTAAAGGCTTTTTTGTAATCTTTATTTGGCGAAACAATGTTAAACCTATATTATGTACCCTTTATTTGTATCATTTTCCAAATTAATATTCAATTTTCATTTTAAATTTTAAATTTATATTCGTGTTATTTTTCTGTATATGTTTATGAAGAATCATTTCATGATGAATAAAACAAAATAATGCATTTCTATTGATAACTCCCTTTTCATTTAAATAATTATTAATGAAAACATATATTTCAAATTTTTTATAAAGCCAAAATAAATCATATATACATATATTAATCCAATTTATTTATTTTTAATCATTTTTAAATTTATTTTAAAAAAACCATAATGATAATTTGGAAAATTTCACTTTAAAACTCAAATTCTCTCCACATCAGCATGATTAGCTTTAAATTTAATTTTAAAAAAAAATTTAATTGAATTACAAAAAATAGATATTGATATTTGGAATAAATATAATATTTATTTAATTATAACCTCAACGTATTTTTTGATCAAAAATATTTTTGAATGTAAATACATCTGATTAGATCGCTTATGGTAAAAATTATTTTTCGTAGTTGTAAGTAATTTATATTAAGGGTAATAATGACATAGAAAATTATCCCAAATCAATTAGATTCACATATTTCGATTATAACCCCTACTAATTTTTTAATGTGTTTTTGTGTTATGATTCCATGATTGTGAGAATACAATTAGTAGTGTAAGTAAAAATGAAAAATGGATCCTTCCATACCAGTAAAATGAATAATATCTTGAGATATGTAAAAAATATCATATATTTTATTAAAAATATCATTAAATAGATAAATCAGTTATTTTTATCATTAAATTTTCTTATAACTTTTTTGAAATTAATTATTTACATAATATTCCAAATTAAGATGATTGTAGTGATATTTTATTTAATAATTAAATATCATAAATGATAAAAAAATAAAAGTGATGAAAACTGAATGAATTAATTTTTTCAATAAATTTTTTATATTTATAGGCAATTTTCAATATCTTTTAAACTAAAATATTTTAATTCCATCGTTTTTGGATATTTTGAAACATAAATTAATAAATAATGTCAAAAATGAAAATTATGTTATTTTATAACAAATTATTCTTCATTAAAATATTAAAAATAACATAAAACCATATATTATAACTATATATTTCAAACTTTAATAAATTTATAATTTATTCCACTAATGTACGAATTAGTCTGTTATAATTAATATATTTACAATTAAATATTAATGACTCTTTTTGTGTGGTCACAGTTTATGCAGTGTTGTTGCATGTTTCTTGTAGTTGTTTTAAAATATATTCCCAACACAAAATAATTTTTTTTGTAAATTCAATTTATTATTTATAATTAATTCAGTAAAAATATTATTATAAATCTCTCTTTAATTCATTCTTAATGGTTATGTAACATTGTGTAGAAAACTAGTTACCTTTGTAAATATTAATATAGAAAATGTGGTGAATAATATATTTTAAGGAAACAAATGATAAAAAATAACTTATTTTTTTATGATGATGTTTTATATAAACAAAAAATTAAATTTACAATGTTATTTTTCAATTTTTTATCACATAATTTAAGTGAGGCCTCCCAATAGTGTTTACATTCATATATTTACAACAATGTAACTCCCCATCAACAATAAAAAGTCACTCACTCTGCCAACATATCGACATATTATAAGACATTTGACTCATCCAAAACCAACCCAAATAATCATTAAACATATGCATCATCATCCTAGATCCCTCAATTTAGTGATAAATCCATCCAAATATGTATTCGTGTATACAATTGACTACCACCTTGTGAACCAATGATAATCAATCTTTTATTACGAACATTATAGATTGGTAATATTGATGAATAGAGAAATATTATTTGAAATATATGATATTCCTAATTTATTTATTCTTATTTAATTTTTTAGTAATACATAATTCCCTTATTAAAAATTTTGTGAACATGATATCTTCGTTTTTGGACATGTCTACTATCGCATTCTCAATGTCGCTATTTGTTCACGCATTAGATGGAATGTATTAAGGATAGAAATAAAACAAATATTTTATATTTATAACATTAATATGATTATTTAATAATGATATATGAAAATAAATATATCACATGCTTTGTAAATGCGATAAAAAACTTGAAGCAGTGTTCTTGCCTATCTACAACCTATCATCTCAATGAACTGTGCATCCAATTTCCTGAAATCAAATTGAATGGAATAATATAAATACATATATAATAGAGATTTATTATATTTATATAATTTTTTAAACTAGTTATATTATTAGTTAATTTTCTAATTAAGATTATAATATATAAAATGTCAACATATAATCGAAAAACTGTGCAATTAACACCTAGAATGATGAAAATGATGAATGATTATTAATGAAAGGCTTATAATATGTTATAAAAGAAAATTATATGATTTCATAGATATTAATATGGTTATATTGTAAGTTAATAACATTATAAAAATCATTTTAAATGATTTTATATTTTTTTTAACCAAATGCAAGAGTAAGGTAAGGGATTTTATCTCAGTCTTTAAATCTATGGGATAAATTTCATATTCACCACTTCATTATTTTGTGTGGTGTATTGTCATGAACCGTCCTCGGGGCCCATTCTATGACTACCCAAAGCCCGCCTTCCACAGGCCAGGGGCTGGCGTCTAGCACCAAAGGCGTAGATCCCGATATCTGGTAAGGCATTTCCTTTATAAAACATAAACACATCCTACCAGAGTACAATAGGATGTAATACACAAAGTAAAAAAAAGAATGTGATGAAATTTAAATGGGCCAGAATACAAAACCAACTGAGAAGTACAGCTACAACTGAACGAAAGTACAACAGAAAAGACAAACAGCTGGAAGATAGAAGCAGATCATGGGTCGTCCACCTCAGATCCTACCTGAAGGGTTTGTACATATAGCCTCCTCAATGCTCTTGTCCGCCAACCTCCTCTGTGCACCATCTCATCATGAAGTGTACCTCTGGATATTGAATCGTCATGAGGTCCACCTCCAGGTACCGTTTAATCATCACACACTCGATCTCTATTAGCATTGTCTGTCGTCTGCATCCAACACATCGAGATGCGGGCTTATCCCATGCAGGGGTGAGTATAGCGATACTCAGTAGCGACCCTGAGACCCTTAAGGTATCACTTAATACAACAAGTATAACCACATATTAAGATCTCAACAGATAAGCCATACTTAGGTATAAGCTGATACTTATAACTAAGTTATCAAGTAACCCATCTCAATCAAGAGGTAAACACAAATGTCATTGACTCAGCTCAAACCATGATTTTTATTCAAGATGATGAAAACATAGCTGCTAGATAACTACTCCTCTTTCAATCACAGTATTCATGTCACGACTATGAGGTGCCACTCAATAACCTTAGACTAATGAGGTACTCCTCCTGTCAAGTACCGCGGGTCTGCCACCTCACAAAGTAGTGCTCCCTGCCATGGGTCTGCCACCTCACACAGTAGTGCTCCCCCTTATAGCCTATAGAGGTACTCCTCCTGTCGATTACCGTGGGTCTACCACTGCACAATGTAGTTCCCCTCCACCATGGTTTTCCCACCTCACAAAGTAGTACTCCCTACTGTGCTATACCAGTCACTCTGAATCGGATCGCACAAGCAGTCATCAGGTCTCAGCCAACTACAAGGTCACCGTACTCCGTATGCTCATCTCTGGGAGGTTCCACACCACGAGCTACTGGTTGACACTCCATGTGTCATGAAGTCACGTGAAGAAGTATCACAACGCACCGCCTCATCACATGGGTCTTAACGCAACATATGGCATGTCAATCGGACGCACGGTCATTGAGTGATTAGCCTTTTCGTCCCGGGGCCCGGTTGGTTTCGTGTACGAACCAACCCGACCGTATCTCAACTGCACCCTGAGCCCTCATAGGGTATACTCAAAGGGACCATTTCTCGAAGAGATTACCAAGGTTGCTGATGGTTCGTCATACGGACGTCCGGCCTGAATGTTATCGGCTTTTCCGTTCCAGTGGCCCAATTTGTTACTAAGCTTAACCAACCTGATCATACTACAACAATGTCCAAAACTCAGATTATGTATACCAAAAGAACCTTCTCGTCAAGAGTAATACACCATATTCGATGGCACTCCAATCAGACGTCCGGAGCTCTTGTTATATGTGTTTCCGCTCCGAGGGCCCAGTTGGTTTTGAGTTCAAACCAACCCGGCCATAGAAAAACATCGTCAAATGCTAGAGTGTAATATACCAAAACGATTGTTTCAATCCAAGGATCCCTACAAAACTAACGGTGCATCGATCGGAGGTGCGTAGCCCAAGATATGGGTGTTTGAACACACCTGGTCTGAAAATAGGGGGTCTGGGAGCGGTCCGACCAGGCCCAATACCCCCTGGGTTGGACCGAACATGGTCGACCAGACCCAGGTCTGGGTCCATCCGGATTGAGCACGGCCCGGGCTAGCTGGCACAGCCGGGTCCACGGCTGGGCGGGGCGTGGCCGGGCCCGGCCGGGCATGGTGGGCCCAGCCCGTGGGGCCTATGGCTCAGCTCGGAAGACAGCCGTAGCTCGGCGCTGGCCGGGTGGGGAGTAAAGGGGGTGCCGCCCCCTGTTTGTAGAAACGGTGGACGTTGTGGGTCCGCCCTAAAATTCTTTAGGGGGGTTATGACCCCACAGTTTTCTGGAAAATGATAGACCATAATGGTTGTCCAGTTGAGCCATCGCGGGACTCTTCAGGGTACCACCTCCTGGAGATGTCGGCGGCCGGCACAGCCGACCCCCCTGCTTGAACGCTGCGGCCTAAGGTCGCGGCTCTTGCTCGACCGGCGCGGCGCGATAGAGCCACACACCTCCTCTACAGCCCACTCTAGTTGCGACATCCCACGGCTTCTCCGGCACAGCGTGACGATGCCACACACCTCCGCCATGGCCCACTCTGGTCGCGGTCCTCCTTCGGCCACACCGGCGTGGCGCGACGGCGCCATGCACCCCCACCACGGCCCACCCCAGCCACTGTCCTCTTCATCCCCGTGTGGTGAAATGGAATCGCACCGCCATTGCCTCAAACAACAATGGTGATCCACAAGAAAAAGGGGATAACGATCAGTCGTGTTTGTGCAGTCCGATCTCCTCCCGTTATAACGATAACAAGCAGCCAAATTTTAATCAATGAATGTCGATGATAAAACATGACCAAAAGAACTAAACCCTACATCGAGAAAGATCCACGGTAGCTATGCAGCGTGGATGATGTTCTTGTTTCCGTCATCGTAGGTGTGCACCCTAAGAAGAAAGGATGTCTCCTCTCTTGATGCAGAGAGAAGTTTAGATGGCGCATTCTCGTTCTTCGTCGGATGGTTGAAGAACGAAGCTTCTATTATTACATCAGAGGTTCCCCCAATATATTGTTTTACAAACAAATAATGTATTAACATACTCCCATTTAATGACAAGCCACCCTTTTCAAATTAATTCCTGATATTAATTATGTGAGTATTCTAGCCTTAATAGTGGAGAGGAGAGGTTTAGGGAGTTGAGGTGGAAATTAAGAGTTACACAAAATTAAGAGGAGCTATCATAAATAAAGAATGGGTTTGGGGAAGATGAAAATTGGGGCTCGTGAGGGACCCACCTATCATAAATCACACATGGGAGGTTGGGTGGTTGCGTGCCCTACAAACAACATTCCATGAGAGGAATAAAATTCCAGGATTACAAAAATAAAATTGCTTAACCATTTTGTTCATTTTAAACCAATTCCCAAATACAAAATTCTCATCCCGCATCGAACACATATACTGTAAAGGTCCCCTTAAGCAATTACCGGTGTTTCGGTTTCATCGGTGCCCTAATATTTCAATTCCAAGTACCGGTTCAGAAGATAGAAAAAACCACTCGTTCATTCACTGAACATACCCGAGCTAAACTTCGGTTAATGATTCTGGGCACACCAGGCCTTGGAATCAAGTACCGTCTGATTCCACAAACTCTAAAAATTACAAGGAAATTAAGAAAAAAAAATCGTTGAAATTTCCGAGTGTTTAAATTAATGCCACATCAGGGATTTACGTCCTCGTAAAGCTAGAACACAAACTAGGGAATCTAAAGGAGTTACCGATCACGCATCTGAGCCTCCCGCTCCCGTGTGCTCACTTGAAGGTTCCTGTGCTACCAATGAAAGCGCACAAGAGGATTCGACCTTCCCCATCGGACCCGCTCATGTCGATCCTCAACCTCAACTAGAACTCTATGAAAGTCACCCCGTCATCAATTTCCAGCTACCCATGGTCGATGATGACGGATAGGTCATGCACACATCCCCTCAACTGAGATATGTGAATGATGTCATGCACCCGATGCATCTGAGGTGGAAAGGCCAGGTGGTTAGCCACCTTTCTTACTCTGCTAGGGACATGGAAAGGTCTGAAAAAATGCAGATATAACTTGCCGCCCTGGCCAAATCTCCATAGAACCAGTCGAGGTGAGACCCGTAAAAAGTCATGGTCGTCATCCTCGAACTCTAGTGGTCTTGTCTCTTATCAGCATATGTCTTCTGTTTACGATGTGCAGCCTTCAATGATTCCTGGATGATCTTCACCTTCTACATCATAGCCTGAACCATCTCTGATTCTACACGTGCTAACTCTATCTTTATCCGCATATGATATCTGAGACACATTCATCTGCTGTCTCACCACTCCTAACAGCTGAATTCCCGATCTCTTACTAAGAGTATCTACTAAATGTACCGCTCTCCAGTAGTATAAACTATCTCGAAGTCATCGTCCTGGAGGAATTCAAGCCATCACCACAATCTCATGATTAGTTCCTTCAATGTGAAAACACACATGAGACTATTAAGTTTATAGAGAACAAAAACCGTTTTCTCAACGAACAATGAGTGAGACTAGAAAATTGTATGAACTCATCTCCACCATTCATTGTTTACGTTCTTCAGGAGATGCTAATATTACTCCTCTACCAAGAAGAGAAATATGGTCTGATTCCCGGGATGAACAATGTTCATTGCCTAATATAGTCTATCCTGACATGAATGGTACTATTTCATGCCATGGACAATGTCGTAAGGACTCAATGCTACTACCAAGAGATCCAATCATTACTCTTGCCTCCAAAGGCCGAGTCACACTGTCGGCATCAGTGTGTGGTCACAGGGTCTCCTGCAGTAGGTATCTCGATTGTGAGGGTCATGTCAACAGTTTTTAACTGGAACATCTCAGTATCATTCCAAAAAAAATACAGGTAAGTAAAAATCACAAAGAAAGGTGTATTTTATTACTACAGATCAAAGTACAAGACACATACAACTAGAAAAATGACAACATGGAATCTAAAAACACAATGAACAAGGGCCTACATGCCTAGACCCGCTCTTTTCCACCTGCTTCTGGAGCTCCGTAATCATATGCTTCAGCTGGCTAAAACTAAGCCCTCCCATATCCACTCGTTACCTACGGTCGGGGTGGTCATCCGGGTGGTGGTGGTGTCAAAACCTCAAAGATTCATACACCACTAGCTGTATAGCTAGATCATATGCACCGGTCTGGTAGGTATCTCTACTGCGTCATGCTCATCTGCTGGACAGGTCGGGCAGTCTCGACCCAAGTGACCCTGCCTGCCTCATGCATAGCACTTCATACTCCTCGTATGGATGGACCTGCTTCGATTGCCTCACACAACTGAACCTAAAACCTAAGGTCTCCCACCTGTTGTTCTGGTCCTCTTGGACTCTTGCATCATCCATATACTTCCTACATATGACTTGTCTTTTGATGGTAAACCCTACACAAAGGCAGAATCTCCTGAACACGCTCAGAGTGTAGAGCAGCTAGTATAATCTCCACCCTGATGAAAGTTTTGAAGTCTTCCCAGGTGAACGACATCCCGTCACAAAACTGGAACATGTGTCTCCACCACCTCTCAACTACTTCTAAGAAGAGGCTAATAGAAAGGTACACCATCAAGTCTATGGGTGTCCCATCTGTGTGGAATGACCGTGCTACAAACATCAGCCAGTGCCCAGTCGTCTGAATATCAGACTCGCCTCGAAACATCGGAACCCTCTTACGCTGGAACTCATGCATAGCGCTCAATGGGTGTGGACTCTCGGCTGGTGTCTGATATAGAAAAGGGCCATGTACTGAGGCCTCGCTGCTCGGTACGCTATCATCGCACTCACCACTCGGTACCCATGCTGACTGACTGGGTGAACACATCTTGAATGAAATAGATGTGACACGGTCAAATGATAATAACTAGTGTGTTGACCTGGTTTGAGCTGATTTAAAAGAATATTTTGAAAAAACACACACAATCAGTGTTTTCGTGCACTTAATAGGAAATCAGAAGTCAGGTTCCTGGTTTATGGATATGTCGGCTGCCCGTACCAACACTGGACTCCTTGAATTGAAGACCACACTTAGTACCCTTAATACTATTGCTTCATAGAAAGAAAATATCATAGTTCTATGTTCTACGGTAGAACCGACTCATATGATACCAAATTTTCATGAACCATCCTTGGGGCTCGTGTTGTGACTCCCCAAGCCCACCATCCATAGGCCATGGGTTGGCGACTAGCACCAAAGGTGTAGATCCCGATATATGGGAAAGAATTGCCTTTATAAATAATAAACACATCCAACCAGAGTACAAGCGGAAGTAATACAAAAAGTACAAAAAAATGCTGAAAGGTAAATGTGCAAGAATACAAACCCATCTGAGAAGTATAGCTACAACGGAATGATAGTACAACAGAAAAGACAAACAGCTGGAAGATGGAAGCTTCTCCTGGGTCGTCCACCTCGGATCCTACTGGAAGGGTAAGTACATATAGCCTCCTCAATGCTCTCATCTGCCAACCTCCTCCGCATACTGTCTCGTCTTGAAGTCAACCTCTGGGTACTGAATCATTGTGAGGCCCACCTCCGGGTACCGTCCAGTCCTCGTACACTCGATCTCTATAAGCACTGTCCGTAATCTGCATCCATCACAACATGGTGCGGACATAGCCCGTGTAGTGGTGAGTATAGCGATACTCAGTATGGACACTGAGACCATCAAGGTCTCGCTAAATACAACAAGGATAACCACAAAGTATGATCTCAACAGATAACCCATACTTCGATATAAGCCCATAATTATACCTAAGTTATCAAGTAACCCATCTCAATCAAGAGGTAAACACAAAGGTCATTGACATAGCTCAAACATGGATTTTTATTCACGATGATGAAAACAAATCTACTGGAGTACTCCTCCTCTATTGAGCACAGTAGTCCTGTCATGACTCTGAGGTGTCAATCACTAACCATAGACTACTGAGGTACTCCTACAATCAAGTACCGGGGGTCTTCCACCTCACAACGTAGTGCTCCCCACCATGGGTCTGCCACCTCACACAGTACTGCTCCCCCACCATGGGTTTACCACCTCACATAGTAGTTCTCCCCACTGAGCTATACTAGTCACTTCAAATTGGATCGGACAAGCAGTTATCAAGTCTTGGCTAGCTACAAGGTCATTGTACTCCATACGCTCGTCTCAAGGAGGATCTGATCCACAAGATACTGGTCGACACTGTAGTTGTCAACAAGTCCCACAAAGATGTATAACCAAGGACTGCCTCATCATAGGGATATGAACACAATAGACGCCGCATCAATCAGACGTCCAATTTATGAGTTATTATCCTTTTCATCCCGGGGGCCTGGTTGGTTTCGTGTACGAACCAACCAGACTGTATCTCAACTATACCCCTAACACTCATAGGGTAAACTAAAAGGGATCATTTCTCAATGATATTACCAACACTGCTGATGGTCCATCATACGGATGTCCGGTCTGAAAGTTATCTTATTTTCCGTTCCAGGGGCCCGGTTGGTTTTTAAGCTAAACCAACCCAACGGTACTCCAACTACGTCCAATACTCAGGTGAATTATGCCAAAATAATCACCTCATCAAGAGGAATCCAACATAGGCGATGGCACATCAATCAGAAGTCTGGAGCTAAAGTTAAAAGCATTTCTGCTCCGAGGGCCCGGTTTGTTTTGAATTTGAACCAATCTGGTCATACCCAAACTTCTTCGAAAGCTTGAGTGTAATATACTGAAACTACCGTCTCGATCCAAGGATCTCTACGAAACTTACGGTGCATCGATCGAAGTTTCGTAGCACAAGATATGGGTGTTTGAATGAACATGGTCTGAAAACAGCAGGTCTGGGCCCGGTCCGACCCGGCTTAAAACCACCTGGGTTGGCCCGAACCGGGTGACCTGACCTAGGTCCGGGTCCTGCCCGATTGGGTGCGTACCTGCCCAACTAGCGTGATCGGGCCTATGGCTGGCACGGCCCAGCCCGGCCAGGCACGACCGCCCTAGCCCGTGCGGCCTGTGGCCCGGCATGAAAGCCGGCCGCATCTCGGCGCCGGCCGCGTGGGGCGGAAAGGGGGTAGCGCTCCCTATTTGCAGAAAGGGTAGACACATTAGGGTCCACCCTAAAATTCTGTCGGGGGGGGGGGGGGGGGTGGGGTTACTACCCCGTGGTTTTCTGGAAAATGACATGCCATAATGGTTGGTCGGTTCAGTGGTAGTGGGACCCTTTAGGGTCCCACCTCTTGGAGACGCCAGTGACCGGTACAGCTGGCCTCCCCTGCTGGACCGTCGTGGCCTAAGGTCATGGATCTTGCTCCAACAGCATGGTGCGACCGCGCCATTCCCCTTCGATGCGGCCCGCTTAGGCCACGACCTCCCTCATCTTCTCTGACGGGGTGCGACGGTGTCGCGCATCTCCGCCACGGCCCGCTCCAGCTGCGATCCCCCTTCGTCCTCACCGGTTCCGCGTGCCGGCGCCACACACCACCACTGCGGCCCGCTCCAGCCGTGGTCCTCTTAGTCTCTGTGGGGTGCAATGGTACAATTCCACCTTCACCTCAAACGTCAACGGTGATCATCATGAAAAGGGGGAGGTGGATCGGTCGTGTTTGTGTGGTCCGATCTCCTCCAGTTATAACGATAACAAGAGGCCAATTTTTAATGAACGAAGGTCGATGAAAAAACTTGAAAAAATGATCTAACCCCTACCTTGAGAAAGATCTTCAGTAGCCATGCAGTGTGGATGACGTTCTTGCTTCTGTCGTTGTAGGTGTGCACCCAAATAAGAAATGATGTCTCCTTTATTGTCACATAGAGAACTATAGATGGCGTGTTATCATTCTTCGTTTGACGGTTGAAGAATGAAGCTTCTCATATTTCTTCAGAGTTTCCCCCACCATTTTATTTTCCAAACAAATAATGCATTAATTTACTCCCATTTAATGACAATCCAGCCATTTCAAATTAATTCAAGATATTAATTTTGTGACTAGGCTAGCATTAATGATGTAGAGGAGAGTTTAAGGGAGTTGAGGGGGAAATGAAGAGTTACACAAAATTAAGAGGAGCTATCATAATTAATGAAGGGGATTGTGGAAGATAGAAATTTGGGGCTCATGTGGGACCCACCTTTCATAAATCACACATGGGAGGTTGAGGTCCCTACCAATAACTTCCCATGAGAGGATTAAAGTTCAAGGATTACAAAAATAAAATTTCTCAACAATTTTCTTCATTTTACACCAATTACCAAATAAAAAATTCTCATCTCACTTCAAACGCATCTACGGTAATGGTCCCCTTAAGCAATTACCGTCTTTGTTGTTTCATCGGTGCCCTTAGATTTCAATTCCGAGCACCGATCCAAATGATAGAAAAACATGCTCGTTCGTTCAATGAACTTACCCGAGCTAAACTTCTGTAATTGATTTCGGGCACACTGGTTCTCAGAATCAAGTGTTGTCTAACGCCACGGACTCGTAAAATTCCAAAGAAAATAATAAAAAAGTTTCATTGAAATTTCCGGGTTTTACATGTATATAATGAATATTTTGATATATTATATCATGATATATTTTATATTAATTATAGTTATATTTTTAAGATGACTATTATTAATTTTGTGGCATTCAATTCAGATGTTAACCCATTTGTATGGGATTTCAGCTAAATTTGCATTTCATTTAGATATAATTGTTATTATGAAACAAGTAACTTATATGCGATGTATCTAATATCTACTTGAAATGTATTATAACAATTAATTCATTATTAATTATATTTATTTTTCAATGTTGAATTTTTTATCATATTTATTTTGACATAAAAATTCGAAAGTGGTAAATGATATTGAACAATCTCATTCTCTTTCGTGATTCCAAAAATTATATAGTGACAATAAATTTATTGGGATAATATTTCATTGGTAGTAAAATTTATATGAAATATATATATTCATGTATGATTTATTCTATTTATTTTTCCAAAATAATATTCCATTCTTACATATAGTGTTTACATTGAATGTTATTTGATTTGATAGGGAATTAATGACAAATCGTAATTATTTATTCAACATATATTTATATTTATTATTCACATTGTTTATTAAATAATCAAATTTTTTCATATTTGTGCAATTATTAGTAATGGTATCTCATGGTTGGGATCTTGTTGTATATTCATTAGATGCATTTATATGTTTATACGAGGAGAATCATTTAGCCAAATTACAGTACTTTAATCTATCTTGAGAATATATCTTTAGAGTAATGGTATTATGTACCAAAAAAACATGGACTCCAATAAACAGTCATTTACATTATTTATATTAAATTATTAATTAAAAAATGTTACACCCCGACCCTAGTTACCCAGATTCGGTGCATTATTACAAAACATTGGCATGATCACAGTAAAGATCAAGTATCGAAAGACGGATTAGTTTAGTAGCCTTGGAAACACTAGATATATTCATAAAGTTTTACAATACATAATACAAATGAAAAATACAACATCATAGTTTCCATATTCCACACTCTTATCCCCTCATACTATCTCAGCAGGTCATTCATAATTTACTTCTTCACATCCTAGGAAATATAAAACATAGAAAAGGGGTGAGCACAAATGCCCAGTAAAGATAACAATATAGCGGATACATTCATAAATAAGAATAAACATTTAAGGCAATGTATAACTAAAACGAAATCCTTTTAAAATTGAACTTCTACATAGTATGGAAAAAATAAAATGAAATAATGATATTTACATATTCACATGGATATTATACTAATCGAATAATCACATGCAATATCAGTAACCACTTTCATAATGATGGAATTTATAATGCCAGACTATCATAACCACATAGCCACGACCTCGTTCCAAGACTACAAATAAGATTTTTCAAAGGCCTTTTTCCAAGACACTAGTTTATTCCATGTGACCTACTGATGCATCAAGGATCTATAGCAGCCTCCACCCGTCACATATTAAGTCCAATGCATTCTCATATGAAAAGGTTTAAACATAACATAAACATTCGTATTAAAAATAGCATAAGAAATGTCAATACTTCCACCATAAACCATGAAGGGTATAAAAATTAAATATCCATTGTCAATCATATAAAAAAACCTTCAATACAATATGGATGTTTTGTTTCATAATAAATCATCTTCAAATAAGATTAAAATCCATCAATGGATGCTGACATAGATGAAATCAAAACTATTTTTAGAGAAATATCTATTTTTATTTTGAAATAATTTAATAGTATTATAAAATAAAACATTTTCTTTGAAAATATTCTTATAATCTTGTAAGGGAAGCTTTGACAATTTTATAACGGTGGAAGATAGCCGCACCCGCCGTATAAGTTAAAAAAACATTCTTAACTTAATTCTGTCGAAATGGTTAAAAAGCACCTTGTTTGGAAAATGTCAGACAGATTCCTTTATAATCCTCGTATAAAAAGTCAAACAAGGGTATAAATGACATTAACCCATATTATAGTAAATAGTAAAAATGTTTGAAATACATTTTTTAAGAAACATGTATGTGGATGATAATGAAGTCCCAGTAGATTATTACGTATAAACAACCTCGGATAATGAAGAGATTGCGAAATAAATCATTACCTTGTACTTTTCCTTGGTTTGGGGTAGGTTAACCTCCTGTATAATGGTTAAATAATTGTTATTAAATTATACATGAATTATATACGTTAATATGATATCATATATTTTCTTTTAACATTGATTTGTTAATAATATCTTAGTATTATCGTTGTTTTGGGTGTTAACTTACTCGTTTTCTTTTATATGTTTTGTTACGTATGCCTTGTTTTTCAAGGATAGGATGTATCTTATTCATATCCAGAATGATATCAAGTCCTTAAACATTATTTTTAAATCATCAAATGATAATTATACTTCAATGATTATGATGGAGAATGAATCTCATCGCGATCGTAGAGACAGTAGTCCGTACGTACGCACGAGCGAAAATAATATGTAATTGGAAGTTATATCATATATAAAGAATCATTATCATGTTATATTTATTATTTACATGAATTATAAATCGTTATTATACCCATACAAATAATAATATATTGAATAATAACAATTACAGCACGACGTGGAGACGGTAAGTCGTACGTACACACGTATGGTGACATGTCATTCAAAGGAAGGATAGAATACTAAATATGGTTGTACCATATTTATAATAATATTATATTATATAAGAGATACTGGATTAATTATTTTATAATGGGAATAACAAAGAAAGAAGATGTTGAAGAAGAAATGAATTTGAAAAGGGTTGTGAAAACCTTACCTTATCTTTGGGTTCTTCTTTTTGATTTGATCAAAAGGGATCATTAGGATGGATTTCTGATCAAACTAATGCCTCTAGGTTGTATTGAGGGAAGTTGAGAGAGTATTTGGTCAGGTTTTGGCCGAACCAAAAGGCTTTCAAGGTGTGAATTAATGAGAAGGGGGAGTGCCCTTTTATAAGATGGGTGAGGGGCACCTTTGGAAAAGATAGAAATATTATTTTATAATAAATTCATATTCGGTTTATAATGGCTCCAAATTGTATTATTTAATGTTAATGGTGGGTATGGGTCCAAAACCACTCAACCAATAGAATTTAGATAGGTTTGAGACATTATATTAGCCTTATCTTTTAGTTTTAACTCTTAGTTAATTAGTTTGACATTTACCATGTCACTTTGTATTTTTATATTATATAGTTCATAAACAAACTATATACATCCAAGAGACCCCGAAGTGGTCCTTTAATGATACACCTATCATGATATAAGGCTCTTGACTGAACCTTATATTTTTAATAATTTTATATCAATTAACAATATAATATTTGTTTTAAAAACTCTTTTATGTCAATTTTGAAACTATTCAATAATTGAATTTTGTGAAAATCATAACATAATTATTACTTCTAATAAATTTAATTAAGTCATTTATGAAATGTCATATTAACCTAGAAAATTATTTTAATTCATAAAAAGTCTCATATTATATTTATTTGGGTATTTATAATATCATTTATTTTAATTTTTCACTATTATGGTAATTACTGCATCATCATTGTGTCATAAATAAATTAAATTATTTAATGTCAAAAAATTATAAACAAAATATAATAATGTATAAAATCAGTTTATCTTTCTAATGAATATTTACAATCGAATTTATCTTATGTATAACCATATATTAAATATGTTTTAGTAAATAAACACTGATTTTAACTCTTTTAACTCTTATTTGAATTAAATAATAATAAATATCCTAATCTAATCCAAGTAGACCTAAATGATAATATTTTATTTCTAAGGTTGTTTCTGGTCGAGATACACTTGTCCAATAGAATTAGGACATATGTTCGGGTAATATTAATATCATTTTTACCATTAATAACCCTATTTACTTTTAACCGTGGTAAATAAAAGTTAAAATTTACTATTCACCAAAAATTATTTTCATCTCAATGAACCACATTTTACTCTATGATATTAACCGTGTATCTTGGATTTTCGAAATACTAATCACAGAAGCAGTAAAATTATGTTTTATGAAAAATTCAGTTTTTTAACTACCACTTAGTAGTTTCACTATTCATCAAAAATTGAAGTTTTTCAGAAAAATACCAAAAATTCACCCTAGGAAAATTTCGATATTCTGAATCCAAAAATGAAGTCCATTTTGGAAAATAAAATATATAAAATTTCAAAAATAGATATTAATATTCATAATGGCTAGCTTGATTTGTTGTTGTGTGTTTGAACTCTATGTTGCATACAACACACACTATCACATTATTCAAAGAGAAGCATACCATACAAGCATGGGGTGTTACATTCTCCCCTCCTTCAAATAATTTCGTCCTCAAAAGTTCTAGAATACTAACGCATGAAAAGACTCGGGTGTTTCTTCATCATAAGTTCCTCGGATTCCCACGTTGCCTCTTCCATCTTATGCTTTCTCCACAAAACATTTACCAGACGCGTTGTCTGGTTTCTCAATACTTGTTCTCTCGTATCAAGAATCCTAACAGGCTCTTCGTAATAAGACAGATCGGGTTCCAGTTCTAATTACTCATAGGTGAGTACATGTGTTGGGTCAAGCATGTATTTCCTCAATAGAGATACGTGGAACACATCGTGAACTTTGGAGAGACTTGGCGGCATTTCCAATCGGTAAGCTACAGCCCCAATTCGTTCTAGAATTTCAAAAGGTCTGATCTACCTGGGACTCAATTTACCTTTCTTACCATACGTATGACTCCCATCCATGGAGATACCTTCAGGAAAACATGATCTCCGACTTTAAATTCCAAATCCTTCCTTCGATTATCGGTATAGCTCTTCTACCAACTTTGAGCTGCTTTGATGTGATTTTGGATTACTTTCACCTTTTCCATTGTTTCCTCCTCCAGTTCTGGACCTACAAGTTTTCTTTCACCATCGTCATCCCAACAGGTTGGTGTACGACATCTCTTTCCGTATAACGCATCATATGGTGCCATCTGAATACTCGAATGGAAACTATTGTTATAGGAAAATTCTACCAAAGGTAAATATTGGTCCTATATACCCTAAAAGTCCAGTGACCAAGATCTCGACATGTATTCTATGGTTTTTATAGTCTGTTCTCATTGTCCGTCGGTTTGATGGTGGTAGGCAGTTCTCAAATGAAGTTCAATATCCAGGTATTTATGAAGACTCTTCTATAATCTTGACGTAAAACGGTGATCACGGTCAGAAACAATCGATAGGGGTACTCCATGAAGTCTCACAACTTCATTAATATATAGTCTTTCTAGACATTCCAGTGGTAGATCTTCTCTTATAGCAAGAAAATGTGCTGACTTGGTAAGACGATCAACAATAACCCATATTGGATCATTCCTTCTAGGAGTCTTTGGTAACCCCATTACAAATTCCATCATAATATTGTCCCATTTCCACTCCGGTATGGGAAGAGGTTGCATGACTCCTCTAGGTTGTTGCCTTCCAGCTTCCACTTATTGACAAACCAAACATCTTGACACAAAATCAGCAATCTCCCTCTTCATGTTGTCCCACCAAAAATGGTCCTTCAAATCTCTATACATTTTGGTGCTCCCAAGGTGTATAGAGAAATTGGAACTATGAGCATCATCCAGCAATTCCCTTTTTAGATCATGTATATCAGGAACACAAAGCCTCTTCCAAAATTTCCAAATTCCATCTTCATACAGTAATTCTCTAAATCTCCCTTCATTCACAGCATTAATCTTCTTTTGAAATTCTCCATCATCGTTCTAAGAACTCTTAATCCTTTCTAGTAAACATGTTTTGGAAACCATTTGAAAAATAATTGATGTTTCACCTTCCATGGTTATTCCCATGTCCACCTTCACTAGATCCACGAACATTGGGTCCCTTTCAATTCACATATTATTCAAAACCCCTTGGTGTTTTCTACTCAAAGAATCTTCCACCTTTTTTTCTTTCCCCGGGTGGTCGTGTATCGTACAATCATAATACTTGAGTAATTCAAGACATCTCCTTTCCCTCATGTTGAGTTCTTTTTATGAGAAAATATACTTCAAACTCTTGTGATCAGTATAAATCTCACATTTTTCACCATAGAGGTAGTGCCTCCATATCTTCAAAGCAAAGATCATAGCTGCTAACTCGAGATCATGAGTTGGATAGTTTTTCTCATGAATTTTTAACTATCGTGATGCATAGGCAATAACCCTATCATTATGCATAAGAACACAACCAAGTCCTTTCTTCGATGCATCGCTATAAATAATGAACCCATCATTCCCCGATGGTAGAGTCAATATAAGTGCATTGACTAATCTTCTCTTCAGTTCTTAGAAATATTCTTCACACTCTTTTGTCCAAACAAATTTAACCCCTTTACGTGTGAGCTTTGTTAATGGGTTAGCCAACTAGGCAAAATTCTGGACGAAACGTCGATAATAACCTTCTAAACCAATAAAACTGCGTACCTCAGTTATACTCATCAGTGCTGGACATTCTTGGGTTGCATTGGTCTTAGAAGGATCAACAGAGATTCCATCATTAGAGAAAATATGGCCAAGAAAAGAAATCTCCTGAAGCCATAATTCACTCTTGCTAAACTTCCCATGTAATTCATATCTTCTCAGAGACTTCAGGATAATGTGCAAGTTATTTTCATGATCTTCGTAGCTTTTGGAGTATACCATGATATCATCAATAAATACCACCACAAATTCATCGAGATATTCCTTGAAAACTCTATTCACCATATCCATGAATACAGAGGGTGAATTAGTCAATCCAAAAGGCATTACTGTGAACTCATAATGCCCGTACCTGGTTCGAAATGCTATCTTCAGAATTTATTCCTTCTTTACACACAACTGATTGTATCCAGATCGAAGGTCAATCTTTGAAAAGAATTGAGCTCCATGCAGTTGGTCAAATAAATCATCAATGCAAGTTAGGGGATACTTGTTCTTTATTGTTATAGTATTGATCACCCTGTAGTCGATACATAACCTCATAGATCCATCTTTCTTTTTAACAAAAAGAATTGGGGTTCCCCATGGAGAAATACTAGGGCGAATAAATCCTTTATTACTCAATTCATATAGTTGTTTATTTAGTTCAACTAATTCTATAGTGGCCATTCTCTATGGGGTCTTAGATATAGGCCTTGATCATGGAATTAAATCAATGGAAAAGTCAACTTCTCGTTCTGGAGGATGTCCAGGTAAATCATCCGGAAACACATGCACATATTCTTTCACAACAGGTACATCATCTATTTGAACATTCATTTCCTCACCCATATTCATTTCATTATCTTCCTCCCCAATAATTGAATTTAGTTGAGCTACTGGGGGTGGATCTAGATAAGAATTAGGTGGTAACGATTCTGCTCTAAAGATAAGTTGTTCCTTATCATCATCATCAAGAATCGTAACCTCTTTCTTCTTAGCATAAATCTTCACATCATAGTCTGAAATCTAGTCCATACCGAGGATTATATCAAACTCAATCATATGTATGATGATGAGATTAACAGATAAAAAAATTTATGTGCTCTAATGGGGACTGATTCAAAAAACAATGTTGCAATGATACTTCCCTTAGGAGTTTTAATTGACAACTCCCTTGTTAAATCAAATTGGAAATATCTAATTTTATTAGAAAACATGGAAGATATGAAAATAATGCATTTTCTAAACATGAGGAAACCATTAAATTACCTACCACCACGTCTTTCGGATCTTCTACCTCAGTAGTAGTGATAGCTTAAGCTTGGACTTGATCCCTTGGCCTTTTCTGAGGTACATTATCCTGACACTTAGGACATTCATTTGCATAATGTCCCATCTCCCTACAATTGTAGCACTGAACATTGGTAGCTTCCTTCTTCCCTTTGAAATCACATGCTTGGTGGATTTTGTCACCACACTTGTAAGTGACACCCATTGCCTTCAAGCAAGTACTGAAGTGTTTTTTCCCACATTTACCACATGATGGATATTCAAACATTCCCTTCTTCCCCTTATTTTCATTCCAATATTGATCAGTATATCCATTATTCTCTTTATTTTCTTTAAAGTCATAAGACTTAGAGAATTCCTTTTCGGTCTTGATAGCACATGAGACAATGTCTTCGTACGATGAAAAGGATTGTGAGACTAATGCTCGACAGAGAAATGGGTTTAACCCATCAAAGAAACGACCAATATTACTTCTTGGGTTATATAATCTCCAGAATACCTTTCTAACCTTGTAAAGTTAACCTAATAATTTGTGACATTATCGTCCTCCTTTTGTCTCAGACTCAGAAATGGCCTTTCTATATCTGCTCGATGGTCGCGAGGAAATTATTTTTCTAAAAACAGATCTTTGAACTCCCTCCATTCCATATTTGATACATCATCATCTTCCTTTGTGTTTTGAATCAATGACCACCATTGATCAACATCTCCATTGAGGCGGTAAACTTCCATGATAACTTTTTCCCTTTCACTACTCCCCAAAGCCTGAAATATTCTCCCTAGGGAATTTATCCATTTCTCAGCTACTATGGGATTTGTACTCCCAATGAATGTTGGTGGTTGTTGCCTCATGAAGCGATCTAACATTGATCCTCCACGCCGCAGATCAGGGTGCTCTATCAGGGTTAGGTTATTATTCATAACTAGAGTGTGTTGTCCCAGTATAGTGATTAGCTTATCGAAACCAGTTGCTTCACCAGATCCACTATAATTATCTTGAGCAGGAGGGAAATCCCTACATGGAGTGCGTGCATTGATACGGTTTCCATTTCTTCCACTAGGCACCATTTCTAAACAATGGCATAAACTATATCAGTTTATGAATCAAAATACATAATTCCATACTAATAAAACACTTAACATAAATTGAACTATTTATGGATATAATCCATAATCATAAAAATGTTTTCTTTGAGTAAGTATATACTCATAAAACTTACATAATGATTTGTAAAGAAAATGATAGTTATCCTAAGAATATCCCCCGGGAGTGTCGTAACCAAGAGTGCAGCAAGGCCCATTTTCGTGCACCAGTTCCTGTTCGAGTTTAGCTCAATGCAGTGTTTTGGGTTTTACCCCTAAGTACATCTGTGCCAGAGGCGCCTCTACCTGCTCGTATCCAGACAGGGATGTATTGCTTGGAAAACTCTCAAAATCTCTACAATACCAAAATTCAAGGAAGTTGTTCTATACTAATCCTCAAAGTCCATCTTAAATCTATGTGCTCTAATCAGAGTTTATCTAAATCTAGCTTCCAAGGTTTGTAATAAACATCCTCAGATACCAATTGTAATTCCCTGACCCCAGTTACCCAGAGTCGGTGCATTATTACATAAAATCTTCATTATCACAAGAAACACCAAGTCTCGAAATACCAATTAGTTTAGTATCCTTGGAAACACTAGATATATTCAAAAAGTTTTACATTACATCATAGAAATGAAAACTACAACAACATAGGGTCCATATTCCACACTCTTATCCCCTCATACTATCCATGTTGGTCATTCATTATTTACTTCTTCACATCCTGGGAAAAATAAAACATAGAAAAGGGGTGAGATCAAATGCCCAGTAAGGATAACAATATAGCGGAAACTTTCAAAAATAATAATAATAATTTAAGGCAATGTATAACTAAAACAAAAGCCTTTTAAACTTGAACTTCAACATAGTAAGGAAAAAATAAAATGAAATAATGCCATTTAATTATTCACATGGATATTCTACTAATCGAATAATCACATGAAATATCAGTAACCACATTCATAATGATAGAGTGCATAATGCCAGACTATCATAACCACATAGCCAAGGCCTCGTTCCAAGACTACAAATAGGATTTTTCCAAGGCCTTATCCCAAGAAACTAGTTTGTCTCATGAGACCTACCTATGCATCTAGGATCTATAGCAGGCTCCACCCATCACATATTAAGTCCAATGCGTTCCCATATGAAAAGGATTAAACATAACATAAACATTCATATTAAAACTAGTATACGAAATGTAAATACATTCACCATAAAACATGAAGGGTATAGAAATAAAATATCCATAGTCAAACATATCACAAAATGTTCAATACAATATGGAAATTTTGATTCATAATAAATCAACTTCAAATAAGCTTAAAATAAATCAAATGATGTTGACATAGATGAAATCAAAACTCTTTTTAGAGAAATATCAATTTTTATTTTGAAATCATTTAAGAGTCATATAAAATAAAACATTTTCTTTGAAAATATTCTTATAAGATTATAAGGGATACTTCGACGATTTTATAACGGCAGAAGATAGCCGCACCCGCCGTATAAGTTAAACAAACATTCTTACCATAATTCTGTCGAAAAGGTCAAAAAGCACCTTGTTTGTAAAATGACGGAAATATTCCTTTATAAACCTATTATAAAAAGTAAAACAAGGGTATAAATGACTTTAACCCATATTCTAGTAAATATTAAAAATGTTTGAAATAATTTTTTTAAGAAACATGGATTTGTATGATAAAGATGTCCCAGTAGATTATTACGTATAAACAACCTCAGATAATGAAGAGATTGAGAAATAAACCCTTACCTTGTACTTTTACTTGGTTTGGGGTAGGGTAACCTCCTGTATAATGTTGAAATAATTTCTATTAAATTATACAAGAATTATATACATTAATATGATGTCATATATGATATCTTAACATTGATTTGTTAATAATATCTTAGTATTATCATTGTTTCGGGTGTTAACTTACTCATTTTATTTTATATGTTTTGTAATGTAAGCCATGTTTTTCACGGATATTTTGTATTTTATTCATATCCATAATGATATCAATTCCTTAATCATTATTTTTAAATCATCAAATGATAATTATACTTGAATGGATACGGTGGAGAATGAATCTCATCGCGTTCGTGGAGACGGTAGTCCGTACGTACGCACAAGCGACAATTAAATATAATTGGATTGTATATCATATATAAAGAATCATTATAATTTTATATTTATTATTTACATGAATTATAAATCCTTATTATACCCATCCAAATAATAATATATTGTATAATAACAATTACACCACGAAGGGGAGACGGTAAGCCGTACGTACACACGTATGGTGACATGTCATTCAATCGATTGATAGAATACTGAATATGATTCTACCATATTTATAATAATATTACAGTATATTGGAGATACTAGATTCATTATTTTATAATGGTAATAACCAAGAATTAAAAAGTTTAAGATGAAATGAAATTGAAAAAGGGTGGTGGAAACATTACCTCTTATTCGAGTTCTTCCATTTGATTTGATCAAAAGGGCTCCTTAGGTTGGCATTCTGATCAAATAAAGGAATATAGGTTGTAGTGAGGGAAGTTGAGAGAGTATTTGGCCAGGTTTTGGCCGAACCAAAGGCTTTGAAGGTGTGAATTAATGAGAAGGGTGGGGTTCCCTTTTATAAGATGGGTGAAAGGCACCTTTGGAAAAGCTAGAAATATTATTTTATAATAAATTCATATTCGGTTTCTAATGGCTCCAATGAGTATTATTTAAATTCTAAGGTGAGTATGGGTCTAAAACCACTCAACCAATAGAATTTAGACAGTTTTGGGTCATTATATTAACCTTATCTTTTAGTTTTAACTCTTAGTTAATTAGTTTGACATTTACCATGTCACTTTGTATTTTTATATTATATAGTTAATAAACTTACTATATAAATCCAAGAGTCCCCCAAATGGTCCATTAATGATACACCTATAATGATATAAGTCTCTCGGCCGAACCATATATTTTTACGAATTTAATATCAATTAATAATATAATATTTTGTTTATAAATTCTTTTATGTCAATGTTGACTCTATTCAAAAATTTATTTTTTTGAAAATCATAAAATAAATATTACTTCGAAAAAAGTTAATCACGTCAATCCTAACATGTAATTTTAACCTATAAAATTAGTTTAATTCATTTAAATTCTCAAATTATTTTTATTTGGGTATTTATAATATCAATTATTTTAATTTTTCACTATTATGGTAATTACTGCATCATCATTGTGTCATAAAGAAATTAAATTATTTAATGTCTAAATATTATAAATAAAATATAATTATTTAGTAAATATTTTTAGCTTTCTAATGAATATTTATAATAGAATTTATCTTATGTATAACCTTATATTAAAATGTATTTGTAAATAAACATTGATCTTAACACTTTTAACTCTTCTTTGAATTAAATAATAATAAATGTCCAAATATAATCCAAGTGGACCTAAATGATAATATTTTTTTCCTATGGTTTTTTGTGGTCGAGATACACTTTTCTAATAGAATTAGGACATGTTTTAGGGTAATATTAATATCACTTTTACCCTTAATTACCCAATTTACTTTTAACCGTGGTCAATAAAAGTAAAAAGTTACTATTCACCAAAAATTGTTTTCATCTCAATGAACCACATTTTACTCCTTGATATTAACCGTGTCTCTCGGATTTTTGAATCTTCAATCACATAAGTGGTAAAATTAATTTTTATGAAAAATTTAGTTTTTTAACTACCACTTAGTAGTTTCACTATTATTCAGAAAATGAAGTTTTTCAGAAAAATACCAAAAATTCACCCTACGCTAATTTCAATATTTTGAATCCAAAAATGAAGTCCATTTTGAGAAATAAAATTTATAAAATTTATAAAAGTAGGTATTACTATTCATAATGGATAGTTTGATTTGTTGTGGTGTGTTAGAACTCTATGTTGCGTACGACACATGCTATCACATTATTCAAAGAGAAGCGTACCGTAAAATCATGGGGTGTTACATTCTCCCATCCTTCAAATAATTTCGTCCTGGAAATTTCTAGAATACTACCACATGAAATGTCTCAGGTGGTTCTTCATCATAAGTTTCTCAGGTTCCCACGTTGCCTCTTCCATCTTATGGTTTCTCCACAAAACTTTTACCAGATGCGTTGTCCGGTTTCTCAGTACTTGTTCTCTCGTATCAAGAATCCTGACAGGCTCTGTGTAATAAGACAGATCGGGTTCCAGTTCTAATTCCTCATAGGTGAGTACATGTGTTGGGTCAAGAATGTATTTCCTCAACATAGATATGTGGAACACATCATGAACTTTGGAGAGACTTGGCGGCACTGCCAATCGGTAAGCTACAACCCTAATTCGTTTTATAATTTCTAAAGTTCTGATGTACCTAGGACTCAATTTACATTTCATACTAAAATGTATGACTCCCTTCCATGGAGATACCTTTAGGGAAACATGATCTCTGACTTGAAATTACAAATCCTTCCTTCGATTATCGGCATAGCTCTTCTGCTTACTTTGAGCTTCTTTGATGTGATTTTGGATTACCTTCACCATTTTCATTGTTTCCTCCACCAGCTCTGGACCTACAAGTTTTCTTTCACCAACTTCATCCCAACTGGTTGGTGTGCAACATCTCTTTCCATATAACTCTTCATATGGTGCCATATGAATACTCTAATGGAAGCTATTATTAAAGGAAAATTATACCAAGGTTAAATATTTATCCCACATACCCTGAAAGTCAAGTGAGCAAGATCTCAACGTGTCTTCTAAGGTTTGAATAATCCGTTCTGATTGTCCATCTGTCTGAGGGTGGTAGGAAGTTCTCAAATGAAGTTCAGTATGCAGGGATTTCTGAATACTCTTCCAGAATCTTGAAGTAAAATGGGGATCACGATTAGAAACAATCGATAGGGGTACTCCATGAAGTATCATAACTTCATTAATATATAGTATTTCTAGACATTCTAGTGGTAGATCTTCTCTTATAGCAAGAAAATGTGCTGACTTGGTAAGACGATTAACAATAACCCATATTGCATCGTTCCTTCTAGGAGTCTTTGGTAGCCCCATGACAAATTCCATCGTAATATTGTCCCATTTCCACTCCGGTATGGGATGATGTTTCATTAGTCATCCAGGTTGTTGCCTTCCAGCTTTCACTTATTCACAAACCATAAATCTTGACACAAAATCAGCAATCTCACTCTTCATGTTGTCCCACAAAAAATGTTCCTTCAAATCTCTATACATTTTGGTGCTCCCATGGTGTATAGAGAAATTGGAACTATTAGAATCATCCAGCAATTCCCTTTTTAGATCAGGTATATCGGGAACACAAAGCCTCTTCCCAAATTTCAAAATTCCATCTTCATACACAAAGTCTCTCGGTCTCCCATCATTCACAGGTTTAATCTTCTTTTGAAATTCTTCATTATCGGTCTAAGAACTCTTAATCCTTTCTAGTAATGATGGTTTGGAAACCATTTGAAAAATAATTGATTTTTCACCTTCCATGGTTATTCCCATGTCCATCTTCACTAGATCCATGAAAATTGGGTCCCTTTCAATTCTCATATTGTTTAAAACTCCATGGTATTTTCTACTCAAAGCATCTTCAACCTTGTTTTCTTTCCCAGGGTGGTAGTGTATCATAAAATCATAATCCTTGAGTAATTCAATCCATCTCATTTGCCTCATGTTGAGTTCTTTTTGTAAGAAAATATACTTCAAACTCTTATGATCAGTATAAATCTCACATTTTTCACCATAGAGGTAGTGCCTCCATATCTTCAAAGAAAATATCATAGCTTATAACATGAGATCATGAGTTGGATAGTTTTCATCATGAATTTTTAACTGTCGTGATGCATAGGCAATAACCCTACCATTCTTCAAAAGGACACAACCAAGTCCTTTCTTCGATGTGTCACTATAAATAACGAACCCATCATTCCCTGATGGTAGAGTCAATATAAGAGAATTGACTAATCTTCTTTTCAGATCTTCGAAACATTCTTCACACTCTTTTGTACAAAAAAATATATCCCCTTTACGTGTGATCTTTGTTAATGGGTTAGCCAACCGTGCAAAATTCTGGACGAAATGTCGATAATAACCTGCTAAACCAATAAAACTACGTACCTCAGTTATATTCGTTAGTTCTGGCCATTCTAGGATTGCATTGGTCTTATAAGGATCAACAGAGATTCCATATTTAGAGAAAATATGGCCATGAAAATAAATCTACTCAATCCAGAATTCACACTTGCTAAAATTCCCATATAATTCATGTATTCTCAGAGTAATCAGGATAATGTGCAAGTGATTTTCATGATCTTCGTAACGTTTGGAGTATAACAAGATATCATCAATAAATACCACCACAAATTCATCAAGAAATTCCTTGAAAACTCTATTCATCATATCCATGAATACAGAGGGTGCATTAGTCAATCCAAAAGGAATTACTGTAAACTCGTAATGCTCGTACCTGGTTCAAAATGCTATCTTCAGAATGTCTTTCTTCTTTACACACAACTGATGGTATCCAGATCAAAGTTCAAACTTTGAAATGTATTGAGCTCCATGCAGTTGGTCAAATAAATCATCAATGCGAGGTAGGGGATACTTGTTCATTATTGTTATAGCATTGATCTCCTTGTAGTCGATACATAACCTCATAGATCCATCTTTATTTTTAACAAAAAGAACAGGGGATCCCCATGGAGAAATAGTAGGGAGAATAAATCCTCTATTACTCAATTCCTCTAGTAGTTTATTTAGTTAAACTAATTCTATAGTGTCCATTCTATAAGGGGTCTTTTATATAGGCCTTGATCCAGGAATTAAATCAATGGAAAACTCAACTTCTCATTCTGGAGGATGTCAAGGTAAATCGTCCGGAAGCACCTCTACATATTATTTCACACCAGGTACATCCTCTATTTGAACATTCCTTTCCTCACACATAGTCATTTCATTATCTTCCTCCCGAATAATTGAATTTAGTTGTGGTACTGGGGGTGGATCTAGATAAGAATTAGGTGGTAACGATTCTGCTCTAAAGATAAGGTGTTCCTTATAATCATCATCATGAATCGTAACCTCTTTCTTCTTACAATAAATCTTTGCATCATAGTTCGATATCCAGTCCATACCGAGGATTATATCAAACTCAGTCATAGGTATGAGGATGAGATCAGCAGATAAAGAACATTTATGTGCTCCAATGTGGATTGATTCACAAAACATTGTTGCAATGATACTTCCCTTAGGAGTTTTAACTGACAACTCCCTAGTTAAATCAAATTGGAAATATATAATTTTTTTAGAAAACTAGGAAGATATGAAACAATGCGATGATCCAGAATCAAATAATTCATTTTCTTAAACTTTAGGAAACCATTAAATTACCTGCCACCACGTCTTTCAGAGCTTTTACCTCAGCTGTAATGATAGCATAAGATTTTCCTTGATCCCTTGGCCTTTTCTGAGGTAAGTTCCCATGACACTTAGGACAATCATTTTCATAATGTCCCATATCCCTACAATTGTAGCACTGAACATTGGTAGCTTCCTTCTTCCCTTTGCAATCACAATCTTGGTGGCATTTTTCAGCACACATGTAATAGGCACCCATTCCATTCAAGAAAGTACCAGGGTGTTTCTTCCCACATTTACCACATGATGGATATTCGACCTTTCCCTTCTTCCCCTTATTTCCATTACCAGATTGATCAGCAGATCTATTCTTCTCTTTCTTTTCTTTAAAGTCATAAGACTTAGAGAATCCCTTTTCGGTCTTGATAGCAAATGACACAATGTCTTTGTACGACGAGAAGGATTGTGAGACTAATGCTCGATGGAGAAATGGTTTTAACCCATCAACGGAATGATCAATATTACTTCTTGGGTTACGTATATAATCTCCAGAATACCTTGCTAACCTTGTAAAGTTAGCCTCATACTTTTTGACATTCTCATCTTCCTTTTGTCTCAGACTCAGAAATTGTGTTTCCATATCTGCTCGATGGTTGTGAGGAAAGTATTTTTATAAAAACAGATCTTTGAACTCCCTATATTCAATATTTGATACATCATCATCTTCCTTCGTTTTTTGAATCAATTAACACCATTGATCAGCATCTCCCATGAGGCGGTAAACTGCCATGATAACATTTTCCCTTTCACTACTCCCTAAATCCTGAAATATTCTCTCTAGGGAATGTATCCATTGCTCAGCTACTAAGGGATTTGTACTCCCATTGAAAATTGGTGGTTGTTGGCTCATGAAGCGATTTAACATTTATCCTCCACATTGTAGATCAGGGTGCTCCATACGGGTAAGGTTATTATTCATAACAGGAGTGAGTTTTCCCAGTATGGTGATTAGATAATCGGCACCAGTTGCATCACCATCTCCACTATAATTATCTTGAGTAGGAGGGAAATCCCTGCATGGAGTGTGTGCATTGATACAGTTTCCATTTCGTCCACTAGGCGCCATTTCTAAACAATGGCATAAACTAGATCAATTTATGAATCAAAATACATAATTCCGTATTTATAAAACACTTTACATAAGTTGAACTATTTAGGGATATAATCCATAATCATAAAAATGTTTTCTTTGAGGAAGTATATACTAATAAACCTTTCATAATGATTTGTAAAGAAAATGAGAGTTATCCTAAGCATATCCCCCGGGAGTGTCGTAACCAAGAGTGCAGCAAGGCACGTTGTCGTGCAGCAGTTCCCATTTGAGTCTAGCTCAAAGAGTTGTTTTCAAGTTTTACCCCTAGGTACATCTGTGCCAGAGCCACCTCTACCTGCTCGTATCCAGACATGGATGTATTGCACAGAAAACTCACAAAATATCTACAATTCCAAAATTCTACGATGTTCTTCTATACTAATCCTCAAAGTCCATCTTAAATCTATGTGCTCTAATCAGAGTTTATCTAAATCAAGCTTCCAAGGTTTGTACTAAACATCCTCGGATACCAACTGTAATGCCCCGACCCCAGTTACCCAAGTCACTGCATTATTACATAACATTGGCATGATCACAAGAAAGATCATGTCTTGAATGAACGATCAGTTTAGTAGCCTTGGAAACACTAGATATATTCATAAAGTTTTACATTACATCATAAAAATGAAAACTAAAAAAACATAGGATCAATATTCCACACTCTTATCCCCTCATACAATCCCTGTAGGTCATTCATAATTTACTTCTTCACATCGTGTGAAAAATAAAACATAGAAAAGGGGTGAGCTCAAATGCCCAGTAAGGATAACAATATAGCGAAAACTTTCATTAATAAGAATAAACATTTAAGGCATTGTATAACTAAAACAATAGCCTTTTAAACTTGATCTTCAACATAGTACGGAAAAAATAAAATGAAATAATTCCATTTACTTATGCACATGGATATTCTACTAATCTAATAATCACATGCAATATCAGTAACCACTTTCATAATGATGGAATGAATAATGCTAGACTATCATAACCACATAGCCAAGGCCTCGTGCCAAGAATACAAATAAAAATTTTCCAAGGCCTTGTGCAAAGACACTAGTTTTTCTCATGAGACCTACCGATGCATCGAGGAGATATAGTGGGCTCCAACCGTCACATATTCAGTCTAATGCATTCCCATATGAAAAGGTTTAATCACAACATAAACATTCGTATTAAAACTAGCATATGAAATTTCAATAATTTCACCATAAACCATGAAGGGTATAAAAATATCATATCCATAGTCAAACATATCACAAAACCTGTAATACAATATGGATGTTTTGTTTCATAATAAATCAGTTTCAAATAAGCTTAAAATCCAACAAAGGATGTTGACATAGAAGAAATCCAAAATCTTTTTAGAGAAATATCTCTTTTTATTTTCAAATCATTTAAGAGTCATATAAAATATAAAATTTTCTTTGAAAATATTCTTATAAGCTTGTAAGGGAAGCTTCGATGATTTTATAACTGCAGAAGATAGCCACACCCACTGTATAGGTTAAAAAACATTCTTACCTTAATTCTATCGAAAAGGATAAAAGCACCTTATTTGGAAAACGACAGAAATATTCCTTTATAAACCACTTATAAAAAGTCAATCAAGGGTATAAATGACTTTAACCCATATTCTAGTAAATATTAAAAAATTTCGAAATACATTTTTTTTATGAAACATGGATATGGATGATAAAGAAGTCCCAGTAGATTATTACATATAAACAATCTCGGATAATGAAGAGATTGCGAAATAAACCCTTACCTTGTACTTTTCCTTTGTTGGGGGTAGGGTAACCACCTGTGTAATGGTGAAATAATTGTTATTAAATTATACAAAAATTTTATACATTAATATGATATCATATATGATCTTTTAACGTTGATTTGTTAATAATATCTTAGTATTATCGTTGTTTTGGGTGCTAACTTACTCGTTTTGTTTTATATGTTTTGTTAGGTAAGCCATGTTTGTCATTGATAGGTTTTATATAATTCAAATCCAGAATGATATCAAATCCTTAAACATTATTTTTAAATCATCAAATGATAATTGTACTTGAATGGATACGACGGAGAATAAATCTCATCGCGTTCGTGGAGAGGGTAGTCCGTACGTACGCACGAGTGACAATAATATATAATTGGACTATATATCATATATACAGAATCATTATCATGTTATATTTATTATTTACATGAATTATAAATCATTATTATACCCATCTAAATAATAATATATTGAATAATAACAATTACACCACAACGTGGAGACGGTAAGTCGTACGTTCGCACGTATGGTGACATGTCATTTAAAGGATGGATAGAATACTGAATATGGTTGTACCATATTTATAATAATATTATAGTGTATAGGATATACTGGATTTATTATTTTATAATGGGAATAACAAAGAAATAAGAAGATTAAGAAAAATGAATTTGAAAAAGGGTGGTGAAAACATTACCTCTTCTTCGGGTTCATCCTTTTCATTTGATCAAAAGGGCTCCTTAGGATGGCATTCTAAAAAAACTACAACCTCTAGGTTGTAGTGATGGAATTTGAGAGAGTATTTGGGCGGGGTTTGGCTGATCCAAAAGGATTTGAATGTGTGAATTAATGAGAAGGGGGAGTTCCCTTTTATAAGAGGGGTGAGGGGCACCTTTGGAAAAGCTAGAAATATTATTTTATAATAAATTAATATTATGTTTCTAATGGATATAAAGTGTACTATTTAATGGTTAAGGTGGGGATGGGTATAAAACCACTAAACCAATAGAATTTATACCGGTTTGGGTCATTATATTAACCTTATCTATTAGTTTTAACTCTTGGTTAATTAGTTATACATTTACCATGCCACTTTGTATTTTTATATTATATAGTAATAAACATACTATATACATCCAACAGACCCCCAAGTGGTCCATTAATTATACAACTATCATGATATAAGTCTCTTGGCCGAACATTATATTTTTAGGAATTTAATATCAATTAATAATATAATATTTGTTTTAAAAACTCTTTCATGTCAATTTTGACACTATTCAATAATTGATTTATGTGAAAATCATAACAGAAATTATTACTTCTAAAAAATTTAATTAAGTCAATCCTAACATGTCATATTAACCTATAAAATTAGTGTAATTCATAAAAAGTCTCAAATTATATTTATTTGGGTATTTATAATATCAATTATTTTAATTTTTCACTATTATGATAATTACTGCATCATCATTGTGTCATAAATAAATTAAAATATTTAATGTCTAAAAAATATAAATAAAATATAATTAGGTAGGAAATATTTTTATCTTTATAATGAATATTTACAATAGAATGTATCTTATGTATAACCCTATATTAAAAATGTTTTAGTAAATAAACTTTGATTTTATCTCTTTTAACTCTTCTTTGAATTAAATAATAATAAATGTCCTAATCTAATCCAAGTGGACCTAAATGATAATATATTATTCCTAAAGTTGTTTTTGGTCGAGATACACTTGTAAAATAGAATTAGGACATGTGTTATGGTAATATTAATATCATTTTTACCCTTAATTACCCTATATACTTTTAACCGTGGTAAATAAAAGTAAAAAGATACTATTAACCAAAAAATTATTTTCATCTCAATGAACCACATTTTACTACTTGATATTAATCGTGTCTCTCGGATTTTAGAAATTCCAATCACAGAAGTGGTAAAAGTATGTTTTATGAAAAATTCAGTTTTTTATCTACCACTTAGTAGTTTCACTATTCATCAAAAAATGATGTTTTTCACAAAAATACCAAAAATTCACCCTAGGATAATTTCGATATTCCAAATCCAAAAATGAAGTTAATTTTGAAAAATAAAATTTCTAAAATTTTAAAAAGTAGGTATTACTATTCATAATGGCTAGTTTTATTTTTTGTGGTGTGTTAGAACTCGATGTTGCGTACAACACACGCTATCGCATTATTCAAAGAGAAGTGTACCGTAGAAGCTTGGGGTGTTACAAAAAATATTTTTTTTTAATATTATATATTTTTTAATTTCACTATTTTTTTATTAATTGGAATATGTTTCAGTTATTTACCATTCTATATTGATTATTCCAAATCATCTTGTTTAAATGGAATGTGTGTTCAGTTATTTAACATTATATATCAATTATGGTTATTTATTCATTATTAATTATACTTAACACATACACATAATGATCATTTTACCATGTCTTTCTTTTTTTCCTTTCCCCAATATATGAAGATGATTTCCTGGAATCAGTTTCATGGATCTAGTTTTTCATCATTCTTATGTGTTCTGTTTTTTATTTCAATGTAATATGAGTATCATGTATGTCACATGGATTTCCAAAATATCTAATTGATCAGTCCATATGAATTTGATTCCTCGTAATCATTATAATCTAATAATTTAAGTCACTACCTCATGTCTTCTTGTAGTGTGGAATTACATAGATTATATAACTGATAAATATTATATTTATATTCAGAAACATATTATTGTATAAAATATTAAGTATTTTTAATTTTTGATCTGATTAATGGTATTTTAGAGTATTTTTCATTAGGTTGATGTATGTTTAGAAAACTTTTTTGACATTTTATTTAACATGATGAATTATTTGGGAATAATGATGTTAAATTATTTAAATTTCATTTTATTTTGAATGTAGTGTTACTTAATTTTGGAATGATTTATGTTTAAATTTGAATATTGAATTAAAAATGAATTTGTATTATTTTTGGGATTCATATCAGAATGTGATAAAAACATTTTTTATTGTTTAATGTTAAATACTATTATGAATATCATGATATGATTTTTTCAGATCATGTTACCATTGAAATTTTGATTCTATTTCTTCTGGAAAAAATTCATCTGCAATAATGATGGTTCACAGAAACAGTTGAGATTTTAGTATAAATTGATGAACGGAGGAAGAAGTATATTTAATGAAAGTATATTTATTTATTTATTTAATCTATATTGGAATATAATTCCTAAACATAAATAAAATGTTGTAGGAAATTTTTTTGTCTTATTATAGAAATTTATTACGAGTTGATGGTTTTATTAATAGATTGTGGATTTTTTGATGTCGTCAAATTTTTCATGATGATTCAATTTCACGTGATTAGTGGACTCCAAAAACTTAAATAGTTATTTAGACATATCATTTTAAAATAGTTTTATTTTTTTATATTCCCAATATTTTCATCTATTCGGAATCCAACTTATGTGATAAAATTGAAATTTTCATTCCCCCTATTGAATAGGTTATTTTTTTATCCTTTTATTCGTATCAGTTTTCTATAATTAAATTTTAAAATTTAATGAAAACTTTTGTTGAAAACATGTTATAAATTCATGGATTTAATTTTTTTATATGGATAGTGCAACACCAATTTTTTAAAAAAACTATGTTTAATGTTGTTTAGGACATCCAACACTGAACAAAAATGAACCAAAAACATATTATTATTTAAATATGGTTGTTATAAAATCAACATTGAATTGGTGGCTATGAATTGGATTCAATAAAATATTAAATATATATATTTCCTAGTAAATAAAAATTTATTGATACATTATTAGTAAATATTCCCCAAAATTTTAGTAAAATAACAGTATTCATCATAAATACATTATCTTTTGAAAAATGTATTCTCCTGACTTTAAAGAGAATATATTACATGTATTTTCATGATATTAAATAAATATAATTTTCTAAAAATGATATCAATTATAAAATAATCCTGTCAAAATTATCCTATTGTGAAATCCAGAAATTATTTTGATGAGATAGACATGTTAAAAAATAGTGTAAGTTTCATATTATTTTGGGAACATTATTTCTTTAATAATTTAAACACTAAAAAATTATTTTAGTTTATATTAGAAATAAATGTAGTTATGTTTTATTAAATATTATATAATTATGGTAATAAAAATGATTTTTTTACTTGGATGTACAATGAAAATATTTTATACCTAAAAATGCATTTTTATGAAAAAATAATTTATTATCATGTGTATCAAGTATAAAATTAAATTAAATTTTGATAATTTAATTAATTAAATCTAGGAAAATTAATTCCATATATATAATGTAGAGGATTTTTTTATAAATATTTACATTTTAATTCTAATCATTATGAATATAACTTTAGAAAATAATTATATCAATGAAAAGCATAAATTAGGTAATTAATGTTAGTGATAATATTATGAGAAATAAAAACTGACCATAACTCATAATATTATTCAATTTGATGAATAATATTTTACATTTCCATCCATGTTTCAAATATATGGCCCCCTTGTTCTATATTTCATATTTTATTTATTTATAATATTTAAGTAATAGATAAAGAAAAAATTGTCATTTTCTTGATTTTAATAACTATAATATTTTTTGATATGTATAAATAAATGATTTTTATCTTTCTAAATTAAATAATTACTGATAAATTAATTCCACAAATTATTTTTATAATCATTTTTATCAAATTATTCTGCTTAATACATGTGAATAAAGACAAAATATTTATGTAATTAATAGAAAAATAATATAAAATAATATAAAATTCAAATAATAATATAAATAAAATGACTTATTTTGATAAAAAAATACTTAAATATAGAATTTTAGTGATGTGTAAATGAATTATTATCATATTACATTGACATAATATTTCATTCTATATCTAATTAAATATAATGATCCAAAAATGGATTTATTGATATTTTATAATAATTTAAAATTTTATTAAATGATGTAGAATTGTGATAAATTTTATATTCATCCAACTGATTTGGATATAGTTTTGTATATAAAAAATAGTGCATTAATTTTTCAATTGTCCTTATATAGTTACGATTGTGACCCATATAGTGTTAAAAAAGTTCATTTATAGTAATTGTCAAAAATGGTTAATGTTTGTTAAAATAAAAAGACAAATTTTAATAAATATATTTTTCTCATTCAAAATTTAATTAATGATAATCTTTCAAACCATAACTTTCATATGTTATAATTATATATCGTTTAATTCATTCAATCAAGATGATAAACTTATAATCCTAGAGGTGGTAAAAATATGATTACTGTAGAGGCTATAACAAAGTAGTGTTTTGTAGAGACTCAGTGTTTTTTGCATTAAATAATAAATTTATTTGAAAAATATTGGGTTTTTACATTATCCCCTGCTTACAAAAATTTCTTCCTCGAAATTCATTGAATGATACCTCATAAGATGCTTTGGGTAGGTCTTATTCATAATCTCCTCTGGCTCCGTTGATTCCTATATGATTTTATGATTTCACCAAATTGTCTTTGCTATTTGTGTCATCTGATTCCATAAAACCTTCTCATTAGTTTCCATACTCTGGATAGGGTCCTCACATTATGATAAGTCATGTCCCAATTATATAACATCAAAATATGAAAATGCACTATCTCTATCATGTACATTTTCCACAGTGATACATGGACCACATCGTGTACATTAGAAAGGCTAGGTGTTATTTCATATGATATGAAACATCTTCAATTGTCTCCAAAATTTCAAAAAGGTCCTGATTACCATGGTCTCAGTTTCCGTTTCATCCCAAATCTTATATCACCATTCCATTGGGATACATTTATGAAAATGTGATCTCTCAGTTGAAATTCCAAATACTTCCTTCGATTATCGACAGAGCTCATTTTCCTACTTTTTAGCTACACTGATATAGGTTTTAATATTCATTATATTCTTTGTTGATTCCTCCACATGCTATGGGACCACGAGCTCCCCTCCCCTAACATCATCGCGAAAAGTTGTTGCATGACATCTCTTTTCGTGCAATTCTTCTTATGGTGGAATTTTAAAATCGAATGGAAATTATAATTGTAGGAAAAATCCACTAAAGGAAAATATTTATCCCACATACCTTGAATGTCATTGTGAAAATGATATCAACATGTCTTAAAAGGTATGGATCATCCTCTCTTATTTTATGTGAGTTTATGAGTGGTAAGAAATACTCAAATGAATCTTGATATCCAAAGCATTTGGAATACATTTCTAGAATTTAGATCTAAATCATTGATCACGATCATACAAAATTGAGAGTGGTTCCCCATGAATTATCATAACAACATTGATATATATTCATTTCGGGGGCTCTAGTGGAAAATCCTCCCTTATTAAAAGAAAATATGAAGATTTTTTATGTTGATCAACAATTACCCTTATTGCATCACACTTTCCTAATGTTTTGTGTAACCTATTGAAAAAATAAATTGTGATGTCATCCCATTTCCATGTAGTAATATGTAATGTTTTCATGAGTCATCTAGGATTTTTTCGTTTTGGCTTTACATTTTGACAGACTATACATCTTGATACATAATCAACAATTTCACTCTTCATGTAGTCCCACCTAAAATGTTTTCTTCAAATCACTATACATATTAATTATACTAGTATGTGTAGTAAACTTTTATCTATGAGAATCATATAATGACTCACTTTTCAGATAATGTATAGAGGGAACCCATAGACGCTTCCCAAATTTCAAAATTCCATCTTCACTCATGAAGTTAGCCAACATCCCATCTTTCACAGAATTAATTTTTTTTTGAATATTTTCATCATATACTGAGAATAATTTATTCATTCCAATAAAGATAGTTGGGAAACCATTTAAAAATGTAGTGATGTTTCATCTTATATGATAATTTCCATATCCATCCCTTCTAAATCCATGTACAATGGATCATTTTCAATCCTCATTTTATTGGTAACTCCATGACCCTTCAGGCTCATTGCATCAATTAACCTATTATCATTTTCTGGGTGGTAGTGTGTGGTACAATAAGAATCCTTGAGTAGTTTGATCCATCAACTTTTCCTCATGTTGAGTTATTTCTACAAGAAGATATAATTCAAACTCTTATGATTTGTATATATCTCACATTTTTCACTATATAGATAATGTCTTCATATCCTCATATAAAATATTACAACTTCTAGCTCAAGATCATGTGTACGATTGTTTTTTTCCTGAATTTTTAGTTTTTCGAATATATGTTCAATAACCCTATCATTTTTTATAAGGAAATATCCATGTACAATTTTGGATGCATCACTATAGATCACAACCCCATCATTCCCTGATGGTTGAGTCAGGAGCATAGAATTCACTAATCTCTTCTCGAATTCATCAAATCATTCATCACATTATTTTTTTCATACAAACATAACCCTTTTATGTGTATTCTTGGTCATTGGGTTGGCTAAAAGAGAAATGTTATGAATGAAACATCTATTATAACATAATAAACCAAAAAAATATGTCCCTTAGTTATGTTTATTGGAGTAGACCAGTCTTGAACAACCTTTTTCTTCATAGGACGAATAGATATTCCATCCTTAGAGACAATGTGGCCATGAAAGGGAAATGATGGAAGTAAAAACTCACACTTTCTAAACATCCAATATAATTCATTTCATCTAAGAGTCTTCAAAATAGTGCGCAATTGATTTTCATGATCTTTGTAGATTTGGGAGTATACCAAGATATCGTCAATAAACACCACCACAAATTCATCGAGATATTCCTTGAAAATGTTATTAGTTATATCCTTCAAAACCAAGGGTTCATTAGTCATTATAATAGGCATTAATGTAATCTCTTAATGACCATACATGTTTTGAATTTATGTCTTTGGAGTGTATTCCTACCTTACTAGCAACTGATGATAACTAGATAGAAGGTAAATCTTTGGAAAATATTTGGATCCATGAAGTTGATAAAATAAATCAACATTGTGTGATAGGGAATAATTTTTTTATTGTTACACATTTGATCTCCATGTAGTCAATGAACAAACTCATAGATCCATATCTCTTCTTGAAGAAAAGAACAACGAATCCCCATAGGGAAACACTAGGGAGAATAAATCTATTATCACTCAGTTCCTCTTGTTATTTAGTTTCTTCTACTAATTGGAAAATATAAATTCTATAAGGAGTCATGGATATATCCCTTGATCCAGGAATTAAATCAATAGACAAATCAGCTTCACACTATGGAGGATGTCCACGTAAATCCTCTCGATTTAAATCAATATACTCTTTCACAATATGTACATACACTTTTTTATCATTCCATTCCTCACCCACATATATGGCGTTCCCATACTCACCAATAATTTAATTTAGTGGATCTACTGGTGGGGGATCTAGATGACAATTAGATAGAGATGCATCTTCCCTAATGATAATGGATTCCTCATCATCCTCAAAAATTGTAACATCCATCTACATGTAATAAATTTTGGCATCGTGGTTCAAATTCTAATCCATACCAAGGATTATATAAAATTAATTAATGGGTATGATAATATAATCAGTAGATAAATCATGTTTATATTTGCTAATGGGCACTACCTGAAAAAACATTATTGTAATGATATTTCTGTTAAAAGTTTTGACTGACAACACCCTTATTATGTCAAATTGGAAATATATAATTTTCTTCGAAAACTAGGAAGATGTGAATGAATACAATGATCCAGAATCAAATAAATCATTGGATATGTTCGAGGAAATGATAAATGTACCTTATACCACATCGTTTGGAACTTCATCCTCTATAGTTGTGACTGAATATTCATGGACATTCTCCAATTCCCTTTTCTTGGGAACGTTTCCCTGACTATTAGTAAGTGGATGTTCATAATGTCCCATATTCCTTAAATTGTAGAATTAGACATTGGTAGATTCTTTCTTCCCCATAAAATCCCCACTATAAGGCCTTTTTCTCATCACTCTTAATAGACTCCAATTCATTTTATGAATGTACAAGGGTGTTTCATACAAAAATTTCTTTAGGATTGAAATTCAACACTTACCTTCATCCTCATTTCTTAATTTCCTCTTCCAGAGTATTCGACAATGATATTATTCTCTTTCTAGCCTATAATTTCATAAGAAATAGAAAATTTCTCTGTGCTCAGGATATCACTTGAGACAATAATTTTATATTATGAGAAAAACTGGTATATAAGTACCCTTTTGAAGAATTGTTTTAAACCATCAACGAATAGATCGATATTACTCCTTGGATTACGTATATAGTCTGTAGCCTGACATACCAGTCTTATAAAATTAGCTTCATACATGGAATCATTTTCATCCATCATCTTCCTTAAATTCAATAATTTCCTTTCCATATCATCCCCTTTTTTGTGGAAAATATTTTTCTAGGAATATTTCATTAAAATACATTCATTCATTCACTTCTATTTATTATTCCACCGTTGTGTTTTTGATTAATGAACACCACTATTCCGCATATCTCGATAGACCATACAATTCCATGAAAAACATATCACTTTCGTTACATTCCAAAAGGAGAAATATATTCAATATGTAATGTATCCACTGAATAGATACAAATTTCTTTATTGTCCCATTAGAAAATATAGGTTGTTGCCGCATAAAGCTATCCAGTGTTGCTCCTCTTTGTTTTTGATCAGGATGCTTCATTCTAGTAAGATTTTTGTTCACAACCTGAGACAGTTGTACTTGTATAGTTATAAGATTTATATTCACCAGTAATTACTCCGGAGCCATAATCAATATCATTAATGGGATGGAAATCCCTACATTGGATACACATGTTCATGATGTTTCAATTTCTTCCTCTAGGATCCATGTATAAATAATTTCATTCACAATATTAGGTAATGAATTATAATTTATAATCACAACTTAGAAAAATACTTAACATAAATTTAAATTATATACATAAATAATCTCATAATCATAACCATGGTTTCTTTGAATAAAAAATTAAATTTAAATCATTTATAAATTCTTGTAAATAATATGTGAATTATTCTAAGCATGTGTCTATCCTGGTGCATAATAGGCCATGATTTTTTGTACTAGGATACCTCAGGTCAGGGAAAAAAATCCTAATTGATGTTTTCACTCCAAGGTACATTTGTGCCAGAACAACATCCACTTTTATTATCTCCACAAGTATGTATTTTATATAATGATCCACATAATCTATTCCTGACCAAAACATACAAAATTATCTTTTATGGATTATCCTCCTTGACTATCATAGTGTTTTTTACAAAATCTACACTCTCTAAATCTACTTTACATGTTTTCTACTAATCTTCTTCTGATACCAACTATATGGTCCTGACCCTAGCTTCCCGGAGCCAATGCCTTATTTTATTACCTTGGAATATAAACAAGGAATATGAATACCAAATAACCAATTAGTTTAGAATTATTGTAAAAAATATACATATATATGTTCAACATTACATCTTGAAATTAAATAAAATATAGAAACTTATCTGAATACATCCATAACTATAGGTTATTTCTGCATGTCATTCATTATATACGACCTCGTACACTAGGAAAATGAAACATAAAAAGGGGATGAGATCAACATCTCAAAAAGGATAATCAATAGATCAGATGATATCACCAAAATAAACATTATTCATAGTGAATCACTAAAAATAAATGCCTTTAAAAATAAACATGATCACACTATGTCGGGAATTATAGATGAATAAATAATGCCTTATTAAAACCTAAAAATGGGTATTCTAATAGTTGAAGATCCACATGACCAATAAATAATATTTTCAAAATTATGGAATAAATAATTCAGGACATCATAACCATACCATTAAGGCCTTATTCAAAGACTATAAATATCCATTTTTTCACGTCCTTGTTTCTTGAACATAGTTTGTATCATGTGAAAAACCAACACACCGAGGGGCTATAGCGTGCCCACCTGACACCTTATATTCCCAATGCATTTCTCAAATGAATAGGGATAAACATAAAAAAATATATAATAATATTAAAATTAATATATGTAATTTTAATAACATTCTCTAAACATAAAGCATAAACACTAACCATTCATAGTATATTGGTGAATCGTATAAAGATGGAACATCCACAGTCTAAATAATCATAAACCATTAAATTAAAAATGGTAGATTATATCAAAAAATATTTTTCTGAAAAATACATAATAATAAATAAGAGTGTTGAAATAGATGAAGATACACTTATAAAAAATCGATTAATTCTTGAGATAATTATTGTATTACATTTAAAAGAAGAGTTCTTTTGGAAAAAATTTTATATAAAACAAGATGTGAGGTAAGGTAGTATTTTTATAATAAATTTTGTGATTTTATAAAGATAATTTTTTTCAATAAACAAATTTTAGATTGACCTTGAATATAGGAATGAATTTTAGAAATTCCATTGAATCATGCTTGAATTCTTGGTAGAATTTTTAAATGATCCTTTTAGAACATATAATCCCCTTAAATGAATATAAGATTATGGTTGGTAAAGATATATAAAATATTCTCTCAAAATATATGAAGATAAAATATGAATAAATACTAATTTTGTTGAGGTAAGTACAAAATATGAGTAACCCGAATGAAAATGATAGATCAGGTGGAATCTCATACATTAAGTTTGTTAGTGTTCCTTTCATGATAATAATGACCTAAATAATAAAATAAAGGTTCATAAATTAATGATTCAAAAAACGCATATACATTTATTTCATTTATAAAAAACCTATGAGGATCAATCATTGCCTTTTGGTGGGTTAAGAGATCAAATTTAATTTTTTTGAGTTTTTCCTTCTGCGGTTTTCATGACCAATCTACATATATTCAGATATAGATAAACCTTTATAATGAGATTGATTTTCCAGAATCATATTTTAATGTTACTAGTGAAAAAAATAAGATTACATTGTTGTAAAATTTATTTGGTTATTGGTAGTGAAGAGAATCATTATATTAAATTTAAATTACAATTGTTTCGGTTAATTGACAGCTCTTGATCACAACAAAATCATTGTGATTTATTAATTATTATAATGTCTAAAAAATGGTTACAAAACCTTAATTAAGCTATTATACAAATATTATAGTCTAGTTCAACAATTGAAATGGTTTAATTTCCAGAATTGATGGTGGGGATATAAATTTTAAACTCACTATCATTGAATGTGTTAAATTAACACATCTTGGATAGTGTTTTCATTTCTAGTATAAAAGAAGGGGGAAGGAGAAATGGTAAAAAAACTCCTTTATAATAAATCTATCCCATTACATATACGATATGATATTCATAATAACATTTTGATGGATGAATGTGTGGAAATAAAAAAGAAATGAAATTAATTTTAAATAATATAAATGAAAGGTGGAATTTACCTCTTCAAGTAAACATCTTTGAGTGCCTCTATAGTGGGGATGATTTGTAAATTAAATGAGAAGAATGGATACTGGACCTAGGGGAGGATCTTCGGAGGATAATTTTGCATAATTTAGACAAGGAACAAGTCTTGAGAGGATTTAATTGAAAATGGTGTGATGTGGTTTGGGGTTATAGTGGTTGAGAGGTGGGCTTTCCCATTATTTTACTCTTTATTTTATTTTTTCTCTCAATAAAACAAATAATATTGATTAATGTGACCCAAAATAGTAGTAGGTTCATCTGAGTTTGAACCTACTGGGATTAAATCAGCCTTACATAACTTATGTCCCAATAAGACATGTATTTAGCTTTTATCATTAATTATCATATTTTACTATTCACCCAATATTCATGTATTTTAGAAAAAAATTAAGCATATCCATTTTTTGAGGTATGGAATTAAAAAATGTATTCCAATTATTGGAAATTATTTTATAAATATTTATAATTAAATTTTTAAATAAAAAAATATTTTATTCATAAAAAATAATATTAAAACTCTAAATAATTTTATAACACCTTGAAAAATTAATCAACGTCCAATAATATTATATTATAACCATAAGACAATAAAATATAAATTTATTATTACATTTAACAAAAATTTATTTACATTTTACATTATTTAATTAATCTTAATATTTTAATAAAAATATTTATGGCATCGGAAAAACTAATACTTATTCTATGATTGTTTATTCACTTTTAAGATGTCTTAATTGTATTTATACATTCTAGGGTGAAGTTTTTATTTTTTTTTTATGATTTAATATTAATTACTATTCATTATTGTTCAATAGTGTATGTTATTATTAATAAGGGTATGTTAATATGCATCAAAAATTAATTTGATTCTATCAGAATGTAAATATCCTACTGAACGAAATTTTATATGTCAGGTTATCAAAATTCCAATCATACAGGTTGTAAAATCATGTTAACTGGATAGGTTATAATAAATTTGTGTTTGTAGAGACTTAGTGATTCATGAATTTAATATTATCATTATTTAGAAAATCATGGGGTGTTATATACTAGGTGTTCAATAGTGGTCAGGATATATAAATAAATTTATACTTTCTTCATCATAGATATGTATAATTTAAATTCTATCATTACAATTGAGTTCACGATTCATCTAACTCAGGGAGATAATCCCTTATCGATATCTTATTATCAAATTTCATTAGCTATATTGATATATTAGAAGTTATAGATCAATGATTAGGAATAAAAATGATTTGTTCTTCAAATCTCATCATCCAATGGTGTAATTATTTTATTCCCCATGATGTACAATGAATAATTTAGGTTTTGAATTGATTTACGAAAGCTTATAAATGTATCATTTAATAATATTTAACAAATACCTGAATTTTATATTCTATTTGATTAGTTAAATAGTTATCAATGTTTCTCCCATATTTATTTTTGAACATGTTATAATTGGTCTTCAATCTGGATGAATGATATAGCTATAATGGAATACGAACACAAATATGATCTATATGAGGTCTCTTTTATTCCATTAATACTTAAGTATATCAAAAATTAATATTTCCTATTAATGATAATATATTTCATCACTATGAAATTTCCTTTATCATGGTGATTAAGGATAAAATTTTGATTTATTCATAAGACCAATAATTTCAACACATTTTCCAATATATTATATTTTCTATTCATTTAGTACATAAAATATAATCCATGATTTGAAAGTGTAAAATATGTATTTATGATATTCTATTAATTGAACATGTTATATAGGATATATAAATAACATAAATCATTGAACGGTGAGGACATGAAATTTTCACAAAGACCTAAGTATATGATTGATATAATGAGTTTTATTTTCTTGGATGTGTATAACATAAACTTTATTTATGACATAGAACACATATATGTACTTATAATAGGGATAACATAAAAGATATTGAAATTTATATGGAGAAATTATTAAGATAATTCCATTCAAGAATATAATATTTTTTCTACATATACATTGAACTTAATTATTGTAGACCCAAGGATGGGTGATATCCTGTATTGAAATACATTATATTTTGGAATCGTAATTTCATGATTCAAAAGGATAATTTTTTCATGTATGGGTCTCTATTACTATTACTCAGCTATTGGAATAAGAATTCCAGTGAGTTTTATCTTTTTACAATGATCAATGATTTAATGTATTGATTCAACAATATAATTGATGGGATTTTTTTTATTTGTATAAATAAAAATAGAATATGATATGACTTATTTCCAAATGATTTGGAATAATTATATAGATGTTGGATTTAGTATACATAGAAAATCTATTACAGGAAGGCTCACCCACTATAAATGTTGAATGTCATTGAATATATCCCTATCTACATGGACAATGATATATAGGTTTGGAAATCTAGTCTGGAGTAGACACTGACAAGCCAATTAAAAAGTGATATTATATTTGGTAGAGGGGTAGTGGGACAATAATGTTTCCATTAAAACAATAAGTTCCTCTATAGTGGATCATGTGAGGTTTATCTAGATTACCAATTCATCTTATTTCATCATTCAATAATGACTCATACATGATGATCCCATTCTAGGTTGTTCTTATGGAAAAGATGTGACACTGAATGAAAAAAAATGGTGGTACATCCAAATAAAAAATATGATAGGAGTTTATTTTGGACTCACATACCTCTCAATGAATTTTTCACCTAATTATAATATTAATGTTACACAATGTTATTTTTTTTATGTTGGACTCTTATGAGGAATGCTTTTTATGGATTTGTAGCGCACATCCATACTTTTTAGTGGATTATGGTAGGGAACCATCATATTGAAATGTTTCTTAAACCTCTCTCATTTAATAAATTGAATTGGTATAATTTTATTATAGACATTTTAATTTTCCTTCCAAGGACATATATAATACATGATGCAATATGGGTTTTCGGTAGACAAGTTTAAAAAATTAAAATTTTATTTATTAATGAGAGAAAAATTTGTTGATGTACTATGAATGAAAAAGGTGCATGAAATTATAAGTTTTAATTCCATACCTAAACGAATTTAACCATATTGAAATCATTATTTTACATATATATTATGACATTCCTATATATATATAAATAAATGATTGAACCTAGTTGGATATGAGTACAACCTATCACCAGAACATAGATGGGAAGTCTAAAGGGGTGATCAGGAAAATCAATTATATAATCAGGCTATGCTTAATGGATTATATTGGAGTATGGAATGTCAATATATTCATTAGATAGTGTTTATCCAATAATGGAAAAAACGTTTTTGATACAGATATCTCATAAAATGTTTATTTATGGTTTGTTGGGTTTATAACCCCTATTTGGATATAGTTGGCTGATTATGGGATTGTTAGTCTGAGTATGGTGGAAGAGACCAATGGGAGGCTTTATAAAATTAAGAAGTAGTTGGTTACAGAAAATATAAGTCACCGATATTATGATGGATATTTTAAAATAACAATGTAGTATAATAAGGGTGATTGAATATTCTAGATGTGTCCCCTTTGTTTGAGAATCGCCTTCGGATAATGAAAAAGAAGATGATGCTATGGTTTTTTGGTATAATTGTTATAGTGGAGTGGATTAATACTTTAGTTTATCAGTCATATCGTTAATTTTGAAATTAGTGTATTCTATATTTTTTCATATTTCACTACCCCATAAATAGATGAAATACCATTCACATTTGATCAAAGTGATGATTTCATGTGTCACTGGATGCATCCTTGGAATATTTCTTGATGTTCATCATTGATCAATGAAATTATATTATATACGAGAAAATGGTAACACTTCAATATGTTTTTGGTAATAATTTCCATATATAGGGAGATATATGGAATTTATATTAATATATTTAATCATAGTGTCAAATGTTGTTCAACTATGATAATTGGGTGACCTTCTCAAATAAATTAGGACTGTTGACAGGGAATTTATTAAAAATTTAAAAATTAAAATGATTCCATGATTAATATGTTTTTTATAACATTTAATTTCAATGCAGTTTTCTATTAGTGGACATTCTTAGTATATAGGGATAGAAATTGGTGAGTTACACCTATGATAGTGATAAAATTCTTACCCTAGAGGAAGATTAAAGCATAAAAACAATTTTTTTCATGTGGTGTGGTGTATTTCTATGAATAAAAATTTTAATTGAGATTGTTCATTATATTATGTGGGTGTTACTCAGTGAAAGACCAAGTATTCTTCCAATTTATAACAATGGATTCTAGGTTTGGATATAGAATTTTTTTTCTTATCACCAAAATGTTCATGATTCAGCATTTCACCTAGAAATATCCAATACATCTAAATTGATGAGTTTTTGTTGTAATATCCCCATTGAATTTTTTTTTAGTTTTTCCATTTAATAAATTATAATTTAAAATCATCTGTAAATTATTTTCATCATCAAGGGATCAAACTATGAAAAAATACAAAGAAATTACCATTCCTTTATACTATTGTCTCCTCCATCCTCATTTGATAATACATTAAAGCACTATAAGATTTCATTGTGTTTCACAAGTATCTATAACAACATGGAGGACTAAATATTATCCAAACACAATATCTCTTCACCCGGATGTGTAATCTCAAATTTCAATTAATGTTTTAAAATTTTTTAAAATTTTTTATAAATAATAATATTATTATGAGTTTTATCTCTTTGGATTAATGTAATATGACTTTACCATGATTCATATTATTATAATGGAATCATGCGATATTGTGGATGTTGGGTCAATTGTAATATTTTTTCATTCATACCATGGTTATCTAGTGTCATGTAGTGTTCTAAATTATGTTATTGGACCTAAAAAGTGGTGTACATGACATTATCATATATATTTGGCATAACAAAAATGCTCAATTTCACCTGATTATGGATTTATGTGTTATTTGTGAGGTATCTATTTTTATATAAAGTAAAATTCCTCTTCATTAATGATGTTGTTGGGGCCTTGGTATGTCCACCTAATATGGATGGGATGTGTGGGTTTTTATTTTTGGGTTATAAATAAAATAGTGTCATCATGATTAATCCATCCATTTAAAAATAAATTTTATTTGTATAGAAATACGAGACCTCCCAATTGAAGTATCATCTAGGTGGTCGTAAATAGTGCCAGAAAGAACTTCATTCTAGAAAATATATAATAAGTATATTTAATCTAGTGAAACAATTCTTATTAGATGATCCATTGAGTATACATTCACGGTGAGGTAATCCTCAACCGTGTTTTCTTCATTCGGTCATTGTAAAGGTGTTTCTTTCAATAAAAACCATTATAATCCAAGGGTATAGTTTTCCAACTACTGATTCATTATAGTTAAGTCTACAAACATAACGTTATTTCATTAATTTTATATACATTATAAAATTTAAGAATGATTTATAGCAGATTAAATGTCATTTTTGGAGTGCTAAGGATGATATAATGGTTAGGATTATAATAATGATGTATGACACGACCCGCCTTCACCAAAAAGAGGGAAGGGTCAGCAGATTACCATGCCCTTTATTCATTAATTTGAAGGAGAGATAATGACCCCCGAGACCCACCTTCAATAGGTCCCGGAGTGGCGACTAGCACCAAGGGTATAGAAATTTCTCACAAATGGAAGGCATTACCCCTTTTTGTTTTATAAGATCGAGAGATGAGATGATGAAACTCAAAAACACCAAGGTAATTGAAATGTACAACAACAAAAAACCATTCCCACATTCATGTTCCAAAAGTAATGCCACAAGTACAAAAGGTGACTATAAGGGTAAGTACCAAGGAAGAAAAACATCAACTGCAACTGCCCCAAAGGTCCGAGCTAGTATGGTCATGCGCGATCCACGAAGTCCTCCTGGAAACCTGAAAACAATTTTTTATATATGTATCGTGAGCATACAAGTACACTCAGTAGGGAAAACCAAAGACTCTCATGCACAAGTGGGGGATCGTGCTAAAGTCCCGTGAGAAAATGGAGTAAACCAAACACCTATCAAGGTAAACTATCCACCCCAGGCCTCACCAAGGCACACTCCCCAAATAACTCAAGTCAAGTAATATATATATAATCAGAGAACATTTATGTTTGGGTACCCCACGCCACTTTTCCACTGGTTATTGAGACATCCTACGCATCGGACCAATCCCGCCATTCTGTCACCACAGTCCCACTGCCACACCCGCCCGCACACACTTGGGCTATAACCACACGTAGTCCCACTGCCGAAATCCCAACCGCACACACCTGGGCCACAACTTTCAGACGTAACCACGCCTTCAAACACCTAGGCCATAACAACCACCACCACGCCCGATGACACCTGAGCCAGAAGATCTACTGCCACGCCTGAAGACACATGGGCCTCATCCTGAAGACGCTTGGGAAACCACCTGCCACAAACACCGGGCCAACCATCACACTGCCCCGCCCGAAGGATCTTGGGCTAATAATGGACCTTAGGCCATCACAGCTTGCACGAAGATACCTGGGATATCCGGGAAAGGGAGAAGAAAAGGAGCTAATAACCAGCCACTAAGAATTGTGTTGGGAAAAACACCCTCCCCCATGAAATGGGGGTGTTCGGCACTAAATGCTCAACTTGGGTGGGGTGTGAATAAGAAACACAAAGCTACAAGTATAGATATAGGTAAAAAAACACTCACCCAAAGCTTAGGTTTTCCTAACCAGCCTACAGAACACAACACCACTGCATCCAAGTCACAAGTCACAAATCTCGCCAACAAAACCCATTTTTCCCATTCTTGTTTCATGTTCAGTAATAATGTTTAATTAAGTTTAAGCGCTACTGGTCAACTGGTAGGCATAAGCCCAAGTCCAATAAAGTAAACAGTCAAGCATCAACCATAACGCCCACACCCGGTTCTCAACAACATAGGATCCCACCTCAATTCATGATATAAACAAGTACCCACCCTGTCTTAAAACTCAAAACCACCGAATCCATACCAACAGAGGTTACCATCCCCAAATTCACACAACCACTGAGAGTATAAAGGCAGGGGATCCCATCCCCTCCCACATCTCCAGCAATTGGCCCGAAAACGAAATCAACCAACTACCACAACCAACACAAGTTAGGGTCATGCCGGTATTTTCATATTTAAACGACTTAACACACTCCATGATTTCAATTTTCGTGTGTTTTAACCGGGGTTATCACAGAAGGATTGATCCTGGTGCCTCAATTTATTTGGCCAGATATACGTGATTAACTAATTTACTTTTCACAGAAGGAGTTTACAAACACAACAATCAATTTAAAACATCAGCATGGGTTCATTAGTGCACAAACAACGACCACCAACGACCTCAATTTTCAGAAGGAATAAGCCAACACGACTCAACAAGATGGTCATAATATAAACAACATCAACGATCATAGGCCCCCCTCTTTCTTTATAGAATCTAGTTCATTATCTTCATTTAGGTCTGGTTTGTCCAATTCTATAGAAGAGAATCACGCCCACCCCGCATGATACACAAAAGAGAGCGATGAAGGAGAAATTACCTACCTGTTGATAGATGATCGACGTTTAGGCCGTGCGCCGAACTTTATGGATAACGATGTAGCGCGCTTGATGCACAAGAAGATGTTTGTGAAAAGTTGTGATCGAGGAAAGGATAATCCACGGAAAACCCTTAGTTTATATGTGTTGCGGACGGTTGAAGTGAGAACGCGAAACCGCGTAAGGCGTGGGGGTCGTGGGTTGACCACACGACTCCACTCATCATTAAAGGGGTTCAGGTGTTTTAAACTAACTCATTAATTTATTAAGTATTTAATTAAAACACTTATGTGCGTTATGGGTCTTTAAAACATGCTCAAACTGGTCAAAATAGGGTTTAAAACCCTATTTGCGCAAAAAGGAGCGCTACTGGAAATAACCGGCGGGGTAGGCCAGAGCCACTGGTAGCTGAGAGCTAGCGGTGGGTGACAACCACCAGTAGCTCAGCTACTGGTAGGCTACAGCCACCGGTAGGCCACAGCTACAGGTAGGCTGTAGCTACCGGTAGGCCGAGCTACCGATAGGCTGCAGCGACCGGTAGGCCGAGATACCGGTAGGCTGCAGCTACCGGTAGGCCGCAGCTACCGGTAGGCTAATCTGCGGGTAGGCTCCCGCTACCTGTAGGCCGAGCTACCTGTAGGCTGTAGCAACCTGTAGGCCGAGCTACCGATAGGCTGCAGCTACCGGTAGGCTGAGCTACCGGTAGATAGAGCTACTGGTAGATGCAGCTACCGGTAGACCGAGCTACCGGGAGACAGAGCTACCTGTAGGCTGTTTTCACCTGTAGAATGAGCTACCAGTAGGCCTACTACCAGTAGGCTAAGGATACAGGTAGGCCTACACCACCGTGATTCCCAGACCCGAAAACCCAAAATGGGATTTTCACAAAGTAATGGACCCCAAAAACCCGGGCCATTACATCAGATACCTCTTAAACGATTCTCATCCTCGAGAATCACAACAAAACCAGAAGGTAAAAGAGGGTCCGAACAACCACCTCGAAAGATAACTCTTAGGAGCAAACCCATTCTAACTAAAACATTTCCCCGCCAAGAACCAAGAAACATACCATGCCAAACTGCCCGAGCATGTGGGTTGGGGAGTCTCCTCCCCCATGTCAAGATATTATCCGCTTTGGGCAGCACTGACTCGCCTGCACGGGTTTGATTGTATCCACCTTAATGTGTTTTGATTTGGGGAAGGGTTCTCTCCTCCCCATAGCCAAGGCTTTTCACACACAAACAGAGGAAAGAAAACTAGTAAATTTCATAGCCAAAAGACAAAACGTTCTACCACAACAGGTACAACAAAGAATAAACTCAAAACAACACTGGGTACTGGGTACGCATCTGTACATCCCTCTCCCACGTACTCTCCTCAAGCCCACCATGTCTCCACAACACACGAACCAAGGGGATGGTTCGCCCATGAATCACCTTCTCCTTGCGAACCTCGACCATCACTGGTCTCTCCACAAAGGTCACGTCATCGTCGATGTCCATCTTACCCAAATCAAGGACGTGTGAATCTTCGTACAGATACCAACGGAGCTAAGAAACATGGAAGACATCATGTATCCTTAGTAGATGTTGTGGCAATGCTAGCTGATAAGCCACCTCGCCGACCCGCCGCAACACTTCGAAGGGTCCGATGAACTTGGGGGAAAGCGTACTCCCCTTGAAAAACCATTGCTGCCCATGCTGAGGGGATACCTTCAAGAACATGTGGTCCCCAACCTCAAAATCCAAGGGCATCCTCCTGGTATCAGTATATGACTTCGGTTGGTCCTGGGCCACCTTCATCCTTTACTGTATGAGCTGAACCTTCTCTGTTGTGTTCTGCACCACCTCTGGGCCAAGGATACTTGCCTCTCCTACTTCGGCCCAACACATAGGTGAATGTCATGGCCTCCCGTACAAGGCTTCAAACGGGGCCATACCGATGGTAGAGTGATAACTATTATTGTCGGCGAACTCTACCAGGGGGAAGTGTCGCACCCATGATCCTCTTGAGTCAAGAACACATGCCCGAAGCATATCCTCCAAGGTCTTGATGGTGCGCTCTGTTTGTCCATCTGTCTGGGGATGGAAAGTAGTGCTAAGGCGTAACTGGGTGCCAAACAGAAGCTGCAATCCTCTCCAGACTCGCGAGGTAAACCATGCATCCCTATTCGAAACTATAGACCTCGGACCTCTATGCAACCGCACCACCTCATCCACATACATTCGTGCAAAAGTATCCACATTACTCGACTCCCTGATTTCTAGAAAATGAGCCAATTTCATCAACCTGTACAATACCACCTAGATGGTGTCATATCCCCCTTGGACCTTGGGTAGTCCCATGACGAAATCCATCGAGATGTCATCCCACTTCCACTCGGGGACATCTAGGGGCTTCAGTAGGCCGACTGGAACTCGGTGTTCAGCCTTCACTTGCTGACACACTAAGCACTTGGCCACAAACTCTGCCACTACTCGCTTAACTTCGGGCCACCAGAACTACCTCTTTAGTCCCTAGTACATCTTGGAAACTCTTGGGTGTACCTCCAGGGGTGAGTTGTGGAACTTAATGAGAACCTTGTCGCGCATAACTCCTGGAACAAATAACATTTTCTGGAAAAGCATCCGGTTCTGACCATCCTTTGTCCATCCTTCCGGAGCATTGCACTGGGCAACTCGTTCACGCATCACTTTGCACTCTGGGTCTCCCCACTGAGACTCCTTCACTTGTCGAAACAGAGATGACTACACTATCATCTGATATAGGCAGCCTCTACCGCTATCCATCTTCGCATCCATGTGTAAGGCTTCCAACTCCTCCATTGCCTCCCAGGCGTCCGCCGAATCTCGGACCGCATCCTTCTGCGTCCTCCTGCTCAAGGCATCGACCACCACATTGACCTTTCCCTCATTATAAGAGATCTCAATGTCTTAATCCTGGAGGAAGTCCACCCATCTCCGTTGTCGCAAGTTTATGTCCCACTAGGAGAAGATATACCTCAAGATTTTGTGATTCGTGAAGACCACAAAGTGTTCCCTGATGAGGTAGTACCACCATAACTTTAGCGCAAAAACGACTGATGCATGCTCCGGGTCGTGGGTGGTGTAAATACGCTCATGGGGGCGTAGGTGCCTGGACCCATAAGAGATCACCCCTTGTCGCTGCATTAACATGCATCCCAGGCCCTGTCCTGAAGCATCACAGAACACCTCATAGGCCACCCCTTCTTCTGGTAATCTCTGCAGTGGGGCACTAACAAACTTCTCTTTTAGATAGCTGAATGCTGACTCACACTACTCGCTCCACATGAAAACCTGGTCTTTCTTGGTCAGGGCTGTCAAAGGGGCCGAAACTCAGGAGAAGTTGGGTACGAACCTCCGATAGTAACCTTCCATCCCAAGGAAACTACGGACCTCTGCCACATTCTTCAGTGCTTCCAAAGAAACAACCGACTCAACTTTTGATGGGTCCACTGCTACCCCTTGATTGAACACCACGTGCCCAAGGAAGTGAACTTCTCGTTTCCAGAACATGCATTTCGACAACTTCCCAAAGAGCTGATGATGTCGGAGGACCTCCAAAATCTTCCTCAGGTGCTCTGCTAGGCCCTCCTCTGATCTCGAGTAGACCAGGATGTCATCGATGAATACGACCACGAACCGATCCAGGTACTCCAGAAAGATGGAGCTCATAAGCTCCATGAACACAGCTGGGGCGTTCGTAACGCCGAAGGGCATGAATATGAACTCGAAGTGCCCATAACTGCATCTGAACTCCTTCTTCGAGATATCTCCCTCCTTCACTCTTAGCTGGTGATACCCAGACCACATGTCAATCTTTGAGAACCACCCTGCCCCTTTCAGCTGGTCGAAGAGATCGTCTATCCTCAGAATAGGGTTGCCATTCTTGATCGTCACATGATTCAGCCTCCTGTAGTCGATTCACAACCTGATACCACCATCTACCTTCTTTGCGAACAAGACTGGAGCGCCCCACAGTGACGCACTTGCGCGAACATAACCCCACTCCATCAGATCGTCAATCTGTATCCACAACTCCCGTAGCTCTGAAGGTGCCATCCGGTAAAGAGCCATCGAGATCGGATGAGCACCGGGCTGCAGGTCTATCCCAAACTCGATATCATGCCGAGGGGGTAGAGTCGTCACCTCCTCAAGGAAGACGTCCATAAACTCACGGACGATATCTGGCACTTCCACCATTTCAGCATCTACGGATTCCACTGTCAGCTCGACCAACTAGGAGAGGAGGGGTTCCTCTCATCTGTTGCCCTTTTGACCGCCCTGCTCACCAGTGAAGGTAACACGTTGGCCGCCCCAATCTGAGAACATGACCCTTCTTCATAAACAGTTGATGATGGCACACACAGAAAATAGCCAGTCGATGCCTAGGATGACATTGTATGGCTGCATCTGTAGTAGGAAAAGATCCATAACCGACTGATGTGGCCGTATCATCAGTCTACATCCCCGACAAACAATCAACAAGTTGGTCTGACCTTCAACTAATGTGCTCAACACTAGGGGATCTGTAAGTCTCTTCGCATCTAATCCCAAGGCACAGTCTAGACTTGGTGTAACAAAGGATTGTGAAGCTCTCGTATCGAACAAGGAATAATCAAGAGTGCTAAATAGACTGATCGTACCTCAAACAAACGCTGGCCCTGCTGGAATTGCTACCTCTGCGGCATGTAACTGTCCACGCCCAGCTCCCCTACCCCTCGACTGTCGGCCACCTCCCCCACCATGCCACGGTCGAGGTCCCTAAGGTGCTCCCTGAGGTCGGACTCCTCCTCCTACATCTGCCCTCGGAGGAGAGGGAGCTCGTTGTCCCTGCTTTGGTTGGAAAGGACTGGCTGGAAGCTACTACTGGGGCGGGTGCAGGGTGTGTCTGCCACCGCCGTACTGCACCCGGTCCGGGCACTGACTCAGGAGATGTCCAGGGCTCCCACAGATGAAGCACCTCGGTCCCGGGCCCGAAGGGAAAGGGCGAGGGCCGGGGGATCAAAACTGAAACAGTTGTGGTCTGCTCCCTGCTGGTTGGAACCTGTAGGGTCCTTACGCTAGAGGCCTGGTGCTGACGGCCTTTCCCTTCGATGGTCCCAGCTGGATCCCCTCTCGTGACACTCCTCCTAGAGCATGCATCCTCTCCACCAATTCGGCCTTCTTCTGGACTTCCAAGTACGTCGGAAGGGTAAAGGGGGTAACATCATACTGGAGGGAGGGTCGGATCTCCTCCTCTAAACGTCTTTCCCGAGACTCCTCATCGGGAAAGAGGTCCGGAGAAAAATGTAGGAGGTCCTTGAACTTGATCCCTAGCTCCCTCGGGGACATACTCCCCTGCTGGAGGGAGAGTATCTCCTGTCTCTTTTCTGCCTTCATCGTCGAGGAGAGGAATTCCACCAGGAACTCCCTCTTGAAATCCGCCAAAGCCACCTCAGACTCTCTCCTCTCCCCCAGGTAAAGCGTCCACCACTGACGCGCCGCTCCCCGCATCTGGCTGACGACTAGAGGAACCCAGTACTGGTCCGGGGCCCGAATCAGGCCAAAAGCTATAATTAGCTCCTCTAGCCAGCCTTCTATCTTCATGTCAGAGGTTCTACCCTCATACTTCTCGAGCGCATGTCGCTGGAAGGCCTGAATAGTCTTCTTCCACTGGTCGTCCTTTTCCTCTCGATCTGCTCTCTTCCGATCGGCCAAAGTAGTCTCCAGGGCCTCGATCACCTGTACCACACGTGGTCGCCTTCCAGGTTCCATAGCTTCAAGGTAAACAAGGAATACCTAAGCTCAAGGAGTGAAGAATATCGTTCTTAAAACTTCTTAAAATTTTAATTTATTCTTAATTCCCAAGACATACCAGAAACACAAGAACACAAGTCATTATGATGCATGTACCTTTCCTAGGGTCTCTATCCTCCAATCAGTGTGGCCTCATTTGGTCGTTCGGTAGGTCCAGAGTACTTTCATAGGATCACGGGGGGGCCCTAAAATCCCGTGTCCTAGCCGGTCTTCCCTAGCCTAATTCACACGCCAAGGTCACCCAACACTGTCACCTTAACATCCCATGAAATCCTCACTGTGCCTAACTCTAGACGCCATCCTATCTCTCAACCATCTGCTCTTATACCATTCTGTCACGATGTGCCTACACCAAAAGGAGGGAGGGTCGGCAGATTGTCAGGCCCTTTCTTCCTTATGTTGAAGGAGAGATAATGACCCACGAGACCCGCCTTCAACAGGTCCCGGAGTGGCGACTCGCACCAAGGGTATAGAAATTTCTCTCAAATGGAAGGCATTACCCCTTTTTGTTTTATAAGATCGAGAGATGGGATGATGAAACTCAACAACACCAAGGTAACCAAAAAGTAAAAAAAATAAATCATTACCACAAGCATGTTCCAAAAGTAAAGCCACAAGTACAAAATGTAACTACAAGGGTAAGTACCAAGGAAGAAAAACAACACCTACAACTGCCCCAAAGGTCCAAGCTAGTATGGTCCTGCGCGATCCCCGAAGTCCTCCTGGAAACCTGAAAACAGTTTTTTATATACGCAGGGTGAGCATACAAGTACACTCAGTATGGAAAACCAAAGACTCACGTGCACATGTGGGGGATTGTGCTAATGTCCTGTGAGAAAAATGAATAAACCAAACACATATCAAGGTAAACTATCCACCCCAGGCCTCAACAAGGCACAATCCCCAAATAACGCAAGTCAAGTAATATATATATAATCAGAGCACATCGATGTTTGGGTACCCGGTGCCACATTCCCACTGGTTATTGAGACATCATACGCATCGGACCAATCCCGCCATTTTGTCCCCGCAGTCCCACTACCAATCCCGCCCGCACACACCTGGGCAACAGCCACACGCAGTCCCACTGCCGAAATCCCGCACGCACGCACCTGGGCCCCAACTGTCACACGTAACCACCCCTGCAAACACCTAGTCCATAACAACCACCACCATGTCCGAAGACACCTGGGCCATAAGATTCACTGCCACGGCCGAAGACACATGGGACTCATCCCGAAGACTCTTGAGAAACCACATGCCACACACACCTGGCCAACCGTCACACTGCCCCGCCAGAAGGTTCATGGGATAATAATGGACCTCAGGACATCACATCCTACCCGAAGATACTTTGGATATCCGGGAAAGGGATCATAAAAGGAGCTAATAACCATCCACTAAGAATAGTGTTGGGAAAAACACCATCCCCCATGAAATGGGGGTGTTCGGCACTAAGTGATCTACTTGGGTGGGGTGTGAATAAGAAACACAAAGCTACAAGTATAGATATATGTAACAAAAACTCATCCAAAGCATAGGTTTTCCTAACCAGTCTACAGAACACAACACCACTGCGTCCAAGTCACAAGTCACGACTCTCGCCAACAAAACCCATTTGTCCCATTCTTGCTTCATGTTCATTAATAATGTTTTATTATGTTTAAGCCCTACTGCGAAACTAGTAGGAATAGGCACAAGTCCGGGAAAGTAAACAGTCAAGCATCAATCGTAACGCCCACACCTGGTTCTCAACAACATAGGATCCCACCCCAATTAGTGATATAAACAAGTACCCACCCAGTCTTAAAACTCAAAACCATTGAATCCATACCAACAGGGGATACCATCCCCAAATTCACACAACCACCGAGATTATTAAGGCAGGGGATCCCATCCCCTCCCACATCTCCAGCAATCGACCCGAAAAAGAAAAAAACCAACTACCACCACCAACACAAGTCATGGCCATGCCAGTATTTTCATATTTAAACGACTTAACACAATCCAGGATTTCAATTTTCGTGTGTTTTAACCGGGGTTATCACAGAAGGATTTATCCTGGTGCCTCAATTTATTTGGCCGGATATACGTGATTAAACAATTTAATTTTCACAGTAGGAGTTTACAACTTCAAGAATCACGCCCACCCCGCATGATACAGAAAAGAGAGAGGCGAAGGAGAAATTCCCTACTTGTTGATAGATGATCGATGTTTAGGTCGGGCGCGGAACTATACGGATAACGATGTGGCGCACCCGATGCACCAGAAGCTGTTTGTGAAAAGCCGCGATTGAGGAAAGGAGAAACCATGGCTAACCCTTGGTTTATAAGAGTCGCGGATGGTTGAGGTGAGAATGCGAAACCGCGTAAGGCGCAGGGGTCGTGGGTTGACCATGCGGCTCCACTCGTCATTAAAGGGGTTCGGGTTGTTTAAACCAACCCATTAGTTGATTAAGTATATAATTAAAACTCTTATGTGGGTTACGAGTCTTTAAAACATGCTCAAACAGGTCAAAATAGGGTTTAAAACCCTATTTGTGCAAAAAGGAGCGCTACATGAAATAACCCGCGGGGTAGGCCAGAGCCACCGGTCGCTGAGAGCTACCAGTGGGTGACAGCGACCGGTAGCTGAGCTACCGGTAGGCTGCGGCCACCGGTAGGCTGCCACCACTGGTAGGCTCCAGCTACCGGTAGGCCGTAGCTACCGTTAGGCCGAGGTACCGGTAGGCTGCAGCTACCGGTAGGCCGAGCTACCAGTAGACAGAGCTACGGGTAGCTGAAGCTACCGGTAGACCGAGCTACTGGGAGACAGAGCTACCGGTAGGCTACGGGCACCGGTAGACCGAGCTACCGGTAGGCCTGCTACTGGTAGGTTAAGGCTACTAGTAGGCCTACACCCCTGTGATTCCCAGACCCAAAACCCCAAAACACAATTTTCACAAAGTAATAGACCCCAAAAACCCAGGCCATTACAATGTATGTTATAAATACAATAAATAATGATCCCACACTATGATATAAAATTCCAACACATCAATTTATATCTCATGATTAAACAAAATTAATTTTCGAATTAAAATAAATGTTAGGTGGTTCCCACAGATTCCAAAACATGTTGTATATGTTTCTTTCATATCCAATTTACAGTTGAGGGATTCCTAGAACTCGTATGTTGTATGAATATTACAATAGCCATAGGTTTTTTTTGGAAATGAAGGAAAACCTGATTCAGGAAAATATGTTAGATCTAATGCACAATAATCATCTCATGACATTTTTTGGATTAATTGATAAAATAATGGTCATTGAAAAATATATGAACATGTATGATCTCTTTTGAGTGGGATGAGTCCAACACATAGATCCAAGTCATCAAAAAACACTAAAAAAATATGTCTATTGAGAAATAAAAAATAATTTCTAAAAGGTTTTATATGAATTTTACAAGATCACCCTCACAAGATGGTGTTATTTTTCTTCCCCATTTCCCCACTAATAAAATCACATAGAAGAGGGTGTGTTGGCTCTTCATTGGAATATATTTTTCCATCAAAAAAATATTTTGATCACATGTTCTAGATTAGAATGATCATAATAGGTGGGATTTTCTCCCTTACAAATTTATTCATCCATAGATCTCTCCCCTATCATTGATGAATAAGCATTAAAATGTCTAGAGAATGGAAATTACATTCTATTATGGGGGAAAGGTTGTAGTGAGTATCCTCATCTTATAAGTTAATTTAGTTGAATATTAATCCCTAATTTTTTGTAGGACAAATTAATTTATATTTTGGTAAGACAATGTAATGTTGATACTATTGACTCTGTTAAGTTGAAAATTTACTAAAGTGGCTATGGAATTGTATTATTAAAATTTTCACTAAATAAAAACACACAACTAATAATCCTATGTGGAACTATCTTTAATTATTTATTATATATGTACCATAATAGAAATAAATTAATGATTTTGAAATATTAAATCTTAATAGTTTTTAAATGTAGGATGATATTACCATAATGTACTGAATTAAAGCTCAATTCAAGTTTGGTGATTTTTTTTAAATGACAGTTTTTTATGTAGCTTTCGAACTAAGTAGATGTAGTTATAACTAGTAAATTGAACCAGGATATTTAATTTAGAATCAACGTATACATAAATTATTTATTTAAATTACTAATATCATTATAAAAACTCTATAAATTTATATAAAATTTGATATGGAAATAAATTTGTTTCAACGGACATCAACAATCTGTATCAGATAAATGAGTATGAAAATAATGAAAATAAATTTTCCTTTGGGTATAGCTCTGAAACGTTCTTTAGCCGAAATGTATGATCTTATATCTTTACATAATCATACTTTCACATAGGAAAAAAATAAGATAAGTATTATAAAATTGCATATGTTTTTATTATGATTATTATATCTCTTTCTTTTTTGATTCGAAAATATTTTTTATTTTAAATGATTGAGAGTAACTATATAATACTTAGAAAGACATACATTTATTTTTGTTCAAAATTTTATTGTATTTCATGATATTCATATCTACTATTGAATTTTTCAGGGGGTGGAAACTATTTCATCTATAAAATAAGTTATTTTCTATGATTAGAACCACTGGGTTTGATTTCCTTATTACATCCATAGGTGATTTTTATTTCATGGGTATTCAAACTAAGGATGAATCAATTATTTAATTTACGAATTTTTACCAGATTAGGGTTATCTATAATTTTATGTTGATATATGATTCATAGTAGGGTTATTCAATTATATTCAATATTTATGTGAACTTATGTTACACATTTCATAAAATAACCTCAAGGATTTAAATATATTCCTCATGTAACGATTTTTCTTCATCTGGGTTGATTTCATTAATAAAAAATGTTTTAATGTTTCATCACCCATTCCCAAAAAATATTTTATGAATTACATGATTAATTAATAGTAACATATTAAAATAATAAATTGTTTTTGATATTTATAGATTCCAAATATTACAAGAAATGCCATTAAATATTTTTTCATAATGTTTATTATATCATTTATAGACTAAGTATTATTATTAATTTGTGATGTAACCGAAACAAATATAATTGCAATTGGGGGAAAAAATTTACAAGACCTATACATGATATTATTTTAAATATTTATATTTTCCTATAGTAATTAATAATTTAACTTTTTTTTAGATTACAATTTCCTTTCGGAATATAAATAAATTCACGATTTGTACCATGCCACGTTGTCTCCAATATGTAACAACTTTTCCTAGAGATTTAGGTGAATTATTATCAACATGATATAACACTATTATATCCAATTATTTTGTTTATATTTTATTCATTACTAAAATTTAGATATATTTATACAATAATAACTCTCCTTGTTTGTTGATAATGTACATATTTTGTTTGTTCAGGATTTTCCTATTAAATATTTAGATCTAGAAATTTCATTTTGAAATTTTTTATATCATGTTAAAATTATATCATCCGGTCATCCTAAAAATCATCAACATATTAATTTTGTTTTAATTTACATTATTTATATTTACTAAATATAAATTAATCTCCTTTACAGATTTTGATTTAGATATGTATCTGAAATCTTGACATCAATGGATATAATTATTAGATTATAAAATGAATAGAATTCTTAATTCACAAATATTTTAATTAAGTCTATTTAATAATAAACACTATTAAATTATTCATTTTAGGAAATAATTCTATCATTTCATATAAAAACTTATTTTCCCTCATATTTTACAAGCTTCAAGACTGTTATTAAGGGGAAAATATTCATTATAAATTCATTATCAACTAAATCATCCTCATCTTCCTAATTTATCTTTTAATTATCATGAAACTGGATAAATATTAGTATATAAATTATTATTTTAGTAGATAAATTATTTTTATGGTAAAATACCATAGTATTTAGGTTGTCTCTTGTTTTAATATAGAAACACAAAAGAATTGATCTAAATACATTTGAGGAATAGTAATAATCAAATTTAAAAATATTAACCACACCATTGTGATTATTTTATGATAATAAAACTTCTATATTCTTCATTGAGTTATTTATTTTCATTTTCCATCTCTCTAGAACATGATTTTGAGTTCTTTTTAGAAACATAGAATTCAATAATTATAGTGATGCAAATTAATTATACAATATTTTTTACTTCTTGAAATATTTTAAAAATTGAGCGTATATATATATATATTATAAACATAATAGTTGGGATAATGTTTTTAGACATTGTTATTGTGAACCCAATAATTCTAATTTTGTTGAGACAATTAAAAATATCCAATCATAAGAAACCTTCTCTGATACCAATTGAGATAACCAATGAACTAATGTAGAGAACATTGGGTAAACTATGGTGTTTTCATACATTTACTAAGATTATAATCTTCTTTAACCCCATTTTTTATTTATCCATTTATTTTATTTATTGAAAATCAATCTATTTTATTTTAACCTAGAAATCAATAATCATAGTCATGTATGCAATGAAGATAAAATGGTCACAATAATTTAAAAATATTATATAGAAATACCTAATACTTTTAATGATTGCTTTTTATAACCAACTTTGGATTCTATAATATAACAATGTATTTATTTCAATAGGTTCATTATGTTCCCCATATATACGGCTTGAATATATCTAGATGTAAAAAATCACACTTCCCATTGTAATTACCCTAATATATTTATTCATCATTCAGAGAATCATAGTATAAATTAAAAAATTTCCCGAAGTCACAAATGTTCTACAACATACCACCAGGTATATGAATTATTATATTTTATGATCATCAAATTAATAATGTTACCTATTCCGTATAAGATGAAACACCATTAATCACATTTTATATTATTTTATTTAGTTTATTGTCGTCACATGACTACAACTCATCAAATCAGGAAAATAAATATTATTATGCACTTATATATTTATTTTATAAATCAATAAAATATTCCCATGTATATATCTCATATCATTAATAAAATTAAAACAACAAAATCATACAATATTAGTTGGATAAATCCTCCTTTTTGGGATCATGTAAATTGTATATTTGATCTCTATTCACTTAATGGTTACCAATGTTCTTATTTGATTTTAACTTTGATATAGAATGGATGTTCAATAACTTAACAATATCATCATTATTTTACCCTTATCTAAAAATTGTAATGGAATGTTCTTTTTCCCAATTAGAAAGGCCTTTAGTAATGATTCAAATGTATTGATCTAATTTCTCATGGTATACAACATATTACAACAAAAAGTGTATCTTTATAAGCTTCTCGAATAATTCATTCATGATTTACCCATGTTGTCATTCACCTGAGTGGGTTTTTTAATACAATTTAACAAAATGCATAAAAATAGTGCCCATATATATAGAATGAGGAAGTATATTAACTCTTCATTTAAAAAGAAGTATATTTAATATATTATCAATTGGAAGAACAATATTTCATTAACATGGTCTCATAATATACTAATAGTTCAATTTATTTCAAAATTTATTCAATCATGATGCCTCTTTCAACTAATTTTATTGAACTAAAAAATTTCCCTACCGAAATACAAATCCGGATTCAATAAAATTGTGATATAGATAACTCATATAGAAGTTAGATATTTGGAATATCATTTTTCACTACTGGTAACAAATCGTTTATATTTGAATTTCTCATGGATTTTTTTAAACTAAAAGACTTCAATCCTGATCACTCTTGAACAATCAAGAAACCATGGATCAAAATAAAATTGTAATTGATGGAAAATAACATTATAATTTATTGTAATTAAATTATATTATTCTTGAAAACCCAATAAACCTAACATTAGAAACAATTAATACATGTAGCGAGTAAACTCAATAGATAACTATCAGAATCAGTTTTCATCATGGAATTTATAACCATCATAATATTCATAACTCGAATTAAAATCACTTGTATATAATAAACTTATTTCATTATAAAAAATATGTTTTTGAAATCCATTATTAATTTTTAATTTATTGTGCCTTTCCTTGGATGAATTTTTACTTATCGTTAATATTATTATTTGATTACAATCCATTTAGAGAATTTGTGATATTTACATCATAATGAAAAATTTCATCATCGTATGAAACCATATTTTTCATCCGAATATAAATTTAGGAATGTGTTACATTTTCACATAGAATGTTTACAAATCCCCTTACTATAAGCCAGTATTTTAATTCTTTTTTGTGTATGCCTTTATAAGGTGATATGTTTAAATCATGCTTTATCTATAAAAATTTAAATATGTGTTGATTAAATTTTCACATAAGGGAATAATTTCCAAACATGAGATCAATTATGAAACATATGGATACATTGTCAATATTTTGATATACATAGCTTCATTTTCATGTGTGATTTTTCAATATATAATAATATTTTATTTTTTACATATAAGTTTTCATTAATTCGGTGAAACCTCAAATGTGATAAATTCATAAATAGTAGGATTAAACTATACTGATATTAATGTACATGATCATTTGTGTATATGACAATGCAATTTTGATAATTACTTATGTGGAATAATTTTATTATATGTATTCTCATAAGTTGCTTGAATTATACAACATTGAAATTCATAGAGAATAATTTCCTAATGATGGTATTTTAGATACATGGAATCTATATTTTCGAAGACTATACATAATTCCTTCACATAAAATGGGGGATCATTTAGTCTATCTCCATCACCCAAAATCATCATCATATAGAAATAAAATATAATAATCTCCTGATAACATGTGAGTTCACTAACTGATTGATAATTTATCATTTTATTTCTCTGTGACAATAAAAAACCATGATAATATGATATGTATTTCCTTTTTTTGTTAAATTCAATCTCTATTATATATTTACATACATAAAATCATGATTCCAAAATATTATTACAATATTATACCATTATAATTGATCCAATAAATTGGAGGGTGAGAATATTAGTAACTAAGTAATAGAATGTGTATGGTTTTTACATGAACAAATAAATTTATTGATTTTAATTTTATTACTAATGTTAACAATATAAATTTTAATATAGAAGATCATCATATAAAAAACAATATTTTATCTAAAAAATATTATGGAATATTACTAAATTATTTTAAAATTTATTTTTCCACTTTTAGAATATATATTTTAATGAAAATTTTAAAAAATTTATAAATCGTCATTTAAATGTTATCATACAGTGATTTTTTGATTATTTCCTCGAAAGATTAAATTTTATGACTAATGGGGAATAAAATATTTTTATTAAAAAAATTAGTTTATTTATGGAATTTATAATGATTCATTTTTCAAAAAACAAATTAATATTATTCAATTTAGGTTATAATGAATCCAATATATGTAATTGTTATTTATTTGTAAAAAGTAAAAATAAAAACATTTTTACTTGTGAACACATTTCAATCTGAAAAATATTTTTTCACCATTCTTATGGATTTATTTTTAAATTATATTATGAAAATTACATAAATTAATTTTGATAAATATATTACATATTTGGAATCACCTTAAATAATATTATGTAATAGTTTCGTCTTAATATTTTCTCATAATTATTTTTAAAAACTGTTAGAAATCAAAATTATAGTTAATGTTAAAACATGATTACTGATGTGTTAAAATAAAATTTAAAGGCCTAAAATGTCTTAAAAATATGTCAAATTACTTTTATATTTACATAAATTCACCTTAATTCAACTATTTTTTTGAGTTATACATTTTAGATACTAGTAGAATGTGAATAATATTGGTAATATTTATTATTTTAAAAAATTTGAATTTTGTCCTTCCACCACCTATAAAAGGTCTCCACCTCTTCCTTCCTATAAAAATTTAAAATTATAAATGAATTGGTCAGTAAATTCAAAAATACATATACATAGCCCATCCCCTATTGTAGATTACTTGGATTGAACATAAAATCAATCTAGCTAGGATTTGGGAATAAACCTTATGAGAATCCAAAATTTAGATGCATAATATTTTACCATGTTCCCTTATATTATATCCACATTTAAATCCTTCAAATATCCTTAAAATATCTCAAATAATAACACAAAAATATTATAAATATTAATATTAAATTATTTTATTTTCATAACCAATATTTATGTTCACTTCCATCAAAAGGAAAATGAACTAGTTGATCGTCTGATAGATGGGCTACCACCTTGTGAACCGATGTAATTTGTTTTGTATCATAGTCTCCCAAAAATGGATAAAATATAATATTTAAATTATATATCTATTATAATTATTAAATATTTATAATTATGTAATTCTAATATAACATTATCCTTGATACCGTTCAATATAATGGAAACTGTTAACTACTCTTATGTGTATATATAGACAACAACCTCCATGATTCAATTTCAATGATTTTTCTTGTTATTGTTAATTTTTTTGTAATAATGATATATTTTTTGAAATGATATGATATATATTATGAAAAAATTATTCTATCAATTTGAAATATTATTTACCTTTTTTCCATTCCTTCAATCAATAAAATATAAACGAGGACCATGTGTACATATGACCTATCTTATCCATGAAAATTTTAACTCATTTTTCTATAACATCATTTAATGGGAATTTATAATTAAATTAAAAATGAATATATATGATATTAATATCATTTATAACATTTTTGAGATTATGTAACCATCATCAATCTATGAGGACCATAACGAAGGAACCAAAAAATACAATAAAAATTTGGTAGTTGTCACAAAAAATATAGTTTTTAAAAAATAAATTTATACAAATGGCTGATAAAATGTTGAAAAAAATATTATATTGTTTTATATAAATGTGTAAATGCTCGGACCCTCATGTTCCACTACTTTTCCATATTCTATGTGTTAGGGTGTCCTAGACACCATCGTTGAGTCAGGAGGATGTCAGTGTTATTTGAAATGTTTCAACATGGTGTCACCTATCAGTGCCATTGATCGGTCTCACCGATATGTTCAACCCATCATCTTTATAGATCGGATTCACTGATTTTCTTTACATATCATCTTCAAAGATTAGATTCAAAAATTAGCATCACAGGTCAGTTTCACAGATCAGCATCATATAACAGTTTCATGGATCACTTACACATATTGGCTTCACTGACCAGCTTAACAGTCCATCATCACGAACCAGCTTCACAGATCAGCTATACCAAACAGATTCACTTGATCATCTTCATATATCAACTTCAAAAATCAGTTTCAGAGATCAACTTCATAGATTAGGTTCACATATTTGCATCACTAATAACTTTCACAGATTATATTCACTGATCGTCTACATAGATCATCTTCACTGATCATCTTAACAGAGAAGATTCACTGATCATCTTCACAGACCAACATAACTAATAAGCTTCACAGATCGGCTTATTAATCATCTTATTTTGATTCGCATGAAGGATCATATCAATCGGTTTTACTCATCGGTCCCACGGATCAGTTTCACCCATCGGTCTCACTAATTGGTTTCACCCATCGCTCTCACCAATCGATGTCTCACCAATCAGTTTCACCCATCATTTTCACTAATCTGTTTCTCTCCTCGGTATCACAGATATGTTTTAACCATCAATCTCACCAATGGGTTTCACCCATCCGTCCCACCAACCAGATTCACACACTAGTCACAGTTATCTGTTTCAGCAATCGGTCTCATTGATCATTTACACCCATCGGTCTCCCCGATAAGTTACACAGATCTGTTTAATCCATCAGCTTCACAAATCAGTTTCACCAATCAGTCTCATTGATCGGTTTCACCAATTAGTCTCACTGATCATTGTCACAATAATCAGCTTCACCCGAACAACATAACTTGATTGGTTTCACTGATCTTCTTTGTAATGTCCCATAATTTCTATATATATTTTTTAAATATATGGAATTATTTCGATAACACAAAATCTAACGGGGAGTGATTGTGAGGCCCAGAGAGCATTGAATGATCCGTTTATGTTTTTTTAAACATGAATTTGCACGCGTAAGATTTTTTCCTGGATATATAGAATAACCTTTAATGGGTTTCCCATAATGAAAATCTGAAGGCATTGTTCCCTCCAAGAAGGAAGTTTTACCCAAGACGTGAATTTCGGCACAAGCCTCCTATGAGAAAACGTAAAATGGCATAACTATAAATAAAATAATTAAATAAAGTTATTTTATTTATAAAATGCATATAACTAACAAACGAAAACTCTGACTAAAAATTTGAGACCACAGCTGGGCTGGTGGGGGTATGCTTTCTTTAGGTAGATACTAACACTAGCTAGAACGAGCCAACAATGGATGTTAGTTTTTTGGCTGCAAATAAAACAATTAAATAACAATAATCTTATTTTTAAAATACATAACTTCAAAATGGTAACATGGAATGAAAATCCAAGAGTACCGTTGAGTTCATTGCGGCATGTTATCATGTGGTGGATCACAACCTCAACCGTTGTGGGTCGAGGGTGAATGTAAATAATTTATTGATCTTTTTAATGTAAATTCTGTAAATGTGTGGGTGGAGTTTTCTAAATATTTCACTAGTACTCAGATTAAAAATATTAGGGCACCATTGAATCTGCAGTGCCACGATTTTATTAAATGAGGATTCACTTCAACCGTTCAATTTCTGGAGAAAATGATATATTTTGGACTTTTTTAAAGAATAATAAAATAACATTGATAATTTATTTATTTCTTTATTTTCCTCTAACAGACATGTGGCAGTGGCTGGGCCAATGATTATTCAAGCCATTAAATGGTTTAGTCCTCAAATTCTTTTTAACAACGCTGTTGGAATTAGGAAGGTTCCTATTAAATTAAACCCCATTAATTCCACGGGTGTTACTCACACTCCCCCTCTCCCATTTAAATAGATCGTGGTGACGAGTATTGGAATGAATTCACCAAGAGAAAAAGCTCTAGAAATGTACCATGACACCAATCACATGGAGGATGGATCCGGTTCTAGCGGGTCGTGGCCAGTGACACTGAAAAAGGAACCCAAGATTGACTATTGTTTGGCGTCGTTAGAGGCTTGTTCCAGGAACAAAAAACATTTAATCTTCCTCAAACGCGGATGCTCTCCAACGAAATTGAGGTAGGGTTTATTTCTTGTTTAATTTCAAGAGTTGATAAATCTTTTACTACCCTCTTGATATAAAGCTAATGTGGAAGGAGTAGTCCAAATGAACATGGCATGTACCCAAAGCTGTTTTTGGTGGAAGTTGATGTGTCCTTTGTGAACAACGTTTAGGTTATACAAATCCCAAGATGATGGGTGACTGTGGCACCTGGAAACGACTGGACGATATAGAGATAGCGGTGCACCGCTGGCGAACAAGGTGGTGGTTATAGCCGCGGCGGGTTGAGAAGGTGGTTTGATTAGCCGGTAGTGAAGTGGGTGGCAACGCGCCGTCGCGGGCCACAGTACAATGGGGTCATGACATGTAGCCGTGGTGGGATGCGGCGGCTGGCACCGGCTAGCCGTGGAGGAAGGAGGAGCAGCGCGCTGTCACGCGCCGCTGGATGAGATTGTGGATCGAGGCCTCGACAGGTAGATAATGATGTGGCTATGGTGTTGTGCGAGGTTGGTGCCCCCCCCAGTCGGTCGAAATGGCCGACTAGTAATTATAGTGCATCAGCACCCCACCGGCTGGTTGAAATGGCACCGCACCCATAGAGCCAATAGGGATGACTGGTGTACCTTATAGAGGACACTAGCTAGACCTGTCTAGTGAACAGGACTGACCCTACATGTTGGGCAGGGCCCACGTCCCAGTGATCTGGGCCGGACCAACGACCCATTTGGAAAAAATTCGGGTGGCTCAAACCCCACAAGATAGTACAGACCAACCACATCCTAGACATGTGAACCGATCCAAGCCAACTCCAATGGGCCAGAACCAGTATACTAGGCTGACCCGTTTCGGGTCGTCCTGACCGAGTCAGATCGGGCCCACACCCAACCAGTTACTAAATGAAGAAACACACATAACTAGAATACCTGATGATCATTCGACACACCATCAATGGTTTTGGGATCACATTTTGAAGTGTTCCCTTTGGCATATTCTGAGGGGCCCGAATGAGCCGAGCCTGACTGGGTTCCGATCACCCCCATTTCACGAATGCAGTTTAACTAACAAATGGTGAGTCTCTTTGACGAACCGTCTGTAATACCAGAAATTTTAGGATGAGAAGGTACTTTTGAGATACTCCAATAGATATTTGATGAAATATGGAGTTTGGCCGTGTTGGAGAATACCCAAATCCAAATGGGCCCTCAGCACTAAAATGCCAATAACCTACAAACCGGTCATCCGTTTGGTGTGCCATCTGTTGCGATGGATCCCTAATGACATGGTTGTACTTTTGAATACTTATTCATGGAAAATAATTCTAGTTGAAATATTACCATTGGGTTGAGGATTGGTTCTCCCAGAATCAAGTGTGCTATAAGCGGGAATCTAGTTGCTGGTAGTGAGGTGAAGGTTGGAGATAGATCATATGGAGGTTAGTAACGATTGATCCTATGTGGGTCAGAACTGATCCTTTGTGGTTAAGATCTTTTGTGTGTCAATGATTAGTGATCCAGTGTTGGTCAGTGCACGCTGATCCTATGTGGGTCAGTTCTCTGCGATCCTGTGTGGGTCAGTGCATACTGATCCTGTGTGGGTCAGATCCTATTTAGGTCTGTGGTGGTCAGTACCTATCAACTCTGGGTGGGTCAAATCTTTTGTTGGTCATTACAGGGGTTTGTAACCATTGATCCTGTGTTGGCCAGAATCTGAATGGTCAGCATCACTGCCTCTTGATAGAATAACATGATCTAGATTCATTAATAATCAAATTTAAATCAAAACTTCACTAATACCTGGTCTGATATGAGTCATTAACTTTGTGGTATTATGTGTGTGGTAATTTTACATTAGATTCATTACCTGTGTGGTACTTTTACCATCGTGGTATTACCTGTGCAGTAGTTTTACCTTTGTGGTATTATGTGTCCGGTTATTTTACAATCATGGTATTACCTGTGTAGTACTTTTACCATCGTGGAATATCCTGTGTGGTACATCAACATCGTGGTGTTACCTATTTGATACTTTTACCCTTGTGGTATTACTTGTGCGGCACTTCTAGCTTTGTGGTATTACCTGGGTGGTACTTTTACCTTCGTGGTATTACATGTTTTGTACATTTACCTTTTTTGTGTCACTTTCATGAAGATTCCATTGTAGTATTTTTGCCTTCTTTGTATTACCATCACACTGTTACCTTTGTGGTAATCTCCCATTGCGGATCAGTTGGGATTGAGATGAGTATGTTTTGATAAATTTGGTATATGTATTGGTATATACCTATGTAGAGTTGATTATTGTCCCATGTTTTTTATTGAGATCCTGCTTTGTGGTTTTTCCTCTATGGAACTCTAGGAGACCTTTGGGAGTCTCAGGTTCCCTAAGGAGTAATGTTATACTCACCCATGCATGGGCTACACCCGCACCTTGCTGTGTCTTGTGTAGATGATAGACAACGTTGATTGAGGGTGAGGGATCCAGGATTGGATGGTGTTTAGAGGTGGACCATTTAAGGTGATGTTCCGTAGTGACTACTGATAGTGTTTTGTACTTACCCTTCACATAGGATCCTTGGTGGACGATCCGAGAGCTATTTTCTCTTTTCCAATTGTACTTCAACTTTATAGTTGGGATTTTATTGCGGCCCCTTTATGCTCAGAACACTTTTTACTACAGTAATATACTTCATGGTTCTTTCTTGTTGTACTCTTGGATTGTGTGTTTTTACATGTTTAATGGAAATGCCTTCCCATTATTGTGATAACCCATTCCTGTTCTAGTCACCAGCCCCTGCCCTATGGATGGCGGGATTGGGCTAGTCACGGAACAGGCCCTGGGGGATGGGTAGTGACAAAGTGGTATACGAGGATTCAGTTTTTTTTAGGAATGAGGAATCTTATATTTTTAATGGATCAATATTGTTATTTGTTTTTTTGTGGTTTTTAGTTTGAGGTTACCAATTTTTGTTTAGTGGCAGACGTATACATCCAGCTGGATCCTGAATTTAGATGTCCAATTCGGTGCACAAAAACACTAATTGTGTGTGTTTTGGATGTGTTTTTCTATGGGTTCTTTGGAGTCAACTCACCAGCTATAACTTTAATGACTATGGTGCACCTGTTCCTTATCTGTATATCTCTACATAGACAACCAGATAGGATTTCTATTAGTGTACAAAATGATGGCCCACTAAGTGATGAGGACTCGGTGCAGGTCCCACTTACTACGTTGGCACCATTAGGTTGTGTACCAGCTATATCACTACCTGTTGGTAAATAGTTACTACCGAAAGTACCGGTAGAGGACACATTTATTCCTAGTGTCTTACACGTGTTTTAGCATCAGATACCCCTTAGGTTCTATGGTGATCCTAACTCACAGGGAGCTAAGGATTTACTTTAAGAAGTTGCTGAGTTTCCATCTAGCTAGGGCACCATTCCATCCAATGGTGGTCCTGGTAGAGAGCCTACTACATGGATTAGTTGGATGATGCATGGTTTAGATTACCCTGTTTTTGTATAGTGGTTACTTTTTTGTGTGTACAGGATTGGGATTTTCCTCTTAGAAAGGGGTATATTTCCATAAAGTGATAAGGGATGTGTGTTCCTTAGAGATTCTACCACATCAGAAGGACGGAATTTTAGTAGCTATCTACTCATCAAGGCATACCAACCATCCCAAGTACTCAATGAATGCAGTATGGTCAGTTCTTCAGGGCTCGGACATCAGAGCGAGGTGTGCATAGGGACATCCAAGAAAGAACTATTCCACTATGAATTAATACTTATGTTAGTGTGATAGATTGAACCATTGTGGTTGAATGTTCTTTGGCTGAGAGGATGCATCCAGTGATTGATAATAGTGGGAAATATGGGACTGATGCCAGTCTCAGAGACATGGGTTTGTAAAAGGTTTTGGGAAGAGGAATTGATAGAGACATATGAATTTGTAGGGAAAATGACATGGAAGTGGAGCTAAGAGAGCATCATGAGGTGGTATACATTTCAACATGTTACATCCACCACCTAAATGTATTCCTCACCAGGTATAGGGTGCTGTAGGACAGGGGAAGGGAGTAGATTCATGTGGTCAAGGAGTGTGACTCAAGAGCTCTTGGAATGATTAGAAGTATGGTTTGTGTCTACTACTAGATGCTCTATTAATAGACATAAAAACTAATTGTTCTATTTTTCCACAAATATTGTTCAAGAACTATAGTTTCTGGTTACACCATTAACTTGACCCTTATGTATGGAGATGCAATTAGGAGGATACATTATAATAACACTTATGTCGATTGGGTGATCTTACCCTTGAGGTGACATTTTTTTTATCATCTTGGTGGCAGCATCGAGGCCTTAAGATGTTCGTTTGGGTCTGGACTAGACATCTACAACTTATACCTAGATTTACATTATTAAGGAAAAAGTTTCTGGATTATCTACAACATTGGAATGGGGTTTTCCTTGGTCAGAAGAAAAAGGAATCCTAGTCATCACAGGATAAAATCATGCAAAGGAGGGTGCAACTGATCACTCTTGAGTTTTCCAATCATACCCTCGTGTAATAGTAGTTTCGTAATTTTAGTTCCCATGAGGAGTGGCAGAGTGTGGCCAGATATTTTTAAAAGATATTTCCAGGATTACCTCCCAAAGGGAAGATGGACTTCTGCTTTTGCTGGGTACTACCATAGGTTTGTACCTGACTTCTCTAGTGTAGTTTCATTCTTGTAATATTTTAAAAAGAAGGGGGAGCCTCTCCTGTGGATTTAGAAGTGTCAACAAATCATTCATGAGCTGAGATAGATACTGACGAGCATAACTATGCGACCCATGACCTAGAGTTAGAAGAAGTGGTATTTGCAAAGAAGATCTGGTGGAACAACTTGATGGGTGAACAATTTTCTGTTTACTCTAATCATAAGAGTCTCAGGTATAAATTCCCATAGAAGGACATGAACATGAGATATATATGATGGCTAGTGTTCCTCCAGGTCTGATACTGGCGATATTATATACTCCTTTGAAGGGGAACATGGTTGTAGACACTCTAATGAGGAGGTATGGTATACCACTACTTAGTGCGGTGTCAGAGTAGCTAGTCACACTACAGATACCCTTCTTGGATAAATAGGTAGAATATTACATTAGTTATATGACTGTCACACCCCCCATTCATCTGCGTGTTTAGGAGCCACAGCTTGGGGACTATGATTGTGAGGATCTACATGCTTAGATATCCTTAGGACAGTCTACTAAAGAATTTCCTTTATATGGGGATCATGTCATTCTCATTAGAGGACACACCATGGTACAAGTGATGCTTTAGGAGGAGGTGTTGAGGGAGTTACATACATCCCCATTAACGTTACATCTTGGAATAGAGAAGATGTAGCAGAACCTCCAGCATCTGTACTGGTGGCCAGGGATCAAGGAATACATATCAGAGTTTGTATCTAAATGCCTCACACGTCAGTAAGTGAAAAATGCATAGAGCCTGCATAATTATTATTCCAACAGGAGAGGGATACCCTTCAGTGTGAAGAGGGAGACCATGTATTCATACAAGTCTCGCCCTGATGAGGATTGCAAAGGTTTGGTCAGGCCCGAAATCTATAATTTTGGTTTATCAGACCATTATAGATTCTTAGCAGAGTGGGATAGGAGTCGTAACATCTACCTTTTCAACCACAGATGAAAAGGGTGTATTATTCTATCCATGTGTCGCAGCTTATAATATTTGTGCATGATCAATCACATGTTATTGTCTATGTAGAGTTGGACATTGACGATGGGTAGAATGTTATAGAGTTCCCTGTGGAGATATAGCATCTAAAAGAGAAAATCCTTCATGGATGGTCTATCCCTATGGTGCAAGTTTGGTGACAGCACGGGGACCACCAGGAGAGCACATGGGAGCGGGATGATCAGATTCGTGAGCAGTACCCTCATTCGTTTAGTTTTACATTTTTTAGATTTCAGGTACATAAATTACTATGGTGGGGAGATTGTAATGTCCTATAATTTATATATAATATTTTTAATTATATGGAATTATGTCAAGATCACTAAATCTAACGGCGCGTGATTTTGAGGAATGGAGTTCCCGGAATGATCTGTTGATGTTTGGTTATGCTTTAATTAGCACACATAAGAATATTTCATGAAAAAGTGTAATAACTCTTAAACAGATTTTCAGGACATATATCTGAGGGCACCGTTGCATTCAGGATTGCAGTTTTACCATAGGCACGACATAAGTTTATCTGGTGCATATATCCTGTGACGAAACCTGAAAATGGAATAACTGTAAATAAAATAATAAAATAATGTTATTTTATTTTTTCAAATGCTTATAACTCACGAAGGGTGAATCGAATTAAAAATATGAGACCACCAATGAGAATGTGGGGGTATGCTTTCTTTAGACAGATACTGACATAGTCTAGCCAGAGCCAACAGTGGAAGTTTGTTTTTGGTGATAAATAAAATAATTATTTAAAAATTACTTTCTTGTTAAAAACCATAACATATACATGGTAACTAATATTGAAAATCCTAGAGTACATTTGAGTTCATTATGGCATGTTATCTTTATGAGGAGCCTAACATCGACTAGAACAGGTCGAGGGTGAACAATAATAATTTGTTGAACTTTTTTTAATCGTACATTCATTAAACACGCGAGCGGTATTTTCTATCATTTGAACAAGTGCTCAGATTATAAATCGGAGGGCACAGTTGAATCTACAGCACTGAGATTCGCTTAAGGGAGGATTCAATTCAAACATAGTTAGTCAAGAGAAAATATTAGAATTTAAACTTTTTAAAAGAATAATAAAATAACTTTGTTATTTTATTTCTTTCTTTCTTTTCGTCCAGCAAACAAGTGGCAGTGGCGAGACCAATGGTGTGTCGAGCCATTAAATGGCTTGACTACTCAAATATGTTTTAACAACGACGTTGGAATTAGGTAGGTTCTTATTAAATTAACCCCCCTCGGAATTCCATAGGCATTGGACACTCTCCCCCTCTCCTATTTATATGGAGCTTGGGGAGGAGTATTGGCATGGCGTCTCCAAGTGAAAAATCTATGGGAAACTACTGCGGTGTCAATCACTTGTAGGATGGAGCTGCTTCTAGCTGGTGGGGATGAGTGACACCAAACCACGAATCAAAGAACAACAATTGAATGATGTCATTGGAGGCTTGTTGCGAGAACGATGAACATTGAATCTTCCTCAAACCTGGAAGCTCTCCAAAAAACTTGAGTTAGGTTTTATTTATTGTTTAATTTCAATCATTGATAAATCATTTACCACCCTCTTGCTATCAAGATTACACCGAGGGAACAGACAAACTGCACAAAAACCATACACTTCGTCCATTTTTTTGGAAGTTGATGTGTCATTTGGGAGCAATGTTTAGGCTACACGAAATCTAGGATGATGGGTTATGACAGCGGCCAGTAATGACACTTCATATAGGAGAGAACGGTGTGTCGTCGCACCCCACTGGTGAATAAGGTTGTGGTCGTAGCCATGGTAGGTAGAGACGGTGGTCGGTTGGGCCGTCCATAAAGTAGGTTGAGATGCGCTGTCGTGTGCCGCTAGAAAAAGGGGTCGCGACATATAGATGTGGTGGGCATCGACGGCTGGCACCGGACAACCATAGAGGAATGCGGAGCGGCGCGTCGCCCTGTGCCACTGGGGGAGGCTGCGACTCGAATCCATAGTAAGGGGAGAATTGTGCGACCCTCATGCCATGCCAGGTTGGTTCCCCCCCCCCCCATGGTTGGCTGAAATGGCTAACCGGTAATTGCAGTGGGGTAGCACCCCACCACCTGGCCATAATGGCCATCCACACGTGGGGCTAGCTGGGAAGACCTATCCTCCTTCGGGTGGACTGAGCCAAACATGGGCCATCCAACTAGACCAGACCCATCTAGTATACCAGACTCTCCCAACAGGAAGGGATGGACCCACGACCCAATTGTCCAATGCGTGTGGGCTAAGCCCCACCGGACAGGTTGGGTCCACCGCATTGCAGAACTGTAAACCAAACTTGGCCGACCATGATAGGCCGGACCCAATAAATCGGTCCAACCCTTTTTAGGATGGTCTCGAGTGGGTTAGGTCGACCACAAGAGCCATTGTGTCAGGCCAGCCTGACCGAGTCAGACTGAGCCCACACCCAACCGCTCCCGGAATAATGAAACACCCGTAAATGAAAAACCGAGTGTCTATTCGTCATGCCGTTAGTGGAATTGGGATCCCTTTTGTGTAGCAGTCCCATTGGCATATTTCGGTGGGCCCGACCGAGCCTAGCAAGACCGGGGTGTGATCACACCTGTTCCACAGAAAGTGGTGTAACTAACAGACCAGACATATTTTTGATGAACCATCTATAGCACTATAACCCTTAGGACTAGGCGGTCCTTTTGAGATACTCCTCAAGAGATTTGGAGAATGTTTGAGTGTGGGTAGGTTGTATCTGACACGAATCCAACTCGGCCCTCGGCACATAAATGCTAATAAATAATAGACCATGCATCTGTTTGACGTGTCATCTATTGCGATGGAACCCTTATGACATAGAGGTCATTTGGAACACTTTTTCATGGAACATCATGCCGGTTGAAATAATAGAATTGTCTTAATGAGAGGTTCTCCTAGAATCAATAATTCTATAAGAGGGAATCTAGTGGCAGGAAGTGAGGCAGAGGTTGGAGACAGATCATACGAGTGTTAGTACCGAGCGATCCTTTGCGGGTCAACACCGATCTTGTGTGGGTTAGATCTTGTGTCGTTCAGAACCTAGTGATCCTGTCTTGGCCATCGCATACTGATCTTGTGTGGATTAGATCCTGTGTGGGTCAGCGCTTAGCGATACTATGTGGGTCAGTGCATACTGACCCTGTGTGGGTCATATCCTATGTGGGTAAGATCCTGTGTGGGTCAGATCATGTGTGGGACATCGAGGGTTATTACATATTGACTCCTGCTAGGTTGGAACCTATGTGGGTTATTAAAGGGGTTAGTACCTAACGATCCTATGTGGTTCAAACTCCGTATGGACAGCAGCAGTGCCTCTTAATAAAACATGATGATCTAGATTTTCGGAAAATCATCTGTAATTTTATACATAACTAATACCTAGTGGGAGATGAGTTTTTACCTTCGTGGTATTACCTATGTGGTACTTTTACCTCCGTGGTTTTACATGTGTGGTACTTTTAACTTCGTGGTATTTCCTGTTTTATAATTGTACCTTCGTGGTGTTACTTGTGTGGTACTTCTACCTTCGTGGTATTACCTATGTCGTACTTTTACCATCATGGTATTACCTTTTTTGTAATTTACTTTCATGTTATTACCTGTGTGGTACTTTTACCTTCGTCATATTAATAGTTTTGTACTTCTAACTTCATGGTATTAACCGTGTGTTACTTTTACCTTCGTGGTATTACCTGTGTGGTACATTAACCATTGTGGTGTTACCTCCATGAAGTTACCTTTGTGTAACTTTTACCTTTGTTGTGTTGGTTTTATGGTGTTAAATTTGTGGTACTCTCCGATTGTTGATGAGTTGGGATTGAGATGAGTATCTTTTGAGAACATAGGTATATGTATGGGCATATACCTATGTAGAGTTGATGGTTTCCCCGTGTTTTGTGATTGAGGTTTTTCTTTTTGATTTTTCATTTGGAGAACTCTAAGAGACCTGTGAGGGTCTCGGGGTCCCTACTGTGTATCGTTACACTCACCCCTTCATAGGCTACGCCCGCTCCTTGCTGTGTCATGTGCAGATGATAGACTTCATTAATCGAGGCTGAGGGAGCCATGACTAGACGCTGCACAGAGGTCGACCATTTGACTTGATTTTCCATAGTGACTACTGATGGTGAGTTGTACCCACCAGTTAGGTACGATCCCTTGTTGATGATCTAGGATTTGTTTTTATTTTTTCTTGTTTTACATGTACATTCCAGTTGGACTTATAATCTGGCCCCTTTAAATTCACTACACTTTTTTTACATCAGTAGTTTACTTCATAGTTGATATTATCTAAAATATTCTATTGTGTGGTTGTACATGTTTAAAATACATTTCTTCCCATTATATGGATATGGAATTCCGGTGCTAGTCGCCACCCCATGGGCTATGGAAGGTGGGCATGGGTTAGTCACAAAATGGGCCCCAAGTGATGGGGCATGTCAAGATTCACTCGATCAGCATCAACTTATCAGATTCACTGATCAGCTTCACCTGACCAGCTGCACCTGATCAGTTTCACTATGCTGCTTCACTCGACTGGCTTCACCTAGTGGGTTTCACTGATTGGTTTCACCCAATCTACTTCACCTAACCAGTTTCACTAATCGGCTTCACCCGATCAACATCACCCTATCAATTTAACTATTCCTCTACACCTAATATACTTAACCCGATCAGTTTCATTGACCCTAGTCACCTAATAGGCATCACAACATCCACTCCGATGAACAGATTCACCGATCGATCTAACTGATCGGTCATAGAGGGGTGTCGGGGTTGCCTTCCTCAGTTTCCCCGTAATGCCTTTTTTAAGTCTGTTAACCATTTAAAGTAGTTCAAGGACTATTTTTGTCCCATAAATGATGTTTAAAATATCTTATGTGTGGGGAGAATCTTTACTTACAGAAACGTGTGGATTTCTAATCATCTTCATTCCCTTTACATGTTTTCCAATCTCCCGTGATTTACAGTCTCACACCTGTTACATGTTTTCTCAGTTTGAAGGAGATATATTAACTCACATCCATTATCTCCACCATTTCCAAAAAGAATTATTAAATATTAATAAATTATAGCTTGTCATACCGCCCACCTGCATGGTCATTCCATGACCCGTTTTTCTAGGGCTTTGAAATGGAATATCCCATAAAACTAGGATCTAGACATAATCACTAGGATCCTCTTCCACAATCTATTTTGTTCCCTCTGGATGTGATTTATTTCCTTCCTAGGTATACTATTTGTATGCCTATGTCAAATCCCTTCCCGCTTAGCAATCATGGAGTTTTGTTAACACTCGCACGACCATTGTTCTTAGCACGAGGATGAAACATTGATACTTGATGAACTATGAAGGGGTTATTCCTTCATCTCTATTTATTATTAATCAAGAAGGGTTAGTGTGATACTATATCCCATGGGTTGTGGATAAATCCAACCTTAACAAAGATAATAAAAGAAATCCTAAATAATAATGGGGTGTGAATGTTGATGATGTTTCTGTGTTATACCTTTGTTTTAATGTTGTGAATTCTATGGTCTTTTTACACTGATAATCATGACTGTTGTTGGTGATTCCTTGTACAATAATGATCCTTTATTTTTCTAGTTAATCCAGTGATTGAATGGATGTTACATGGAAATTGGTTACTCATGTAAACTATGTTTATTAAATGGATTCCCAATAGAAGTTGATGTGTACTTCAGGAGAAATGGTTAGTCTGCACGAAATCTGGGATAGTGGGTGAAATTAGTAACTGGCAATGATCGTCCAAGGAGGAGATTGCGGCGCACTATCACATGCCACCGTCGAAGAAGGTTTCAGCCGTATCTACGGCGGGTGGAGAGGACAGTAGGCTCAGCCACCGTGAAGGAGTTGGCGGTGCACCGTCATGTGGCGATGGACAATGGGGTCGCGACATATAATCGCGGGGCATTGGCAGCCGGCACAGGCTAGGTGAGGAAGAAGGCGAAGCGACACATCTTCAGGCACTGCTGGAGGAGGCCACTGTTCGTAGCTATGGTAGGTGGAGAATTGTATGACCCTCGCACCGTTCCAGGATGGTGGACCCCCCCCCAGTCTTCCAAAACAACCAACAGGTAATGGCGGTGGGACAATGCCCCACCGGTTGACCGAAATGGCCCCGCACCCAAGGGGCCAACTAGGAAGACTGGTCCGCCTTCTGGCAGAACAGGATGGACGCGGGCTAGCCAAGGGGATAGAACCTCCAAGCGAATCAGACCCACCTAGTGGGCTGGGCCAGACCTGCATCTCAATTAACCAACGCGTGTGGGATAGGCCCCACCTGACGGGTTGGGCCAACTGCTTCCCAGACCTGTGAACCAGACCGGGTCAGATCGGGCCCAAACCCAAAAGATCCCAGAATAAAGAAACTCTTATAACTGAAAAACCGAGTGTCCGTTCGACATGTCGTCATTGTTGTTGGGATCCCTTTTTTGTAGGTGTTTTCTTAGTCATATTTAGAGGGACCGACTAAGCCGATCCAGACGGGGGTGTGATCACCCCTGTTTCAAGGAATGGGGTGTAACTAACATACTAGGCATTTGTTTTATGAACCGTCCAGATTGTCAAAACCCATAGAACGAGGCAATCCTTTTGATATACTCCAAGAGAGATTTGGAGAATGTTGGAGTTTGAATGATTGGATCGAACCCAAATACAACTGGGTCCTCAGCATTATAATACCAATAACTTACAGACCTAACATCTGTTCGACACACAGTCTTTTGTGATGGAACCCTTATAAAATTGTGGTCCTTTGGAATACATCTTTGTGGACCTTCGTTCTGGTTGAAATAATATTGTTGTCTTGATGAGAGGTTATCCCATAATTTAGCGTGCTATGAACATGAATCTAGTGGTTGGGAGTTAGGCAGTGGCTGGAGACAGATCATACGAAGGTTAGTATAGAGTGATTCTGTGTGGATCATCACTGATCATGTGTGGGTCAAATCCATTGTGGGCTAGTTCTTAGTGATCCAGTGTGGGACAATAGATACTAATATTTTATAGGTTAGATCTCATGTGGGTCAGTGCTCGGCAATCCTATGTGGGTGAGCGCATACAGATCCTGTGTGGGTCAAATCCTATGTGGGTCAGATCCTATGTGGGTAAGCGGGGGTCAGTACGAATTGCCTCCGAGTGGGTTGGATCCTATGTGGGTCATTACGGGGGTTAGTACACATCGACCATGTGTGGGTTAGACTCTATATGGTCAACATTAGTGCCTCTTGACAGAATAAGATGATCTATCTTTGTGACTAATCATCTATACTTCAATACTAGACTAATACCATGTGTGAGATGAGTCTTAAACTTTGTTGTATTACCTATGTGATATTTTATCTTCATGTTATTAAATATGTAGTACTTTTAACTTCATATTATAACTTGTGTGGTACTTATATATTCATGTTATTACCTATATGGTACTTCTACCTTCGTGGTATTACCTGTGCGGTACTTTTACCATCGAGGTATTACATGTGTTGTATATTACATTCGTGGTATTACCTATATGTTTCTTTTTAACTCAGTGGTATTACATGTTTGGTACTTCAAACTTCGTGGTATTACTTGTGTGGTACTTTAACCTTCGTGGTATTAACTGTGTGGTATGTTTACCTTTCTTGGTGTTAGCTTCGTGAAGTTACCATTGTGGTACTTTTACCTTTGTGGTGTTACCTTTGTGGGGTTATGTTTGAGGTACTCTCCCTTCATGGATCTGTTGGGTTTGAGATGAGTATATTTTGATAACTTATGTATATGTATGGGCATATACCTAATTAGAGTTGATGAATTCCTTCTGTTTTATGATTGAGGTCTTGCTTTGTGTCTTTTCCTTTGTGTAACTCTAGGAGAAAATCATGGGTCTCAGGGTAATTAATAAGTACCGTTATACTCACCTCTACATAGGCTACACCCAAAAAATTTAGTATCTTGTAGAGATGATGGACATCGTTGATCGAGGCTAACAGATCTTGTACTGGATGATGTTCATAGGTGGATCATTTGACATGACGTGTCGCATTAACTACTGATCGTGAGTTGTACCTACCCTTCAGGTAGTATCCTTGAGGGATGATCTATGATCTTTTTTCTCTTATCATGTTGTACATGTACTTTCCAGTTGGACATGTATTCTGGCCCCGTTATATTATGTACAATTTTTTACCATAATAGTTTACTTCATGGTTGCTACTCATTGAAATATTGGATTGTGTGTTTGTATCGGATTAAAAGAAATTCCTTACTATAATAGGGAAATTTTTTTCTGGTGATAGTCAACAGCCATTGCCTATGGATGGCGAGCTTGGGGTAGTCACAGAACAGGCCCCGGGGGACTGGTTATGTCAACCAGCACTCGATCAGATTCAGCTGATCGCTTTCACTGATCATATTCACTCAACCTGATGCACATAATCGTTTTCACTAAGTGTCTTCACTAGATAATATTTACCCAATTGGTTTCACTAATCATATTCACCTGATCTGCTTCACCCAATCCGCTTCACCCGATCGGTTTCACAGACCCGCTTCACCCAATTTTCTTCACCCGATCCACTCAACTGATCGACTACACTGATTGGTCTCACTGATCGGCCACATAGGGGTGTTGGGATTTCCTTCCCCAATTTTCCTTTAACTCCTATTTTAATTATTTTAACCATTTAAAGAGGTTCAAAGCCGTTTTAAGTCCAATAAATGATTTTTTATTCTCCTATGAGTGGGGCAACCCTGGACTTACAAAAACATGTGCCTTTTAAATTAGTTTCAATTATTTGCCCCATTTTCCAACCTCCCGTGATTTAAAATCTCAAACTTGTTACATGTTTTCCTATATTAAAGAATATATATTAACACACATCCATTATCTCCACCATCTCTGAGAAGAGTTATTAAATATTAATAAATTATAACGTTTGAAAATTCACACCTGCATTGTCAAGCCATGACCCATTTTTCATGTGCATTGAAATGGAATATCCCGTAACTCGTTGATCGGGCCTTAACCACCAAGATCATATTACATTTTCTATTTTGTTCCCAATGGCTTAAATTGAAGTTCATCCCTAGTAGACGAGTCATACGCCTGTGCTGGAGCCCTTCCTGCTCACCCAACATGGAGTTTTTCCTACTACTTGTGTGACCACTATTCTTAGCGCGAGGAGGAAACATTGATACATTATCAACTAAGTAGGGGTTCTTCCATCATCTCTCTTTATTATGAATAATGCCGATTTGGTGTGATAATATTTATTTTCAGATGTGGATGAAGTCAAACCTAAACTATGATAATAAACAAACTCTTTAATAATAAAGGGTTGTGAATGATGTTGTTGTTTATGTGTTATACCTTTTTTTAATGTTTTTAATTTTATGGTATTTTTCCCACTGATAATATTTTTCATTGGTGGCCCTTCCTTGTGTAATAATGATTATTTATTTTTCTAGTTAATCTTGTGATTTAAATGTCGTAACATGGAAATTGGTTATTCATGTAAACTCGGTTAATTAAATGGATTCCCAATCAATAATAATCCTTCTGTGATCACACCAGTAAAACAATAAAAATGATGGAATTAAATTAATGGTGATGTTTGAATATGAAAATCATCCTTGCTCTATTCTAGTAATATGTGTGGTGGATCTGCATGATGTCGTATAGGGGGTGATGTGGATGGGAATGGATCATCTGGTTTAAGGGATGTTAGTTGTGAATCTGAGGTCTTGTGGAGGTGTATTTTGGGGTTCGGTTTGGTTACATTACATTGAGGGATCTCACAGATCCCGCTATTTTTGTGACATTATAAGAGAACCAGGTGTTAATTCTTAAATTTCTCCTTTGATGTTTCTCCTTTCTTGGCTTGTGGTTATGCATGTTATTTTCTTGGTAGTGAATAATTGTTTAAATTTAATCACTTGAACATTATAACAAGAATTGGATCAATGTGGTATTGTTTTCTAGGAATGGTTTGTGCTCTAGTTGTAGCTATTGTGCTTTTGTAGGAATGAATAGTAATGGGAGTTTTTGTGTAAGGGGTGGTTTTGGAACCCCTAGGTTTAGATGGGTGATTAGTTACCTATATGTATATTTTAGTTATTATAATTATTATTCATGCCACGCCATTGTTGAGAAATTCGTTCTGAACACCCCCATTTCATGGGGGAGGGTGGTTTTTCCTACACTCATATTATTGGCTAGTTATTAGTTCATTTTCTGCTACTTTTCCTGAGCTTCACAAGAAACTTTCGGTAGGTTTTGATGGCCTGAGGTCCATTTAACCCCTATTTCATTGGGGAGGGTGGTTGTGGTGGTTGGACCAAGTGTGTGCGTGCAGGTTCTTTTCCCAAACATCATTGGGGTGATGCCTAGTTGTATTCGGGCATGACAGTGGTTGTTCTGGACCATGTGTCATTGGGTGTGGCAGTAGTTGTTTGGTCCCAAGTGTTTGTGGGTTTGGTTGCATGTTATTGTTGCGGCCCAAGTGTTTTACGGAATAATCATGGTTGTGGTGGCCCAAAAGTTAGTTGATGGGGGCAGTAGAGGGCTACAATGAAATTGGCGGGGGTGGTCTGAAACATAGGCTGTCTTCAATAACTAGTGGCAACATGGTGTGGGGTACCCAACATAAATGTGTTATTACTACTACATTACATGACATTTGTTATTTTGGGATTGTTATTTGCTGAGGTATGGGTGTATAGTTTCCTTTCTAGGTTCTCTGGTTATCTCCATTTCTCATGGGGCATTAGAATGACTCTCCACTTGTGCACTAGATCTTTTAGTTTTCCCTAGTGACTATACCTTTTTACTCACCCAACATATATAAAACTAATTTCGGGTTTCAAGAAGGACATCGAGGACCATGCGGAGCTGTTCTACCTCAAACGTTGGAAAAATAATTGTTTCCATTTTTCATTTCTTTTGGTACATTAACTATTGGGTTTTCATGTACATTTTATGGGTTTACTATAGAATGTGAATAAGAGAATTAGTTTCGGATTTACATTTACCTTCAATTTTGGAGTTGTTTGGGTTTTTACCATTGTATCGCTGGATCCTACTAAATAAAAAGTGCAATGCCTTCCATATTACTTGTGATTCTAGACCCTTGGTGCTAGTGGCCACTATGGGGCCTATTTAAGGCAGCACTTGAGGGTCATTATCTCTCTTTAAACTTGAGGAAGTATGGGTATGGCAGTTTTTTGTCACTTCCCTCATATTGTTGAAGGTGGGTTGTGATGGAATGGTATCATAGGTGATGATTGAGAGATTCGATGAAGTTCAGTTTTGGCATAGTGATGATTTCAGGAGATGGTAGGGAAACAACATTAGGAAATCTTGGTGCGTGAAATAGGGAAAGGAAGACTAGCTAGGACACATGATTTTAGGGCACCCTATTATCTGATGCAAGGACTGTGGGTCTAAAAAATGACCTGGTGAGGTTGCACTAACTGTAGTGTAGAGACCCTTGAAAAGGTACATGAATCATATTGACTTGTGTTCTTGTGATTATTGGGTGTCTTGGGGATTTAAAATAATAAAATAATATTAAAATTTTAATTGAATCCTCCTATACCACTCGGTCATAGGCAATCCTTGTTTAACTTGTAGCTATGGAACCCAGACGATGACCATGATTAGTGATGGAGATCATGATCTTGGAGGCTGATTTCCTTTATCAGCATATGGATGATTATGAGGAGGATGACCAGTGTCATATGACACTTTTTCCCTTGCAACAGAAGACCCTTGGGAAGTATGAGGGCAGCGTCTTGGACATGGAGACAGAGGGATGGCTTGAGGATTTGGTGATCACCTTTACCTTGATCCCTGCTCCGATTGTGTATTGGGTTCCCTATCTGTCAGTATGATGATGGGAGATTCATGTCAGTGGTGGATGTTCTACATCAAAGAGAGGATGGAGATTGATGTTTTGCAGACTGACTTCCAGAAAGAGTTTTTGGAAGAATTCATTTCTTCTACGATGATGGCAAAGAAGAGGCTGGAGTTACTCTCCCTCCAGAAGTGTAGTATTTTAGTGAGGGTGTTGAAGATCATGTTCAAGTATCTATATTTTTTTCTTTGGACCACATTCCGGATGAGTAGTATTGGGAGATTCGTTTAGAGGAGGCCCTCCGACCATCACATGAGTACACTGTTACTCCATTCACTCTACCGACATACATGGAGGTTCAGAAAAAGGATAAAGTGGTGAAGAGGATTAAAAAATTGGGAGGTGCTCTATGAGAGGAGATCTAGTTGGGTTCGTTAAATGGAAAGGCCATCAATATCATTCCACTAATATCAGTGCCTTCTATGTTTCAACTGATGGGGTGCAAGCCTCAGTAGTTCTAATTTCAGTCTCTCGGACATCACTCTTTTTCTTGCAGGCATAAGACTGAGATTATTTATATGTGGAAGTCATGGTCATCTTCAGAATAAGTTCCAAAACATAGTGTAGTATAATGTGAGTGTGCAGGTTCATTTCCATCCTCAATAGCATAAGTTTCTAGCCAAGCCTTTTTAGTAGCAGCAGCATGGACAGTGAGCTCATGCTCCTCTGAGAGAAGATGTTGTAGGAGGAAACCGACCTCAAGGTGCTCTTTATGGACCATTAATAGGGAGTGGTTAGGGAGGAGGCCAATAAACAAGGGGAATAGGATATTGGAATGGGTAGTTACATGCTGCAAAGGAAGCAGTTCAAGCATTGTCGGAGGTAGTTCGAGGAACAATCTTCGTGATTAGTACTCTTGTTTGTGTCATGATTGATTCATGAGCCTTGAAATCCTTTGTTACACTCAGTTTAGACCATGCCTTGGTCCTAGACGTAGAGAGGAACTTTATTACCTTGGTTCTGAGTACGCCAGTTGGGTGTCATACAAGCATGTTTGATATTTATCGAGGATGCAGACTGATCTTGGTCCGCATCAGTCTACAGGGTATATCCTTCTTCTATAAATGCAGCCATAAGATTTCTTCCTAGGCATCAACTGGCCATTTTTCAGTACATGCTGTTATCGACTACTTCTAGATAAGAGTAATGTTCTCTGATTAGGATGTCCATCATGTGGCTTTTATTGGAGAATGTATTTTCCAAGAGGGGAGACAGCGTATGGAGCCTCTTCTTTATAGGTTGGCCTAGGTTTCACCAGAATTAGTGGATTCCGAGATAATGGATGTTCTTGGTGTTTTCACAGTGTTCAGGGAAAATTTTCCTTTGTAATTTTTCACTATACCACATTAACGTGATGTTGAGTTCAACATAAACTTAAAACCTAGTTCATGTTTGATTTCAATGGATCCATATAAAACGATGCCTTCTGAGTAATGGGAGTTGTGGATTCAGATTGATGATTTGTGGAAGATGGGTTTTGTCTTTCCCAGTGTGTCTCTATGGGGTGATTCAGCCATTTTTGTGAAGAATTTAAATGGTGTTCTCAATATCTGCATAGACTAATGGTGAATTAATCATGTAATGTTGATGAATTTTTACCCTCTCCTGAGGATAGATGATATCTTTGACCAGCTCAGGGGAGTAGGTTGGTCCTCTATGATTGGTATACGATCTGGGTATCACCAGTTAAGGATGAAATAAGATAATATCCCAATTAATTATTTTAGGTTCATGTATGGGCACTTTGAATTCTTAGTCATGTCATTTGGTGTGACTAACAAACCTACTTTGTTCATGGGGCTCATGAACTATGTTTTCCTCGAGTTCCAGGACCAGTTCATCATTTTTTTCATCGACGACATTCTGATCTACTCAATATTAGAGTAGGAACATTCTAAGCACATTAAGATAGTATTGGATCTCCTTAGACATCACTAGAGTTAAGGGAATCTGACCAATTGCATGTTCTTTACACGAGATGTTAAATTTCATAGACACGTGGTGTCTCAACATTTGGTAGTAGTTGATCAATCAATCGTTGAAGTTGTACTTTCTTGGGAAGCACCCATGAACATGATAGAGGTTCGTAGTTTCCAGGGACTAATAGAATATTATTGGAGATTCTTACCTGAATAATCTTGAGTTGAAAATACTTTGACATCTTGGACCAAAAAGGAAAAGACCATCATGTGTTGTGTGGAGTGTTGGGTAGCCTTTAGTTATCTGAATAAAAGGTTATTCAGTTCTCTAGGGCTCATGTTTCTAGAGGAAGGGGTCTGGTTTTTGGAATTTTTGGATACTTATGGTGTTGTCTAGGGGTGTTTTCTGATGAAGTAGTGGGGAGTGATCTCTAATGGGTATATGGAGTTTCATCCTCATGAGCATAATAATGACACCCATGAAATATATCATGAATTAGTAGTGTCTACATTGGAGTTGTGGAGGCATTACATCTTTTGGTAGCACATTGTGGTCTTCATATATCATAATAGTTTGAGGATATCATTACCCAATGAGACCTAAACATACAAATTTTATGGTTGTGGAGTTTTATTAAGACTAAGACATTGATATCTCTTACCCTAAAGGTAAGGGGAATGTTGTGGTCGATTCCCCGAGTAGGAAGTCACTGGGCGAAACGGTTCATGAATCTGTGGATTCATAGAATAAAATAGAGGAGTAGTATTCATTACAACTAGATGCAATGGTGGATGGTGGAAGAGTTTTTCTACATCAGATGACAGGGTTTTCCTATTTATTGTAGCAGGTGGAGGAGTCTCAGTGGATAGATTTAGATAGCGAAGTGATATGTAGTTGGGATATCCAAGATAATTCTCCAGAAGTGTGGTTAGAGGATGTTTAGAATCATTTGATTTTTTGCGGGATGTTGTTTTTCCCATAGACGATGAATGAGAGAGTTCTCTGTGAGTTCTATAACTCACCCCTAGAGGTACACCAAGGTGTTTCCAAGATGTAACGAGGTTGAAGGGATCTTTTTTGGTGGCCCGGAGTGATACAAGTGGTGGTATAGTTTGTTGTAATGTGTCTAGTGTGTCAGTAGGTGAAGGCTTAACATGGTGTACCAGGAGGTTTGTTGAAGCATTTAAATGTACCCAAGTAAAAGTGTGATGACATCTCAATGGATTTCATCACATGACTACCCAATGTCTAAGGAGGTTTTGATGCTATCTAGGTAGTGGTAGACCAACTGATGAAATAATTTTTGTCATGGTGATCAAGGATTAAAGTGTGGTGGATGACATAGGATAGAGATATGTGGAATAGGTAGTGTGGTTGCGTGGAGTTTTTAGGTCCATTGTATTGGTTTGATATTCACAGTTTACCTCATGAGTCTGAAGGGGATTTTAGTATGATTTTTGCACCTTTACAGGCATTATTACTACTTTCCACCCACAGAAAAATGGGCAGACAAAGAAGACCATCCAATCATTAGATGATATTCATCAGACATGTGTTATGTATTTGGGGGGGGGGGAATGGGCATGATATTTTCCTATAGTATATTTTGATTACAATAATTAATATCACTCTACTATTGGGATGGAACTGTTTGATGCCTTGTATGGGAGTTCATGTCGTTCGCTCGTGTGCTAGAATGATGTTATGAGGGTAGGTGTTCTTCGCCCAGTGGTAGTGTATAATATAATAAAGAAGGTACATTTTTTTCATGAGAGGATAAAGGCATCCTAGGATCGAATGATGTTGAATGGCGATTGTAGGGGGAGTCCCTTAGAGTTTGAGGTCGGAGGCCGTTTTTTCTTGTTGGATTCCCCTCGACAAGTAATGTGATGGATCGATAAGGGGAGAAAGCTCTCTCATAGGTTCATAAGGCCTTATGAAGTGTTTGGGAGAGTCGTTGAGGTGTCATATCAGCTGGAGTTTCAACCCTAGTCGGAAAGGATCCATAATGTTTTCCATGTCTCCCAGCTTCGTTGGTATGTACACAATGACTCCCATGTAATTTACTGGATTGAGTTAGTTATAGGGGAAAATTCTATGTTCATGGAGAGAATAGTGGGGATAAGGGATCGAATGTAGGAGTTTATTCGTGGACGTACCATCACATAGGTTTGTCTATTATGGAGGAATGGTGGCCTCATAGAGAGTACATGGTAGCGAGAAGATCAGATGTTTAGCTAGTACCAATAACTGTTTTGAGTTGATGTTCTAAGCCTTCCATGATGTCCTTCTTTTTGTGACTTGGTGTGATGTAATGATGACATTTTTAGGCACATAAATGATGTATTAAATTTCTTAAGAGTGGGGCCACCCTTTACATACCAAAACATGTGGCTTTTTAATATGATTCAAACCATTGTAATGTTTTCCATCATCTAGTGATTTCCAGTCTCTCACATGTTATGGGTTTTCCCTGTTTGAATGAAATATATTAATTTACACTCGTTATCTCCAAATTATCTGAGATGAATTATTAAATTTTAATAAATTTTAATGTGTGAACCTACCGACCTATGTGGTCATTCCATAAACTATTTTTGAAGCGCTTAGAAACGACATATCATGTAACACTTGTATCAGGCCTTTATCAACACGATCATCTTCCACAATGTCTTTTGTTCCCTATGGATTCCCATGAAGTCCTTCACTAAGAGATGATTTGTACGTCCGCCATTGAGCACATTCTGATCAACCAGCATGGAGTTTTTTCCTACTGCTCATGTAACCACCGTTCTTGGTGCGAAGAGGAATCATTTATCCTTGATCAACCTTGTAAGGGTTCTTCCTTCATCTCACTTTATTGTGCATCATGTAAGCTGGGTGTGATAGTGTTTCCCTCAGGATACAGATGATGAAAAAACTTATTAAATATAATAAAAGAAATTTTAATAAATAAAGGGTTGTGAATAATGATGTTGTTTCTATGATATACCGTTTTTGTTATGTTGTGAAATGTATGGGATCTTTTCCAATGAAAAATCATTTCCATTTGTGGTCCTTCCTTCCATAATAATGATCCTATATTTTTTTGGTTAATCCTATAATTCAATGACTTTAACATGGAAAATATTTATTCATGTAAATTTTGATGATTAAATGGATTCCCAATGAAAAAGAATCCATTTTTGATCACCTTGTTTAACCAAATGGAAATATGGAACTTAATGAATGGTGTTGTTAACATCTGAAAAACATCCTTGCTCTATTATAGTAATTTTTGTGATGGATGTTCTTGATGTTGTGTAGGGGGACGTTGATGAGAATGGATCCTCTTGTTAAATAGTTGTTGGTTGTGAATCTGAGCCCCTATGGAGCCATCTATTAGGGCTTGGTTTGGTTCCAATACATCGAGGGATCTCACAAACCCCTTTTGATATTGTGACTTTATAGGAGAACCTAGTGTGAATCCCTAAATTAATGCGTGGATATTTTCCCTTCATTGGCTTGTGGATATTCCTATTATTTTTTTGGAAGTGAAGACTTATTTTAATGGAATCACATGAACTTGAAAAAAAGAATGGGATCAATGGGGAATTGTTTTCAAGGAATGAGTTGTGCTTTGGTTGTGGTTGTGGTACTTTTCTAGGAATGAATAATAACTAGGGTGTTTGTGTATGAGCTGGTTTTGGAACCCCTAGGATCGGTTGAGTTCTTGTTTACCTATATGTATATTTAATTTCTAATGTCTCTTATTAATTCCCCACCCAAGTAGATCACTTCGTGTCGAACACCCCCATTTCATGGGGGAGGTTGTTTTTTCCAACACTCCAATGAGGGCATGGTTTTTAGCTCCTTTTACACACCCTTTACCAAGTATCCCAAGACACATTGGGTAGGATATAAATGACTGATGTCCATTTTAGCACATGTTTCTTTAGGCGGGGTGGTTGTGGTGGTTGGCCAAGGTTTGTGCGAGTGGCTTAGTTTCCCAATAATCTTTGGGATGATGCCCAGGTTTTTCAGGTGTGGCAGTAGTTGTTCTCGAATTGGTATCATCGGTTGTTGGAGTATTTGTTCAGGCACAAGTGTCTGCGGGCGTGGTTTCATGTGGTTGGGGTGGCCCAGGTGTTTTTTGGCATGGACATTCTTGTGGTGGCCCAAAAGGTTGTTGTTTGGGACGAAGTGGGACTGCAGTGAAAATGGTGGCAGAGGTCTCACAGATAAGATTCCATCAATACCAAGTGGGAATGTGGTGTGGGGTACCCAACATTGATGTGTTATTCCTACTACTTTACATGATATGTGTTATTTGTGGAGTGTACCTTGGAGATGTTTTGGTGGATATTTTCTTTTCTAAGAGCTCTGGTTAACTCCATTTCACATGGGGAATTAGACTTCCTCCCAACATGTGCATGGGAACTTTTGGTTTTCCCTACTGAGTATACCTGTATACTAACCCTATATATATAAAATTGATTATAGGATTCCATGAAGTCATTATGGACCATGTGGGGATGTACTAGTTAGGACATTGGGATAATTCATGTTTCCATTATTATTTTCTTTTGGTACATTCCCTTTTGGGGTTTTTTGTATTTTTTTTGCGTTTACCTTTTAACATGCATATGGGATGGATTTTTGGATTTAATTTTACCTTCAATTTTGGATTTGTTTTTGTTTTTACGATTTAATATCCCGATAATAATAAATAAAATTGGTTATTCATTCCATAATATGTGAGATTCTGTATCCTTGGTGCTAGTAACCACTATGAAGCCAATTAATGGTGGGACTCTGGGGTCATTATATATCCTTCAACATGAGGAAGGAAGGGTATAAAAGTTTTCTATCCCTTCCATCATCACAGTGATGGCGGGTCATGAAAAAAATGAATATGGTTTTTTAATATATTTATAATAAATATATATTTATTAAATTCAATATTCAATCACATATCAAGGAAATCTGACCAAAGTTAAGGGTTTCTTCCCTCACATTTTATTCTAGGGGATATACCCATATTCAGCTTATATTTATTTTTTGGTGTGTACATACATTATATATAATATTTTTTTACCATTAATATCATTATCAAAATTTTTAAAAGTTATATTTAAATTTACAACATTCTTGGTTCCAAGAATTCAAGAGTTTAGAATTTTCTAATTTTTTACATTAAAATTTAATAACTATTTGGTATTTTTTATGTTTTTGTCTCCCTTGAGATAATAGTTCGATATTTCTAAAATAATCCCAATATATTTTACTATCCATTACATATTCATGAAATTTTCATTTGATATTAATATTTTAAACTATTTGGAATGTTATGTTTTTGAGAAAATACTATAAATAAAATCCATCATTATTTCTCAATTTGATTAAAAATATATTTCCTCCAATATCTAAATTTTCTAATAATATTTTTAAAATAATTTAAACAATAAAATATTTCATTAAATACAATTTTACCAATATTTAATACATAATGGTTTGAAAGGAATATTCTTAATTTCTTTTTAATGATGAAAATTTTTTATTTTACCAAAAATATGAAAACATTATATGATTTAAAAAACTATGCATGTATGTAATTTACTTTTTCTATGGCCACTCATATATTTGAATCATAAAATGTATATATACATGCATGTTTTAAATGAATATATTTTTCAATAATATTTTGTAATATTTAATTTTTTAATAGTTCTTTTAAATGAATAAAGGAAAATTTATTATAGAATGTTTTCAATGGAATTTTATTGTATTCATATTCATCAATTACAATAACCATCATTTTACTTTATATCCTCTTGAGAATAGTTTGTATTGATTCCAACATTATTAATTATCTAGTTTTTTCATTATGGGTTGAATAATGATGTACTATTTGTTACCATTATCCATAGTATTATAGACAGATTATGATTATGTTTATTCATTAGGGAATGTGTTGAAATTTATATACTAGGATTCTATTATGATTTCATATATCGGTTATGATTACTGATTGGTGATATTATTAATATTTTTTATTCTTTTTCTACAATATGAATTCATTTTTCTCCCATTTCTTATGAATAATAATTGTATATATTAATTGGGGGGCCCTAAATATCCCTTTGATTTATTGGTAGGTCTCATGATATAAACTAGAATAGGTATTTACATGAGGAGTGTCCCATTTATATAAGATTACATTGATGGATTCTATAATAATTTTTTTCATATTTTCTAGAATTATGAACTTCTTCTTTATATGATTAGTTAACGATGACCATCTGATAATTCAATTTCATAAAATATCCTTGGATATGATTCATTTCCTTGTGATTTTTATATGGAATTATTTGATAAACATTAATTTCAATAATCTCATTCATCATGATGGATTCATATATTAATGGGAATTTTATTTAGTTACATACCATTCCATATTGACTATGTATTATTCATTTATGATTGATTCCATTGTATGAAAACTTTTACTGAGAATTAGAGCTCAAACCTTTCATGTGTTTCCATTCACCATGACACCCTAATTTTTATTAAGATTTATATATGGGTATATGAATAAGGGATTGCTTGATTTCTCATTAATATATCATTATTTTATTTTATATTTCCAAATGTATTTTTAAATTCATCTACAAAGCTTGTACTCCAAGGATAGTAATCTATTTTCACCTTTGGGATGTGATCAACTATTTCTTACACCAATGTAAAAATGTTCAAATGATATTGGGATAGTTGGGTGTGGGACATTGTAGTTTTTATTATATTAGTATCAATATAATCTTCTAGATCTAGATTTAGGAATACATATATTAGGGAGCATAAATCTTTTAATAACTCTGAGGATAAGTTTATGTATTCGATAAAATCAAAAAAAAATGAAGCTGGAGTCTATATTGATTTAGAAGATGAACTAGAATATCTAGGTACTACAATTAGTTGTGGCTATCTAATAGATGTCGTTATTGTAAATAAGTCTAAAAATGGTACATTTGGATTTGACATGATTGGTACTGGGTGCATGACAGTGGTACTTGCTATCAATATGGTTTGAAACTCTTTGAAGATATGGTTGGGATAATTTAAATATTTATACAAACATTATGATTTATTTGATAATATATTTGTTAAAATTGATTATTAATAATTATTCCCAATTTACAATATTGAGATAATCAATTCATAAAATTTTCAATTTATGAAATTTGTGTCACTAGTTTATAAATTATACATTAGGATTCATAACGATTGTATATAATACAGTATATGTCATTTTTATGAAATTTTACACAATATTAGGGTTATTTACCATGTTAGTGTGAAAAAATCAATGTAGTGATTTCACATTCGTCCAATAAATTGATATGGGTGATATATCAAGAGTTGATATAATTATAATTATATTTGGGAATCTAAATTATCATATCCCTAAATTTTTTTTTGATATGGATAATTCTAATATTCCATGATATGGTCAGATAATGTATGATAGATTCATATTTTAGTAACATCCATTTTTTAATCAGACTACAAATCCATTATTAGTTGAGAAAATGATATGTTCCATAGATAATATATTTCCCCCATTAGGAATTAATAAATGGGATAATGTTCAAAATGATGTTTATCTTCTATATGAGGATTTAGATCAATGGTGGTCATAAAATAAAAAAAATTAATAATCATAAAGAAATTGAAAACATTATGTGCATGGATTTTAAGGTAAATGTCTTGGAAATTTTTTTTCTCACGATTAATAACCTGATATGTGGATCCAATTCATGAGTTGATATAAATTAATTCATAAAAATATCCTAATTATAAAGTTAAAATTACAATGTTTGTATATTTTTATGTCAACGAGTACATAGTAACATGTAAAATAAATATTGTTAAATAATTCCCCATGATGCTATGGATTTAATGTAGAGGAAGTGAAAAAGATACTGATGAGAACACTGGAAGATGAAATACAGAAAATGGGAAGAAGGAATGTGTTAAATATCCAGATTTTAATAAATTTTAAATGAATGAATGTGGATCATTCATTCCTATAATGGGATTTTACTGCAACTATAGACAGATACGACACTATCCTTGGGATTACAGATTAATTACAAAATTTTCCATTGTGTAATGCTTTAGCTATAAATAGACAAACCACTATGAAAATAATTTTCTATGGAGGAAATCAATATTTCCCTATAACTTTTAGAGAGGGAAATTACATTCTTTTACGATCACAACAACTATGGATGATGATTATATTAAGTAGAACATTTGAACTATTTTCATATCATCAAAATTGTCTAATGAATTGTCGTATTCTAGATCATTTATCTACTTTATATCTTCCATGTTTTCAAAAAAATATTTTTCTAACACCTTATGAGGAAGAAAACATTTAAAAATATATAATATGTCTAACTAAAACTTATATTTGTAGTTATTTTCCACTACGAGACATAGTTATTCCTTATTTGATAACAACATTTTTATAACTATGGAGTATTGTTTTATAGACATTGGCATGGATAATATTTCCAAAAAATTTGAAAAAAAAAATTACAATTAGAGGGAAATTATTATTTGAGATGATGATATTGAATTTATTGTTATTATAGGTTTGTGTTATTTATCTGAGTAATTCCTAAATCCAAAAATAGTAGATCTTTTAATGAGATAATTATTGATTATGGGATGGGAAAACATATGTATAAAAATTGAAGTTCTCAAATATGTTATGTATTAATTATTCATTGATACATTATGTATATCTGGAGAAATTGACTTGAAATTTAAAAAAAAATTGATGTTGAGTATTCCATTTATATAATTCTTTATGTAAAGAAATTATAAGAGCAATACTATAGAATAAAATCTATGGAAACTATTGAGTTAATGAAATTTCATGAGGAATTCTGGGATTAGGGATCAGTACTCCCAAGTGTTTCTCTATGTATACCACATGATCATCCCATTACAAATAATTGTACATCTATGAGGATTTCCATTGATTAAAGGGAATGCAATTCTATGAAGAAGAAGATAAATTATCAACTACCTCACAACGATGTCTTATTCTATCATTTTTATGGAGCTTAACAATCATCAATGATTTAAGATCTATATTCTGTCATAAATTTCATTTAAAAAAGAATTATATTATGATCACAACATTTGATATAAATAATTACCATTATGATTTCATTGTAAAGAAATTTGGACTAAAAATGAACCATTTATCGTTAGTTATGTATTTACTGTAGTAATCAATGCATATCATTATGATTTTTATTAATATTTATTAATGATTTCATGGTGTATTCTTAGAGATATGAGAATAATAATAATATTGTGAGGAATATTACAAATAATAATAAGGGAAATTATTTATATAAGAAATTTAGAATGTGTGAATTATGGAATCAGAAGGATTCTTTTATATGTTTTATTTTCCCCAATGATATAATCTTAATAAATCTCGTGATGAATATTATTATCTAAGAATATAATAAATCAACAAAAATGACCAAGGTATATTGTTTCTATTGATTTTTATGTCACTTTTATTTAATTTTGGAAATCTTGGGTAAAATGGATATCTAATGAACCACAATTACTCCAAAAAAAATTATTTTTTTATATTCCATGGAATTTGAAGAATGTTTTGAAGAAGTGATGATGTTATTGTGGAATTAAAAAATATTGTCTATATCATCTAGAAATATTTGGTTTTTAATATGTTATGATGTATCTAAGTGGGGGCATGGTTGTGTCCTTATCCAAAATGATAAATTTGTTTCTTATGAAATTAGGTAGTTAATGATTCATGAAAAAAACAATCAAAACAATGATCATGTGTTAGAAATTATAATATTTACATTTCTGATATGAAAAAATTTTATGTATGGTAAAATTTATTATATATATATATATGTGGATTATAATACATTCAATGAAAAATTATAATAGATAATTATCATAATGAGGAAAATGTAATGGATCTGACAAATAAAGGAATATGATTACTCACTAAAATAGTACCCAAGGAACGAATATAATGTTATGGAATAATTATGCCAAAAATATTAGGAATTCCTAAAAAAAATAATGATTTACATGGGTGATATGACTATCAATCTAGTAAATATATATGTGGTTATTATTTGGGAATATGATACATTACTGTATTATCAAATGACTGTAAGCCTATATTTTTGGGAAATATACAACATTATGAACTGGATGAAGATATTCATAAAAAAAATTCAATTCATGAATAATAGAAAATAGTAATATATCGTATATGATGAAGGTGTTTTGAAATATTCATACCGATATTATGTGCCTTTTATAACTATGATGGTAGTGAATTATTCTATGAAATTAAATGATAAAATTTTTATATTCACCATTGTAGCACCATGGTATAATGAAATTTTAATTAAAACATTTTGTTAGAAAATATGAAGCATTAAATTTCAAATTATGTTTCATGATGATTGATTTTTTATATGTGAATGATGAATAAAAACATCATATAGGATTCATGTATCCTATTACCATTTTTATGAGTAAATTATTTGAAATTACAATGGAATTTTACTATGGATTATCAAATAATCCTTGAATGAATAATGAAATATGGATTATTATTGATCACCTCAAAAAATCAAGAAATTTCGATAGTATAAGATAATATTATCATGGTGTTCACATTTCAATGATCTATGTTTTAGTGAAGATTTATGTCTTCATTAAGCACCTATAGAAATTGTGATGGATCACACACTTTTATTTATAAATAAATAATATTGGATCCTTTGTACAGGTCATTGTATCTTTATTTGATTAATAACATAATTTCTCCCACAAAATGATGGATATCTTGAAGTGAATATTAAAATAGTATATGACATGTAGTGTTCATTCTCTCATAACATTTATGTTATACAAGTTCAGTATTTATCTGTGGTATTAATCTCTTATAGAAATAGCTTCTAGTCATGAATTCAAATAATAAATTACAAATATATATATATATATATATATATATATATATATATATTACTCCCACAGGGATGGATGATGTATGTGAAAGGAATCATGAAGGCCCATAGCTTGTGGGGGAGACAATAGAAAATATATTGTCCATTCAAAACCATATCAGAGCATCTAAAATCAGAAAATTGTTGTGTGATGATAATGAGATGAATGAATGGGTATTTAAAATAGTAGATCATGTTTTAATAAAATTTTCTACATTTATTGTTTTTGTGAGGATTATTTTGAATGGGAAACACATAAAACGATATATTGAATCTTTTTAAATCAGGGAACTAAGTGGATCATTTTATTATAATTATTCAATGTCTCTGATTCCCTATAATGTAGATGACATGTTCCATATTTCATTATTAATAGAATTACGTGATAGAACTAATTCATTTTATAATATATAATGAAATGTAATTCAATAATGATCAATCTTAATGTGGTGATCATGCCTAGATTTTACATAGTGTAGATGATTTTTGAGTAATTTTATTACACAAGTGGTAGATGTACATTGCCAAAATTGTAAGTTACAACAGGTGATATGTGAACTATCAGATGTTCTAATGAATATATATATATATATATATAAATACATTCATAATGTGTCATTCTATGAATGTCATCGATTAAATGTTTTTCTGTAGGGGAGTTATGTAATATACCAAGACATCATGATATATATTAACTTATAAATATATTAAATCATTTCAATAACATATGATATATGAAACCCAAAGTCTAATAATCACAAAAATATTATATTATTATAAGAAATATGATACATTGGAGGTTATTAATGGGGATAACATTAAAGTGAAATTAGATGGAATATATATTAACAATAAAATTAATTGGTTATAAATTAGTTATACTTAAAAATAGAAATCATTTTTAGAAAAATGAAATGTTTTTCTAAAAAAATATTTCTTTAAAGTAGTTTTCTCATGATTTTAGAAATTATTTTGAAATTATTGTATACAATGTTTTAAGATGAAGAAGAAAAAAAGAATGTTTTTTTAAAATAATCTCAAAATTATATTAGGTTTACTTTTGGTTGACATTCTGAGAAGAGTAATTTTTTTATGAATTATAAAAAATACATTCATTTGTAAATAAATAGATATTTAACGAATTTCTGGATATAATTTTTTAAAAATGTATTATAAATGAAAAATTAGTTCATTTATACCAATATTAATATTATATTGTTCATTTAAATAAATTATTTTTTTAATTTAAATATTATAAATTTATATACTTATGAAATCATTTCCTTTAGAAAATAATTATTTTATCTTCTCTATTTTTTTACATTTATTTAAATTCATACACATATTAGAATTTAAGATAAAAACGTATTAAATCATTTTAAACATAATAATTAATTTTATATAATAATTAAAACTATTTTTTATAGAAATATTCTATAAAAATAGTATAAATTTAATTACCATAGTTATTAATTAAATGGGATTACTGGGTTGTTAAATAGAAATTATAAAGAATAAAATGGCCTACCCACTCGTACAATTCCTATTAACTAATAATATTTTTTTCTTTTATCATATTTGGATCTATAATGATCCGTTTTTAATCTATAATGAACATTTTTAGATCCTTTTTCCATTAGAAACGCATTGGATGTTTTTTAACAACAAATTCATAGTGTTTCCTTCTGCCACTTTAAAAGATAACTCCCTATATTTTATTATAAAAACTTCCAAATAACTTTTGATATGAAATTAAAATACCATATACCTTTCATAAATCCCTCCCCAAAATATATAGTAATTTATTAGTCTATATAATGTTTCTAGATAGTCCTTTGGTTTATACCATGTGAGGTTCTTCGAAGTAGAGGTTTAATTCTCAACCATTAATCATTGTTTTATTTCGTCCTCTAAATATTTAAATTCACCATAAATTGTTCTATACTAAAAAAATTATCTTAAATATATTTATATGTAATTATTTTAATGTAATAACCATTATCCTTCTCCTCTTCTATCAAATAGGAAACAAAACTCTCAATCCTGTGTAATGTAGACTACCATCTCATGATCAAATGTAATTAGTTTTCCATCAAAACATCCACCATAAGGATATAATGATGGATTTAATATCTATTCAAAAAAATATTAAATTTATCAATAAAAATATTTTTTTATAATTATAATATCACATGTTGCTTTTTATCCTCTAATATATTAGAAAATGAATATGGATCTTGTGTATACGTGTGGACTACAACCTCCATGATGTGATGTGGATCATTTTTTATTTTATTTGTACCTGGATGTTAATAAAGATATATTTAATGAAAAAATATTATTTTAATAATTAAATAATTATTATTAAAATTTTAGATATTAATTTCTTTTCATTCATTACATCCAACAAAAAACTAAAAATTCGGTCATGTATATGTATGTATTATCATCTCCATGAATAGTGTAACTCATAATTATATATTTTAATTTTTTAGAATATTTTAAATAAATACATATTTAAAAATAGATAATTAAAATTATGTATAAAGGTACTGAGATAATGGAACCGTGATAAATGTACAAGTACCAAAACTATTGAATGAAAACATATGTTGAAAATGAAGTAGTTATCATCAATGACATCTCATTTAAAATAGAATTATTACTAAATATGTGATAAAAAATTAATTGAAAACAATATAATATTCAATTTATATGAATACGTTATTAAATATATATACATATAATAAATATATATTAATAATATGTCAATTTTAACAAAAGAAAAGGAAATCGTACCAATGGTATTATTTTATCCTCTCACTTTTACTTATGTAAGAAATAATCTATACTGTATAATTATTTATGTTTTTTTGGATAATATAATTCCTAATTAATATGTTATATCATGAATATATTTATATCAATGGAATTTATATATTTTATTTGATATTTTATCTCTCAAGGGGATTACAATTCAATGTGTATAATATTGATAATGGATTATTTTAAAATATAATCATTATTTGGGATTATTTATGTTAATTACAACCTTGGGTGAATAATTAGGTACATCTACTCCAATCTTCTGCTATTTTATTATCATTTATTTATTCAAGAATTATTCATGTTATAGTATATTTTTCATCAAGGTGTTACAGATAATTACTGTGAAAATAATTTTATGAAGAGTAATATTTATTTCCCTCTATAGTTTGAAATACATTTCCTTTCGTATTCTTGTTCGGTAAACATATTTTCAAAAATGTTTTTACAAATATAAAAATTATTTATTAATGAAATTTTCACAAATGGGTTTATTTTTATAAAAAAATTAATGGAATATTATTTTCATTTTTTTAATAATTTTCTTTTTTAACTATAGCAAAAATATTAAATTATTTCTATTTTAATATACTAGACATATGTCAAAATTCGTACTCATGAAAACTCATTGAATTGATGATTTAATTACAATCATAAAATCCTATCTTCAAACATAATCCTTTCCATTATATTATGGTATTTTTTTTCAAAATTTCATTTCAACGTGGAAAGAATATTTTCCTCATGAATGTTTTAATAATATTTTATTTCACTTAACTTCGACAATTATTTCAATATTCATTTTACCTTACACTTCACATGGAATATATTTTAATAATATCATCTTTAATAGTTATCAGGATGGTTTATGTTCAGTTTTGATAGGGTGTACTATTCGATACGAGTCACTATTGTAATCTTTATGGATTATGCTTATGATTATTGATTTGGGATAGTATTAACATTAATATTTTAGTTTTAAAACATGATGGTTTATGTTGATAATGTTTATTTATTTTCAAAATAATTAACATTTCATCACTTATTTATTCAATAAAAATGTTATCATTGAATATGTTTCTCATATTCATATGAATAATTCATCATACATATTATGTAAATGGTGGCGCCATATTTATTCCCTTTATAAATTATTGATACATATTCTCATCCGTATATGGCCGATGAAAAAAATATTTACCTATGACGTGTTGTCATAAAACTATAATTATATGTAGATGACGTCATGCATTATTCATTTTCTCATTATGTGATTACTTATTGATGACCATGTGATTAATAAATTAGTTATAGTATCCATGGATATTATTCATGATCATGTTATTATTTATATTGAATTATTTGGTAATCATTTATATAAATTATATTATTCATTAGGTCAACGTTATTCATAAAATGTCATGGTTTTTAAATATTAACATTTCCATATTGATTATGGATTATTTTTTTATGATAGATTTTATTTGATACATACACTTACTATGATTTAGAGCTTACCCAATTATTATATTTCTTTCAAGAGTATGTATGGATGTGAATTATGATTAATATGATGATATATTTAAAATGGAATAATTTTTTCCCAATTGAAAATTCAATGTTGGATTTTTTGTTTCTGAATATAACTAGAAATTCATGTACAAATCATATTTTCCCAGACAACTATTCTATTCAACCATAGGTATTTGATAAATTTTTTCTAAAAATATATATATTAATGTAACCACTGACTCTATACTACATGTGTTGGGGTATTTACAACAACTCATTAAATTGTTTTCTATATTTACCATATTGTGTGATAAGTTGTAAAACCATTAGATAATAGTATCCATGCCTTCATATCAATTACATAACCAAAAATATTTATGACAAGGAATATAAAAATATTATAATATATTTGAAAAAATTTAAAAAATATCACATGATGTAGTAGGCTGCTACATAAGGACGTATATCTAAGACACAAAGAAGCATCAACTCTCATATTTTCAAACAATAAAAAATAATAATATTATAGAACCATGTAATGGTTTGATACAAAAATATACCACCAAATTAACCACAATTGAATGATGTCATTGAAACTATAATATTGATGAAATATATAAACCTAACTAGAAATTAATATAAACCTAACTAGAAATAAACCAGAAATAAACCCACATTTGATTTATTATCATATCCCAAATCAGTTTGGAAATAAATTACATCTAAACCTAACTAGAAATTAATATAATAGAGGAATGAATTGGAATCCCACTTATTGATTAAGAATGATACATATACACCCCCTTATTTTTTATACCACTTAATTGATGGGTTTATGTAGGAATCACTACATTCCAGTTTCAATTGATTTTAATAAATTTTCAACAATAATGAATCATATGCAATACAAAATGTACAAAATTTCACTTAGTAATGTTCAATAAAAAACACCTCTTAATCTTGATGGTAAAACCATATTTTTGTAAACAATGTTTAAATGATTAGAAAAGAATGATATCTATATTTTTACATGTCATTCCAATTCTATCGCTATCATTTTTGGTTATCTAATTAAGATATTCACCAAAAATTTCAACAAAATTTACACAAATGAATATATATATACAAAATATGAATTTTTTATTCCATACCTATTTTTAAGTGATATCCCCTACCCAATTGCATGTTAAAAATTTACTTGTAAATAATATGATGGGATAATGAAATCTAAATTGAAATATTTATATTAGTAACATTAGGTTGTGATTTCCACATGAAAACAATATTTTAAGAAGTAGAAAATTTCTTTATAATTTTTATATCCCCTCGTGGAATTACTTTATATCATTTATCATCATTACAAAAAAATCAATTAAAGATCATAACATAATAATTTTTGAAGGGTTTATCATCTTTTATTTATTTAATATGAGGATTTTAGACGAGATATTTTTTATAACTAGAAAAATCCTAAGCCGATAGATTTGTAATGTATAGACATATTAATTATTTCTTATCCCTTAACCTTTTAGTTTTTTCTTATGTTATTATGATTTTCTTCAATAACCATTCATATAATTTCATTATTTAATCATTCATTTAAATAATATACCATAGTTATATATTCTTATCATCATCATGATATAGTATTATAGTCACGTACAACTAGTTTGAAAATATTGTAAGTCATCATATTTGATCATTCTATATATTTTGATTGGATTTTGATTCCATTGTTATAGTATTAGTTTTAGAACATGATCCCAATAAATCTTTCCCATTTTATTTCATATTACATTCCAGTTTGTCGACTATCTTGTAAATTTTTCATTACCATATCATGAATTCTTTCACATCCATATGCATCTTCATTAACTATGAATAATTTTCTGTTGGGTTATATATCATACTATTAAAAATAACTTATAATAACAAAAAAAATTTGACAATATGTTTTATAAATTGGTTCCATTTTTCCAAATTGATATTATCATAATTGCGGATAACATCATTTATAATATTATCAATGGTATGACATATATTTAAAATATAAATGAATTTAATTCATATATTTTGAACCACTTTGTATCCTTATTTTCTTTTTTTATTAGTGGAATTATATTTTTCCCATATCGAAATAATTATATAAATGAAATATTTATTATCCTTCATATCATAATGTTTTAATTCTCTCTTATCTTCATACCATCTGTGAGACATGGTAGGGTTTAACTAGAAATATCTATAAGAATGGACATATATTTAATTCATGTCATGTATGTTTCTCCATGATTCAATTTAGTCCCTTATATAATGATTCATTTTAATATTTATGTTATTCATCAATACAGTTCATTTTATCATTTTACTGGTGATGATCCCCATAAGTTGATAACCAACATTATAACCAAGATTATATATATTACAGTGAAATTAATATTTATTCTCCATAATTTCTTGTAGTATCAACACCATACAATAAATATTGATATTATCATGATGGGGGAATTATATCCAATTATATTTACTTTTTGAATTTATAATGATACACCGATATCTAATCTACATTTGGGGCAGTTTCTTTGAAATACTCACATTCTTACATGATATATGGTGAGTATCTTGTAATTGTTATCCATATATGATTAACCATATATTATGTTTTTAACTTCAATCATATATATTCCATATTTTGGGTATTCAACATTTTCAACATTATTGGATATAATATTCTAATAGAATGAGATTTTGGAAATTAATATGAAATAAATATATTTTAAACTAGTATTTGATCATTCATTCATGAATGGATCACCTCTATATAATGTTGTGAAATAACCACTACCTCATATTATTACTAATATCATGATTTTGATTAATCCAAATATTTTAGTTTATGTTTCACTTCCACACATTACATGTTGATGTTATTATTCCAATCTTCCACTAATCACAACTATTCATCCAAACCATTCCTCAACATCTCAACTTGATATTAATGATCATCTCTTATCTCAATTGTGTCTCTATATATCTCCTTCACACTATATTGTTTTACTTATATTTTTCTATTTTTGAATACATTGATAGTTTTTAATGCTTTATAATAGAATACACTACTTATTTTAATGTTGTCTTAAAGGATGTTATCTCAAAATAATCATTCTAAAATTCATTATTAATTGATTATAATATATCATTAACAATAGAAATAGATTCTACATTGGATTTATGTAGCATAGTGGGATATTTTTACTAGTTATATATATTTCGAACACATTTTCCAATGTATCATCCTCTTTTACCTTCTATAACTGTTTATTTTTAAATATATTTATAAATAATATATATATATATATCCATTAATTAACTGAAATGTTATTTATATAGTCCCTAACGAAATGATATAGGAATTTTCGTTTTTAAATTCAGTAATTTTCACATCTTGAGAATCATTCACTGGAGGAATGATAGTAAACTAAACTAAAAATCATATCCACATATTCTTGATTATTTACAGCTGATGATATATCATATTTTTCGATTAAGATAATTATTTCTTCTTGTAATATCTCATATATAGGTTTTTGAGCGCCATCGATGAAACCAAGCATTTGACACTGATTGTGATAGAGATTAATTATTCCTTATATATATCTTCTTAAAATATATATAATGTGAACATATATATATATATAATTAAAAACTATGACAACGTTTTTAATCATTATTAGTGGGTTTCATAAATATATGATCCAGTTGACATAATATAAAATATCCCATTACAGGAAACCTTCTCTCACTATTTGAGACACCATATTGAATGGTGTAGAAACCTGAGGTGGGAGGGGGGTCATATGATTAATAATTTCGTCAAAAAACTCACATAATTTTGAATCATTTTTGAAATTTAAACCCAATTAACTGTTTGGGAATATGGATTTATTTCATTTCATCCATGAAATTATTAATCATATCAATACATTTAACTAAGAAAAAAAGAACAAAACATTTTTCCATGGTTCGGAAAAAATATTTGTTTCAATGATTTGATTTTCTCCACAATCACCAATCCCCATATATAATATTTTTTCAATTACAATGGGTTTTCTGAATCCCATTATTGAAATTTTATCATCTAACTAGAGGTAACAATTTATGATACACATCAGAATTCCACAACTAGAATTATAGAGATTTTATATATTTACTTCGTTTTGTTAAAGCATTCTATGATATACTTCACTAACCCATATTGAATCATCAAATTTATATTTCCCACATTTTTTGTAATTTTAATTATAGTAAAATTGGTAATTATTAGAAAACTAATTTCTTATTTCCTAGAATTACTTAATCCTTCATCATCTCCCTATTCACTGAAGGTTGGTTAGAAATCATATTATCTTTCGTCATTGAGAAACAAATTCATTTCAAAAAAAATAATGTTTTTTTCTATTCATCTTTTCTTAATTATTTTAAAGATGCATCTAATTCTTATTCAATAAATCATTGATGCTCATACTCATGTATAGATCCAGGTTTTCAATATAAAAATTATCAATCCACACAAGTGGAACTTTCATTTTATTCTCTATTTATCTTATGGATTTATAATCTTTTTGAAATACTTGATTTAAATAATTTAAAATAATTAAATAGAACCCATCATAATCAGCATCATTATATTTTTAAGAAAAAAGGATTTTAGTTATTCCAATAAGAAGGATAAATTATAAAATATCCAATTTTGAAGGCACTATTCTTCTAAACCATTATCTTGAAATTTATCTAAATATGAGGTAATTTTAAATTCAATTGATTCAAGATCCCATATACACTTCACCATTTCAAAAAATAAAAATACTAAATAGAAATCCAAAACCGGAGTAATTGTTCACTAGTTTTATATGACTCATAAATCAAATAGATTTATAGATTGAAATTTTCATTAACGCTACTAACACAACCAAATTATTAATAATTATTAATTCATAGCAAAATTTAATGTTTACAATCTTAGTCACCCTTAAATACACAATATATTTTAATCAAAAGTAAATAAGAAGTTATGAAGAGTATATCCATGATGGTTGGTTCATTTATTGTATTATTATTGAAAAATAGAAAAATTTATTATCAACTACCATATAATATAAGTCATATTGTTTTATCTTTATAAAAACAATCATTGATCATAGAATTTCTATTAAAAATTATATTTTCAACTTTAATGCATGGCACAATAATCATCTAAACTGATTTCCTCAAATTCAATGTATTCCAGAAACTCTCATTTTCATTAAGAATTACTCTTCCCATTCAATTAATGAAGTTCACCTTTTCCTTATTATTATGCTTTGACCATACACTATTCATGAAAATTTTAATTTTTGAGTACTTGAATATTGACATCATCATCTTCTGAAATCATATTCTTCTTCATAGAATTAATTCAGAATGTTTGCAGTAGTCACCTAGTGCATATTCAAATTTCATTATACAATCCATATTGTGGAATATACATATCAAGGTATCTAGTATATGTGTATTTTATTACATTAATATTAACATATCTAAATTTTGATATAGGTTTATTATATGTTGATTAATGATCAAAATTTTATTACCTGGGATTGATTATGATGCATTTTATTACATTTACCAAATTCAGTGTTGATGATCATTATTGATATATGTGGTTCCAAAATATAGATAAATAATTTTCTTCTGTAATGATGATTTTTGTTATCAAAATGAGACCTCATACATGATTCATTCTAATACATCGTAGAATTTAGTTACGCTTAAATCCATGTACATGACCATTTTTATACAAGGAAAATTACTTACGTGATATACATGAGTATAAATTTTTTTTAATGTTGGTTCGTTTATGATTCTTAGATTACCCTAAATATGTCATCATATTGATAAATTCACTTATGCTTTGATTTGGGAGACCAAGATTGTAGACATAGTCAAATTTTTGAGATTTTCTTCTTTGCAAACAAGGACACCACTAGTCTATCTCCATCCACTCTGATGAATCATCCAATAGATATAATCAAAAAATATAAATATTCATTATAAATGAAAACTCATGTATATATCCTTTATTTTAAACTATATATCCAACACATTTAATAGGACTTCATCAATTAAACTATACCATGATACAGTTTTTACATATGAATGGTCTACATGATTCTCTTCTGCATGAGTTCATTAATTAAAAATATTTAGTACAAGTATTATGCACCTTAAAAACTAGTCATATACATTAAAATATATCCAAAATCATTATAAATAGAATATTTATACTCATATATGTCCATATAAATCTATATAAGGAATTTTTTATCCCATTTTTCAGCAATTCTGGAGTATCATATTGAGGCTTTGAGTAATTAGTTTATGAACCAATCCTTTAAAAATCTCATCAAATTTTAATGATAAAAGTGATACAATATTAATAAAACAATTATAATATATAAGGTAACATTTAATTATTATTTTTTAATCTATATTATAACATTTTATATAAGAATAATTTAGATGTCTTGTTCTATAGTTATGTAGTTTTACACATTTCTTATCTTCGTTTTTGTATAAAAATAAATGATAATTGATTGAGATAATAAAATTTCATTATATAATATAGAGTAGACTATATATTTAGAATATCAGTCACTGTAATTAATAGGATGTATAAGAAAGAATTAAATTTATATACATTGAAAACATACCGATCAATAAAACAATGAAATTAAAACCTTACATTTTTTTCTCAATCAAATATTAAAATAAATATCTGCAAATGTATATGAATATAATTTTTATTTCTATATGTTCAGTGACTTGGATTATTTGAAATTTATATGTATAGTTCGACAATCTGTTTAATTAAATTAAATATATATGGTGCATGTTTACTCATTAGAATTTTGGATGAATAATCCTTAAGTAAGAACTCACTCTGATGGATAAAAACACCTGAGTTACCTCAAGTACCATCGCATTGATTCTTTGAATCCATGTATTTTCTATAAAAAATTATTTTATAGATTTTACAGATAATAAATTTATCATAATTTTATTATTTAAAAATGGGATCATTTGTAGTTATAGAAAATGGAGATATTTTTCTAGTTTCTTCCACACCTTTATAATTATCATTCCAGTAGAATGAATATAGATAAAATATATCCAATAAAAAATTCTTTGTATATTTTTATTAGCTAATAGGTGAAGGACCATGATATCTCTTACCTCTATTCTAAAATAGTTCATTATCAAATATATCTATTATCCCATTATAGCCTCATTATAAAATCAAGGATAAGAGAATATCAATACGCATTTCAATAGAAAACATGATATATACATAATGTTTAAATTAAATTCACACCATGATTTTTAAGTCATAATAGAACCTAAATGTGTTTCGAGAATTCTTGACTAGATACAAAGTATTTAGATACTATATATGATCCTTTATAAGTATTAATTTTTTCCCTCACTAGTGCCCAACATAAAATCATCTGTCCCATGATAGGATTTATTCAATAATGAAGATAAAGACACTAAATTAAAATAAATATCAACCTATATATAAATATATTATGAGACTTTATATCATAATTTAAATATTTTAATTCTTAGAAGGAGGCCAATATTTTATCTTAAACATATTTATTTCATATGATACATGATAATCCAATGAATTTGGTTTCAATGAAATATTCCATAAACTAATAAAACATCTAATTTAAAATAGTTGTTTTTAAGTCATTGTATATGTTTCCAATATCCATATTTTTCATCCATGAATTCAGATGTATTCCCACAATTAAAAATCCTCATGTTTTTTCAGATACATAATTTCCCACATTATTGATTCCACTAATTATGAAAGTGTATTATATGATGATTAAAAAGAAGAAATCATATCAACTATTGTTTATGGAAATATAAAAAGATCAAGTGACACGTTTTTTAATAATATTCACTGTTCTTAGTATTGAGGAATGGGATTTTAGTATGTCCATTATCACATAAAAGTGTGTCTTAATGTTTTAGTTTACATCGATAGTTTTAATAATCAATATAGAGTCAATTTGTGAGATTATTACATTTTATGGAAAATAATTATTCTTCTAAAAAGAAATTAACATTAAATTACATGTTCAATTTTTTAATAATTCAATAATATTTCTCCCAAAAATTTTCCTACCTGATGGTATGGGATTTATGTTTATTATAAGTAAACATTGACAATGTATCAGATAAATCGGTATATAAAAATCAGTCATAGAGACTCAGTTCTCATTCAATTTTTATTAGTACATCATTTGAATCATTATAGTCATATTTGAGATCATATATAACATTGTTTTTATCCTGAAATAAATATACATTTAAAAAAATATATTAGTATGTGAATAAACGATTGAAATACCATTATTATTTAAAAATAAAACACTAAATTATCATAAAATATTCTCAAAAATTTCGTGTCTTTTTTCCTTGTATAAAATAATTCCTAAACACTGGTAATTTTGAAGCATAAATATTAAATTTTTTATTTCCAATATTTCATCTAGCAGATCATTCAATTTAATGATCATTTATAGTATGAAAATAAATATTTCTAATATCCTAATCTTCACCATGAAAATTAAATCCACCTTTATATATTTCATTTGATAAACCAGAAAAGACACTCATTCCTACATTAGACACATCTACATTACCATTTAATTTCATCATAAAAATTATAGAAAATATTTATTCAATATAAAAATCAATTTTATGCTCTTTCTCACCATTTAATCTATCTTATGCTCTTGATTCTCTGCATCAGTTGATGAATTCTCTTTATGAGAATCTTTTTCTATTATAGTTACTCTAATATAATCAATAGTTATATAAAGATATTGTCCAAATACATCTCCCATTGATATTTATATTCTACTAACATGAATGAAAAAAATTATATATATGATCTACAACAGAATAACGAGAGGAATGAATAATTATAATTACTCCCCATTTGTTATCCCCCTAAACCTAAATATAGCACATTGTGTAATTATATTCTAAAACATTTATTTTGTAATTATTTATCATTATGATCTTACTACAGGATTCATTACATGATAACTATATGTATCCTAGAATTATATCATATATATTTTGATTTCATTGGAACATGAAACACTTGGATTGATTTATTTCCATGTCCATATAATAAAAAATCTGGATCAAAACCCTTCTACATGGATATAAATTGATCCATTTTTTCATGATTACATTTATGCATATATTGAATTATATAAATTAGGAAATTTACCAAATATTCATTCAATATTTGTGTCATTTTGTAAATGTCCTGTAAGATATCATACATTAATTAAACAACTCTTTCAGCAGAACCAAGTCTAAATGTATTTACACATATCCATTAAACTATATTCTAGGATTTTTTGAGAGTTTTCCACAATAGTCGGACTCCCAAACATGGATTAAATGATTTATGGAGGTCATATATCATCATCACGTATAAAATAATTACATTAAATATACATACAATTACGATGATAACAGAAATCGTCAACTTTATCGACACAAAATATGGAAATATCATTCCCATTCTCATTTCAAACAACTATATCTACAAAATGAAAAAAACATAACATTACTATAAAAAACACACATTCTTACAAAACATATATCCAGTATACTTCTAACCAAATATTCATTCCCACTTCTAAAAGATTAATTAATTCTATAGAATATGATTCATATCATCCATGTATATTATTTAGACGTTTTTTCATGGATACACTCTCCATTTACCGCTACATTTTGTTGCATTATTTGGGTATCTGGATTTCACATCATCTTATAATTTAAAATTTTCCATAATTGAAAATGGTTGGAAATATTTTATTATCATGGTTTAGTGTTTTTATTGGGGTGAATAATATAATAGATACCGAACATTCACAAAAGTGTGAGCTTGTACCAAAATAATGAAAAACATCGTATCACTAACTGATAATTAGAAAAGGATAAAAATTTATATAAGTAAAATATGATTGCAGTATTATAAATATTACAATAATTAATTCATATTAGTAATATCAATGGAAGTCTATAACTAAAATTTTTATAATTATTCAATTGAAGAAACTCTTAATTTGAATAATATTTCCTAAAACCATATAATAAAATTTAACTTTTAATAATAAAAAACAATTAATAGGTAATGGATATGTAAATATTTGTACATGTGTATTTTCATTATAGACAACTATAATGAGATATAGACAATACTATGTGATCACTTATGATATAATAAGTTAGTTCAGCCAACATTTTAATGGAATAAATAATCTGATTCCTATAAATTTTCATAGGACTATTGTTAACAATTTTTATTAGAATATGAAAAAACTAAATCCCTATGATATCAAATTTTTTGCATCTTCCTCAAATGGTAATAAAAATAACCAGATGTAAAGTGTTTAAATACATAATATGAAAAATAACTCGGTGTTATTTCATTCTTAACCATGAAAAAAAATATTTGAATAAAATGTAACTATTTCCTAATTTATTATTTCTATATATCATAAATTCTCTTAAATTGACATCAAAATATTATATTATGATAAATCTATTTTTAAAAAATATTTTAATAAAAATAAACCATAAATATACCATAAATATATTTTACATATTTTCAAATGTAACACGTTTTTGTTTTCATTATTTCTAATACATAAATTTATAGAAAAATTAAAATTTGTTAGACTATTAGTTATAAATTACAACCCTAAAAAATACACATTATAAAATCATTTCAAATATAATACTAAAATTATTAAGAAAATTTTTATATTATAAATCAATATATTTTCATATGTCATTTCCATTTATATTCATATAAATATTTGTAAATAATTTATTATATTTTATTTATTCATGACATTTGTGAAAAAAAATTATAAAAATAATTTCCAAGAAAAAAGAAAATCACCAATAATTCTATTTTATAATTACTTTTTAATGAGTTTTGAAAAATAAATATACATTTTCTTATGTTTTTGAGAAAATAATATCATCATAAAAATAACTTTGTACAAGTGAAATTTAATTTAATTTAATTTTTAAAATTTTGTGGTGTCCTCGAATTACCCCCAGATATTTTGTGAAACATATATTTTTCATTAATCTAATTATTTCGATATTCTTTATTTCACATAACACTAAATATAGATCGATATATATGATATCATGATGATTTTTATGTGTTAGATGCAGAAACATGTTAATCATGATCTACATGAAACACATAGAATTACATGAGGAACACAAAACAATAATTTGGGATTTGTTAAACATAATGTTTATTTCTTTTTGTAGATTGTTTCACATGCAAAACCGAGTTTTATGGAACTACAATATATTGTTAATGTTTTCAAAAATATTATATTATATTTTCCAAATATATATTGAAATGGATTTTAGGTATAAGATTAATTAAATTGGCATAATATAATTTTAAAATGTTAATAAACTGAATTCTATGGTTAAAAATTATTTAGAATAGAATGTAAGAAAGAGTTAAAAATTATTATATTCCTTTTCTTTGAAAAATACTTTTCAAAATTCAAACACCATTTTAACTAAATATATTATGTAAAGCACTTTTAATGAATTTTTTTTTAATATTTATATATTACATATTCCATTATTTTTTAAACTCATTCAATATATTTAATTTTTATAAGATAAGAACAAATCAAATTTTATGACTAAAAAGATGTATTTTTTAAAATTGTAATTTCACCGGCATTAAATTGAGAATATATTTATAACAAAAATTTTGTGAAGTTAATAATTTTTATATGAAAAACTAACCATCATTTTTGAAAGTTGAATATCAAAATAAAAATTCTATTAAATCTTATTATTTTTTTGAGAGGATAAATTTTCTAATGAATATTAATAAAATAATAAATTTTTATTGTAAAATTATTATTTATATTTATTATAATTTTCATAATTTTTTTATTTGGTATTAGGGTATAATAAAATAAATAAATAATTTAATAATTTATTTATGTCATTTGATACAATTTCAAAATTTAATTCATTTAAAATTCATTTCATCCTTTAGAACATTTTCACATAAAAAATCTATTATTTCATCCTGTCAATGGGATTATTTTTTTATTAATTTCTTCCACATATGTTACTTGAATTTTAAAAATGGAATCAATATTTGGAGTTTATTTAATTGAAAATTTCTTCCGGATTAAAAATAATTTTTAACATAAAATATTTTTGAATGAAACTAAAATTAATTAACATGATTAAGGTAAAAACAGGTATACTTAGTGGTTAAACATTAATCACAAATATACCAATGACATAGAAACATATAAAAAAGAAATTGTATGGTCATATCTCTACCATAAAACATCTTGGATCGAAAATAGTGCAATATTTTAGGATCATTATTTATATGAAACTTCTCAATAGGGTCAACCATTTTAAATTTACAAGAAAGAAACTCCTCCTCTACTAAAAATGGAACTCCCTCCACCCCTTCCTTATGGAAAACTATAATGACCTTCAGATGATATGAAACATAAAAAAGTAACATCCCAACAACCATAGAGTCTTCATAGAAGTTTCACATTGGGAATAAATCCATCCAACTATGTCCTTTGTTTCGAACTAAAAATAATTCCCCCAATAAAGAGGTAATATCATTTAATAAGTATATTTATATTATTTCTTTATACACGAATAATGTATTCTTAGTTATGGTTTATTTAATAAGATATATCCTAAATATATTTATATCTTGTTTTTATTTTTTTATTAATTACACCTTCACACACTTCCATGAAATGGGATATGAAATCATAGTTCATGTGTACGACAGAATAATACCTCACGAAAAAATGTCAGTTGTTCTTCCATTAACACCATTCATAGTTAGAAATAATGATGTAAATCTGATTAATATATGATATATTTGATTTTTTTAATCCTTTATTATTGTTGAATTTTTATATATCACATACCTCCATGCTTTCCATTTATTTGGGAATATAATAACATTATTGGTGGGCATATCAACTACCACATCCTCAAAGTGTTTTCATTCATTAATGTTTCACATGGAATGTATTAAGGATAGGTTTAGAAAACATTGATGATATATATGACAAAATAATACAATCATAATAATATTTTCTAATTATATAATGAAATATCATTTACTTTCTTCCATTCTATATTAAAACAAACAATAAAGAGTGTTCATGTGTATATATAGACTACCATCTCCCTGAATAGCCTATTTTATTTCATATTTCTATCATTTAAAAATTATTATAAATAAATTCATATGGAATATATATTTCATATTTATCTCATATTTCACATTTTTATTATGTAATTTATGAACTATATAATAGGACTAAATATAATAAGCCAGAACATTCATAAAAACAAATCATATATTTCCTGAAGTGCAATTTTAACCTGAAATTTTTATTAAACTTGTAATATAATGTCATAATAAAATAGAATATGGAAAGATCTATTAGAAATGATTTTTAATTATTTTTCAAAATAATATTTTTATTATACATGATGTTTGAATATGTATAAATAATGTCAAGAAATAATGTAAGGGAATTTCATCTATCATTTTTTAAATCTTTGAGATAATTGTCATATTTTCCACTGGAAACTTTTATACGATATATATACTTACCTAAACCTATTATATCATGAATTTAAATTATTTTATTATATTAATTTTATAATTTTTTTTCATTTCATGTATTTCAGGATTCAAAAGAAGCTAAATTATTAAGGTTATTTCAAGTCTCACTTTTATTTCTATGATATTTATTCCATTTTCACCACTTATCATTTATTTGGTGTGTATAATAAACATTAAATTAATCTATTATTAATTTAATTTACATTATGGTTATTTACATATAAATTTGGTTAAATATCTATCATGGGGTGTACGGTTCCATATATACCAAATCAATATGACAAAATTTGGTCACAATTTTCCTTCTTTAAGACAAACATCACGTTTTTCACAATAATTATTGGATGTGGAATATATACACTACATTGATATCTTATATCATTAATATAATTATATTAATTATAATATAATATTAATTTATTTTCGTCCTTTCATGGGTATTAGGATTCAATAATTCCATTGAGGAAATTTTATATTCCTACAATCTCATCATTAATCTTTAATTTTTATGATCATTCATCTATTGAAGAAATTGAATGATCCATATCTCCAAAATACTCATGAATATTACTATTTTTTGTTTTTTCATGATATATTCATGTAATGGAACATGTTTTCACTCTTTTGAACATATTATAATAAAGAACATATTTTTATGAAAATATAAATTTATTTCTATCTTCTATTCGAAATATGTTAAATTCAATAACAATATTTCAAAAAATATATATATAAGTGATTTCAAATTAGATATAAATCAAAATTTTAAGAAAAATTATTTTTAAAATGTATTTTTTTGGATTTTAAAATATTTAAAAAATCCATTATTATTGGTGTTTTACTCTAATAAATTAGGTTATAGTCTACCCTTAACATAATTACCAAAACGTCGCTGATATAAGGAATCCTCTAGTATATGGGGAGGTTCTCATGAGGTATTTTATCTAACACAATCAATGAAATTTTATGTGGAACCGATGTTGGGATGACATAATGTGGTTTTAGATGGTTAGTTGTCATTCTTCTTCTTTTTTCTTACTATTTTTGAAAATTTATATAGGATACTAGGATATTTTAGGGAATGGTATGGAGATCTTGCATAACAGTTTCAAACCAATGAATGAGTAAAAAATAATTACTTATGGTGTTATGGTTGTTATTTTTGTTTTTCATTATAGTTGAATATCACTTCACCTTTGGTGATACAGTTGTTTTGGGATGTGAATATTGTTTCTGATAATTTTTGGGTATTGATTCATGGGCTATAACCACATAAGAATTGAGTTATCATGCACTATTCGAGGAACTCAGGGTCATTGTGACATGCATCATTGTATTTATACCCATGAAAATGGAGTTTGGGAATGTTTCTAAACAAGAACTTCTTTTCTTGTTTATGAGATTATAATGAAAAATGGTTCCTTACATGAATTTAAAAAGGTTTTAAAATTTATAATAAATGATAATAATTGAGTGTCTAAATTATAAACATGATTATGATATTGTGTTTATCCTTGTTAACCAAAACCAAAGAGTAAGATGATTAAAGGTATTGATTATTCCTCGTATTGAACATGTAGTGTGATTATGAGGAAAAGTCATGTGGTGACCAATTTTGATTATTTACTCTTATTTAAATGTTATATGGTTTTGTTTTGATACATGATATGTGTCCTTGGAATTGAATAGTGTATTCCTCTATGATTCATGTTCAGTGGATGAAATTAGGGTGAGCATAGGTATTATTTTACAGTTAGGGAGCTTAAGGAACCAATCAAGCCAACAGAAGATGAAGGAGGTAGTTCCAAGAGAAGATTTCTCATTTCATGGAATTCATTTAAAGAGACCTATAGTGGGTTTTGAATTTTATGTCAATATTGAAAAGGGATTTTAGTTACATAATCCTATGACTATTAATATAGTTGGTGGACCAGAGAGGGATGAATTTAGGATCGAGTCAATAGAGACAATACATGACCATTTGGAAAAATTGGCTAGAAGAGGGTCATTTTGTACTCTTATATGCTACGGGGATCAACAAATAACTGGTTGGACATTCGAGCGGAAACTAGACAAACTGACATTATGTTATAGAAGGACTTCATTGAGAGGTTTTGGAACAGGTTTATCTATAGATGATGAGATAAGAGAATGCTACCGAGTTCATGTGTTTGACACATGGTAGGATGTCAGTTATGGACTATGTTAGACGATACACTGATCTGAAACACTTTTCCCCATATCTTTTAGAATATGTGGTATCTATAGAAAATAATTTTTTAGATGGTATTAAGTGTAAAATTATGTCCCATGTGAATATATTCAGGCATAATGAGTTTACAGAAGTGGTGGATCTAGATCTCTTAGTAGAATGGAACTAGAGGGTGGATTCTAGTGTTGGATAGGTAGTTGTCACTTGGATATTAGGAGGTGATAATTCACAATGTAGGAAGCACCCTTATGAAAACATTTTCAAAGGAAGTGGGATTCTGATTACATTGAAATTATGGTCAGTTGGATATGACCATACATGGGTGATATTTCATCAGTTTGGATTATCTAGACACTATCATCAACATTGTTCTCGACCACCAGTGGAGTGTCAATCTTGTTGGAAGGTCAATAATCTACATATTTTCTTCATTTAGTAGTGATATACTACTACGAAAGGAGAAGTTAGTGGGATTAAAAGTGTTGGAAGAAAATCATCTACAAAAAATCGAGCTGGCAGTTGGAGTTCTAGAGGATGAGGTGGTAGATGTAGTAGATGTGGTGATTCTGGGTAGGAACGCAAACATCAGCTCTGTGGTTCTACTTAGAAGAGTCAAATGACATCAAATTTAATATATTTATCTCAGTTACATGCATAATATACAAAAACTATAGATAATGAAAATATACCATTGATTGTCAGAGGTATAATTCTAGTGTCTTCTACATTATATAGCGCCATGATTGATACTAGTGACTCCCATTCCTTTATATCTACAATAACTGTTAATGGTTCCATCCTGATAGTTGTGTCTGTGGGCGGGGTACTGTCTATCGATACAACATTTGGAGTAGAGTATAGAGATGTATTTATTTTAAAGGGGTGTTCACTAGAGATAAGGTAATATATTTTTCTATGGGATCTCTATGTTCTTGATATTATGGACTTTGACAAGATTATGGTTATGGACTGGCTAGTCTTATATCAATCCCACAACATCTTTAACCATATGAGGTTTATGTTTACATATCTTAAGTGTGACCAATATATTTATTGTTAAGATTGGGATATTTAGGCAGGAAGATTAGGGAAAACTAATTATCAACTGGGAGAGCTCATAGCCCAAGTTTTTTATATGTTTTGGATGACATGGTGTTTAGAAAAGATATCCTTCCCCCATTAGTAGAACTATTTTTGGATTTGTTTCTTAAAGATTCATAGGGTACCACCTCATAGATATGTGAATTCACAATTGTCTAAATGTTGAGGGATTAGAGAGTATATATTTTTCAATACATAATGCCACCAATTTTGGTTCAAGAGCGTAACACACAGTTAGAGGTATTGGGGGATAGAGGGTTTACCTTTCCATGTGTGTCACCATGAGGATAAACTATTTTGTTTTCAAGGAAGGATTACATGATTTTAATCTTATGTGTCTAAAACTGGATGATGAAAATATTTACAATGAAAAATTGTCATTATCTTTGGGTATTGATGATCTATTTCACTAATTGAAGGAAAATTGAGTGTTCTCAAAGATAGATTTTAAATTATGGTATCATCAGTTGAGAGTAAGGACATATAATATACCGAGGACTACATTCAGAAGAAATTATATCCATTATGGGTTTTCATAATGTCATTTGGGTAGAATAATGAACCTTCAGTTTTTGTGTCTTTGATGAACAAAACCTTTAATTATTTTCTAGAGCAGTTTGTGGTGATGTTTATAGATGACATTTTAGTTTACTCCAAGGCTCGTGATGATCATTCCCAACATCTAGAAATTGTCCTGTGTACACATATAGAGGAACCGTTATATACCAATATGTATATGTGTCAGTTTCAGATTTTTTATGTACATTTCATGGGGTATATCATCTTAGAGGAATGTTATTCCCTATAACCAGATAAAGTTCAAGTAGTCCTTTCATGGGAACATCCCAATATGTTTCTTATATATTATGATTTATGGGATTAGTTGGATATTAAAGAAGATTCATCCATGAATTTTCTCGTTTGGAAGAACCTCTTTCAGGCTTGACTAAAAGGGATTAATTTTTGAATGGACATAGACTTTTCAGATATATTTTCATGATTTTAATAAGTACATAACATCCACACCAATTTTGATCCTACCTATGTTAGGTGAGAATTATACTCTTTATTGTGATCCATAAATTATTAGACATGAATTTGTGGTGATGTAGGTAGATATAGTTATCATTTATGGGTCATGGAATTTTAGGACCCATGGATGGAATTAACCTATGTGTGTCATTGAGTTTGAAATAGTGGTTTATACAGTTATCTGTTGTAGAAAAATTATTTTGGGAGAATTTTTTATTGTATATATATAGTTCAAGAGCATGAAGTATATATAATCATTGCATGATTTAATTTTTGAAAAGTACAGATACGTTGAGTATATGAAAATATTCAATTTGAAAAATGAATACATTCCAGGGAGGAGAAATAGTGTTGCTGATTCCATGAGTATGAAAACTCAAACATATAAGTTTTATGAGTTGTGTTCATTGTGGAAGATGATGGCATTTCTAATTGAAATGCATGTGGTGGTTCAGGAGAGTCCGGACTACATGAATCTAGTTTCATTTGTAGTGGAGTCTACACATATGAGATGATTTAGGGAAATATCATATGATGATAATGAGGTCATATCCTCATTGGAAATCATTGAAGGTGTTGAAATATCTTTAGACATGTTGACAGATGAATATGGGATCATCTATAGAAATATTAATGTTGTTTTACCTATGATAATGCGAGAGGAGGTCATGTGGTACATTCATGCCTTAAAGTGGGAAGTGCTTCCAGGAGTGACAAAAATGTATTGTGACCTATGTAGAATGTTTTGGGGACCTATCATAAAAAACAATATAATAGGGTTTGTGATAAGATGATTCACTTGTTAGTAGGTGACGGTGGTGCATCAATGACCGATAGGTTTACTACAAAAGTTTCCCATCTTGTAATGGAAGTGGAATGATTTGACGATGGACTTTGTGGGGGGTCATCAAAATACACTATTGATGAGTGGTGTTATGTTTTTCCCTATTGAAAAAATGAGAACCGTAGGGCACTTCACACTTATAAGTAAAACCATTATAGTATAATAGTTTGGAGAACTGTATGTTTGGGAGATTGTCCATCTATATGAGATTCCACAGACAACCGTTTCAGATCCTGATTCACACATTAGATCATTCTTCTTTGAGGGATTGCATAATGTTCTTTTCAGAAATGAATTATTTGGTATGTATTTCCACTCATAGAAAAATAGTAAATCCTAAAATACTATAATGTTTCTTGAGTATATGCTATGGGAATGTGTTCTTGGACATTGGTGGATCATGGGAAAAGTAGTTTGCTTTAGTGGATTTCTATAATAAAAATAATTATGAGGAAAATATAAAAATTTAACTATAAGAGGCATTTAATTGTAATTCTTGTAGATCCCCACAATGCTAGATAGAGGCTATGGAGTTAGAGTTTTTGGGACCGAGTCTCATGAAAAAGGCATTGGAGAAGGTATATATGATTTTAAAACCTACTGATATGGATTAGAATATATGTAATTTTATTGGTGATAGATATAGATGACCCATATAATATATAGAGTATGATAGTGTATTCTTCGATTGTAACCAATGTTTTTTAACCACATGATACTGAGGCATGTCATGTTGGCACATAGGTTTTTTGGACCTTTTGATATAGTGGACATAATTATTCTAGTGGCATAATTATTGGATATTACAATGAGATAAAGCAAAATTTATATTGTTTTACCTATATAAAATCTTCAACGGTATCACTCAGAACCTTCTCATTTTATCGATATGGATTATATTGACCTTTAGATATATAAATCCCTTGAGGAACATATGATATGTGTGTTGGATCATTGGGAGAAAGTGTTGTGTGGAAAGTCTGTGGTGATAGTTCTTGTGTTATGGAAATATGGATGTTTGAAAGGGTAATAATGTGAATGATATTTTTATGTGAAGGATAAATGGATTGATCTTTTTGGCCAGAACCATAGAGTTGTTTGGGAGTGTTGCTCGAAGAAAAGCTATGATAAGGTGGGATATTGTAAGATCCAATATTTTTCTATAGTTATCTTGGGAGAAATTCTAGGTACACTTTTTCATACATATTTATCATTGGTGGATTTTATTCCATGGGGTATGATTTGGGTGATTTCTAAGATAATTTTGGAGAAAAATAAACTATGCACGAATGGTGAATGTTTTGAACTGATTTTGTGGTTTCATAGGAGAAATATTGTGATCATTATTCACAGATATAGTAGCATTGTTATAGTTAAAGAACAGTTTGGAGATCACGTGATCCATCCTAGAAAAGTTCCCCCTAATATAGTGCCAAATGCAAGGTTTGCACAAGATTTTAATAAACATGAAACTAAACCATGCATGGGAAACAGTGAGATCCTAAAATTGTGGATCAATAACTTTATTAATGTTTAATGACCCTTTTACCCTCATATGTGTCCCTAACTCTAGATTTTACATTCATAATGGTAAATGAAGGATCCCTAATTAGCCTGGTGGGATTCCAAGGCCTTAGAGACACCATTTTTTGTGAACAACACAAAAATTAAAGATCAACTCTTTTCTCGGTATGTGGCTTTCATCCCAATGCCGCTTCCATTCTATAGTCTACGATTAAATGATATTTTAATGGATGATGTACTCTATTTCCATGGATATATACCTATGTGGTGAGATATCGATCTTTTATTGTTATTCTAGATCTAGATTTATGAGATCTTGATTTCATTGATCTTGATTTTGGTTTAGGGATTTAGATCTGGAACACATATCTATGTCATTGTACTGTTGAGATTTTCTGAATTACCATTAGGAAAACATATTTCAATAGACCAAGGTTGGTGGTCTAAATATAATTCCCATATTCATGTATTATATATATATATTTGAGAAATTGTAGAATTTCAAGAATTATTTATCAAATTGATGTCCTTAAATTTTGAATTTTAGCTTGACCAATTTATTTATTGAAGCATTGTGAAATAAGGGATTAATTAGGGAAATATTCAAGAGAATAAGGGGATGCAATATTATATAATTAATTTTGGAAAATTTATCATAATAAATATGGGGTGTAATATAGATTATTAATTGAGGGATTAAATATGAGACTTTGAAAAAGCTATTTTGAGATAATTAATTATCAATTAATTATGTTACTTTGATAAAATGATCTAGATAATATATTATGGGATTAATTATGAAAACATGAGAATTTATTGAGATAATTATTTCAGGGAAATTAATTATTGATAATGAATTGTGAATTCTATTCTTTAATTGAGGAATTAATTAATGTTTTTGATCCACTATGTCGATTGCTGAGTTAACTAAAGGAATAGATGTTTTTGACTAATTTTTAAATTACTGATGAGATTAGAGTGGATAATTTTTTGATAAATTAATTATGTGAAAAAAATAGGAACATGGTAATTCTATATTGAGAACTACAAATGGTAACATTGTCGTCATATGTATGAATAAAGAGAATGAGAACATGATAATTATAAATTTAGAAGTATACATGGAAACATGCTCATTATACTTATGATAAAATTTAATGGGAAAATTGTAATTATATTGAGGTGTAATCATGGTAACATGGGAATATTACTCATGTTTTTGATATTGTAAACTTTGGAAATGTGGATTATAAATGTTTCATTAATGAATGGAAATAATGGATCTCTGACTTATGGCCTCACATGAGAATAATCGAACACCACATGAGTTGAATTCAGTATTGAAATATCATATAACCTTTGAATACATTTATCATTTGGAAGAGGTATTTATAAAGATATGGTATTACCTAAGGAACGTTTCTGGGTCATGTATGAGTTGATGATAGTAATGAGGTACATGTATCTTTGGGAACCATAGAGTTGTTGTATTTAGATAAGAATATATAAAAATGTGATAAACTCTATATTATTTCATTATAGTTTTTTATTTATAGAACATAATTCACTATAATTTTAATGTAATTGTTTTAGACACTATTTTTTGTGGCTTACAGAGTTGTACTGACAACCTATCTGGGCTGCCGGATCGGTACCTAAATAGATTATATTGTTGCAGGACTGGATATGGGAAAAGTCCCTAGGATGGGAGGCTTATTGGGTATGGATCTTGGGGTAGGAAAACATACATGGATTAGTAACCACATGGGGATTCATAGTCTCTATGCATTTAGTTTCATTACATACACTTGACACATATATTTGTATTACATGTTTTCCGTTTCAGTTGATTAGTCTATTTACTATTTTGATATCTTGTGACATGAATATATTTTATAAATTTCATATTCTTCGACTATTTTTTATATATCCTATGGTGTTTTACTCTAATAAAAGAGGGATGAGTCTTCTAATGAGTGAAAAACTAGACCCTAACTACTATTCAGTAACCTCTAGAATACGGGGAAGCACAGCTGAGGTCATGTGAACGATTGGACCAGGACACTATTACATGGCATCTCGGACATGGATTTACAATTAGATACAAGTAAATAACATCTAATTGGACATAATACTTCCACTACAATTGGAAAACAAGATTAAAAAAATATTATTTTATTAAATATTAATAAATTAAGTAACTTTTTTTCCAAGGATTCAACTTAAATCCATATATTGTATAAATATATATCATTCATTGTATAATTCAAGGAATCCTAGGGAATGGAATAATAACATCTGTAAGATCTAATGATCAGTAAGGGTAAAGTATAGTAGAATATATAATGAATCTATTATAATAATCATTATATAGTGGTAAACAATAGAAGACACATTCTCTGTAATCAATAAACATAGATGGAAGTGTATTAAAAATATTTAATGGTAAATAACATTAATAAAATTACAAAAAAATTACTGTATTATGAATAATAAATATAGAATTGTAATAAATAGAAAACAATTTCCATTAAATCAATATACATAGATTAAAATTTATCCATAAAAATTTTCATTGAGAAAATATCATTGATAATTAATAATAATTGAATTATTAATGATGGTCATTTTTAACTATTTGATATCATGTTTGAAGAAAATGAAAACATATACTCTCAGTACCATCACAATATAGTTTAAAATTATAGGTATAAAGCCTTTTAATTTTTAAAAATGTATTTTTCTCATGAAAACCTATAAACACATTGATGAGATTTATAATTTATGGTCCCCACCCATCACTTAATATAAAAATCATTATAAATATATCATGTAACTGATTTAATAAATTTACAACATTCCTTATAAAATATCTATATTGACTAAAGAATGTAGATATATGAATATTTACCCGGTTAATTATATAATTATCATACTAGACACTATATATGAAAATGTTATATGGTTAATAAATAGTAATTTCCTTGATTAGTAATATGGATAAATAGGGTTAATTTAATATCCAATGATCATTGGAAATTGAATATTCCGAGGTGACTAAAAAATGAATCATGGATGTGAATATTAATAAATTCCAATGAATTTTTTTCAAAACCCACCGGGATGATTAATATTGAGGTTAACAATACAAGTTATTATAATTGGTGTAAAAATACACCTTTTTTTCATTTTATTACTGAAATATTATAAAGATAACTTTTGAAAACATTCATGAGAAAAAGATAAGATTTATTTCGTAAATCAATTTAAAAATATTTTTTTATTTTAAATCTAATTTATCATTTATTTCCAATAAAAAGTATGTTACTGATCATTTAATGGATACTTTAGAGAAAATTTGGATGGTAAATATGTACAAACCATACAAGGTAAAAATACTATCCATTTTCATGGAAAAAAGCATAGAAATGTGAATTATTAAGAAAATGTCCCAAATATTGATTTGAAAAAACCTATAAAATGAAAAAGGGTACATAGTTTTTAATTAATAATTTTATGAATGTTAAAAACAATTTTGAAACCCATTTTTGATAAATTAGTTTTTAGAAGAAAATATGTCCTCTAATTTAGGAGAGAAATGATGTTGGATTTTCAAAAAATAATTTCCTAAAACATTATAACTACTAAAGACTATAAAATGGTAATATTACCTAAAAAGGTCATGATTAACAAGATAAATATTGAATTAAATGTTTTATTTAATAACGATCATGTAAATTCCTATAATCATAATTAATGTTCAAACAATATCAAATAAAATGAGATAGTGATGTAAACCCTTGAAAATATTATAATAATGAATTGAGAAAACATCAATGAATAGATTATGTTTAACAATTTTAAAAACAAATATATATATATATATATGTATATATGTTTAGTTAAATTCATTATACTCATAATAATAGAGTAGTAAGGATAATGATGATGTATTAAAACCCAATGAATGAAATCATGTTATAAAGTTTCCTTCAAACTATGGTAACATTATGTTAAAATCCCATTGGATTAAATAATTAAAATTGAAATTCAATATACCATGAATAATGAATTAATAATTATATTTCATGTAAATGTTGAAATATTTTAACCTTAGATAAGAAATTGAGTGCACAATAAGAAAATATGCATCAAATAATTGAAGTTGAGTCACATTCCCTTTACAATGTGGTAACATATTAATTGTAAGACCTAGAGAAATAACCATCAATTGGAACATTTAAATAAAATGAATATAAAATAATTAATAATAATATATATCAAAAATGGGAAGTAGATACATCAATAAAAATAAATTAGTTGTGATTATTATTTATGCCTCACTAAAGTAAAAGTGATACACAGATCTCGTACCTTGTATTTCTTTTCAGGTGAACATCCATTAACCTCCTATATAATTGTTTAATGAATATTAATAACATATTCCAAAACCATAATATTATTAATAATATAATATATTTAAATATTAAAATATCTTATTACCCATTCGTTAGCAATTAGTCATTATGTTAATTATCTCATGTGTGAATTGCCATGTTTTTCGAGTATGTATTGACTTAGTATTTTGTTCTTCATAAAAAAATCATGATTTAATAATATAAATGATATAAAAAATTATTTAATTAACATATATATTCAGTATATATTTATTTAGAATAATCTAAATGTTGGAGATAGGAAATGAAATCCACCATTCCTAGAGATGCTTATTCGTACTTACACAATAATGCTACTCCTATTTCATTATAATATTAAAATAATGATAATTTAATGATATATATTTATATTATAATTTTAATATAATATAAATTTCAAATACTTCACTTATGTTTATAAAAACTATCCTTTATTAATTACGTCTATAGTGTGGATGTATCACATCGCTTTGAATAGGTGGTTGTCCACACGTCTATAAAGGATGTAATCATATTTTAAAAAAATGGAATGTATGAAGGTATAATTACAATAATAATTAAATATGATGAACAATACTCAAAATATAAAATATATTTTTTATAAATATATTTTTTATCGTAATTCAGAACCATGAATTATAGTAAACGAAGAAATTGACATTTTTCCATGATTTGGTAGTTTACCATTCACATGAACAATAAGTTTGTTCTCCATTAGAGGTAATTGTGTGTAACTATTGTATTAAACAAAAATATAACCAGATATTAGTATATTGGAAATTATTAGATTATTAGTTAATCATTCAATAAGTATTGTTATGTTATTTAGAATTAAAAAATATAGCTTCAGAAATTATCTTACATATCCATTGGGTGGCTCCTTTTGGTTTGAATCATCGGTCTCCTGTGGTAAGATATCATCAATAATGAATTTTTTTATTATTAATTTTCTAATTTTTGGATATTCCATTAGTAGTATTTTTGATAGACATATGGCTTTAGAGGTGTCAATAATTGGGTGGGTGAGTTCCTTTTTCAATTTTAGGAGGAGTGAAATTCTAGTAATCTATTTATATGGTAATTACAGTCATTTTTTTAATTTATAATATGGATTCAAAATTGTTAAACATTGAATAAAATGGTTTATAGGGTCTATATATGGCCCAAAATGGATTTTTTACATGTTTCTAGATAATTATGGCCTCTATATTAATTCTTTAGTCCTCGGTAAAATTATTTTTCTCTAAATCTGTTTAATTAATTTTAATTAAATTCAACAATTTTGACTACAAAAAACTAATATGACCATATTTTAGATTTTATATTATTATAATAAAAAAAATTAATACATTTTTCCAAATTCCCGTCATTGAAGTGGAGAAATTAATTTAAATTTAATCTCAAATACCCGAAGACAAAGAAGATTTATATACTAAAAACGTTCAAATGTTTTATATTATTTTATATCAAATTTCAAGTTGATATTGACACCAATAACCTAAAATGGTATTAAATATATAAAATATAAATAATTTATTATTAAAACCATTAAATACAATAATTTATTATTATAAATAAATTACAATAAAATGAGGTTTTAAATTTAAATTTAGTATTTCTCACTACTTATCAAAAAACGAATCTTCATAAAAATAATACAACAAAAAACACCGTAACATGATTTATATGTTCATATTTCAATAATAATGTTATTTTCACATATTAAATTTATAAAATTTTCAATAATTATATTTTTGGTACATTCTTCATTAAATAGCGGAAAAAAACATCATAAAAATATATGTTATTACACTAAATATTCTTTATTAATTACTATATTATTACTATAAAATCTATTCAGTGAATATAAAAATAATATATGTAATTAATAATCCATATATTTCATTAATATCATTCACTAAAAGAAACTAATTTATTTTATTAAGACAATACACATTTCTGAGAATCCAAATAAAAATATCTCCTTTATATTCTCTTGGATTATATTTTCATTCATATTAAATTTTTATCCAATGAATTCAAATTATATTATTATAAAAACAATTTTGTCATATTTTAGTTAATAATATTTATAATCTCTAATTTTATTTCTTTTTATGTCTTATAATATTAAAAAATAAAATTTCAATCCTCTATTAGTGTTTGGTAAAACTGGGTTATGTGTGTAATGTAGGAAATAAAATAATGTTTTTGTCGTATACGATGAAAAATAACTCATCATTATTTTCAATACAAAAAATATCATATATTTATGTTATTTAAAATAGAAATTGATTCTTAATTTATTTGGATTTTAAATTCCCTAATAATATTAGTATTTCATGTCATATACATTATCGAATAAAATACTATTACATTAGAATATATGGGACTTACATTATCCCCACCAAAAATAAATTACACATTGGTTGATCATTTAAAATTCATATTAAGTTCATTTATAACAAAATTAATTTTTTTTCAATAAAAAAAATAAAAATAAATATATATACATAAAATAGAGTTTCTTAACATGTAAATTCTGAATAAATATATTCAGAAAAATTTAATTTAAAAAATTAATTATAATTGAAATAACATTGTGATTTATCCATTGAAAAGAATAATTTTATTTAGGGACATTCATGATACTTAGTAGGCCAGAAGAAAAACAATAACATAAGGTTGATATTCCTAACATACATGGAACAATTTTCCCATTAAGACTTAAGGGATAACTCCATATAATGTAACATAATGAGCTAGTTCCAATCTTTGAATCATTTTATATGAACCTTCCTATCTCATTAGAAAACCAAAACAATTAAAAATACATAAATAATGTAATTTTCGTTAAAATAAAATAATCATTATCATAACATTCCATCATCATTTTCAAAATAATTTGTAAAATAATTTTTATGAGAATACCATTATTGAATTAACCATATTTATTTCAAATGAACAAATATAATGTATCATGAAATAAATATAGACAAGACTTCTAAAATTTATGTATTTTCATTTAAAAATTAGATGATTTACTTATCTAATTATGTATTACACACAAGTGGGTCTATATAAAATCCACATATGAAATGATATCTTTTTTAGACATGTAACATAAAATTATTAATGTTATCATTTAAAAACTATGTTTACACAAAAAAACATAAAATAATATAATAAGAATAATGTCTAAAATTGTTTACATATTTTATATAAAAGACTAACCGTTTATCAATAAATAATTTCATATACATATGTATATACATAAATATGTATATCATTGTACCATAAACATAAAAAGATGTTTTTTTAATCACAAGAAAACTCATTGTTAACATTTTATCTCAAAAAAATATTATCTTAGAGATAAAACTAGAAAAAAAAATTTTAAATTATGAAAAAACATAATGTTCTATAACTGGATATTTGTATATATATGAAAATATATATGAAAATAATTGTTATCAGATCATTTGGATTAATATAAAATACAACCATACAATACATAGAATTAAAAATAAAAATTTCATATTGAAAACCCATATCGTATATGATTTGAAAATAAATAATTATATATGTATATATATATATAAATATTTCTGTATTCAAATTTAAATATATAAATCGTCGTAAAAATAAATTAAAACTTGAATAACAAACAAATCCATGCAAACCAATGGTTTTATATTAAAATTTTAAAATAACATAAACTATTTTTGTATATAATAAAAAAAATAGTTATATAGATGTGTCTGTGGTTATATATACACATATATATCCACAACCTTTTATAAAATGATAATTTTATGAAATTAAATGAAACATTACATAGTAAATTTGAAAAAAAAATCCCCTAAAATATATTGTTTAGAAGGTGAAATTAAAAACATAGCCCTCATCTAAAAATATTATGTTATTAAAATAAATAAAGATCTAAATATATATAAATATCGTTATGCGTGTGTGTTTCTTTGTATAAAAACATAACTTGTTCAAAAATAATAAAACCTTCACCTTAATTTGGTTCACGTTGGGTTTTCAGATTTAGAAAATTTATAAGAACAAAATGATTGAAACTTGGATGGTGTGCTTCAGAGGATAATGGGGTGAATGGAGGGATATATAACCACAAAAATAACTTATTTAATCGATAACTAAAGAACTATGTATAAAATATTAAATATAATTCTTCAAAAGGATGTCATGGAGAGGATATAAATTAATATTTTCAAAGATTATGTTTAATTAATAAAACCTTCATATTGTGATTAGATAATAATTGATTTGAGATGGGAACATGGTGAAATAGATAATTAACAAAGAATACGAAAACAGTTTCACGCATTTAAGTATGATAAAAATGGAATGGATGAGTAGTTGAAGTGGTAAGAGGAGTTCTTAAATCAACGATAGGAGCTTTACTATTGTCATTTTATTTGTCAATTACAGATGATGAAAAAAACCTTTTAATAATAAATTGATTTATGTTATTTTATGTGTAATCATTTCAATAATTTTATTTCATTTATTCTAATACATTTATCTCTTTATAATTTTTCAGGCCTCCTCCTTCTAATAATTTTTATTATTTTTTTTAAAAAATTATAATATTATAAAACTGATTTCCACATTATAATTTTGCTCTTAACATTTATTTTTTAGTATGTTCTTGTCTTTTAATGTAACATTTTTCTTTAGAAAAATAAAAATTAGTTCATTTAATATATATATATATAACTAGTTCATTTAAAAGTAATTATAACGACACATTATCATAAAATAAATATATATATAGTTCATTTTTTAATTCTAAAATAATTACATGTATTTTTTATTTATAATTTTTATAAAATAAAAACCAACAATTTTTTCATGTATTTAAAATATATTATCTTAAAAAAATAATTAGTATTATATTAACCAAAGTATTACCCTTAATTATTATTAGTATTATTATTATTATTATCATCATATTTATGAAATTAAGAAAAAAATATATCATTAAGATTTTAATTATGTCAAAATACCCAGATAAAATAATTAATATCGAAATGAATATAAATAAATTTTATAAAAATTTACACAAAAAAGTAAATATTAATGAATATGTTAATTTTAGAAAATTAATTTATTTAAAGAAAAATATATTTTATGAAAATAATATTTTAGTTTTATAAATGGTTTTGTTAAAACCATTCTTGACAGATAAAATTATTATATAAAAACATATTAAAATAACATACTATTTAAATTTCATGGGGTGTTACATTATTTTCCTCCTAAGAGAATAGCATCCTCACAATTCATTCACACATACTGGGAAATGAATTTTACATAGGAGTTATATTTAAATTGTTTCAATTTGTTCTATTTTTTTCAAAATATTCTAGACTATTTCTTTGATATCAAGTATAACTCCCAAAGCCGTCCCTTCTTAATTATGAGATAAAACATATTGTGTAATTTTTGTAAAAAGGAAACTGAATAATTACAAAACATATTACACAAAATTTGACCTCTACTAGTCTAGGATTTTGAGAATTAGATACATATATTACATTTGATAAAAAATGTACAAAAATAATATTAAATAAAAAAATATCATTTCGTGTACAACCTCTATATAGAAAAAATACATCCTTAATAAATCCACTAAACCTGTAAAAACGGAATTCAAAATGGAGGGTGATTAGATATATTGACCAGTAGGGGGATTTAAAATTATTATTCATTAATTTAAAACATCTTTTAAAATAAAATATAATTATTAAATATTTTAATAAAATTTTAATTCTGAATAAATATATTTAGAAAACAATTAATCTCTCAAAATAATTAAACCTAATATAACATTGTTATTTCACCACTGAAAATAATAATTTTTTGGTGGGACATTCAAGATAATTGGAAGACTATAATAAACACCATAAAAAGTCCACTAGTAATAACTCAAAAGGAACAAACATCCCTTAATACTTATGGGTACACTCCTCATAACGTCACATAATGTACTACTGCCAATCATGGAAAACATTTTCCATGGGCCTTCCTTTCTCATTACAATCCCTAAACATTTCAAAATACGTACATGATTTTATTTTCCTTAAAAGAAAATATTCATTCTCATTACATTCCAGCAACATTTTCACAAGATTTTCTAAAATCCATTGTAGAAGAATCACATGCTTAAATTAATCACCTTTATATAAAATTAATAAATAATAAGAATAATGAAATATATGAAAATATGATCTATAAAATTTAGGCAATTTCATTTATAAATTATATGATATCAATACTTAATTATTCATTGCATACCAAAGGGTGTAAATATAAATTTGAAAAATAAGTGTTATCTTGTTTAAACATTTCACATTAAATAATAACTATCATCATTTAAAAATTTTGTTTACAGATAAAAACAAACTATAAAATAATTATTATAAATTATAAAATTTATTAATTTTTTGAAAAAGATATTAACGATTTTTAAATAAATAAATTAATATACATGTATGTATATAAATAAATATGAATGTGAAATTACTTCAAATGTAAAATTATGTTTTTTGAAAACACAAGGAAATTGTTTGATAATGTTATAAAATACATCATAATATCTTGGAGATATAATTTTTTATAAGAAATTTATAATTTCATAATAACATAATGTTTTATAGATATGTATGTGTGTGTGTATTTTTTGAAAATCACTGTAATCAGTATAATATGATTAATTCCTAAAAACAAAAAGTTTTATAGATACATATGTGGGTATATATATTAATGAAACTCTTTTTAATCAACATAATTTGATTAAAATAAAATCAAACCTTACACACCATAGATTTAGAAATAAAATTTTAACATAAAAAAACACATATCATATATGTTTTAAAAATACATAATTATATATATATATATATATAATATGTATACACACACACACATATATATATATATATCATTTTAAAATGAAATTATAATTTTAATAAATAACAAACCCTTTCAAACCAATGGTTTTAACTTCTTGTTTTCAAAAAAAACATAACCATAATTAATATATAATTAAAATTGATAGTTATATATATATATATATATCTGTGTGAGTTTATAGATACACTCATATATATATATATGTAACTATTTGTAAAACAAGGATAATTTGATGAATGGAATTGAACCCTTACATTATGAATTTTAAAATAATAAATCCCTTACAAAACATAGGTTAGAAGGTGAAATTTAAAACATAACGATCATTTAAAAAATTTATGTTATACATATAAATTTATTATCATATATATATATATATATATATTTGAAGAATTAAATAAATTGATCAAAAATAATTAAACCCCAACATTGGTTTGGTTCAAAAGTGGCTATGGGATTCTAAAAATTGAACAGAACAAAATCGGGTAACTTGGGTGGTGTGGTTCGGTTGTTAGTAAGGTGAAAATATGTATATATAAATAATCATATCTTTTTTAATCCATCATTACTGGAAATTAGTAAGAAATATTTAATAGAAGTATTCTAAAGGAAGACATGGAGAGGATAGACATAAATGGTGTCAAGGATTTTGTTAAATTAAGATAAACTGTCCATGTCATTATAAGCTAAGAATGGTTCTGAGATGGGATAGTAGTGGAAGGGGACATTAATGAAGGATTTGGAAATAGATGATGACATTTCATCTTTTAGATAAGAAAAAAGGAATATATGAATAGTGTAAGGGGTAGGAGGAGCTTATGATTCGATGGAAGGATTTTTATTGGTGCTGGTTCATTTTCCAATTCGGAAAGATAATGAAAACCTCTTAATCTAATTTTTTTAATTTTTTATTTGTGTAATATTTTCAATATTTTCATTTTTTCATTATAACATGTATCTATCTCTCAATGTTTTTGTCCCTCCTTCTAATCAACAATCATATTTTATTTTTATAAATTTTTATATAATCAAATCATTTTGACGTTTGACTTTTCTTCAAAACATTATTTTTTTGGACCATTTTTAATGTAACATATCTTTTGGAAAAATCCATTTTTTATTTTTTAATATATATATATAACTTTTTTATATTACCAATTCAAACAACACATTAATTTTAAAACAAATATATTTATTGTGTGTTTTTTAATACTAAAATAATTATATAAATATATTTATTTATAATTTATAATTTTGAAATAAAAAATATACTAGATTTTCATATATTTAATGTATATTATCTTAATAATGTTTATATAATTTTGACAAAAACTATTTTACCATTAATTATTATTAGTAGAATTATTATTATTATCATCATTTCTATAATAATAAAAACAAATTATAACATTCAGATTTTATTTATTTAAAAATACCCTTTAAAATAAATTAATATTGTAACAAAAATAAATATTATTTACAATAATATTTACAATAATTTAAATATTATATCATATTATAAAAAAAACTATTATTTAAAGTATATAATATTTCTGGAAAAGTGAATTTTAGTTTCATAAATTATTATGATGAAATTATTCTTGATAAAAAATACTGAATAAATAATTGAATAAAATAAATTACTTTTTAAATTCCATTTGGCGTTATAGAAGTAAGGACCATTATTGTGTACCATGTTAATCTAGAGTAAGGCTAGATGAAACATATGTGTATTTTTAACCTTTGGTATATCTTTTAAATAACCATATCCATATATATTATCTTGATAGTGATGTATTGATTTTAATTCACACATAATCACTACCTTACCATAATTCATTGATGTTCTGCAATACATAGTCTTGTTGTCTATCATAAGGTTTTTGTCCCTAATATAATTTTTCTAAATCTAGTTTTGATAGACAATTATATAATTTATCTGATACCAATACTAGTGACTTGACCCAAGAAAGAATGGTGTTTTTGACGTGCTACCATTATCATGGAATATGATTCACCTATATCATGTCTCAAAGGGATACACAATTTTTTAGTCTTCATATGACATAAACATACATGAGTCTTGAATTTAAAATTAATACACAAATTTATTAAAATCATGATAATGATAACTTCTTTCCATATAACATATCCATACACATATAACATAGTACACATCAAGGAATCTTGGGGAAATGAAACATAACAATGGTAAGATCAAATGATAAATAATTGTAATGTATAGTGGAAGTAATAATGAATAAATGAGAATAATATGTATGGGAAGGTATATAACTGAACAGAAATGTTATGTAATCAATATAATAGGAAGCATGATTATCAACAATATGGTAAGGTAAATAAATGAAATAACATTCAATTTTAAATAAAATGATAAGGAAAAATAAATATAGATATTTATCTAATTGAAAACAAAGGGTATTTAACCAAAAAAATGAGAATTAAATTTATCCATATAGTTTTTCATAGTTAAAATACAAGGGGTAATATATTATAATAAGTGAAATCCTGATGAAAACAATTCGTTAATATTGGAAATCATGCCTGAGGAACATAAATTTATATACCATCAAGACCATTCACAATTTGGTTTTAAACAATAAGTATAATCTCATTTAATTTGTGAAACTTATTTTCCTCATGTGAAAATGTCAATTCATTGAAGAAATATATATTTTTCAGGTCCCTACCTGTCAAATCAGGTCCAACATATTCATCAGATATCATGTAATAGATTTAATTAATAAACATTATTACTCATAAAATATTGGTATTTAATAAAGAATAGATTTTTATTAATATTTCATTAAAATATCATAAAAAAATAAATGTGGATACTCTATGTCAAATATGATATTCGGTTTTAGAAATAGTAATATATATGTTAAATAATATGTATAATTAATTGAAATTTAATATCCCGTGATCATATCAAATTGAATATTTCTATGGGACTATAGAAATGAATCATGGATTTGAATTACAACTGTTCCTTTTAGAATCCCAAAATATAAATTTAGAGGAAAAAAATATGGTATAAATATAAAAATATCTCATGTAAATTAAAAATATAGGTTGTTATCATTGATGAAGATAAATATTATAATAATAATTTTTGAAAATTTTGTTGAGGAAAATATACTTTTTATATTGAAAATTATTTTTAAAATCCATTATTTTTAAAAAAAAATTCATTATAATTTATCCTTTTAATCATGAAAGGAAGCTTCAGATAATTTATGGTGGGTAAATATGAACATTATATACAAGGTAAAGATATCATTAATTTTTTAATTTATAAACATTGTAAAACTATCTTGTATTGAAAAAATTAAGAATATATCATTGAAAACATTTATAAAATAATAATGAGTAAAAATTTCATTAATAATAAATTTTTCAAAAGGTAAAAACTTTTTCCAAACACTTTTTGGAAATTTCTTTTTTAATGAAAATAGGTTCTCTGACCAAATAGAGAAATGAAGTCTAGGTTTCATATAAATATTTTCCAAAACATTTTATGTGAAAAATTGTGTAAAAATAGTAATTTTAGTAGAAAATGGACACTAATAACCATAGGAGAATAAATTAAATGATAATCTTTAAAAATTATCAAATAATTTCCTCTAATGTAAATTGAAGTGAAATCAATCTGTAATGTAATAAGATTTTGAGGTAAACACTTAAAAATATTATGACATTGAACAGATAATCATTCAATGAATATATTAATTTTATAAAATGATAATAACATAAATATGTGAAATTACATCAATATATTGTCAAATGGTTTATCCATTTACTCATATAACTTTATGTACAATAATTAAGTCTTATAACCCTATAACATGAATCAAGTTGTGAAATTTATTTCACATTTTTTTTAAAACTATTTTTATGTCACATTAGTTGAAATAATAAAAAATGAAACTAAATATACCATTAAAAATTAATTAATCATGACATCACTTGTAAAAGATGGAGTATGTATTCCATATATAAGAAACAATGTGCATTATAATGAAGTATGCCTCAATGAGTGGAAATTCAGATGAAGTCCCTTACAACTGCGATAATATCAGAATTGGAAGATCAAAAGAAATAATTACCCAATGAAACATTTAAAAAAATTATTATTATATATTCAATTAAATATTATTTCAAAATTGGTATTATATAAAAAACACTAAATAAATATGTAGTGATTATGATGTATGCCTTATGAAATTAAAAGGGAGACATGAATCAAATGCGATGGTTTTCCTTTCATGTGAATCTAGTTTATAATATTAAATAATGGTTTAAATCTAGTTAATAAAATATTTAATATCCATAAATATATTTATAATATCATATATTATGTTATTATAATATCATATTACCCATTTATTAACAGTCATTCATTATTTTATCTAATTCATGTGTTAAATTCCATGTTTTTTCGTTTATGTTTTAACATGATACTTTTGTTATTAATAAGTACATCATGATTTTAAAATATAAAGGATGTAAAAGGGGATTCAATTATTATATATATATTTTTATTTATTTATTTATAATATTCTATAATGTATGGATATAATAAATTAAATGGACCATACATGGAGATGGTAGGTCGTACGTACGCCTGAATGCTACAACAATTTATTTATCACATTAAAAGAATAAGAATTAAATGAATGACATGTTTAATATAATTATTGTGGCATATTTCTATAATATATCACATTGTATTATTAAAAAACACGCTTCATGAATTCCATGTGTAGTGTGAATGTTTCATGTCACTTTGAGGAGGTGGTATTCCACATATCTACAAATTATATTATCGTATTTAGAAATAGTGGATTGAAAAGAAGTATGAGATATATAAGAAATATATCAGTAAAATTATATTATAAAAATAATAAATATATTAAAAATTTGTTATTCCATCATAATTCTCAAACATGATATTTTTTAATGTAAAAAATGAACGACATCATTCTGTGAGGTGATAGTTTAGAGTACACATGAATGACAAGTTCATTACCCATTTGATTGAATTGTGTGTAAATGTAGGTATAAACCATATTATAAAACCATATATTTATTTTTCAGATATATATGATTTTATGTACGTATGTATTATGAATATTTGAAAGGGTGTACAATTAAAAAAACAAAACGGCATTGGGAAGGTTGTCACCTCTTCTTTGGGTAACACCATTCGGTTTTAAACCAATTTCCTTCCATTGTTGGAATTCATCCCAATGGAAGGATTTTAAGAACAATAAAGGTATTTTGGGAGTTTATTTTAGATGAATTTTTGAAAAAACTATCATTAGTTTGGTAGACAATTGGGGTAGTTTAGTGCCTTTTATAGTAGAGGAGGAGTGATATTATTGAAATTTTTTAAAAATGAATTCAATGTATGATATTCCCATTTAATGTGGGTACAATAATTGTAAATATTCCCTAAATGGGTATATATTGTCGATATATGTCCATCCAATTAATTTATGAACACATTATTGCTCATTTTTCCCATAATTGTATTGTATAGTCCCTTGTTAAGGTAATTTTTCTCCTAATCACTGTAATTAATTATAATTATATTAAATACTCTATCGATAAAAAATAAATTTTACCTAATTATACATTATAACATATTTTAAAACCAAATATTGATTCCATATTTTACAATTCCAATAATATAAATGGTATAAAATAATTTAAATGTATTCCTAGAGACGGGACGACAAAACGGTTTTTCAAAGTTAAAAATGTCAAACAATTTCTATGTTTTTATATCCAATTTGAATGTGAAATATAATAAGATGTCCTAAATTGGATTATATGATATACAATTTTTCTAATATGTTTTTTAAAACCCATAAAAATTTAACATACCCTTGTAAATAAATGAGTTAAAAAAGATGTTTAAAATTAAAAACCATTTTTTTCACTATTCATAAAATGGTACATCATTGAAAATTTCAAAAATCCACCCTAACATAATTTTTATGATACACATTAATAAATGGTATTGATTTTTAAATATTATATTTAAAAAATATAAAAAATTTGAATTTAAAATAGGCCATCTATTAAATGGTGGTAATAATAACTTTAAATAAATATATGTTTTTATGCATAAAATTGAGTTTCTTCTAATATTATGCCTATATAATATATTTGATGAATATGGAAAACAATTGAATAAATATAATATATTTATATATAATTGACATCATTCACTAATATTAATTTATTCAATTTAATAAACTAAAACATATTTTCAAGCATAATACTGAAAATATTTCCTATATATTCAGTTGGTTTTTATTTTGATCCTAATTAATTGGTTACCAATGAATTCAACTTATATTTTTATAAACCTTGTGTTTTCATAATTTTTTTAATAAAATTCATATTATTTAATTTAATCTATATTTTCAGTCTTATTATATTAAATATTATTATTATAATAATACATTTTTTTCGATAAATCTCATCCTGGCCTATAACATTAGCTATCAAAATATTTATTTTTTGTGTGAAAAAAATAAAAATCATAATTAAATGCTTTAAAATCTATATCTTATATTTAACTTGTTCAAAATTTTAATTATATTGTAATGTTTTGGGATATTATATTCCCTTGGGTTCCTAGTGTTGTGTTTCATTCAGATTATTGAATACAATATTCTTACTTTGGAATATCAGGTCATTAAAATAATTCAATCCCTTTATACAGTATTGAATTGAATATAAATCCTCTCATTAAATAATTAATCACCAATATAATCATTTTGAGGGTATTATTTTGGATAAACCTAGTCAATTTTAAATCAATTATGATATAAGAATTGTTTTCTAAAAAAACTTATTTAAATTGATCATGTTATCTATTTTCCAACTCACCCTTCTAAAATTTATAAATATTTCATTAAAATATTTATCTAGTTTTTTAATTTTTTTATTTTAATATGGAATATTATAATAAATGTATATGTATTGTAAGATTTAGTACCCATTTATTCCTCTAAATGTGAAAAAACCCCATCATGTACTGTGTTAGTAAATATATTTTAGATAGACTATAAGTAAATCAAAATGATTCTAGGTGACAAAGGGTTTCCATGCCTCAAGTTGGGGGCCTCTTTAGAAAAAATTATTATTTTCCCAACGGTTGTCACTAAAATCAATTAAGAGGATAATAATTCAAAAAATAGCACAAGATAATAATGAAATGTATCATCTCATCATGATAATAAATATATAGATCTATACCACCCTTTTCTATGAATTTCTATTTCAATTTTCAAATTTATTTTCATGTTGAGGACCTTGTGATCCATGTTAACCACAATGACAAAAAAATTGAAAATACCATTGATTGATTTAGTTTTTAATGTAACCATTCATCTTATGAAACACATCTAGTTACCGGAAGATTAAATTTTGTGTTATTTTTTCATATTGGTCTTATATTTATAATTTATCAATTTCAGGGGTTGAAATCCTCATTTTTATGTATGATAAGAAAAAGGAACACTGTTACAGAATGGAATTCCTAATCACGATTCTAAGCTTGTGTGGGTTTCTATTTTGGAAATTGTTTCTTTTATATATTTTGGGAAGGTCTTTCCAAATAATTTGACCATTGGGGTAATCATGAGGATTTTTCAAGGGAGAGATATTGTCACTACATGGTTGTAACATGGTTTACATAATCATTCATCCAACCCATGTGGCCTATATAGAACATTTAAATTTTCTTATCATAAAATTTTCAATTAAAATTTATTATTCCATTATCATATTCTTTTATATATATCATCATGCACAACCCATATTCTTGTCTTGGAAACATTTCGCATCTTATTTTGGGGGTTCCTCATAGGATTTATGACAGTTTTTATTGTTGTATTCCCCATTTATATTAGCATTGTTATTCATTCCCAATTTTCACCCCTTATTTACCCTATTTAGTGTTATAGGAATCCCTATAGTGTTACTGGGAAAATTCAAGGTTTTTAATTGGGGATTTATTTTTAATTCATATGGTATGGATGATTGAGGCCTTTGTTTCCTTCAATTGGGTGGTTTTCCTTGATGGAGACATATTTCGATCCAATTCCAATGCATGTGTATCTCTTTAACAGAATTTTCCATTGTGAAAATTATATTGTGAATAAAACTTTTTTTTGCTTACAAATTATTGATCGATAAGGTCTAAACAGTATTTTTAATTTAATTTTCATGTGATCCATTAGTTTTTTTTTTCATTTTTTTGTTTTTAAATATGTTTTCGAAATGAGAGTGTCTTGTGTTCACTCTATGATTTTCCATCAAATCTATCAAAGTGGTTTTAATGTTTTCTATGGATTTTAAAAATTGTTCTCGAAATAGATTAACCTTGTGAATGTTATTTGTTTAAATTGAAACTATTTTCTTATGTAATGGTATTGTGAAATGGGTTTTCATTTTAGGAACACATTTTTAATTATGTTGGCATAAAGTATCACATGTGATAAATAGGGTGTGAGAATAAAATATTTAGGGATTGTGATATATTTTCTTTTTAGAAGATGATTAGATAATCCACTTGTTTCTCGAAGGGTCCTTGAGAGCCTTTGGGAAGAACAAATGTGATATTATATTATTTCCTAGTGACCATCTGATCGATTATTATGAATACCATGAGAACATTCATAATTTTCTTGAGCCCCTAAGAACTCATGGAGTTGATCCATGCAAGGCACTGATAAATCCAACCTTTTTTAGCTATCTAACGTACATTTATAATCTCACTGAAATTAGAAAAATGAATTTGATCCCTTGGTTCACTAACTCATTCCTTTCTAATTTAAATTATTTATAGATTTTACTAATTCCGTGTTTGATGTTGAGATAAATGTTATTACAATTTATTATTGTTTTATGATAATGATAATATTATACCTAATGTTACAATGTATTTTTTGTTATATTACACATATTTTAACGAGGGATAAATTTTTTATTTGACCCATGTTGATAATATTGTTTGGAAACATGATATATTTGAAATGTGAAATCAAAAGTATTTTAAAGGATTATTTCAAAAAATAATTCATTCATGTCTTATACTTTTGTTATGTTTTTAGAAGTTAGTTTTTTTTATTCATGGTTAAAATTATTTTATATAGTTGTGGTGGTATCCTATAAGGATTTGTGATTCACATCCTTCATATTACTTTTGTAATATGAATAATTGTTTTAGATGAAACAAGAAATTTTAATGGCACCATGTTCTTTGGTGGAACTTATTGATTACTGATATTTGGGGTTTTATGGGGAGGACATGGTATCATTCAGTTGTCCTTTGAGTAGTTATTTTGTTATTTTTTATCAGATGGTCTGTATGTAGTTTCATTTTTTTGTCATATCCATTTCCTTTTGGTTTGTATTATAATAACTTGAGATTTCATTTATTGGTCATATTCTAGATTGTTTTCCATAGGACACAATATTTTTGGTCCTGGAATATTCCAATACTAGGAACCGTGATTGGAATACAATGTTTATATAATCTTTACTCATATCATATTATTGTTGCTATAAAATTACATTGATGATACTTTCTGGTAACCATGGTGAAAACCATTACCAAGAGGCTGTTGGTTTTGTCCAGGCTCTATATCCATCCTGTGACGATTATGAAGACGCTTCAGGTTGTGTGATGGGCCAACCCAAGTGATTTGTCATGTAGGAATGGATACATTCATTGTAAAATAATATAAAATTCTTTTTTATTTTGATATTTAGTGTTATTGTATGACTAGGGTCATCAAGACTCATGACGTAGGTTTGAAGGAGTAATAATATAGCTCTTCTTTATAGAGAACCTCAATGTTACATTGGTTTTCTAGGACTGATTTTATGTTTTGATAATGTTTAAGATTCATTTTGATGATCTTTATTAATATTTCACTATGAGTGGTGAGTCATGTAGGGAACCATGGCTCCAATTCATGTTTTCGGGCGAAACATTGATCTCTTTCATAAGTTCATGATAATATCAGAAATTTTTAGTAACCATGAGCATCCCACTTGAACTAGACTTCTATATTTAATTAAACATATAGGGTTGGTGCATGGTTTTACTAACCATATATCAAGAAGTAGCATAGTGTGTTGGAAATTGATTTTTTTTCTTTTTCTCAATGTTTTTGGCGTTACTTTTGATGTTGATATTTTCTGAAACTTGTTTAGTGAAATATTTTTGATAGAATAATTATTTGGATAAGAAGAGGAATTTTATGATGAATTATAATTCATTATATCAGTTTATAAATAATTATATTAATATTTTTTTCACCAAAGTAGGTTTTTTGACAGGTTATACTTCTAATTATTTTGGAATGGTGTGTAACAATATGTTTTTAAAAAAATTAATTATTTATATTCTAAATGGAAAGAGGGTGGTCCATTGGATTTAGTGTTTTTTTAATACAAGGTTTCTTTGTAATGTACTAGAATTATTTATTTTTGGATGGTGTTAAATTGTTTTTTTTAATTTATATTCTCAATGTTGTTTTAAAACATATTTTTAATAGGTTTATTGAAATATTTATTTTGATTATTCCCATGATTTGGTAACAAGTTTATTATTTAAGGATCAAGAATATTTATGGTCATGTATATTACATATTTTTATGTTCCTCGTATAATGGAATTGATTGAATATGATATTACATTTTTAATGGTTCTACCTTTTTGGTTTCATACTATTTTTTTATTAAACCATTTTTATTCACTAATATAGTGATATCTATTTTTATGATATGGCTATTAACTTATGATACCATTAAAATAGTGGAAGTTGGTTAATTGAATCTTTTTGGTCCTAATTGATCTAAATTGAAAAAAAAATCTTTTACCATTACATGTAGATTTTATTTTATTCAAAATGTTCTGAAGATGAATTTATTTTCACATGGAAATTATTTCTCGCTTGAAATTCAATTTGGGACATGAAATAAAATTTATTTATATGCCCTAAATGTTTTTATAATTATTTAATGGGGATCTAAAACTTGTTTTTGAACCTGGTTTGGTCAAAAAATTAAAAATTAATAATTTATTTCACTTGGTAATTGGGTTTTATTAGTTATAGAAGTGGTGATTTGGAATGTATATATATTTATAAATTTTTTGAAAAAATGATTTCAACATATTTTTTAATGGCTAAAAAATATTCTCCCCACATTTGGTCATACTGTGAATTTGAATGGCCAATCATAAGGCCATTGGAAGATTTAAATTAAAAATTCATAGTTCTTATAAGTGTTCTTCCATTTTTTTATACAACATATGGAATATGTTTTACAATTGGTATTAAAGAACTAATTATTAATGGATGGATGGGAGTTGGGATTGACCCAATTTTATGTGGCCTGCAATTCCAATCCATCTTCATAAAGGCACATATGAAACATTTTTTGTTTTCATATGTTATGTGGGTGAGTGTGAAACCCTCTTGAGTCCTAGTAGGATCCCAATGATTCCTTGATTTAAAATATAGGATGTTTTTAGTGGATTTAGATTTAATTCCTTGTTTGTGTCACATTCCATAGTTAGTTTATGAATCCTTGTAATTCCATACCCCATTGGAAATTAATATTTATTTTATGGGACTAATTGAATAATCATGTGTGAGATGTTTTTTATTTCACATTCAAATTTTTTTATAGAATCTATTTGAAATGATATTTTAAATTTTTTCATGACTTTAGAAAATTAATTATTGCATTTTATGAAAAATGTCTTAAATAAAAAAATTGAGGTGATAACCATCACGATATTTTAAAATGTATAGATAATATAATGTGGTATTCAAACCATTCTTTATGAATTGTTTCTTTTAAATAGGATGTGATGGAAAATTTTATAATGAGATTAAAGGAATTGGAAATTCATTAATGATTTTATTTATTTCAAAAGGGATTATTTTACATTTGGTGTTGTATTCTGAACATTTTATAGGAATTAACAACTTCCAATGTTTTTTTTATAATGAGAAATGAAAAATCTTATTTGATTATTAATATTGAGTTTCTGAAATAGGATAAATTATTAATAAAATATTATTTTCTTAAATTATGTTGTACCATATTGGGGTCTTTTGTTATTCGATTAGAACATAGATTAATGTGATCCGATGTGGGAATTATTATTAATTTTTTTGTTATATATGATTTTTTCATTTTCTATTAATTTTGATGCTTTTCATAAGACATGGTTTAATGTGTGTGTGTGGTTATAAAATATTCCCCCTTGAGAATGGTATTTTGGGTTGTATACACTGACCTTATATTTTCATGGAAAACATTTGTAAATGTTCTTGTTGGTTCATACAACTATTTCCCTCACCATGGATAGTGATTAAGAGAGTCACCCATTGTTCTAAGAGAGCCCATTGTGTGGAATATTCACCCATGGGGTCAAGTATCCTCATAGGTGATTGGTTATTATGAGAACATCATGAGGATATGGGGATTAAAAATTAATGTTTTTTCATGTAATGTGATAATATTTCTCCTAGTATCAATCTATGTATGTCTAACATGCATTTAGATCTCATCGGTTGGTTCCACCCCATTAGGATCATTTTTGGACCGTCTAGTGAAATTAAGTTCTTAGATCAATTAAAAACATTGTTAATAACTTTTTTAATATATATTCTAGTAGTTTTTTTCATTAATGTATGAACTGAAATAGTGGTTTCTAAACATTTTATTTCATACTTATTTAGGTGGTTTATTTTTAAATTTTATAAATATGGTTTGTTAATTGTTTTATATAATTTGGATACCATGAGAGACATCAGAGTGTGTTCATAACTTTTTATGATTATTAATTGAAATGAATTGTTATATTTTAATAGTTGGACGTTATTTGTTTTTTATCTCCATAGGTTCATAAGATTTCCAACATGGTTATTTACTCCATTCTCCATATTTTTGTACATAGTTATTTTCTACAAATGTTTTTGAATTTTTTAAATTAGAAATACCTTTTATTTTTAAAATATATATTCCTAAAAATGTATTCATTCCAAATAGTTTTAATAATTTAAATTATTATAGTTTATTGTAAAAGTAAATTAGGTTTTTAAATTGTGATTTCCATGAGATTATATTTTTTGAATCTGAATTTAATCATCTTTATCAAATACTTTTTTTGATTTGATTCAAAGATATTGTTATTTCTGTTTTATCTGTATGGCATAGGGGGTGCATTTAGGTTCTAGGCCTAGGGTGGATGTCTTTTTGTTTTAGTTATCATTATTTTATTCTTCTACGATTATCTTAATTCATGTCATTTTCTTATTGTGAAATGTTTTAAATTCATCCATTTGATAGTTGACTGATTAGTGTTATGAGGGATTGACCATGTAGGTGATGAGTTTCATTGGTAATTTTTTTCATTTAAGAAGAGGTACTAAGTTTCATAATGGTTCATATATGTCCCTACAGTCATATTGAATATTAATACCAATAGTGGTGGACTTTACTTTTTTGTTTTATCTTTCTAGTTACATTTTGTGAATTTCAAATATTTGGGGAGACTTATACTCGATACGCATTCTCTATTGGGGATTATATCATTAAACGATTCGTGTAATGTATATTTTATACCATTGAACCATAAAATAATTTAAAAAAATAGTAATATTACATTGTGTACACCCACAAGGTGTTTAAATGATTTTTTAAATTGTGGATTATAATACATAACAATTTAATGAAGTTGAGTTTGGTTATTTCATAAAATAATTCCACTAAAATTACCATCCCCTTCTCAATGGTTAATAAATCATTATTTATTAGAAGTATTATGGGATGAATTTCAATTGGTCACACTAAATATAGATGTTATTTTAGATGATGAGTATCATTATGTAAAATTTTTTGTATTATCATGGTGGATTTTCAGTAAATTTTTAAAACTATCCTAGAGAGATATAATATTTTTTCATTCATATTATAATATGTCCTAGATATATGTGACATTGACATAGTTAGTTTTCCACCAGTTTCTAAATGAAATGAGATGAAAATTAATGATATGTTGAATATGTAGAATGATATAAAATAAATAACATTACTTAATATTTCCTTGAATAAATGTTTATGAAATGTTAATAGGGAATCAAATGAATTTGGATATATGGGAAAAATATTGAAAAAATTATAAACAAAATTTAAAATTAAATGAATCCATTCATCAAGTATGAAGGAGTGAATTTCTATAAATAATGATGGATGATGTTTATAACCATGATGAATAATATTCAAAGGTCATTGATATTATTATAAATAATTATTAAAATTATGAGAGACTATAGGACTCCATTCATTCCAAAAATGGTTGAGGATTGTTTTTAATTACTTTAATAAAAAATTATAGCTATGTAGGAAAGTGAATATGTAAAAATTGATTAAGACACATAATATTCTCATTATGTTTGAGATTATAAAAGAACAAAAATTTATGAATAAATAAAAAAAATGTAATGTAATTTAAAGTTATAAGATATTAAATATTAAATGAAAATGATTTTCATGATCTAGTGACATAAATGAAGATGAGAATAAAATGGAATTAAATTAAATTTTTTCTATTAAATAAAATAGATTCAATAATGGTAAATATAAATGAAATTATATATAATTAATTAATTTTTATAATATTGATGGTCTTGGAAACACTGAAAAATATTTCCAAAATAAGTCGGATGGATAATATAAAAAAGAATTTTAATATGAGAAGACACAAAAAATAAAAAAGGAAGTAAAAATAATAAGATCAATTCCAACAAAAAAATAATAAGTCTTATGAGTGAAATATATTTTCATGAAACATCTAAAAATTTAAACAATGAATATAGCATCTTGGTTCATGTTAGGAAATGAAATAATTAATCAAGAACTGGTTACGACGATGATGAAAAGGAAATACAATAAATGGTGATGAAGTAAATTTTTGAATCTTTTTTAGTCCATATGAGTTGTCATGAAAATAATAGGAATATTCAAAATAAAAAAACAAATTATATACATAAAATTAGGATTTTGTTTGAAAGGAGTTATTCTATGTTTATGTGATAAAAAACAATGAGGCATTAAATAAGGGAATATCTTCTATGAAAATGAGGGGAATTTCGGTAAGAGTGAAGACAAAAAAGATGAGAGGCAACAATTATGTGTTTTTGTTCAAAATTTTATTAATGTAGTCTATAAAGACATCAAAAATCCCACAAATAATGTATTAAAATTCTTTCAAGAACATGACATGTGGTTTAAAATAATGGATGTAACAAATACACAGAATCATTTAATAGATAACAATGTAATTTATTATTTTTTTAGATATAAATGAAATATAGAGCCTTTAAAGATAAAGTGTGTAATTGAAATGATATATTTCATATCAATATAGGTGAAAAAAATTTCAAAGAAACCACTCCTCATATTAAAAACAAATCATCTTCTATATTAGGAAACAATAAAAAATCAAGAAATAATTATTATCAAAATGTAATATCCACTTTTAGAGGATTCAAATCATTTTTTAATATTTAATTATTATAAAATATGAATTAAAAATGCTGTATTTTGTGGTCATTTGAGGAAATTTTTTCCAAAAATACATATATTGAAATAAAAATCCCTTTGAAAAGAAAGAGATTAAAAAGAAAAATGTAATAAAAGTATATAATTTTTTAAATAATTTATGAAATGAAAGAACCTGAGAAAATAGAAATGATGTATCCATTAAATCATATTTGGAAATATATTCTAAATATTGACGAAGATAAAGTTAGGAATAAGATAAGACAATATATTATTGCTTCTGGAAAATGAAATGTGACATTAATTATTTTAAAGATAAGTATAGTTAGATAGGAAATCATGACAATCATCTTTATTTAATAAGAAAAAAATGGGCCTCTTAATTGAATTAAACTATTGACTAATTTTGTTAAATGGAATAGATTTATTGTATTTTATTGACATATTTACACTGTATACACTAAATAAATCTTTAGCCCTAAAATAATCCAATTAACATGCCGAGGAGGCATTGAAGGAATACCTTGAGGGGGGAGAAAACAAGAGATGGATCTATGAATAATTCATATGTTGTGTAAAATGTGAACATCTGAAAAAAAAACAAAAATATATAAAATGGTATACCAACAATTGTTTAATCACATAACACTGCTTATATAAACAAAATAAGGGGGACTATTTTTATTGAAAATATGAGAGAATGTTGGGCATCGTTTCTTTTAACTATATGTTTTTATTTTATTTTTTGGAATAATTTCATGATAAAATTATTTAGTAAAATGAATATATACAATAATCACTATGATTATATCATTTACATGTATAATATATACTTTTTTTATGGATTTCTCTAAAAAAATTGGTAATATCATATTTTTATGTAAATGTGATAACCCATATTGAATTACATTGGTCTAACTAGAGTGTCTTTTCAGTTGAAGTTAATGTTACATCATCATTACATAAAATGTTCATTAAATTTGAGATTAATGTTTTTGAGGTCATATGATAAGTGTAGAGATAATAACCCATAAATCATCACATTAATTCATTTTAAAAAATGTGGGTGTCTTTGAATATATGAGGATATTCATATATAAATTTGTTATTATTATAATTAAAATATAATTTAATGGTGGATATTGATGTTCCCATGTAATAATATATTTTATATTAACGAGGTAATATTTGGGTTTTTAGTGAATATAATTATAATTGTTAGTGTATTGTAATGGAATAATGAGTTTGTATTGATTATAAATAATGATAATGAATAAAAATTAATTGGTTGATTGAGAAATTTTAAAACTCTAATGAAAATGTTTATTTGGGCTACAACTTCTTTTAAACTATTAGAGCGGGTCAATAGAAAGATTAAATTATTGTGAGAAGATCTATGTACTAATATTTAATTTTATGTACATGTATCAATGGTGAGAATAATATAGATAAAATTTTATGGATCATGGAAGTCCTAAAAATTAATTAGAAAAATACATGAGGGTTTTTAGATTTGAATTCACTACCCAAGAAATAGGAAAATAATTTAGATTCATGATATATAAAGATGAAACTTTACTATTGTAACCATTATATACGTATTCTGACACTATAAAATATTAAAATCTACAATCAACACGTTTTTAAAGAGATTTTCTACATACATAAAGGTTACACTAATTCTTATAAATTAGTTTAAATGGTTCTTATTTCAGTTGAGTAACATCTATAATTATTATCCATGTTCTTAATGAAAATGATCATGGAAATTATTTTACTCATTTGAAACATTACATAGAAAAAGGTGATCTAAATTATTGTAGGATATTGTTTATGTTCTTATGAATATTTAATATGTAGAAATTATTAAAATGAAATTATCATATGATATATGATGTTTTGAAAACTCATATGATATTTTTGTGTGATGGTTGGGACAAGAGGAATAAAAAATATCATTATCCTACAAAAAATTAAAAAAAATTATTCTATAATTTCATATTGAAAAAGGACAAATTGAATCCATCAACTGGAGAGATTTACATACATATTTTTTTCCATGTAAAATAATTTATATACCCCAAGGATATTTGAGGATTTTATGATACATGAGATTATGTATAACTCTTCCCAGAGAAATGATTGACACTCCATTAAAGTTGAAAATTGGTAATATTTATAGTCAATATTGATAATAAATGAAGAACAAATTGAAATGATTCTTTAAAGATGACATTAATAGTCAAAATGTCCAGATAAAATATAGATCATGATTCAAGAAGTATGAATATTGATACTAGTGTTTGAGAATCTCCAAATAATGTAAATAGAGACCATTCCATATAAGTAATAATCCATATTAAACATTGTATAACCATACACATGTTGATGGTAATTTGTGTTGAAATAAAATCAATATATTTCATAGTGAATAAAAATACCGAAACAATAGAAAAAAATTTGAGATTTAAAAGAGGATTAATGAATGATATTTTAAAGTAGAACTGATAAATATTTTAAATGAAATGATTTCCTATATATGTAGTCTGTGGTTATTTCATGTTTTCAATCAGGAACATATGATTAATGATATTAAAAAATTAAAATTATTATCACCGTATAAGGATATATATTTATTATTGAGATCACTCAAAATAATTAATCCTATAAAATTTTACATAAGTGTGTGTGTCTATGAAAATTGTATATCCATGTGAATTTTTTCCAATCCTCAAAAATTTATATATTCTAATGTAGACGTATTGATTGTATGACTTATGAAAATCAGTGATTTAGATGGCCTAGTCTGTATGGTGAAACTCAGTCCTTTTCATGGAAATATTTATAGAATAGAGCTATATGAATGTGTTAGGACATGGTTTAAATACATATAGTGCATGAATAATGAATCAATACTGGTTTAGTATATGATTACAGATTCTAGGAAGGTAGTTTTCAATGGAATATTAAATTTATACATGAATATAACAAAATATATGGGATATGAGGGAAACTTTTAGTTTCCAATGGGGATAGGGAAATGGGGTGTTTCTTGTGGTTTTGAGGAAATATAGGGTTTGTGTTATATTTTATTAAAATTGGTATTTTCCTTCATATCATTAAAAATGATAAAGTTTCTTATAGTTTTATAAAAATTAGAATATTTTTTGTGTGATTTTTTTCTAGATAAAACAATATTATCATGTTTTTTAACAGATTGATTAACAAATTTCCTTAATAATGTAAATTTTTTAAATGTATTAATCTGTTTGTTTCTGAAAAAAATTTATAAATAATTTTGTCCAAAATATATCATTCTTCTTCCATAGTCTTATAGGAATTTAATTTTTGTTATTTCAAATTCTTTTATGTATATTTGGGTTGATGATGAAATCCAAATAATTTTTTTCTAACCCTATACATTTACACATTAGTTGATATGTAGTATTGATTTTTCAGGATTCGAGGATAGGGGGACCTCATTTTTCACCATGTATATATCATATGTACACAATGTATATATATTTTATGACTTGTGACCAAGATATCTATGTTTATTTTATTCTTTATAAAGTTCCTATTAAAATATTTCACATTCCCATTCATATTTTGGATAATGTTTTAATAGAAATAATTCCCCAATGGATAAATATATAATTGGAAAATAATTAAGAAATAGATAATGTTTTAATGAAAAATATCTAATTCCCCAATGTAGATTAATTAGTAAATTTATTTTCAGGTTTTGTTTCCCCAATCTTTAATCTAACAATAATCCATGGCATCTCTTTTGAGTCATAAGTGATTCCCAAAAAGAAAATTTACATTATTGAAACTATAGAAATATAATGTCTATAATTCAAAGTAATATTTATATTCTATTTATTAATTTTTCCATTTTGGATTCTATATAAATTAAATGAATAAAAATTGACACGATTTTTTTTAAAATTAATATAATTAGATTTATTTTCTTTGATAGATTTATCAATATGCAACAGCAGCTTTTAACGAATGACAATATAATATTTATTTTTCATTTTTTCATTATATTTATGTAATATAAATTAAATATAGAATTATTAATATAAATAATTATATTTTCAATATATATTATAGTACTTTAAAAATTAGGACATCTCAATTATAAAAAAGCACATTATATTTATTAATATCGTTATATGATTCGAAAATAATAATTTGTCCTAAAAATGTTTATTTTATAGATTTTATTAACAAATCATAAATTCAATTTTACAAATTATTATTAAATTTATTTTAAAAAATGGTCATATTTTTTTAATCAGAGTGTAAAAATTATATTAAGGTGATTTTTTTGAATCTTCCATAAAAGATTAATTATTCAACAAATAATAAAAAACACTGCTTTTTATTGAAAAATTTCATTACATATCATCAGTTTATAATAATTTATATAGTTATAAAATGGATATAATGTTATATTATAACAATTATATTATAATTTAACTATTATTTTTCATTTTAATTGATTTAAATTTTATTATTAATAACATTTATTTTTAAACAATTCAAAAATTTCTCTTTGGAAATTAGTTTTTTCATTGCATGATATTAATTTAAAAATTAAATTTCAAAAATATATGCTCGTAATTTTGAATAATAAGTTAAATACTTTTAATTATATTAAATAATAATATTTAATCGATTTAACCAAATTTTGGGCTAGAATGAATAGTAAATATGGTAAAAATAATTACAATGGTTAATGTAAAATTATGGCTACCATGGGTGTTAAAATCAAATGAAAAGGGTTAAAAATGAACCCAAACATTTATAATTAACATGTTCAGATCATATTTTGACCATAAATATTATATAGTTCTAAAGTGTTACATTTTTTATCCTTATATCATGAAAAAAACATGGGTGTAATTTTTTATTCCCAAAAATTCCAAGTGTGTCATCTCCCCCACTAATAAAACGACACCCCATCTCCTATACATTATATACATTGAATACAAATTGATTCTTACATATTTATGAAAATCAAAACACCAATTCCATTATCTCATCTTAGAGGAAAAATTTTGGTGATAAATCCTTTTTATGAAGAATTTTAATGCCCTGAAAAATTAGTGGTTCAGAAAATAGGTAATGTCCATTACAAAACGTTTTATTTTATTTCATATTATACCTCTTTAAAATATTATTAAACCATTTTTATTCAATAAACTCATATTCATAAATATAATTACTTTTTTATATTTTATTTCCATATACTAAAATCATATCCTCCACATCGAATGGAAATCGAAACGTTGATCGTGAGTACGGTGGACTAGCGCCCAGCAAAGAGATGAAATTTGTTTAACATCACTATATCTAATATAAAGATATAATGATACATGTAATAGTTATATATGATATTATTAATCTCATAATACTTACAAAATTATAATATCATATGTACATTCTTACTATTCATTCTATATAGGATTTTATAACATTATTTGTGTGTACAATGGATTACCACCTCGCGATGTGAAGTAATTCGTCTTCCACAAACAAAATTAATGGAAGGTATTAAGTAAAAAATTTTAAATTTATGTGATATATATTAAATAAAAAAGGATTCTATAAATGTAATATTATATTTCCATATCTTCCATTTTATCTATTAAAGAAAAAAAAATCATGTGTATGTATGACATACCATCTCCTGGAATGGTTCAACTAATTAACTATATATAACATTAATAGAATACTATCGATATGTTTATATAGAAAATATTACAAATTTATATATTTTTTAACATTAATCTGATAATGGAACCATTTTCAATATTAAATTGAAAAATTAGCAATCCAAAAATTCGGGGAAAATGAAGCAGTTATTACCCGATGTGAGATTTTAACAAGGAATTGATTATAAATATGTGATAAAAAGATAAAAGTAAATATTTTATGGTATGTTAAATATGATTATGGTTCTGAAATATATTTATAATTAACATATATTTATTATAAATGATGGTTTAATTACTCTGATAGAGGTCAATTTTTGAGGTGAGGGGTTTTTCTCAATTTTCCTTGTTTTAGAAATAGGTTATGATATGAACCTATCATATTTTATGAGGAGTATATAGATATGTAGGATCATGTTTTTTCCTTAAGTAATGAATAATTTTTATTTTTGTTTAAACACATTTTGTTGATCTTTTTTGGCTTAAACCAGCTAAACTCCCCTTAAGGGGGTCTTTTTATTTAGGGAAAAAGGAAAAAGGTGGATATAATTTAGCTACAAAACAAATATATGTAATGTATTTATAATACATTTCATATAACCAATGCATAAGTTGTAATGTTAAAGCAACGGAAATTTACAATGTGTAACAATATTTCCCCCAAAGGAAAATCCCAATTATTACATGACTTGTTATTAATTTGCACACTGTGTAAATGCCAGGAAATGATTTAAAGGGTCGGAACCATATTAATTTACGTAACCTATAATTTATTTCTCTATCTACCATGAATAGTTATTCAACCATTTGTAGCTCCTTTCAAGTCCTATGCTAGGTTCTTGGATATCTTTTTGATCCAGAATATGATTCCATATCTGTCTATCATATTGGAATTATACAGGTATGTACTTCAGTCTTTAGAGTAATTTTTTAGTTTTTATTTCCCTCAACGATGCTATCCTGATGCAAAATCATATTCCACTTTTTTAGGGAGTTAACCTATTTTCCCATATTCTATTTATATTGACCAAAATAGAGTTTGAAACATGACTACTTCAACTATATATGGACAAGGTAGGTGGTATAAAATTAATACTTTAATGTCATGTTGGTTTATAATATGTATTTTTTTCATACCAATTTATCCATGAATTACACATAAATTGAATCAATCAAAAAATAATTATTAAGGAACCTCATTACCTTATTATACAACAAGATAGATTTTAGGTTTCCACCCTCAATGTATTCAAACTCTATGGGTGTTAACTTTTTCCCTAATTAGAATTCATGGTTAAATTTTCGAGGAACTTTTTGGTATGTTTGGATTTACCATTAATAGTTATAACATAAATGAATGTGATTTTGGGTCATGGGTGACGTGCTCATCAATGAATAATGTGTCCAACTAAGGTTTATAGTATCACCATGTCACCAAAATAAATTTAATTATGGATACACCCTCATTATAAATTAATTAAAATGTGTTATATAATAACATATTGAACTTCATAAAGCCTTTACTTCATTTGTTGATTAATATATATGGGAATTATGACCCTTTTTATATATGGTTAATGGGAAAGGAAAAAGTTATTCATTGTTATATGCGAATGATGTTCCACATTTTTAATAAATATTTATGAACAATGATGAAATGCCCTGACCCTAGTTAACGAGAGTCGGTTCATTATTACATAACATTGGCATGATAATAATAGATCAAGTCTCAAAAGACAGATTATTTTAGTATCTTTGGATGTACTGGACACATAAATATGTTTTATATTACATCATTAAGTAATGAAAAACAACATCATTGTCTCACCGTTTAACACACTGTTATCCCTTAGCCTATTCGTACAGGTTATTCTTAAAATACATCGTCACATCCTGGAAAAAATAGAACATTAGAAGTGGTGAGCTCAGATGCTCAGTAAGGATAACTATATAAAGGAATCTTTAATAAATAAGCATAAAAATTTAAGGCAATGTATTAGACTAAGACACAATACTTTTAAACATAAACATGAGCATAATGTGGAAAATATAAATCAAATAATGTGATCTACTTATTCACATGGATATTCTACTAGTTGAATAATCATATGGAATATCAATAACCAATTTCATAATGATGGAACGCATAATGTCTGACATTATAACCATATAGTCAAGGCCTCATGCCAAGACTAAAAATAAGATTTTGTCAAGGCCTTATTCCAAGTCACAAGTTGGTATCATGAGACCTACTGATTCATCAATAAGATATAGCGGGCTCCACCAGTCACTTACTAAGTCCAATGTATTCCTCATATGAAAATGTTGAAACATAACATAAACATTTGTATTAAAACTATCATACGAAATGTTAATACTTTAATCATAAACCATAAATAGTATAAAGATAACACATCTACAGTCAAACATTTCACAAAACCTTCAATACGAAATAGAATATTTGTATCATAATCAATAAACATAAAAAGTTTTAAATCCATCAAAGGATGTTGACATAAATGAAATGAAAACTATTTGAGAGGAATATCTCATCCTATATTGAAATCACTTAAACGTTACAATATAATAAAATAAAACATTTATTTTTAAAATATTCTAATAAGATTGAAAATGAATATTTGAAGGTGTTATAATGGGGGAAAATAGCCACTCTCGCCGTATAAGTTCAAATAAACATTATTACCTTAATTCATCGAAATAGTTATAAATAACTAGTTTGGAAAACGACAAAAATATTTCTTTCATTTTTTTTATAAAATGTCAAACAAGAGTATAAATGAATTTAAACCATATTGTAGGAAATATTAAAAATGTTTTGAACTACATTTTTAAGAAACTCAGATGTGTATGATATTGAGGTCAATATAGATACTCACGTATAATAAACCTCGTATAATGAATGGACTATATAATTAACCCTTACCTTGTACATTTCCTCGATAGAGATTATGTTAACCTATTATATAATAGTTAAATCATTGTTATTAAGTTATACAATAACTAAATAGCTAAATAGTATATCATATATGGTCTTCTAATATTTGATTGTTAATAATATTTCAGTTGTATTATTTTTTTGGTTGTTAACTGATTCATTTTACTTTATATTATTCATTATGTAATCCATGTTTGTTATTGATAATATGTTTTTGATTCATATCCAGAATGATATTATGTTCATAAACATTAATTTTAAATAATAAATGAAAATTATTCATCAATGGTTTGGATTGGGAATGAATTTCATCACGTTTGTTGAAACGGTAATCCGTACGTACGTACGAGTGAAAATATCATTCTATTGATGGTGAAATCGTATGTAATTGTATGTTATATCATATATACAGATTAATTAACACGTTATATTTATTATTTACATCTATTATACTCATTATTATTCCCATCTAAATAATAACGTGCTTGAATAAAAAACAACACCACGACGAGGAGACTGTAAGTTATACGTATACACGTATGGTGACTTGTCATTCATAGGATGCATTGAATAATGAATATTGTTATATCAAATTGATAATAACATCACTTTATGTATAAGGTACTATTTGTTTTTTGTAATCAATAAGAAAATAAGAAGTTGAATAAAAAAATAACATTGAATGGGGTGGGGAAATAATTACCTTTTCTTTGGGTGTTTCCTTTTTATTAGATAAAAAGCTCTCCATAAGAAGGATTTCTGGTCGAATTAAGGCCTCAAAGTTGAATTGAGTATATTTTGGAGGATATTTTGGTAGGGTTTGGGTGATCCAAATTTTATTTCAGGTGTGATTTTTAGAGAAGTGGAAGTACCCTTTTATAAGAGAGGTGAGGGTAACTTTAGGAAAAGACTAAAATATTATTTTATTATAAAATCCTATTTGGTTAATAATGGCTCAAAATTGACTTAATTCACGTATATGGTGTGTTTGTGTCGAAAACCTCTCATCCAATAGGGTTTGGACCGATTTTGGTCACCATATTAACCTTGTATTTTAGATTTATCTATTAGTTAAATAGTTTAACTTTTACTAGGTATTCTTGTATTATAATAATAATTGGTTAATAAACATACTATAAAATTCCATGGGAACCCCAAGTTGTTCATTATTGATATATCTAACCTTTTCTATGTCCTTTGGTCGAACCATATATTTTTAGTAAAAATATATCTATTAAAAATATAATATTTTTTTTAAAACATATTTATGTAAATTTTGACACTATTTGGTATTTTGTTTTTTTGAAAGTCATAAAAAAATTATAACTTCCAAAAAAAATATTTAATAAACCCTAACATGTCATATCATCATAACATCATTTTTTTATTATAACCCCAAAACACTTTTACGGATAAAGTAAGAAACCCCAAGAGAAAACAAAATTTATAAAATAAAACTTGAACCTATTGGAACTATTATCCTTTAAGATTTTCCCAGAAAAAGAAGTTACCAATGATGATAGATCATCCATTGTAATATCTTCAAATCGGTGCACCAGGCGATACCATGCTTTCAGGTATTCCTCTTGGTTGATTTTCCCCGCCTTACACCATCTTGTTAGGGTACGATTTTGTTTTCCAATCCACTCCCAATGATCACTACTGGTGTCCACCTGAATGGTCATTTCCATCATTTTGAAGCCCTCTTTTGAAGTGGCATTGAACCCATGGGCATCCTCCTCCAATTCCTCTCTTGAGAGCAGTAGTAGCTCTAAGGGTTGCATGCATCCATGTATGTATCTTCTTGGACATTCCTGATGGGATCAACCCCATCATCTTCCGCCTCTACTCGACCAACATTGCCACTAGAGTTGAGAACGCCATCCCTCACTTGGACCTTCACCCTTCAGGACAAACGAGTCTCTATTGGATAAGGAAGATACGAATAATCCTTGAGGAATTTCTTTCCTCCATGCTGGCCATTCCTCCTCTTCAGACTGTAGTTGCAACCATGAAAATTTTGAGCACTGATTCCTGACACCTGGCTAGAAGAATCATCACCAGACTCCTCCCACAGAAAACCCTGCTACTCTCTGATGAGTGATGTCCAATCGGCCTCTTGGTCTTACCCTTCATCCTCCAGGCTCTCAAAATGGTTACAAAGCTTAATAGTTGGCACCACACTTTTCGGTCATGACCGGATCCCTAGAGATGGCCCATCATGGGGACCCCTGCTACCATTGATATCAATCCCATTACGCACTGAATCCTTGAAAGAAAGAGCCTTGGGGGCCATTGTACCTTCCACAGAGGCCAGTCAAGCTTCCAAAACCACCCTAGAACCATTAGGAGCCAGAGGCTCACCAGCAGCAAGATTAGATGACCCAGCTCTAACTGGTCCCAAAGGACTTTGCATAGCAAAGGTGGAAATAGCAAAGTCCCTCCATATGCAGTTGAAAGCCTCTAAAACCAAGGTATTTCTGCCTAAAACCTCATGATGAAAAGCCTTCTCTAGGACTAAGGTAGAGCCAGCACAACTCTTGCTAGACAGACCTTCTTCAAGCCCAATACTGACGCCTCTATCTTCACAAGCATCTGGATTAGACCTTGCACCATCCTCTATGGCCTCTAATTGGAGTCCCTTGACTAAAGGAGCCGAAGAACATGCCGTTCGAGAGGACCCCCTCGATCTATTACTACAACTGTAGAGGTCATGGCTTAGATGGTAATAGGACAAATAGAAGGGAACCTAAGATTCATAGAAAACTTTTTGAAACCATTGAAGCTCACTATCGATCTCTATGCCGATGGTGTCTAACTGATTCATGGACATGTCAACTTCAACCCAAATTCTATGGGAATTTGGGTGGCTAATGACATCCAATCACTGGTCTGAGCAAAGGAAGAGACCCAAAATATTTACTATCAAACGCAGAATAACAGGATTTTGAAACGGTAGGGGTAGGCCAGGTAGCAATATGCAAATCGCCAAGGCCAATGGATCTTTCTTCAAGTGGAAATTGAACGACCACCGAAAATGATAGAAATGAAAACCTGATATTTCATGAGGAGAGATTTCCCAATCATGTATAAGATACAATTTTGTAGGAAGTTTTTTAATATTTGTAACGAATATTTATATTCTAATTTATCTTATGTGTAACCCTATATTAAAAAATAATTAGAAATTAAACTTTGAATTTAACACTTTTAACTCATCTTTAAATATAATATAATAAATGTCCAAATATAATCTAGTAGGACCGAAGAGGAAAATATTTTATTCCTAAGGATGATTTTGGTCGAAATACACTTATACAATTTAATTTGGACATGTTAGGATAATTATGATATCATTTTTAACATTAAATACCCTATTTACTTTTAACTGTGGTAAATAAAAGCCAAAAGTTACTATTCACCAAAATTTATTTTCGTCATATTGAACCGCATTTTACATACTCATATTAAATATTTTTCTTGTATTTTTTAAATTCAATTCACATTAGCGATAGAAATATGTTTTATTAAAAATTGAAAATGTGCCTAGTAGGTGGTAAAAGGCGGTAAAAAGATCAATAATTTTTTTTATAAACTGACTCCAAGGAATTAAATTGAACTTATATAGGTATTATATATCTCTTTTACCTAATATAAATTTAAATAAAATAAAAATTAAAAAAATATAAGGTCATTTTTAAACAATAACGCAATGTTTTTCACTATTCATAAAAAATTTATAGTTATAAAAAAAATAAAAAAAAATCAACAAAAGAAAATATTGATATTCTGACTCCAAAATTGAAGACCATTTTGAAAAATAAAATTTATAAATTTAAAAAATTGGGTATTACTATTCATAATGTCTAATTTGATTGGTCATTGTGTGTTTAAACTCTATGTTGCATAAAACGCAAGATATTGCATTAATCAAAGGGAAACATGGAGTGGAAGCTTGGGGTGTTACATTCTTCCCTCCTTCAAATAATTTCTCCTTGGAAATTTCTTGTATATTACTGCATAAATTGATTCGGGTGGTTATTTCTTCATTTGTTTCTTAGGTTACCACATTGCCTCTTCCATCTTATGGTTTCTCCACAGAACTTTCACCAGACGAGTCATACAATTTCTCGACACTTGTTCTCTGGTATCCATAATACTGATATTCTTTTTGCAATAAGATAAGTCGGGTTCTAGTTCTATTTATTCATTTATAGGTATATGCGTTGGGTCATGCATTTATTTTCCTAACAGTGATATATGGAACATATCAGGAACTTTTTAGAGACTTGGACGAATTTACAAATGATAAGCTACAACTCCAATTCATTCAAGATGTTTGAAAGGTCTGATGTACCTGGGACTTAATTTACAATTGTTAACAAAATGTATAACAGCCTTCCCTGGAGGTACCTTCATGAAAACATGATCTCCTACCTGAAATTACAAATCTTTCTTTTGGTGTTTGGCATAGAAATTTTTCCTACTTTGAGCTTCATTGATGTGGGTTTAGAAAACCTTAACCTTTTCAATTGATTCCTCAACAAGTTCTGAGCAAATGATTTTTCATTTACCAACATCATCCCAACAAGTTGGTGTAAGACATCTCTTTCAGTATAATGCTTCAAATGATTACATCTGAATACTTGAATGGAAGCTATTTTTATAGGAAAATTATACCAGAGGATAATATTAATCCCATATTCCTTGAAATAAATTTGAGCAAGATCTCAACATGTCATCTAGGGTTTGAATAGTTCATTCGGATTTTCCATCAGTTTGAGGGTGGTAGGCAGTGCTCAAATGATGTTCAGTATCCAAGGCCTTCTGAAGACCTTTCCAGAATGTAGATGTAAAATGGGGATCACAATCAGAAACAATCGATATGGGTACTCCAGGATGTCCTACATCTTCATTAATATATATTCTTGCAAGACGTTCAAGTGTTAAATCTTCTCCTATAGAAATTAAATGTGATTACCTGGTACGAATATCAACAATGACCAATATTTCATCATTCCTTCTAGGAGTCATTGGTAGCCCCATTACAAATTCCATCGTAAAATCATCCATTTCCACTTATGTGTGGGAATATGTTTCATGACTCCTATAGGATATTGTCTTCCATCCATCACCTTTTGACAAACCATACTTCTTGACACATAATCAGACATATTTCTCTTCATGTTGTCCCACCAAAAATGTTACATCAAATATATATACTTCTTAGTGATCCCAGGTTGTATAGAGAAATTGGAGCTATGAACATAATCCAACAATTCCCTTTTTAGATCATGTATATCGAGAACACAAATTCTCTTCTAAAATTACAAAATTCCATATTCAAATTCGAAGTCGATCAATCTTTAATCATTTAATTCTTTAATTTTTTTTGAAACACATTATCATCAGTTTGAGAACATTTTATCCTTTTTATTATAGATGGTTTAACGACCATTTGAAATGTTATTGATATTTCACCTTCCATGATTATTCCTATATCCATCATTACTAGATCTATGAACATAAGATCACGTTAAACTCTCATGTTGTACAAAAATCTATGATCCTTTCTTCTCAAAACATCTACTGCCTTATTTTCCTTCCCCAGGTGGTAGTGTATAGTGCAAAAATAATCCTTTATTAGTTTAATCCATCGTCTTTTACTCGTGATGAGTTTTTTCTGTGAGAAAATATAATTCAAACTCTTGTGATCAGTATATATCTCACATTTTAACCATAGAGTTAGTGTCTTCATATCTTCAAATCAATGAATACAGCTGTTAAATAAAGATCATAAGTAGTATAGTTTTGATCATGAATTTTTAGTTGTCATGATGCATAGGCAATAACTCTATCATTCTACATAAGGACACAACCATGCCCTTTCATTGAAACATCACAATAAACAAAAAACCCCTCATTCCCAGATAGTAGGGTCAGTATATGAGCATTGAATAATATTTTCTTCAATTATTCAAAGCATTCTACAAAATCTTTTGTCCAAATAAATTTATCCCCTTTACGTGTGAGCTTGGTTATTGGGTTAGCCAATCGTGAAAAATTTTGGGCAAAGCACTGATAATAACCTACAAGACTAATTAAACTGCGTACCTCAATTATACCCGTCGGTGTTGGGATTTCATGGATATCCTTATTCATTTAACGATAAACATGGATTTCGTCCTTATAGATAATATTTATATGAAAAGAAATCACTTAAATCCATCATTCACACATTCTAAACATCTCATATAATTCATTTCTTATAAGAGTTTTCAGCATAGTGCATTTGAGATTTTCCTGATCTTCATAAATATTAGAGTAAAGAAATATATACTCAATAAATAACACTAATAAGTCATAAAAAAATTCCTTGAAAGCACTATTCATTTGATCCATGAAACAGAGGGTTCATTAGTTTGTCCAAAAGGCATTACTCTAAACTCATAATGCTCAAACCTGGTTCGAAATGATGTTTTTTGAATGTATTCCGTCTTCAAATACAACTGATGATATTCAGATCGAAGTTCAGTATTTGAAAAATATTTATATCCATGAAGTTTGTTGAATAAATCATTAATGCTAGACTGGGGTTACTTTTTATTTTTTGTTATATCATCGATCTTACTGTAGTCAATGCATATCCTCATAGATCAATCATTCTTCATAACAAAAAGAATAGGGGATCTCAATGGAGAAACACTAGGGTGAATAAATTACTTATTACTGAAATCCACTATTTGTTCTTTAGTTACACTAATTCCACAATGGTAATTCTATAAGTGGTCTTCGATATGGGCCTTGAACCATGAAATAAATCAATGGAAAACATAATTTCTCTTTCTGGAGGTTGTCCCGGTAAATCCTCTGGAAACACATCAACATATTCTTGCACACTTGGTACATCCTCTATTTGAACATTCTTCTACTCAACCATAGTTATTTCATTAACTTCCTCCCTAATAATTTAATTTAGAATTGTTACAGGGGGTGGATCTAGTTATGAATCATATGGTGACGTTTTTGCTCTAAATATAAGGTACTCATTATTATCATCTAATGTTGTAACAACCATCTTCTTACAATAAATTTTCACATCCTGGTATGAAATCCAATCCATTCCATGGATTATATCAAATTCAATAATCGGTATGACAATGATATAATCTGATAAAGAACATTTATATGACCTAATGGGAATAGATTCACAAATCATTGTTGCAATGATACTTCCCTTAGGAGTTTTTTCTGAATGCTCCCTTGTTAAATCAATTGGGAAATATCTAATTTTGTTAGAAAAATGGGAAGATATGAAACAATACGATGTTATAGAACCAAGTAAATCAATGGATAAACTTTAGGAAACTATTAAATTATCTACCACCACGTTTTTCAGATCTTAAAACATAGCAGTAGTGATTGCATAAAATTTTCCTTGCTCCATTGGCCTTTTTTGAGGTAAGTTTCCATGGCGCTTAGGACATAATTTTCATAATTCCCTTTTTCTCTTCAATTGTAGCATTTATCACTGATAGCCTCTTTCTTTCCCTTGTACTAATGAGCTTGGTGGCCTTTTTCACCACACTAGTAGATGACTCCAATTCCCATCAGGAAATACCAGGTTATTTCTTCCCACATTTACCATAGGATGGATATTCAACTTTTCCCCTCTTCCGTTTATTTCCATTTCCAGAGTGTTAAACAGATCACTTCTTCTCTTTCATTTCTTTAATTCAGTAACACTTAGAGAATTCCTTTTCTATTTTTATAGCACATGAGAAAATATCTTCATATGATGTGGAGGATTGTGAGACTAATTCTCGATGGAGAAATGGTTTTAACCCATATTAGAATCAATCAATCATACTCCTAGGGTATGTACATAATATACTTCATGCCTTTATAACTTTGTAAAGTTAGCCACGTACTTTGAGTCATTCTCATCCTCCTTTTTCCTCAGACTCAAAAATTTCCATTCCATATCTGGTCGATGGTCAAAAGGAATTTAATTTCCAAATAAAATCTCTTTAGACACCCTCTATTCCATATTTAACACTTATCAACTTCATTTGTGTTTTGAATTAATGACCACCACTAATCTTCATCCCCCTTTTGGCGATAAAATTCCATAGGATTTTTTCCCTCTCACTACTCCACAAAGCATGAGATATTTTCACAAAGGAACTTATACATTTCAATTCTAAAAATAGATTTGTATTCTCATTTTAATGATTGTGGTTGTTTCCTCATGAATCAGTCTAGCATTGATCCTATGTTTTGTGGATCACGATTCTCCATATAGGTAATGTTACTATTCATAACATGGGTGAGTTGTCCAAGTATGTTGATAAGATTATTAACACCAGTTGCATCACCAACTCTAATATAATTATCTTTTTTATGAGGAAAATCCATACATGGATTACGTGCGTTCATATGGTTTCCATTATGTCTACTAGGGTCCATTTCTAAACAATGAAGTACCCAAGATTAGTTTATGAATCACAATACATAATTCCAAACATGTAAAACACTTAATATAAATTCAACAGTTTGTAGATCAAATCAATAATCATAAAAATGTTTTCTTTTAGGATGTATATACTCATAAATCATTTATAATTTTTTTAAATGAAAAGTTGAATTATCCTAAGAATATCCCCTGGGAGTATCGTAACCAAGTGTGTAGCAAGACCGGTTTTCATGTACCAGGATACCTCGGGTCAAGAACGAAACTCCTTGTCGGATTTTTCACTCCTAGTTACATCTATGCCAGGTCTGCCTCTACCTGCTCATATATTGAAAGGGATTTATTGTATTTAAAATAACCAAAATATCTACATTACCAAAATTCTTAGATGTTCTTCTATAATAATCCTCATGGTCTATCGTACGGTAATGTTCTCTAATCATATTTTTTCAATATCTAGAATCCAATTCTATTCACTAAATATCCTCTAATACCAACTGTAATACCCCTGACCCTAGTTACCCAGAGTTGGTGCATTATTACATAACATTTTCATGATCACAAATGATCATGTCTTGAATGGCCGATTAGTTGAGTAGCCTTGGATGTACTAGAAACATGCATAAGTTACACATTAAATAATGTAATAATGAAATAAAACATCATTGTGTGCCCTTTGAACATACTCTTACCCCTTAGCCTATTCCTGCAGGTCAATCGTCAAATAATTCTTCTCATCCTGGTAAAAATAAAACATAAGAAAGTGATGAGCTCAGATGCTCAGTAATGTTAATAATATATTGGAAAATTTCATAAATATGCATTAATATTTAAGGAAATGTATAAGACTAAGATAGAATACTTTTAAACTAAAACATTAGCATAATCTGGAAAATATAAATTAAACAATTCCATCTACATCTTCTCATGGATATTATACTAGTCGAATAACCACATGCAATATCAATATCCAACTTTATAATGATAAAATTCATAATTCTGAACACCTTAACCACATAGTTAAGGCCTTGTGTCAAAACTAAAAATAATACATTGTCAAGGCGTTATGTCAAGACAATAGTTTGTATAATGAGACCTACCAATGCATCGAGGAGATATAGTGGGCTCCACCTGTCACTTACTGAGTCCAACGCATTCCTTATATGAAAAGGTTGAAATAAAACATAAAGATTACTATATAAACTATCATAAAAAAAGTTAATAAATGAACAATAACCCCTGAATGGTATAAAAATAAAATCCACAATAAAAAATATCACAAAATCATCAATAAAATATTGGCGATTTGTTTCTTAATAAATCTATTTCAAACAACTGTAAAACCCATCAATGGATGTTGACATGGATGAAATAAAAACTATTTGATTGAAATATCACATTCTATTTTGAAATAATTTTAATGTTAAATAATTAAAAAATAAAACATTTATTTTGAAATTATTCTTATAAGATTGTAAGGGAAGCTTCGATTGTGTTATAATGGAAGAAAATAGTCTCACCCGTCATAGATGATTAAAAAAGATTTCATACCTTAATTCATCAAATAGGTCATAAAGTACCTTATTTGAAAAATGAAGGAATGATTTATTTCAAAACTTTTTATAAAAATTAAAACAAGGTTATCGATTACTATAAACTATATTGTAAGAAATAGTAAAAAAATTGAAATAAATGTTTATGAAACTTGAATGAGGATGATAAAGATATCCTAGTAGATACTCACATATAAACAACCTTGGATAATGATGAGATAGTATAACTAACAGTTAGCATGTATTTTTTCTTGATCATGGGTATGTTAACCTCTTTCATAATAGTTAAATCATTTTTATGAAATTATACAATAACTGATGTCATAAATATGATGTCATATATGATCTTCTAATATTTCATTGTTAATAATATTTTAGTAGTATTGTTCTTTCAGGTGTAAACTGATTCATTTTTCATTATATTATTGGTTAAATATTCCATTTTTATTATGGATTGGATGTATTTTATTCATATTAATAATTATATTAAGTTCTTAAAACTTATTTTTAATTCAAAAATGAATTTTATTCTTGAATGGTTAGAATGGGGAATGTATTTCATCACATTCTTGGAGATGGTAATCTGTACGTACGCACGAGCGACAATATCATTCAGTATATGGGGAAATCATATGTAAATGGATGTTATATAATACATACAGAATCATTAAAATGTTATATTAATTATTTAAATCGGTTATACTTATTATTGTACCCATCCAAATAATGCAGTGCTTGAATAACAAACTACACCTCGACATGGAGATGGTAAGCCATACGTACACACGTATGGTGACTTATCATTAATAAGATGTATAGAATAATTAATATTGTTGTACCATATTTATAATAACATTGAAATATGTATAAGGTAATGGATTTATTATTTTGTTATGGAAATAATAATGAATGAAGAAGTGGATGAAGAAAAGAACTTTGAAAGTGGTTGTGAAATTATTACCTCTTCTTCGGGTGTTACCTTTTGAGTTAATCAAAACAGATCCTTTGGGTGTATTTCTGATCAATTTAAGGTCTCTAGGTCTAAATGAGGATTCATGGGTGGATATTTTGGTGGGTTTTGGAAGAGCCAAATGGCTTTGGCGATGTGATTTTGAGAGGAGGGGATGTACCGATTTATAAGAGAGGTGAGGGTCACTTTAGGAAAAGTTTGAAATATTATTTATTATATAATCATATTGAGGTTATAATGTTTCCCAAATGATTTAATTTTAGAATAAGGTGGGTAGGGGTCTGAATCCTCTCAACCAATATGTTTTAGATAGGTTTAGGTCACCATATTAAACTTATCATTTAGATTTAGCACTTCGTTAAATAGTTTAACTTTTACCTTGTATTTTTGTATTATATTGATAAATGGTTTATAAACATACTATAAAATTCCAAGAGAACTCCAAATTTTTCATTATTGATATATCTATACTTGGCTGAGTCCTTTGGCTAAACCTTATATTTTTAATAATATTATATCAATTTATAATATAGTACTTTTTTTAAAAACGCATTTATGCCAATTTAAAAAATATTTGGTATTTTGTTTTTTTGAAAGTCATAAAACATTATCAATTCGACAATAATTTATTATATCATCCCTAACATGTCATATTAACCTATAAAATTATTGTAATTCATCACAAGTCTTAAATTATATTTATTTGTATATTTACAATATCAATTATTTTAGACATTCATTAATAAGGTAATTATTCCATCATCATTGTGTCATAAATAAATTTATTTATATAATGTATATAAATTTTAACTAAAATACCATTATTTATGATATCATTATATCATTCAAATTATAATTTATAGTCTAATTTATCTTATGGGTAACCCTATATTAATAGTTTTTTAGTTATTAAACAATGAATTTAACACTTTCAACTCTTCTTTAAATAAAATACAATCAATGTCCTAATCTAATACAAGTGGACCAAAGATGATCATATTTTATTCATATGGTTGATTTTGGTTAGAATACACTTATCTAATAGAATTAGGACATGTTTTATGGTATTTATAAGATCATATTTACCTGCAATTACCCTATTTACTTTTAATTGTGGTAAATAATAGTCAACAGTTACTATCCACAAAAAATTATTTTCATCTTATTGGACCACATTTTATATAATAATATCAATCTTGTGTAATGTAATTTAGTAATTCAATTCACATATGTACTAAAATTAGGTTTTTTTAAAAATTTACAAATGTCCCTAATAGGAGGGTAAAAGGCGATAAAAATTTCAGTAAAATTTTATTATAAAATGACTCCAATGAATTAAATTTATCTTTTATAGGTATTATGTGTCTATTTTTACATATAATAAATTTAAATAAACTAACTAATTATTTAAATAAAAATTCAGTTTTAAATATTAACGTAGTGTTTTTCACAATTCATAAAAAATTGAATGTTTTTATAAAAATAACAAAAACTCACCCTAATCTAATTTTGATATTCTGAATCCAAAAAATGAAGTCCATTTTGAAAAATAAAATTAATAAAATTTAAAAAAGTGGGTATTAATATTCATAATGGCTGGTTTTATTGGTCGTGGTGTGTTAAAAATCCATGTTGCGTACAACGCAAGTTGTGGAATTATTCAAAGGGAAACATACCGTGGAAGCTTGGGTGTTACAAATGACACCATATATAAATTTTATATAGTCTTAGAGGCCCATTATAAATGTGATACGGTCATTAAAACCCAATATAAATGTGATACAGGTTTTATGAAAATTTATAAATTTGATACAGGAATAGATACCATTTATAAATATGATGCAAGAATAAGGACAGTTTATAATTGTGATATGGTCATATAAAACCATTATTAATGAGATACTATTTATGAATACCCTTACTATGATATATGGGAATGGTGAACCATACTATTATATAGAAGCATAGAGACCCTATAAAAATGATTCTAGGAATGGTGCCCCTATTACAATGATACCTGGAATGGTTTCACTCACCAATGTGATACTAGGAATCGAATCCTTAATCATTCGATTCTAGGAAGGTAGTCCTTTACTACTATGGTATAATGCATGGAAAACCATAGTCTTATGATACCATTTCTTCAACATTTACTATTTCAATTTTATGCCCCGGGTCTAGACTAGTTGTTGTAGACACATATATGGTCATACATGTCACTATGTAGATAGTCCACTTATGTGAATACGTATGGTTACTTATTCGATATTATTCTGTCGTAACTCGAGAAGGTAGTGTCAACATATTTTCTATCAAGAACTACAGTTGACCATATAGAGTTTATTTAATAATAATTAGTATTACACACTACTATATTATATTCATTGACTAGATATTTATAGACACAATTTTTTGTGTCCTAATTTTTTTAACACACAAACAATCTGAGAATTTGACGGTAATTTGTAAGACTATATTCTTGATACTGTAGATAATGGGAAACATCCAATTATGGATGTTATACTTCTTTCATGACTAATGATGTGATCATGGTATTAGATGACTAGTCTATAGCATGGGATGCATGGATATATTTTTAAATATTTTAAATTTTCTAAATCATGAAATATTTTGAATTCATGTTTCCATGTGTAAATTATTCCTCTTTTTGAAGAGAAACCACATCATCATATTTTAAATAATGATACATATTACTGAATTATATTTTTATTTGGTTTTTTATTTATATATATGATTCCGCTATCTTTTCCATTATTTATATGAATCCATTATTTCACTATTTACTACACTAATCAATTCAAAAAATACTATAAATTTTCTATATTTTGTAGATATTTTTTTAAAAGTCACTAATTTTTAAATTTACTGATGCTTCCTTCAAAATTCCAGAAAATTGGTGATTCTTCTTTAAACAAATAGTTTCTAAATTTTTGACACTTCCGGTAAAATTTCCCTATATTAGGATGAATCCTAAAACATTTCGCTAAATTCGCGACACTTTTTGTATAATGTCACTAAATTAGTGAACCTTCATGAATAATGTCACTATATTAGCTAACCTTCCTTAAAATTCATTATATTAGAAAAAGTGTTTTCAAAAGGTTTTCTAAATTTGCAACGTTTCCTAATAAACATCACTAAAATAGAAATGCATCAATAAAAATGTTGCTAAATTATTGACGCTTTGTTAAAAAGTCGTTAAATTAATGCCATTTCCTGAAAAATCTACATTAATATAGGGATGATTCATGAAACCATTTCTAATTTATGGAGGCTTCATGACAAGAGTTACTAATTTAGGGAGGCTTCAAAAAATTATTTTTTAATTTATCGATTCCTCCAGAAAAACATTGCTAAATAAGAAACAATATATATATAAGTATTTTTAAATAATGAAACATGTATGTGATCATATATATATATACATATATTTATACAAAGAGAAATATAAATATTTATATACAAATATTTATATGTAAAAATCATATAGATATTAAATTTAGAAACAATTTTACGAAAAACTCCCTATTTTAGAGACATTTTTACTAGTGTTATAAAATGTGGATAAATATATATATATATATATACATACATACAAATATATATTTACACACAAATATACATAAACATATAAACATATATACATATAAACATATATATAATAATATGAACATAAAACATATACAAATATAATATATACACACATATATATAATATAAACACACACACACACAGATATATATATATATATATAATTTAATATAAATATAAAAATAAACATATTATATATATATATATAATATTGAATATAACCACATACAAATAATATAATCATATATACATACATAATATAAACACACACACACAAGAACATATATATAAGATAAAAAAATAATTTAAAATATATACATATATAGATATAAAATATAAAATATAATTAAAATATAATTCACATATATTTTTAAATTTAAAAATTTTAATTATATATATATATACATAACATAATACAATTAAATATTTTGAATGTTCTCGTGTTTTCAAGAAATAATATATATTTTAGTGACATTTTTACAAGTATTTGAAAATGTATCTAATTAAATATATATATATATACACACATACACACACATATATGTATATATTTATATATACACATAAGATATAAATATAATATATAAACAAGTATATATATAAAAATTTAAATATATTAATATATATATTATTTCATAAAAAACACACACATATATATATATATAGAAAAATAATATTGTATACTAAATGATTCAAATGGGTGAGTTGGATGAGATAACACCGGAGAACATGGTAGGTTTGTTGTTCGATTTCTTTGGTATATGATTTTGATAGTGGTGAGCGGTGAACTGGATGGGGTTGGAGCACCACGCGGTATGCGCATATAGTGATTGGGTAAACTAGGCATGGGGGAGGGAATGAGACACAGTCTAGCACTAGAGGGTGGAGTGGTTTCTACAGAGGGTGAGGTGGAGGAGTCTTGGAAGGGAGGTGGGTGAACATTGGAGTGAGGTGTGATCTAGCTAGGTGTGTTTTTATTACATAAATTATATAAAAAAATACACATTTCAAAACAAAACTATACAATGGATTTTAAAAAATATGGTCATTTTCAAAAAAAATAGTAACTAACATGTAATTTAGTAACATTTTTTACCGACGTATCATAAAAATAAATCAAATTAGGTGATCTAATTATAAATATCATATAACATTTCTAATTTAGTGATGTTTGTTTAACATCATTTTTATAAAAACATTAGGAAATGAGGTGTCCCTGTTTAGGGACATCTAAAAACATAACCAGTTTAGCGACATTTATTTAACAGGTATTATAAAAAACATTAGAAAATGAGGTGCCTCTAATTATCATTTTTTATTTATTTTGGTACTCTGGAAAGAGGGACTAGTCTCCCCAAGGTCACTCCCTAGTCCATTAATGTTATACGGAAGCCTTTGGCATATATGGGCATCATGCTCGAGACAATGGGGCCCACCTATTTGGGGAACCATTTATGTTGCATCCATTTCAATATATTATAAAGTGTTATCTGATCTAATTTTTCTTACCATAATATTTTTCCAATAATATATAGGATATTATGATGGTTTTCGAATTGGAAATGAGTTGTGTCTAGGAGTAGGTAACCCATGTACAGTGATAATCCAAATTACCACATATGAAATTTTTTATTTTCTCATTTGTTACTATTACAGTTAATTTGATTCCACCATTTTTATATTCACTTGATTTATGTGATTATTATATATATTATGGAGGATTATTTTTTCCATGGCCCAAATGGATGAGGTAAATCTATAACATGTGTCATTTTGTTCTCCTGTTATAATTTACATGTCTTGCATTAAGTCATTCCATGTAGGATGCATTTTTTGATAACATCACATTGATACATGTTCCATTTCCGACATGATTGATAATTTTACTAAATATTTTTAAATGGTTTTGATAAACATATCTGGTACATGGAGTTCATTTTGTATCCTAAATAGTGATTTCGTTATTATGATAAAGAGGACACCCAAACTAGTCAACTATGGCACATTGATTAATGGTCCATTATAACTATGGTTGTATCATGTTATGGTATGGACTATGAGGACACAACACATTGGTCCATAAGGTGTGTGGGCCCTATATTTGTGGAATTGGTGAAACATTGGGATCAACCATTCAAGGAGAAATATAATAAAACTGTGAAATTTAAAGGAAATTGATATAGGAAAATAAAAATCTAGAAAAATACATGACCGCAGAAGGGGACTACAGGTAGCGTCTCCAGTGTTCTACACAGTGTTCCTTTCCAAAACACCTAGATTTATGATTAGGAATAGGGTTGTGTTTATTATAGAAATTACATATACAAATTATAATCCAATATCTATGTATTATGCTTTTTTCTAATATTTTTGGGTGAATGTGATTGGTATTTGTAAACCAGTACCACCATAAATCTCTCTACATGTATGCCATTACGGTGGGGATGACCATGCTCCAGAGGTGGTGGTGCTTGAGCCTCCAATGATACATCTAATAGTTCCATATGTGGAACCACATTCTAGTCTTTATGGGGACAATTATTCTCGTTTTTTGAGACATTATATGGTTTATACAAATGATAATGATAGATTTGCACTCTTCTTTTTATCTAGGAGAGATGAGTAGAGAGCATCAGTAGTAGCATACAATGAATTTATTATGTGATTACAGTGTATATACTACATAGCCCTGGATCAATATAATTGTGTCTATATTTTTTCATATTTACACACTTCTTATGAGGTGAGTGATGATAACCACATATAATTTTCTTGGATATTCCATATGCTTGTTGGATATTATGAACTAGGTGATCTAGTTTTATGAAGTTACATGTAGAGATTTCCAGTCAATCTTCACTGAACATTTATTCCATGAGACCCTTACAGATGATTGTGGTAGGGAATTCATAAACCAACTAATCATATTAATGATATTTATGTACTATTCAACTCATTTTGTAAAGGACAAGCACTCTGTTACTATAAATAATTCTAATGAGTCTGCAAAATAAAGATGATATGAAGATTTCATAGTGAATCCTCTTCATTATCATGTGAATGAGCCATGTTTCTCTACAATATTTATAATATTTAAATATGCACTAACCAATATGAATAATCTGATATGGGTTACTGTTGCGGGCTAGCACAGTTCAGAATAAAGATATGTTACCAGTTTATCAAGAGGTGAGAAGTGATTCTTCATGAATGCAATCCTTAGTATCAAAATCCAGGGACAACCTCTAAATGTATTGTGTTTTTGTAACCACTACGGGAAATATATTAATAATATACAATAGTGTCCTTAATATACCATATTGTGTCTTGGATATGGTATATGGTTCCATCATCAACATTTATGTCGCACATTCCCATCAGTGCTGAGTGGGTGAGGATATATATCAACTCCTACATTAATAGTAGAGTCCATTACCCCTTTCTTGGTAGGTATCTCATGTAAAATGTTAATATATAAGAATGAAAAATTCCTAGTTATTGAATCCATGCATCTGATATTCATCTCCCACATTTAAATCCTGATCCTAGGAATTAGATTGCAGTATAGTGTTATGGATCAGGACAGATTTATTTAGTGTATCCTATTCCAGAGGAGCTGGGTACATACCAATTACTATTTGTGGTACTACTCTTGTGGCCTCAACTATTTCAAGGGACTTATTTGATATTTTTCAATAACACAATTTTGTCTCTATGTCTGTTGTGGGAATCCTTAAAATTCATTTTGATCACTCATATGGTGTTATTAAACATGGAACAAATTATTTTTATATGATTAAAAATTGTAGGAAAAATTATGGTATTTACTTTTGAGGTATGCTATAGATGTTTCTTATGAGACATGTTCATCCTTGAGATAAAGGGATTTGATTTCATCCTCAGGATGGATTTGTTGGTCCCTTATCATGACTATGTAGCATATTTTAAAAGAAGGATGCCAGTCAAATCACTTGAGGTCAATATGTAAATTTTCATGATTGAGTGGGATGTCCATGAAATCAGATATTCACTAGATCGTCTTGGGCTAAGTGGAATTCCCACCAAGATTTTAATAAATTATATGGATGATTAGAGATTACATCACACTGAATTCCATCTTGTAGTATATTAATTATTTTATGTTTTCCACAAATAATTATTTTTTGGAATACTTCATGAGATTGGTAAAGATTAATATCATGCTATTCCATGGATAAGAACCATTATCCATTCATTCTTACTGGATAGATACAATTGATTTTCCGGAAGTCAAGAACAATTTAGTGGATTTGGAGGCAAAGGGTTTAATGTATAATAGTACTTCTCCAAGGGGATCACAAATTATTTTCACCAAGAAGTTACAAGGTCCCCTCATTCATTGAATGGATTAATGGAAATTAAAATTCCATAATTTGAAGAACTGTTATCCCTAAGATCATATTTATAATTTTCTCAACTAGCTCAAACGAGTAATGTTTTCTTGATGATCGATATAAAATCATGGAATAATCATGTTCAAGTCTGGTATTTAGATATTACAAGAATTTATTTCTATAGCTGGTTCAATTTATATGTCTATAAAACTATATAATTTGTTATTTCACATGCACATTCTATCAATATAGATTTAATGAATTCCGATTTCCATCCCTATCTAGATTATTTTTTGGGGGTATTCATAGACGAAATCATGGTGTATTCTCATACTCAAAGTGACCATGAAACTCATCATATGACTTTTCTAATTACATTATGTGACAACCAAATATATGTTAATCACTATAAATGTCATTTTGGGTTGATAAGGTTCACTTATTTATTCATATTATCTCAGTGGAATGATCTTATGTTGAGACAGAGAATGTGAGGGAATTAGTAACCTAGAATGATACCAATATAATATTTAATATAAAGAGTTTTGCTGGGATAGATTTGTAATTATGTACCTCCATACAGGACTTAACACACATATAAAAACATTTACCGATTTAATGAGAGGTGATTGATGATTATTTGGTCTTAATCCTGTAGGATTTCCTTTTGAGGATATGGTACGGAGATTGAAATTAGAATTGATCTGGTTTTTTAAAAAATTATAAATAATCTATAATGTGTATTATAATGCATCAGGTATTAGTATAGTATCTGTTCTGATGCATGAAGAATTAATTATTTCTAATGCATGAGCAGTGGATTTACCAAATCCATAATCTCGATTCAGATTCTATTTTTTGTGCCTTGCATTGTTAGTGTCATAGCATTCTAGGAGAATATTTGTTGGAACTTATAGACCACACAATGAAGTGGTATATATTGACAGCATGAGACATGAATCTCTAAAAATGTATATGGGTTGGATATCTAAAATCTTTTGACTTCAAAAATTCCTACAAATCTAGAATAGCTCATGATGTATAAAATACTTTGAGAGGGAGGATTAAAAAATACGTAGTTCAAGAGTCCAAATGTTAATGGATGTGTATGGATCTATTTTCCATGATAAAAATATAGGTCCATGACCGCATGGAAATTATTTATTTTCATCTCTATTAGTGACCTCTTTAATTAATAAGAAGTTGAATTTGGGGTAGTTTTCAGATCCTGAAGGCTTGGTTCTATGAGTGATTACCTGATCAGATGACTCACCTTCAGATTGTACTATTGATCATAAATACATCATAAATATACGTAGGATATATATATTTACCAAGATATGAGTGTGTGTATGATGTAATATTCACATTCCTCTCGTTAGGAATTTTAATAAGGTATCTCCAAGATATATTGTTATAAGTGCCGACAGTATTGGTGGATGGGGATGAACTTTCAAATAGTAGTGTTTACAACTAGGTGTTCATCCTATTAGCATATGAATGTTCACAAAAAAGGTTCATTTTCTTTTAATAGCCATTACTATCACCAAAATAGAAATGAGATGATTTTTTTATGGATATGGTTATCATCTTACCATGTTGTCCTTGAGGTAGTGACATAGTTTGGGTATTTGTGGATTTACTGAGTAATATAGACGATTTCCTACCTATTTAGGAGATATTAAAAGTTGATAAGATATTATTTTTATATTTATGTGAGATAATATAACTATACAAGGTACCTAATACTATTGTTTCATATAGAGACATAATTTAAATTGAGGTTCTTATAGGGATTACAAATAGATAGGGTAGACAAGTTCTTATGGGCATATCCTTTCTACCCCATACCAATAGCCTATCGAAATAGACTATAAAGGTAATGGAATATATGATTTTATCAGGTTTCACTGATTTTGGATCCTCTAGATAAAAATATCTATCTCATCGATTTACCCTATAACAATAGATATTATGAGGGGATTTACAAAGACCCTTTTGAGACCTTGTAAGGTAGGTCATGCCCTTCACCCCTATATAATTTAGTGTAAGGATAGGTAGTATTACTGGGTCATTTTCCATTTCAAGAAAATTCAATTTAATTTATTCTTATCGTGATGTGGATATTTAAAATCAGTCTATACAAAAATATTATGTCGATCGATGTCCATGAACATTGTAGTATGAAGTCATAGATTGTGTTTTCTTACATGTATCAACCAGACTAGGGGATAGGTAGATAAATATGATTTGTATAATATAAAAACTTCATTGATGAACATTTTTGATATTATATAGTCGATCTGGTATCCTATTGAATATTATTATCTCATATAAATTATGACAAGCATGAGGGCTTCCAAAATTTATTCTTTTGTCGTTATCATGCCGATTTGTCACATACATTGGATCCAAATGATTTTTAGCTATATGATTATAATTATTATTAGGAGTCCATTTTTTGCATCAATTATTAGATAAAAATGTTCTCCAATACTATTCTATCATGTTAATACAGTATCGATGGAAGAACTCATAGCTACATGATTGGACATGGCAGCGGGAGACAAATTCATGTGATCAGTAGATGGACTAGATTTCTAATTTTGTTTTTTCACCCCTATAAGGGAAACTCGGTGATGATTTAATATATAAAAGTATGAATATAATTTCATACTTTCTATATGGTAAAAATCATTTAATCTTTTTGATATATCTTCATTGTAGGTTCATTTTCAAATGAAACAAGAAATCACAACAAAATGGTGCTTTTTTTTGTTTCTAGAATATGTAATAAAGGTGTTATTAGTTGTATTGATGAAAAATACATGGTTTTTATTTCTGATAAATGGAATTAATCAATTACACATTGTGTAATATCATGGAAATTTAAATTCTTCATGTGTAACAAGTATTAAATTGAAGGTAATCCCCAAGCATTACATGATGTGTATATCATTGTCATACTATGTAAATGATTGGAAATGGTAGAACGGGTAAGACCCCTATTTTTATCAACATCACTCAATTCTCTATTTCTCTCCAATACCTATGAGTTCCGTCAATTGTAGAAAACATGAATCCGTAATATACATTATTGGTTATATTTCTGATATAGACTCTGATTCTGGAATAGTATATCATGTTCGAAGCCTATTGGTATGTCCTCCAATACATAGGCTATGTTAATCATTTCACATTCCCACGATGATGATATCTAGATGAAAGCCCATGTGACCTATTTTAAGTATGTTCATTAGTTTTTTCCATTTTCATCAGATTTGAAAATAACCAGAAGTCGATACTAGTGTGGTCATCTAAAAGCATAACGTGGTGGTATTATCTTAATCCCATAATTTCATGATGTTTTATAAATTTTTTTAATATTATGCTTAACAACATGGTTCCATTAAATCGAAATATTCATAAACTGATAGCCTCATAAGGAACCTAATAACCATATTAGTCCACAAAAATGCATGTGAGGTAATCAACCTCAATATATTCCACCACAATGGGTGTTCACATTTTATGGAAAATTATAATTCACATTAAGACAGAAAATATTTTTTTATATACTTTTACTTGTGAAATAATAATTAAATGTGATTTTTTAAAATGTTTAACTTACATATCAATGAATTATGTATTTAATGGAGGTGTTTGGTATGACCATGTTACCCATATATATTGATTTATTTATTTTCCAACATTATTAATTTATATAAAGGTGTTAATAATTAACTGATTCCTCTTCCTAAAGACATGAAATCTTATTTTACCATATTGTGTAATATTATGTAATCAATTTTTAATTTTGTTAATGGGAATTACATCCCTTATGCATTATTTTAGGGGACTGATTCACAACCATCTTAATTAATAAATATAGGCATGATTTCACTTTATAAATGTTATACGAGCGCATATAACCATTATAAATGTAATACCAGAATAAAGACACGTTATAAATTGTACATTGGAATATAGAAACTTTAAAAATGGGATATGGATGTTTATACACTTTATAAATTTGATATCGGAATGGACTACCTTTATAAATGTGATATTGGGCATGAAAACTATAAGAATCGAGTTTTTCACTCAGGTATGGATACTTCATATTTAATTATAATTATATAAATTGGACCTAATATGGATGCCTATGATTTATCAATGTTATCAGGTGTGTAAGTGGATTGTTTCAAGCCCATAACCGATTTTTTGGTAGAAATATGGATTTTGCAGTGTTAGCATAAACTGTGGGGTAAGAAGATTGTTAGATATATCTTTTAAGATTGGCATCATTTTAAATAAAAACCCTCTTTCTTGATTGGTACATTATATCATAATCGTGTGACCTAGCCATGATGTACAAACATCTTCTCCAGGTACTCGTGCATGGTTTGCATAATCTTTGGAAAACACTGCGGACAAACCATGCACATGCTAATTTTTGGGTAATTTTTTCTATTTCCAATAATTAACTAATTACGCTTCTCCATGACCCCAAATCCAATTTCATGTGGTTATAACATGGTTTCCACTCATTTTAGAGCATTTTGAAGGCATATGGTAAGCATTAAGAGATCTCCTTCATCCAAGATCTGATTGAGCTTTAGTTTATCATGTTGGATGCACAATAGTAATTACTCGAGTCTGTTTGATCTGTATTTCATGGATCTTTCTCTAAAACTAGTTATCATGTTGTTATCATTATTCCATTTTTAACATATCTACTCTGATCCAAGAAAAATCATAAGATAATACTAGAGGATTTGAGTCATATGTGCCTATTGTGGGTGGTCTAAAACACATCCCTCTTGGTTATTTATTTTTAAATTATCATGTAGCGCTAAATAATTTTTTCAAGTGTCATTTATTAAATTTATATTCCATTCATATAAAAATTATTACTGTATGTTTGTGTAATTTAAAAATATTTTATTATTTTTTGTGGGTACGAACATAACTCCACCAATCCCATGATTGATTTTATGCCATAATTTTGTTTAGTGTTTTGACACATTTGATCCACTATTCAATTGTGCCTTGGCATGACCATGCTATGGTTAATCACTACTATATTAAATGGATTGATTTATATTTCTAATCATATAATTGAAGGTACCATGTATTATAACCACTTGATACACCTAAGTTAATTGCTTCAATTGAAAAATTATTATTAAAAGAAAATTGGAATGTATACTTAGAAAATGAATTTTCCATCATAGATATAAATGAATATTTAGATACAACTTTCAAGAACCCCTTCTATTTTGATGGAAGGTAACATAGTGAACCTTAATTATTTAATAAGCCTTAAATGGAATTAAAACTAGTTGTTTGCTACTTTTCCATGTCACACGAATTAAAATAAAGTATTGAACATAGTTGATTTATAGATTAAATATGAATTATTTAAAAGGATTCATGCTTGTTTTCTCTGTCACCCAAGTGAAAGTAAAGGCATGAAAAAATTGAAATTATATATGACATCACTATTAAAATAGGATTTTCCTAACATAGGATCACCATGGATTATATAAGGATTTCCTTGAGAACTCAGTAACCCCATTCCAAATCAAGGATGTGTCAAGATATGGTTGATACCAACCTAGAACCAAATCCATGTCTATTCTTTGATTCCATGTTTGACACAATAGGATAACATAATTATTATTATAGGGTTCCCTAGATACACTCTTTGATACAACATTGGAATGTATGTTCAATGGATAAATCCCATCAGGGCCATTCATTTCAAATCATTGTTTTACCTATGATGAACCCCATTGAATGAGTATTCATCTCAATGTGGAATACATTGGACTGTGCTCCGTGGATTAAAATATTACCCTTATTATGGATGTAGGTATAACTGTGTAGGAGACCCTTGAGGTTTATGTTACATTAGACATTTCCATGGTTCTTTTTTTAAATATCATTATAGTTTCCCATTATTCAACTTGGAACCTTTAATTTTGTTAACATGTGACTTTAGTATAAACAGGTAATGATCAAATAATGAAATTTATACATGATCATACATCATCTAAGGAAATAATCAGGTACATGTTTATTTAGTTACATCATACAATGTTTCATTATATTTTCATGTCTACATACAATTGTATTTCCAATACATTGTCCCGATGTTATAGACAACATTTTTGGTTGACATTAACATTTATCTCACTCCCTCTACAGATGTTGTTTGGTACCCGAGTTAGATTACATGTGTGTAGTTGTTGAAAAAAAGAATCACACACCTGGAATATTTGATATCATGTGATTTAAGATGGATAATTATAGCAGATGGTAGAGGGGGAGCTCAGGATTCTTGGAATAGTCTTTTAATTTCATTTTTATCTTTGTTTAACATGTCCTTCATGATGTCTTGTATCCATGTTTTCTATTTTTCTATTGAAATGACATACCATAATATGTTATTCTTATAGATTTAGTTATTTTTATCCTTATTAATTTATTTAGTATTTCCTACTCCTACTATTTACTTATAATTATTCTACTACTAACATCTATTAAAAATTATCCATTTTGTTACACTCTACTAGTGAGGGTATATTCTCTCCACTGATACTCCCTATACCATAGCTGGTAGTCCGAATCTTCTGGTATTTAGGGAGATGTTCTTGAATCTGGGTGGATCGTCGTGCTCGAGGCACCGATTATGTGGCATCCAAGTCTAGGATTTCATTGTGTGGTATTAGACCCAGTTACCTTGGGTTACAATTTGGTCGAAATATATTGGAGATTTGGAATTCTTGGAACTTATTCATAATCCATACTTCAGTGCTGCAAACTCATTATTGGGACAAAATATGTGTTTCAATACTTATGATTATTGTTCTATTTTTCCCTGTTACAGTAGACATTTTTTCATAATTGGTTGATTCATATTGTTTGTTATGTTTATTGTTATTACTCTGATTGCTAATTTCATTTCATCCATATCCTTATGAGATGACGGAATGGTTCATTTGTTCATACATCATTATCGGGTCCTATAATTCGCATTTTAGGTTTATTTTCATTCCACAAAGGTGGATTACACAACATTAATTACTTAATATGCTGATTTTTGTTCAGTTTCTATGATCATTAAATTTTTCTTGTATTACTCTTGGTTGAGATTGAGTAATTTCCTATCAAACCTCATGAGGTTTTATTGGCCCTCATGGGTTTGGATGTGTATTTTTTTAGTCATGCTATTATTCTATAAATAAATGGATGATGTTTTAATTGGTAATTTGTATTAGTAGTGATTCAATTGGATTTACTATCCATTATAACGCAAAACATGAAAAATAATATTAATTTCATTCATGTATGTATCCCACCTTGTCATGATTATAAAAGGTAATGGTGTGAAACATGTAATTAAATGTAAACAAAAATGAAACCTATACTTGAGGAAATTCCTTTTCCTTGTCATCTCAGTGGGTAGTTAGGGTAGTATACATTGGGAAATGGTTCTTACCTTGTTCACCTTCTACTAGTGATGATATTTATAAACATAATTTTTGTTTTGAGGTGTGTTCTTGGAATTTGTATACCAAATTTTCCATGATTTCTTCGTATTGTACGCCCTGATGGTGTTGGCATCTAAACTCCAGACTTGTTGGGCCCTAAGCCGACACTCCTTCCTCCAAAATTTCAACTTGAGGAACTTCGTGTTATACATAATTTGGTTACTAACACTCTACTCCATGATAGTATCTTACATCTGATGAAATCCCATCATAGTGCTCTATGGCCTTCACCTACGATGGTTGATCTATATCCCGAGTTCTAGTAGTTTAATCCGGGAACATTCTCTTGGGATAACGTTGAAAACGTTTATGAGTCATTCATAGAATAAAACTTTTCTATTGATGCACATAAGGAGATTCCTTGAGTGCATAGGGTCTATATTGGCACCTACATGCATCGGGATTCAGCCAAATTCTATTGTGATGTGATTACATAGTTAAATCATCATTAGAGAATGTTATGGGTTGATTTACTGACTAACTTTTATGATGAGTTCATTCAGTAGACACCGAGAGCTAACATAGAAAGATATTTCATAAATCTTGATCAGGGTTTGATTTCAGTTAAGGAATATTATTTTCTATTTAATTATGTTACAACACTCTTCACTACTTCTATCCAATGATAACCATTAACGTATTAGACATTTTAAGATTGGGATTTACTACAACATCCATATATAGGTGACTGTCATTCCCCAGCCTAATTTTTCAAAAATATTCAATCGTGAACTTATCAATGATTGAATATTGATGTATAGAAATAGAACTACGTATATAAGATCAGTGTCATGCTAGGCCAATAGTTCTCTAGGTGGAAGTAAACATTACATTGAAGGTTCACATTAGGGTAGGGGAAACTGGAGTTCCTATTTTGACTTATCATTGCGTTTCATCATTGAGGAAGAGGATGAATATGAATACTCTCTATGATAGAGGTCCAATGATGTGTCAGTATTGTTTTCATAGGAAGAATCATCATAGATTCTACAAGACCATTCAACAAAACATGAGTGCAAAAGGAACCAAACTAGCTATACCTTTGGGAGCATGTTCTTTTGCACCATGTCAAGGGGGAGTTGGGGAAGCAGTTGAATGTATGGATTAAGAGGATTTCGTGGCTATAAAAGTTGTACCCCATATCACAAATAGTGTTAATAGAGAAGTTATGATCATGGTAGTCCAGTTATTTTATAGGTTCGTGGATCAGGACAGTTGCATGCACTACAACAAATAGCTGAGGATGAGGATGGAGGACTATCACCTCTATTAGGTACTATTATAGTGGAACCTACTATATTGTCAGCTTTATTTGGTACAAGAGTGTCAAACCCTTTTATATCTCTATCTATCATGGAAATATGTAGAATTGAGATATAATATATATATGGTCTAATTACCCAAGATACACCATTGGGGATAAATTTAGGGGGCATACACCAGTGTTGGTACTATCCCCTTTGAGGCAGTCAGTTACCCATTTTTTTAGATCCTATATGTTTTTAGATGATGAGATTCAATTCCATTATTGAGATGGACTGGTTGGTTCACTATAATGATTTTTCAGGATTTTATCATCATATGGTATATTTTTTATCACCGTATAGAAGTAGGGATCTACATAATGGTGAGTAGGATGTCTAGGATAATAGAGTTATACCAAAGAATCGTGGTCTAGGTGGGGTGACTTCCCAGATCACTAATCTCTTTAGGGAGGATTCAGATTTATGTCAATCCAATTACCCCCGTGTAGTAGGAAATTTAAAGATGTCATTCCAGATGATTTTTTTACCAGTTCATAGATTGGTATAATTTATAATTAATATTGTTTTTGGAGCTGCATTAGTGTCCATTACACCATATTGGATGGCAATTATGGATATCTAGTAACCCAAGTGACAGTTAGTGGATTTTGAGGAAAAAGTATTTATATGGACCAATGCATCCTCATGGAGATTACTTGTCCCCTTTTCCAATAAGTTGGATGGAAACATACAACTATATGTAGATTAAATATGGTTAATCTAGCATATAGTTAGGAATTGATATCCACTTCCTCGAATATCGGATCTCTTATATTGTCTCTGAGGAGAAACAATCTCTCTATGGTTGACCTTAGATCATGTTTTCATCATGTCCGAGTTATCTATTTAGACATACTGCATACAACATTTGGTTATCGGTATGGTCTATTTGAGTCCCTTGTTATTCCATTATGTCTTAAAAACTTTCCCTCTATTTTGTTGGTCCTAATTAATATGGGTTCCAACCCATATTTGGACTCTTTATTCAGTTTCTGTGTGGATGAAATCTTGGTGTATTCTCCCACTCACTGAGACCATGCTAAACATCTTGACATCATTATGAGTACACTAATAGAGCATCATATTTATGCCAATCTTGGTATGTTCCACATATAGATTAATTAAGTTCACATCTTGGGTCATAACATGTTAGAATCATGAGTATATATTGACTCAAAAAAGTGTACCACTATGGTTTCCTTGTAGAATCCCATGAATGGGTTCGATATATAGATTTTCATGGGCCTGGATGGACATTACAGGTGTTTCATTCACGTCTTCTCACATCATTATTCACCAATCACTAGTCTTACAATGTTCATTTTCTTGTTTTATGGTCATTAGAAAGTAATACATCCTTTTATTAAATGATAGGGAGGTTTTTCATGGATCATATTCTAACTCTTCTAGAAATATGTGCATATTATACCATCCTATTGGATGAATTCGGAATCAGCCATGGAGTGGTGCTAATATAGGGGGGTAGATACATTTTGTATGAATATAAATAGTTGATTCCTCATGATTGAAAATACATGATTCATGATCTTCACCTACCAGAAGTTTTCCAATACATATGTTACTAGATACAATATATGTTAGTTGAGAACATTGTGGTATACATGGGCCACAAGTGCCAAAAATATATCCTTTCATAGTGTGACATTAACCAGAGATAGTAGATATGGGTCAAATATCTATATTCAATTGATTTTGAGATTTCATGTACACATATAAAGTGAAATGTGGTTGTAGATGCATTGAGTCAGAGAACTCAAACATATATCATAAGGGAAGACACCATCTAATGGTTGTTAATAGACCTCTTATCCATGTGTCATATGGTGTTTTATGATGGTCATGAGTTTTATGCCCTATCATCAGTCAGAGTAACCTATTTCCTCATTGAGAAGATGAATGGTATAAAATATTTAGATCCCAATGGATTGGTTATTTGTGAGAGTATATTAGGAGATAACAACCTCCAGCTAGGTTTATGTATATTAACAAAATTTTCCATTTTCATGGATGTTTCTAGGTTCCAAATGATATGATATATTAGTTTCTGAACAATTCCATTGCTTCATAGTGGGTAGTTTATCATGGCATCTTAAATATGTATTGTGATAAGAAACTCCAATATTGTTGTACTGGGATGAAGTTTCAGATTTCAAGCTTAATCACAAGGTGTTCCACCTATCAACAGGTGATTGCGGAAGACCAGATACCTAAGGGATTATTACAGGTGTTTCTAATCCCATAATGGAAATGGGAAGTTATTATTACGAATTTTTAGGAGCATTACCTAGGTCGATGAGGGGTATTGATGTTGTATGGGTGGTTTTTGACTGACTAACTAAATAATCTAATTTCATTAATATTTGGGAGTCTTTCTCAGTCAATGGTATGGAATTAATATATGGCTTTGAGATCATATAATTACATGGGGTTCCATTCTCTATCATTTTAGATATGGATTATTGATTAGCATCACAGTTCTATTAGGGATTTTAGAAGGCTATGGGAGAATTCGTTCTTATACAAATATATTTTCAACCTCAAATCAATAGAAAATATTAATGGAAGGTATAAGTTCTAGATGATTTTCACTAAGCATGTGCCCTTGATTTTTTCACCACCTGGGAGAAGAATATCCATCTAGTTGATTTCACCAATAATAATTGCTTTCAAGTGTCAATTCTAATGGCTCCTTTTGAGGCCATATATGTAATGTAGTGTTTCTCACCCATGGGCTCACTAGTGGTATATGATGTATCCCTACTAGCCATCATCTCGTTCAGGAGAATTTTGAGTTAGTTAAGCTAATCCGAAAGCGTAGGACGACTTCTAAGTATAGATAGAAATGTTAAGTAGATCACTATCGATGACCTCTAGAGTTCGAGGTCAGGGATCATGTTTTCCTTTATGTATCACTCATGATAGGGATATATGGTTACCTATGAATTGGAATTTTTCCCATAATTATATATGGACATTTTATATTCTGGAGATAGCCAGGTTGATAACAAATCAGTTGATATTACCACATAGTTAGCATTCCATGCATGATGTATAAAATGTTTGGAAGATTATCTAATAGAAAGAATACATGTATCATACTTTATATTCTGATTAAGATGATTAATATTTCGATTCTATGTTTCATAATTATCTACTATTCATATTTTACCAGAAAATGAAGGAACTTCGAGGTCGTTTTTTCCCACTAGTAAATTAGTAGTGGTAAAATAATAACTTGCAGATGAGAATTTGGAGTAGGAGGTAAACATACATTCCCAATGGCTGTAGTTGTTCTCAGAATTTATTTCTCCACCATTGTAAAGTCAACGTGTTGATGCGTTCTTTTACAGTAGTAAGATTGTAAGAAGTCAGTTTTTCACCCATTCTTGGATACTTCAAGTTTTGTTCTAATTTATTATTTAAGAAATAATATGGATGTCCAATGAGTTATAGAATGTCTAGATGATGTTTGGGGAATGTTCAAAAACTGGAACCCATCTTTTTGTAGTAAATAGTCATGACGCGTGATTAATGTAAACTGTGCGGATAGAGAACATGGTTAGATCTAACTATTCAGATGGTCTGCATTTTTATCCAGAGCCATATCAAATTATTATCCCATAGTTTCATAACCAGGAATCCAAAATGTTCATTATGACCCTCTTCTCTATGTACCTATGTATGGTTTCCACATGGTTTGGAATACCATGTGGAAATCCCATGAAAATGAAAAAAATTACTAAATTTAAATTTTTTCTTCTAATGATCTATTTATGCTCTTCCATCCTCTCTAATCTAATTTCTTATAGGACTATCCTCCATTATTATATTTTTTTATCATTTTTAAGGCCTATACCAGGGATCAAGATATCTATTTCATATAGGATCTGATCGATCCTATGTTCATCACGTTTGATGCACAACAGTATTTATTCAATTCTGTTTAATTCATCCTTCATTTCTCTTTCTCTTGAACTATTTATCAATGTGTTAAATTTTTCCCTTATTCTAAGATATAATAATATATAAGACAAATAAGATGACAATATTGTAGTAATATATCCATATGAGCCTAAATGTGTGGCATATTTTTCATCAATCAAGTTCATTGATTTTGGAATTGACAGGTGTGTCCTGAAGATTTCATTGAGTGATATTTATTGAATTCATATCCCATGATTATACTCTATATAACTATATGGTTATGATATTTCCAAATATTTGATTAGTGGTTAGTGGTTACACTCACAACTATATTCATCCCATGTAGGATGTTATGCCATATTTTATTATGTTTTTTTGACACATTTGAGCCACCTGTCATGGGTTCCTTGGCATGATCATCCTAATGGTAATACTTTTTAGATTAAATTTATTGATTAATATTGTAAATCACATAATGGGATGAACAATGTATTCTCATCACTTTTTCCAACTATTTTATTTTCATTAATTTATAAACTACAGATAAATGGAAATTGGAAATTATATTAAGTTTTCAACTTTTCCTTATTATATATAAATTAATGTTTGTTTGCATCTCTATAGGACCCCTTTTATATTGAGTGAAGGTGATTTATGGATCCTTTTAATATTCCATAATTATATCTAATAATAGTTTCATGTCACTTGGTCATGCCACAATAAATAAATGCATGGCTTGAAAAAACTAGAATTTTCAATTTATTATGACTTCATTAAAGTGTTGCATGGTAAATTTTCATTCACACTAATTAAGTTCAAGGATTAGACCAATTGAAATTATATATGACTTAATTATTAAAAAAATTAGTTTCCTTACTCAGGATCACCTTATATTCTATAGGTAATTCATTGATCATGTAGGAAACCCCTTCTGATGAATGGACATGGCTTGCCTTGGATAAAACCAACTTGTAACCCGATGCTTGTATAAACATGGATTCCATATATGATGCCATCATATCCCATAAATATTACTACCCAATTACCATGATAAATTACATGGATCTATAATTGAAATTTAGGTTCCATGGTTAAATAAAATCAGGCCAATTCAGTGCTTAGCCCTGTTTAAATATTGATAAAACCCATGGACTTGGTAGGAATCTCATTGTGGAATGAAATAGACTATGCTCCTTATATTAAAAACATATCCTTATGGGGGATGTAGTTAATATTGTGTTTACAAACATTGAGGTCCATGTTTCATTGTTCATTATATTCGATCTTCATTATGATATATCCTTATAGGTTTCCTTCATACATCTTTGAACTATTACTACTAGTAACATGTTCCTTATAATTAAATGGGTGATGATCTAATAAGGACATTTTTACACGTTCAGACACTAGATAATGGATGAAACATGTAAATGGTTATTTCGTTACATCATACTACATTTAATTATATATTTATTTTTGAACACTATTACATTCCAATTACACATGCCAGATGATATAGACAACATTATTGGTGTCCCACTAACATTTTTCTCATACTCACTTTGAGATCCATTTGGTATATAGGGATGATTAAATGTGTGTAGGTTTTGAAAAAGGGAAGAATATGTCTTCAAAAACATGATTACATGTTGTTTAGGATAGATCATGATAGCAGATATCCTAGCTGGATCTCGGTTTTCATTGGATATTTTTTGGATTTCCATTAAAAAAATTTCGAACCTATTATATCTATTTTCCTGTATCCATGTTTTCTATTCTTCTAGTGACATGACATATCATCACTATTAATTATAATTGATTTATTCATTATTAACTATTTTCATTTTTAAATATTATCTTGTTATTATATTTAATTATTTTTCTTCTGTGACTTTCATATGTTTATATTTATCTCTTGTGCTACAATTTGTTAATGAGTGCATAGTCTCCCCATAAACACATGATAGGCTCTCACTACTAGTCAGAAGCCTCCAGAATTTGGGACTTTGTTCTTGAGGAAATGTTGCCCACCAGGATTGAGGTACCAATTATGGGGAATCTGGGTCCAGGATATCACATAGACCCTTACTACTATACACGAGAATAACGACCCTTACTATGATATAAGGTCATGGAGTCCGTACTGATATAATATTGGGCATGGAATCACTATTACCATTACATTGTGAATGGAATACATTAACCCCTTAATACTAAACATGGAATCCCTAACAATTGTGAAACTACGAATTGTGTCCCATAATATTGTTACATTGTGCATGCCGTTCATTACTCTTGTGATAGAGTTTCTAGAACAAATAGATAGATGAATTATGCCTCAGTAATATTCTAGTTGTAATAACAACATATATTGTTATAGATGCCACTACTTATATATCCAATATATCTTTATAAGTATAGTTACTTGTTCAAAGTAATTCTACTGCAATAAATAATAGTTAGAGACGTCCATGTGTTATTTTGGAACTAGATACAACCCACAACCATTTATTTACAAATTATTATTATTAACTACACACATCCATATTATATGCACTGATTATATGTTTATATACACCATTTTATGGGTCCAACTGATCTTATCTCAAATGATATCTAGTCCACCAATTGTACTTTTGATAACTATATTCTTATAGATGTATATAAGGTGAAACATCTACATAGGTATGTGTGACATCTTGCAACACATATGATGGGAGATTAGTAGTAAAGAACTAGGATAAATCTTGGGATTCAAGGATACATTTTTTCGAATTTTTTATTTTTCATATCAGGTACTATATTTTCTTCTAGCTACAGTGTGTACAGGTTTCCGTGTTTTATAGATTGATGAAATCAACATCATCTTTTGGATATGATTCAAATTACTATATTTAATTATTATTTATTACATGAAATTTTATATGTTCATATTCTTCCTTTTACATTATTGATATGATTCTGATTTTTATCCATTGACAACAACACATTCATACTGTAACTGGAGGGAATAGTCGCCCAACTAACACACACTAGGGCCTCACTCCTAGTCAGCAATCTCTGGGATATATGAATGTGTGGTAAAGGCATTATGGAAAACAATCAGGAGTATTCGTTTATATGGAAACCATTTTGGGACATTGACACAACACATTTTACTTGTAATTTCATGAATTTATTTGTTATCATTATATTTTATGTCTCATATAATTTTATTCATTCTTGGGGTAATGATTTACTATTAATAAATAGATAATGGTTTGTGTACAATGTAACTGTTTATCGAGATAGGTTATGTTTAATATTCCAATTATGATATATTATGATCCATCTCCCATGAAACTCGTGAATGTTACTCTAATATGGATATGTAATGAGAATTATATTTTAACAACATTTTCCTCTATTTGTGTACTCACTAGATAGGTTATGTTTATACTTTTAATTATGATATATTATTCTAACATGGCTATGTAATCAAAATCTACGGTAACTGTTTATTATGGTTCCTTTTTCCATGTAATGATGATAGATATTATGTTTGATATATCTATGAAGGATTCTAGTTATCACAACAATGATGGAGATGATTTAGAACTCTTATGAACTAGCTCTTTATGATTCAGTGTTTCTAATGTCAGAATAAATTTACTATCCTTGAACATGTTTTTATGTAATGTAATTAATACTGATATAAAAATATGCAATATATATTTATGATAGTTCGACTTAATGTTAACAAGCATGTCATAAGGATATTAATTAATTCAATAATAACAGATAAAAATCCCTCAAATAAAATATAAATTCAGACCAAACCTTCTATTACATGATCAAGGGAAAAACTAAATAAAACAATGTGTTTGACCAACACTTGTTTGGACACATACTTTTATATAGTAAACCCTTATGAAATGATTCAGTTTAACATAACCATATTACATCAAGATGAGTATTCCTTTTTATACATGATGTAATATCTAAGGCAAGAGATGAAGAAATCCAATGTAATGATTCCATGATTGGGGAGTCCAGTCAACAGATCATTGAGTTGCAAGAACATAGTTGTCAAAGACATGCCTACCTAAATACCATCTAATAGCTAGAGCTACCCTTTTTGTGGTTATGTGAATTGGAATATGCATCCTTGCCCCAAGATTTTAATGGAAACTGGACATTCCAATTTCAATAGTGATGGCTATTGGGACCTGATAAAACCTTGGGAGACTTAATAAAATTTATTATTTAATATAAAATATAATCAATAATGTACTAATGATATGATATTTTATATTTATAATAAAAATGAGTAATCTCATCAAACTCACTATCCCTTCAATCAACTCTGGAAAAAAAATCCCTATAGGCAGTGACTTCTAGGAACGGATGAGATGCCTTCAGGTTTTCCTATGCCATGAAAGGAAGTATTACATGCTGGATTCAGCATTACTATTTCCTCCTACCAAAGAGGCGAGTGATGAGGATTGTCTGGTCTATGAGAAACATATGAACGACGCAGTCGATGTTCTATATTTGATTTTATCATCAATTTCTAGTGAGCTCATGAAGTATTGTGAAAACATGGATGATTATATCATGTTGGGGCACCTCTGTGGTCATTACCAGGAGAGAGAAATATAGGAATGTTTTGAGATCTCTATTGAACTCTTTTAGTGTAATCTTGGAGATGGTGCCCAACCTGGGCCTCATATAGTTAAGCTCATTGCCTACATTGAGCGCCTGGATGTTCTAGGGTTTAAACATTCTGATGAACTGGTCCCTGAAATTAATCTCACATCACTCCCTCAGATATTCTTTAGCTTTATTTTCAATTACAATGTGAAAAATAATGATAAATATCTATTTGATCTTCTTATCCTCATTCTCCAAGTGGACAAAGATATAAAGAACAAAAATACTTCTGTACTTATGGTGAATAAGTGGAAATGTATGGCCATGAGAATTAATCCCAAATCATCCTCACAACCTTCAATGAAAAGGAAGATCAAAGGGGAGGCAACTGAACATGAGGATTTTTGTTTTGCATGTGGAAATAAGGTCCACAGGAAGAATAGAATCATGCATCCTAATATGAAAATGGAAGCTTCAAGTGCGTTTGTTATCAAACCCAATCTATCTGTTTATAGAAACTGGGTGTTACAAATATCCTATGTTGTTCTCATATGTATCCAAATATAGTAACCATGTAGATTTAGGAAGAATGGCTGAGGGGAGGCAGATCTACGAGTAGCCAACTGAGCCAGACTAGGTGAGCTAGCTTTCGGGGATTCCACCTCCTGTTTCCAACTAGGATGACATTGGTGTTAAAGGGTTGTTATTATGTGTTGTCTATTACTAAAACCATTATTTTTTCCATATTAGATATAGATGGATTTTTTTTCATGTTTTGAAATTAATTTTGTTTCTTTTATAATGATAGAATTTTTTTTGGTAGGGAACATTTATACCACGATCTTTATGTGGTGGATTACTCAAACCATGTAATGGTAATCGATAACAATGTTATTTAATATGACTAATACAACAAAAAAATTGGAATCACTATCTAGGTCATGTAAATGAGAAACACATGCCAATGCTACATCATGATGGATATTTAGATTCTTCCAAACCAAAACCACAGGCGGTATGTCATGTATGTTTACAAGAAAAAATGACCAAAACCTAATTTAGTGGGAACAATGAAAGGGATAAAGAACTTCTTGAATTGGTTTATACCGATGTGTGTGGACCATTTCTTATTGAATCAAGGGGATGGTAATTCTACTTCATAACTTTTACTGATGTTTTTAGTAGATATGGATATATTTACTTAACGAGGTATATGTATGATTCTTCTGATAAGTTCAAAGAATAAAATAATGAACTTGACAATCAGCTTGGTAGGAATATGAAGAAACTCTGCTCAAACCGAGGTGGAGAATATCTTAATGAAGACGTCGTTGATTACTTATGGGAGTTGGGAATCCTATCCCAACTCACTCATCTATAAATGACCCATTGGAATGGTGTGAGCGAAAGGAGGAACCATAACCTATTAGACATGGTAAGATCAATGATGAGTCATGTGTCTTCCATGATCCATTTGGCGATATGCGCCACAAATAGGAGTGCACATACTCCACAAAGTACCAATGAAATAGATAAATTGTATTCTATAGGAGTTATGGAGTAGAAAGAAAGAAAAATTATCAAATTTAAATGTGTGGGGAAGCGATGCATTTGTTATGGCCTCTTCAGGTAACCAACATGCACCCTGAGGCACAATGTGTATCTTTATAGGATACCACAAGGTAACAAGGGAATATTACCAATACTACCCTGTAGACAAAAACATTATAGTGGAAAGACATGCCATATTCCTTGAGAGGGAGCACATCTCCAAAAGAGATAGTGGGAGCGAGATATACTTCAATGAAGTTGAGGCTCAAGGTACACAAGAGTTGGTACCGGAACAGATTCTACAAAGGCCCATGGAAGAAAACACTATTAAAAAGACAAAAGATCTACATAGAAGTTCAAGAGATGTAAGAGAACTAGAACAGTATGACTTTCTTGTTACTGAGGATGGTGACTCATTATCAGTTGATAATAACAATCTTCTAACCTACAAGGATGTCATAAGTGGAACAAATTTTTCCATGTGGCAAGAAGACATGAATTCTGAAATGGATTCTATGTACCCAAACCATGTCAGTATGTTAGATGATCTTCTATTTGAGGTAATGCCTAATGGTAGAAAATGGGTATTAAAGAAGAAACTAGACCTAGAAGGATAGGTCAACAACTATAAGGAATAACTTTTTGCAAAAGGGTTCAAAGAGTGTCAAAGAAATGACTACGACGTAACCTTTTCACTAGTTGTAAGGATGAAATTCATTAAAATTCTATTGGCCATTTCCGCATACCATAACTATGAAATTTGGAAAATGGATGTCAAAACAAATTTATTTAAATGGAACCTTCCGGATGATATCTACATGACACAACATGAAGGGTTTATGAACCCAAAGTATCCCAATAAGGTAATAACGTTGTAGAAACCCATTTATGGATAATAGCAAGCATCTTGTTAAGGAACATTTGTTTTGATGAAGACATTAAAAAGACTGGTTTTATCAAGAATGAATGTAGCCTTATGTCTACATATAGTTTAGATGGAGTGTAGTTATTTTTTGAATATATATGATAATGTCATATTACATATTGGAAACGAGATACCCATCTTATAGTCTGTTAAGGCATTGTTGAATAAAGACTTCTCCATGATGTTCATGGGAGATTCACCATATATTCACGGGATCAAGATCCATCATGATATATCCAATAGATTTTTGGGCCCATGTCAAAGTATATACATTGATAATATACTAATGATATTTAGTATAGAAAAATCCAAGAGGATATTGTTTCCATTATCACATTGCATTCATATTTATATGAAAATGTGTCTTCAGACACTTGACTAAAGAAGGATAATTGCATGGAATCTATAGACATATGTAATTGGGTTAGTCATGTATGTCATGCTATGTACTAGGCTGGATTTCTCCTACACATTGAGTGTGGTAGGCAGATATCAAGCTGACCCAGGTGATAACCATTTGATGGAATTCAATACTATCCTGAATAATCTAAGGTGTACTAATGATGTGTTCTTGATTTATGGATGATATTAGGAACTAGTCATCACATGATATGCATATTCTTGTTTCTAGAATGACCAAGATGACATGAAGTCGTGAACAGTATACATCTTCACTTTTAATGGTGGTGCAATGAGTTGGAAGTTCACAAAGAAGAGTGTGGTCACAGATTTTACTATAGAGTCTGATTATATCACAGCTTCTGAGGTAGCTAATAAAACATTTTGGATGCAAAGCTTTATCCAGAAGATGGATTTGATACCTAGAAATAATTAACCCATCACATTTTACTATGATAATACTACAGTTGTGGCTCTTGTAATAGAGACAAGGTCACATCAGTGGAAAAAGAACATACATCTGATGTATCATCTCTTGAGGTATTTTTCTCAGAGTGATTATGATTCATTAAGAAGTATTTCTATAGAAGAAAAGGTGGTAGACCCCATGACTAAATCCATCAATCATCAGAAACATGATCCCCATATGAGGTCTAGTGGGCTGAAAGTAATAGGTAGTTGGCTCTAGTCTAAATGAGGGTCTGTAATGTTTGATTTCCTGGAAAAAACTGGTTGTAATTTGATTACATGGAAATGTAATTTATCTGAATATAAAACATCTTATTACATATTTTGCATTTTTCTGTATGACTATAATGTAATAATATTCTAGAGTATTTGTTCCATTGATAATGTCATTGCAGTTCCACTCAATTATAGAACCATGAAATTCTATAACAGTATTCATAAATATTGTTCTACGGTCAGATGAAAAACATTGATGGGACACATATCATGATGACCACCAGGATTGAGTACTTGTAAGCTGATAAGACTTCTTCTCAACAAGTTCACACATTGTAATCTCCAAGACATCAGAATATGATAACAGACCTCCCAATATGAATTCCGCATGTTCTGGTGTCATCATATATTTCTATCAATGAGTGTGTGTAATGATACTTAGAATTTAAATTATCATTAATACTTTGCATGACATGAACACATTGATTTACTGATGAGAACCGTCACTCATACATTTGGTGAGAAGTAGGGTAAATTGGGTACGTCGTGAGTGGCATATTGTTAATGGATATGTCGATGAAATATTTTTCCCCTTCATTTGTGGAGGTTCATATGTCGTCCTTTTGATTGAAATAGAACCACCACGCAGAATTCCATGACCATAGTGTAACGATGAGTTTATTACATGTAGTTAAAGAATGACATATCAATCATAAAATTTGATGACACTATCATGAAACCTGCTTGATGAGATATTGTGACAAAGGGATTATTTTTCACAATGAGGGTTCATATGGGGATTTCGTTGTTATGACATTATGTTATTTCTATTTGGATCTTTAACCCATTTCTAGACAATATCTTGGACTTTAGGTAAGGCTGTCTATTCCCAACGTGAATGAATCATAGTGGGTCACACAATAAGTGTTTTTGGTAGTCTTGGTTAAATTCTATTTTAATTAAAATAATTAAATAAATATTATTATCAATACTGTTGAATAATTTTATTCAAGTTAAAATTATTGCATAAATTAAATAAGATATATTTATTTATTTATTGAACATTTAATAATTCATTATTTAATAGTTTGTATATAAAGTATTTATTTAAGAGAATAAATTATTTATTTTTTTATTCGACTGTTCAATAAATAGATGTGGTGTTTGATTGGACCAAGGCCAGTCTGGTGGTAAAATAATGGTTTCCATGATGTTAAATAATTATTTAACTAGTTGGCACAAGTTAAAATAATAATGATGCTTCTATTATTTTGTGACGCGGAATTTTATTTATAATTTCGTTTTGCACATGTTGGTGCACCATAAAGAATGACACGCCTTTATTATTATGAGAATGAGGTTTCTCTATGTTCATGAATGTATTTAATTGCTTTTATGAAATTAAATATTCCTACTGATGTTCCATGCATATAAATAGAAAATTACACATAGAACGAGAGAATGAACGATCGACACAAGACACTCACTTCTTCGCTCTAGCACCCAGGGAACGAGCATTGTTGATCAGTGGCTATCCGAGCACATGTGGATCACTACTAGAGGGATTCTTCTTTAGATCCTTACAAGTGCAACGATATAATCAGGAAGGGTTATTCTGAGTGATCAACATCATCAACGAAGAAAAATACCAAAGATCCATGTATTATTTTTCATTATGAAATTAATTAAATTCATTATAAACATGATTTGCAAGATCCTCTATTAAGATTTTAGGACACTTCATTCATTATCTAAATCCATGATTCTTTTCTATGGAGACCCACACTAATTTTCAAATTGATCCCAGAATAATCATTGATAATGGTAAAAAACAAAGTTGGGTTCCTTCCCAACCATGCTTCCGCTGCGCCTGGAACCACCAATAATAACATTAAATCTCAAAATAAGACCGTAATACACATAATGTTTAAAAAAAATGTAAAATAACTTATAATTACCTAATAAAATGCCTAAAAACATCAAAATCCCTAAAAATAATGAAAACCCTTAAAAATAAAAAAACAAAAATAACCTAAAAATTCAATAAAAACCCAGAAACATTAAAAATCCATAAATCATTCAAGGAATCCCTATTAAAAAATAATTGAATCCTTGAAACCCTCAACCCTCTTTTAATACAATTAAAACCCCTAAAACAACTGAAAAAATTAAAAATAGTAACCATTATAAAAAGTTATAAACTCAAAAACCATAAACAGACTAGAATCGTACTGGAAAGTAAAAACATTCCAAAACCCTAAAAGATCCAAAAAGACTGGAAAGCACTATTAAATATAAAAATACATAAAATCCAAAAGGACCCTAAAAACCCCAAGTGAAACTAAAAACCCTTAAAAACCCTACTACCATAATTAAAACCTAAAGGACTGTAAAAACACTAAAAACATAAAAACCATAAAATTCCCTAAACACGCTTAAAAAATAAATTTCTTAAAATTGATGATACCATTATAACTCTGTAAAACAAATAAACACCCAAAAACAGAACAATAAACTACAATCCTAAAAAAACCCTAAAATTCATAAAAACACAAAAAGCATTAAAAAGGAAAACAAATAACCATAAAAACCATAAAATCCCAAAATAACCTAAAACCCCTAAAACACATAAAAACACTAAAATAAATAAAAACCAGTAAAGGACCTAAAATCCTAAAACCATAAAAACCATGAAAACCCCTTAAATACCTAATCCCCACTAAGAACAAAATAAAACATAAAAATTCCTAAACCCCATAACACATTAAAACCGCCATTACACTACACCATAAACCCCACACACTACACCCCAAAGTATGTACCCTACACTATAAACCCTAAAACATACCTGGAAACCCTATAATCAATAACCTAAAACCAAAAACCTATACCCCACACCCTAATCCATGTTACCTATACACTATACCCTATACCCTAGATCCTAATCCCTAAACTGTAGACCTAAACACGAAACCCTTAACCATTAACACAAAACCCAAATCCCAAATCCCAAAACCCTAAATCCAAAATCATAATTGAACCAAAAAATCCAAAAAAAATAAAAAAACCAAAATATCCCAAAATAACCATTAAAACCCTAAAATAATGATTAAAACCCTAGAAACCCAACAAGACCATTAAAACCCAAAAAACCCCAAAATTTTTGTGAAGATCAGTAAAACCCCTAAATTATCATAAAAACCCTAAATACCCTAAATAAATTAATGACACTAATATCCATGATAAAACAAAAAATGTAAAACTATAAAAGAGCATATAAACCATAAAACCTTTAAATCCTACCTAAAAATCCTGAAAAACCAAAAAATTGAAAAAACATAAAAATTTTACAAGGACATTAAATTCCAAAAATCTACAAATACCATAAAAACTCTAAAAGTCCCTAAAATATCAAAAACACAGTATATTCCCAATATCCCAAAATAACCCACTAAAATCCCTAAAAACCTTTAAAAACTTAAATATGCTAAAATTCCTAAAAACCTTATAAACCCTGACACAATAAATAATATAAGATCTAAACAACCATAAATAGAAAGAAATAAACAAAAAAAAATACAAAAACGCTAAAAAACTCCTTGAAGACTCTAAAACCCGCTTAAAACCATAAAACCCTGTCAACGCATAAAAAAATAGAAAAAATGATAAAATAACCATAATCCCAGAACCCTAAATAAAATCAAAAAAACATAACACCGAAAAACCGAAAAAAAATTTACAATAAAGGACCCTAAATGAATATAATATATCCTAAAACATTTAAAATACTGCATATGATCCAAAACCCAAAAAAAAACCCAAAAACTGCTAAAACCCCCAAAAAACCTAAAAACATTTAAAAGTAATTATAAGCCATTAAAATCCAAAATAACCCACAATTACAAAATATTGAAATTAAAACCCCTAAAAAGCTACATGGCCCCAAAATCCCTATTAAAAACCCTAAATACCTAAATATAAAGAAATCCCACAAAGGTCCCTAAGACACAAAAAATGACCAAAATTGCCTAAAAACCAAAAAAATAACCTAAACCCCTAAAAAATTTGGGAAACCCCTAAACCCCTTAAATTCCATAAAAACCAAAAATGACCCCAAAATAGAAAAACCCTAAGAGACCATAATAGACGTAAAAAACTGTAACACCTTGAAAAACCAAAAAATATAATAAAACCCTAAAACCTATTAAACAAATAAAAACCTAAAATCCCGAAAACACCATAAAATCCATACCAAATCCTAAAATATAGTATAACACTAAAAACATAATTATTCATAATTTTATTAAAATTACTATAATTCTTAATAATCCCAACAACCAATAATAAACACTAAAATCTACATCACACAAAAAAACAAAAAAAAAATTATTCTCTTGAAACCCCCCTGAAACTGTTGAAACCCCTTATAACCAAAATAAAAACTCGAAAACCATTAAAAACATAAAACCCCTTAAATATGAAAAAACATGAATCCTCCTAAAACCTAAAAAACCCTTAATCTAGAAAAATCAAAACACCTTAAAAACACTAAACAACCATACACCCCATAAAACCCCATAAATAAACCCCACATAAATAACCCTAAATGTATAAAACCCCGTAAAACAAAAAAAACCCTGAAAAACCAAAAAACCATAAAAAACATAAAAGCACTAAACTCCTAAAAACATAATGAGACAATAAAATCCCAAAACACCCTGAAAATCCCTAAAACCTCAAAAAACACTAAAAATGATAAAAACCCAACAAACAGACAAATGAAACCTATGAAATATAAAAAACATAAAACAATAAAAAAACCTAAAATTACTAAAAACCCCTAAAAGACTGTAAAATAATCATAAACTCAACAAAATTCATAATAAAATCCTATAAATTCCAAAAACATAAAGAAACTATGGAAAAAAACTCCAAACCAATTAAAACCATAAACACCCCTAAAACCAATTACATACCCTAGAATCCCTATAAAACTTGAAAATCTCAAAAAACATTAAACACCCTAAAGCCCTATAAAAATAAACACCTCGTAAAACCCCTATGAACCCAAATAACCCCTGAAAACTTGAAAACCCTCTAAAATTCATGGAAACATAAAAACCCAAATCCCTAAACACCAATAAAACTAAAAAATCCACTTAGCACCCAAAATAAATCCCAAATACCCATAGAGAAACTAAAATCGCAAAAAACAAAATAGAGAAAACCCCTAGAAAACTCTAAAACAACCAAAAACCCATAAAACTACTAAATACCTAAAAAAACATGAAAACACTAAAAACCTTACAATCCCAAAAAACACTAGAACCCTCTATGAAGCCTAAAATCCACAATACCCATAATAGTCCTTAAATAACAAAAATCCCCAAAAAACCGAAATAAACCACAAAAAAATTAATGAAAACCATAAAAATTTCAAAAACTATAAAACCAATAAAATCCCTAAAACCCCTGAAAATCCCATAAAACCCCAAAAAACTAAGAACACTATTAAATTTAAAAACCAAAATTAAAAAAAATTCCCCTTAACACCACTAAAACCCCATATAATCATAAATACATTTAAACCCACAAATAATAAAAAAAACCCATAAAACCCAAAATAAATCATTAATCCCTCCAAAAAAATTAAAAACCATAAAATAATAAAAACTTTTAAATACCATTAAAATAACTAAAAACCCTAAAATTACCATAAACCCAGAAAACTCTAAAAAATCTGTAGAACCCCCGAGAAAAATTCAAATAAATAAAAAATATGAAACCCCCTAAAATCCTTAAAAATACATAAAAACAAATAAACCCATAAAAATACATAAAAATCATATAAACGTATCACCTTTATAAAACCACAAAAAACCATTAAATACCCTAAATCCCTAAGAAATCCATAAATACCCAAAAAACAAAAAAAAATTACACCACCCTCTATAACGATAAATGTTTTAGTTGGTCATAAAATCCTTAAAACCCCTAATGGAAAGTAAAGTTCAAAAATACCCTAAACAACCCAAAAACCTGTTCAAATACTAAATAAACCATAAACCGCCAATGAATGAAAAATTACCCAAAAACAATAAAACCAATAATGACCCTCAAAGTCTTAAAACCCCTACAGGATTCTTAAATCATTATAACCCCATAAATGATACCAAAATTCGTAAATGACAAAAAAACTACAAAATCTAGAAATTGCCCCAAAACACCAATAAATCCTAAATGTCCTCAAAATCCCTTAAAAACTATTGGACCCAAAAGCCCCGAAAAACCATAAATGACCATAAAAAAGATAAAACCATAAATGACCATAAAAAACAATAAAATCTTAAAAAAAATAATAAAAGAGCCTATATGAGCATTGAAACAAATAAATGAACCAAATACACCTAAAAATCATGAAATTTATAAAAAACCTAAAAGAACTATAACATAGTAAAACCCAAAAAATCCTTAAAAAATATATAACCTAAAAACCTAAAAACCATGGAAAATCCTAAAAACCACTAAAAACACTTAAAATTTTAAAAATCATAAAAACATAAAACACCTAAAAACCCATAAAAACAACTAATAATACCTTAAAATATAAAAACATAAAACCCTACCAACATTTTAAACCCCCCCCCCCCCCCGCCCACCCACCAATAATAAAAAACCCCTAAATGTCCATAAAAACCATAAATAATCATAAAAATTTCTAGGATAATATAGAGCCTATAAATCCACTAAAAACAAAAAAATCCCCCCGTAACCATTGAAATCCCTAAAAACACAACAAAACATTAAATAAACCAAAAATCCTGAAATACCATAAATAAATTAAATTTAATTATAATCCCATAAAAGAAACTAAAAGAAACAAAAAAACTACAAATTACACTAAAAACACCCAAAAAATAGTAAAAATATTAAATCACCCTAAAATATCATAAAAAACAAATAACAAAAAATAATAATAACCCTAAAAACTGATAAACTCCGAAAAATATAAATTTTTCTAAAATATTCCTTTAAACAAAAATACCATAAGAAAATTTAAATCCCCTAATAAACCCTAAAACCCTAAAAATATAAAAACCATAAAAACTATAAAAACCCCTCAAGTTCTTGAAAACCCTAAAATCCATTGAAAACAAAAAATATCTGTATAAATAAGAAAACCCTAAAAGGCCCTAAAACCCTCAAGAAACCCTAAAACCACTAAAAACATGTAAAAATATATAAAAATTAGATGACCATAAAAAAATTAATAAGACTGAGAAAATAAAAAAAACCTAATATTCATTTATACACTATAAAACCCAAAAACTCATAGAATCAATAGAATCCACTAAAAACTGTAAAGCCCCTAAATACTCTAAAAACCCATAATATACCCTAAAAACCATAATAACATAAATTCCCAAAAATAATCCTGAAACCCCCTAAAAACAATATACACCATTAAAGACCATAAAACCACATAAAACCGATAAAATACACAAAGGAACACTTAAACACCGCAAAAACAATTAAAACCTAAAACACATGAAAAACCTAAAAACCATAAAACAAATATCAAAAAATCCCTAAAATAACACGAAACCCCCAAAAAACCATACTATCATTAAAAAATGATAAATACATTAAAAACATTAATATATAAAAGAAGATTAAAACACCCTAAATACCTTTAAAATACAAAACCCCCTAAAATCTATAAAAAATATAAAATCCCAAAAAACCATAGAAACCCTACAAACTATATAATACCTAAAACACAAAAAATAGTAAAAATTGTTATAATTCTATCAAACAACTAATAAAACAATATAAATCCAAAGATAAAAAAAAAGAAACCCCTAAAACCCCTAAAACCATAAAAAATACATAACACCCCTTTAAAACCAAAAACAAGCCCTAAAACCCAATAATAAAATACATAATAGAAATGATATCTATAAAACAAAAATAACTTTAAAATCATTAATAATCCCTTAAATCACATAAACCACTAAACAAAATCTATTTTCTATAAAACCACTACAAACACACTATAATATAAAATCCCTTTAATATACAAAAAGCCCTTGAAAACATAAAAACCTACCCCCATCCCAAAATTATTAAAAATCATTGAAAAAAAAGCCTTTAAATTCCCATATAACCCCCCAAATGTACCTAAAATACCTAAAAATCATAAACCCCCTTTAACACCCTAAAACCCCAAAATCACCATTAAAATATCTAAAACCTTAAAACTCGTCAAAAAACATAAATATTTGATAATAAAAAAACTGTAATAGTTTTTGTGCTTGAACCAATTGGTAGTACATTGATTACATGGAAATTTAATATATTTAAGTACTAAACAACTTATTACATATTGGTCATTGTTCAGTATGACTATGATGAAATAATGTCCTAGAGTATTTGTTGAGTTGATAAGGTCATTGTAGTTCCCCGCTATGATGATAACCAAACAATGTTATTAGAATATTCTTAAATATAGTTCTACGGTTGAATGACATACTATCATGGGACACATATCATGCACACCTTCTGGGGTGAGTACTCTTATGTATATGAGAATTGCTCTCATGAATATCGCACTTGGTAATCTCCAAGATAGAAGATTATGAGAACAGACCCGCCAGATGGAATTATTTATGTTTTGGTGTCATCATATATTTCACTCTACGAGTGTGTGTAATTATCCTTAGACAATAAGATTATCATTAATACATGTCTCGACTCACACACATTGACTTGCTAAGGAAAAATTCAATGCATACAGTAGGTAGGATGTAGGGTATGTTGGGTGCGTCATGAGTGGCATGTTATTAATGGATAAGTCGTGGAAGGATATTTCCTTTCCAATTATAAATGTTCATATCAAGGTCCTTGGATTGAAATAGAATCGTCGCACAAAATTCCATGGCCATGGTGCAATGAGGAGTTTATTTCAAGTAGTAATAGAACGATGTATGAATCATAATAGTGGGTGACATATCATGAAACTTTCATGATGAGATATTACGAAAAGGGATTACATAAAACATTGAACATTCTAATGTAGTTGTTTTTGTTGTGAAATTACATTATTTCTCTTGGGTTCCTTGACCCATTTCTAGACAGTACTCTTGGAAATTAGGCAAGACCACCGAATTCCAATGACAATGAATCATAGGGGGTCACACACTATGTATTTTTGGTGGTATATGTTAAAATATATTTGAATTTAATTAATGAAATAAATATTATTCTAAATACCATGTCATAATTTAATTCTTTTTAAAATGATCGTATAAATTAGATAAAATATATTTATTCATTTTAGTGAACATTTAGTAAATATTAATTTACAAGTTTTTAAATAAAATATTAATTTAATAGAATAAATTATTTATTTAATTATTCTGGTGTTCCATAATTGGATGTGGATTTTTACCAGACCAAGGCCAGTCCAGTGGTAAAATAATTATTTGAAAGACGGTAAATAAATATTTGACTAGTGCACACAATTTAAAATAATAATGACACTGCAATTATTTTCTGACGCATAATTTTACATATAATTCTGTTTTGCATAAGTTGGCGCACCATAAATAATGGCACGATATTATTATTTTTAGCAAGGGCTTCCTCTATGTTTGTGAATTTATTTAATTGTTTTTATGAAATTAAATATTCTAATTGATGATCTGTTCAAATAAATAGACAAGTACAAATATATTTCCAGACACCACACAACACCAAATCGTACACCTAGTGAATTGAGAATTGTTGAGCTAAAAAATTTCTCTCTCGAATCCTCTTCTCACCCCTTTAGTGAAAAATAGTCTTTTTTCACGGCCAAAGACAAGTGATCACGAACAACTGACAAATAACACTCACTTAACTGCGCTAGAACCCAAAGACCGAGCAGTGTTAATCGGAGGCTAGCAGAGTTTGTGTGGATCCCTGCTATAGGGATTGTAGATTGGATCCTTACAACTGCAACAAGATAATCCAAAAGGTTCATTCCAGATGATCAACATCATCAATGAAAAAAATACCAATGATCTAGGTATTATTTATCATTTTTAAATTAATTAAATTAATTATAAACATGATGTGGCTGATCCTCTCTAATGGTTTTGGTCCTCTTCCTTCTTTATATAAATCATTGATTCTATTCTGCGGAGACTGGTTTTCATCATCGTGTTGATCCTGGAATAATCATTGATCATTGTAAATATCAATTTTGGGTTTTGTTCCCACCACGCTTTCATTGCACCCAGAACCTACAAGTGGTATCACATTAGTTACATCATCATTTATAATTATTTAAATATTTTGTTGTTGACACGCAGTTTTAATAATTTAGTTTTTTAAATTCAATTAAATATTTCTAAAATTATGAATATCCAGATCTATTACTCCTCTTTTATTTCTCGTTCACCTTTCAACAATGATCATTTCTTTTAATTTTGATTAAAATAAAATATAGAATCTCATCCATAGGTGCCAAATCATCCTTGCCGTACAACACCATAATACATGGCGTGTAATCAGAAGTTCACACCATGTAGTCAGGATCCAATGCATCATACATGTCCACCAAACCAAGTCATGTGTTGTAGTATTTCTACGTCTTAAATTACTTCATGATTTGACTTGGAAGAGGTGTCACACAGTGTCTAGATTACAAGCCATTTGTTCTACTAGAAACGACATGTAGTCGCTTCGGGATAGGGTTGGACCGCGTACCCCGTACATGGCTTGCCATGCTGGAAACCATATAACACCGATACTACAGAGTGTGTTTCCCACTAAACACACCATGTACACTGAATATTTACAATGTATACTCACACGTAGTTTCTCCGAGTGTGTACTTCATATGGACAGTGAAAAATAGTACACGTTGTATATTTTGAACTACATGTTGTCTACTCATCCAAATTATGCAGATTTATTAATATTTATTATTATATTATACAAACCCTTGAGGCATGTACCATCATGTGGGTGTAAATCTGAGGCACAACACATGATAGGTTTTTTATATATATGTGTTTAATTTAACATATTTATATTGTTCATTTCTACTCATTGGATAATTATGAATTGGACTCCACCAGGTTACCTCCAATTCACAAGATATGTAAAATGATAAATTTAAATGAATTTTTTTTATAATTATAATGGATGGTAATCTCAAGGAAATTTAGAAAAGGTTTTAACATAAAAGTATTAATTAATTAAAGATGACAAATAATTTATTCCAGCGGGATTGATCTTAAATAAAGAACCATTAATGAATTGAATGATAGTTTTATTTATTCGTAAATATTTTTGCATTTATAGATGATCACAAGCTAGACCGTGAAATTTGTATATGGGTGGTTTGTTTTAATTAATTAATTTAAATTAAATTTATTTTCATATGATCCTTCTCGTCATTAATTTATAGGTATTGTGTTCCCATGTTTTTTTATGTAAACCCCCTTTTTACCCCTCACCTGCATGAGAGTTAATAAAGGCATATGTAATGGATGGAAATAAAATGATAGTGGAGGTGGTTCAAGATGGAGCCGAAACAAAACAAATATAAATAGATATAGATCCAGATAGGTGGAAGGATGTAAACATGAACCCAAAAAGTTAAAGAAGTTTCTCTCCTAGTTCAGGTTTAATTTATCTTCTTCTAGATAAATTAAAAATTAGAAAATATCGTTATCATTCTCTTTATTTTTTTTCAGTTTCATGGTTTATCTTTATGGATCTGTTGTCATGATCACATAATTAATAAATTAAACTTGCATTCAAGATAGAACTAAAATAAACTAGACTTATTCATAAATATTATCAATACATGGTTAATCAATTATGTTATTTTCCACTTAATATTAACAATCATGTAATAATGATATTAAGGAATTCACTCATAAGAGATAAAAATACCTTAAATAAAATATTAAGTTAGACCATGACTTCTGTTACATGATTAAGAGAAGAACACTATAAAACTATGTGTTTGACCAACCCTTGTTGGCACAAATACTTTTATACTGGAAACCCTTATTAAACGTTTCAGGTTGACTTAACCATATTACATCAAGAGTAGTATCCCTTTCTAGACATGGTGTAATATCTGAGGAAAGAGTTGAAGAAATCCAATGTCATGATTTCAGGATTGGGGCGTCCAGTCAACAGATCAAGGAGCTGCAAGAACATATTTATCAATGACCTGCCTACCTAAATTTGTTCTAATAGCTTGAGAAACCCTTTTGTGGTTTTGTGAAGGGGAATATGTATTATTGCCCCTAAATTTTCATGGAAACTGGAAATTAATATTTCAACAGTTATGGCTATTGGGACTCGATAAAATAGTGGTAGACTTCATAAAATTTATTATTTAATATAAAATGTAATAAAGAATATAATAATGATATGCTCTTTTATTTTTATAATAAAAATGAAAAAACGTTTCAATCACACTATCCCTCCAATCAATTCTGGATAAAGGAAACATCCCCACATTCAGTGACATCTAGGAATGGATTAGACACATCCGGGTTATCATATGCCATGAACGGATGTCTTAAATTTTGGAGTCAGTTTTACCAGATCCGCCTACAAAAGAGGGTAGTGATGAGGATTCTCTGGACTATGAGAATCATATGAATGATGTAGTCGATGTTCTATATTTTAATGCTATCATCAATGTCTAGTGAGCTCATGATGTCTGGTGAAAACATGGATTTATATAGTATGCCGGAGAACCATTGTGGTCTTTACCAGGAGAGAGAAAGACAGGAAAGGGTTGAGATATCTATGGCACTCTTTTAGTGTAAACATGGAGAAGGTTCCCCACGTGGGCCTCATGTAGTTAATCTCATTGGCTATATTAAGCACCTGGAAGATCTAGGGTTGAAAATCCCTGAGGAAATAGGGCCCCCATCTCATTCTCGCATCACTCCCTCATATATTCTATAAAATGGTTGTCAATTTCTATGTGAACAACATTGATAAATCACTATTTTATCTTCCTATCCTCATTCTCCATGTGCACAAAGATATAAATCGTGAAAATCATTCTGCCCATATGTTGAATAAGAGGAAAGGGAAGGTGAAGATATTTAATCCCAAATCATCCTCACAACCATCCATGAAAAGGAGGATCAAAGGTGAGGTAACTGAATGGGAGGATATTTGTTTCAGATGTGGAAATAAGGGCCACAGGAAGAATAGAACCACATAGCCTAATAAGAAAAGGGAAGCTTCAAGTGTGTTTGTTATCAAACCCAATCTATCTGTTTTTAATAATTGAGTATTAGATATAAGTTTTGTTGATTACAATTGTATCCAAATATAGTAACTAAGTAGATTTAGGAAGATTGGCCGAGGGGAGGTTGATCTACAAGTAGCCAACAGAGCCAAACTAGCTTAGGTAGCTTTTGGGGACTACAACCTCATGTTTCCAACTAGGATAAAATTGGTGTTAAAGGGTTGTTATTATGTGTCGTCTATTTCAAAGAAAATATATTTTTGTATCCTTATTAGATATAGATGGATTTGTTCTCATGGTTGGAAATGGATTTTGTTTCTTTTATAATGAAAGAATTTGTTTTGCAAGGGCACATTTATATAATGGTATTTATGTTTTGGATTACACAAACCATGTAATGGTAATAGATTACCAAAATAATTAATAGGACTCATACCACAACCATCATTGGAATCACTGGCTAGGTCATGTAAATTAGAAACACCTGACAATGTTACATCAATATTGATATTTATATTCTTTCGAACCAAAACCATTGGGTGCATGTCATGCATGTTAACAAGAAAAAATGACCAAAACCTCATTTAGTTGGAAAGGTAAAAGGGCATAAGAACGTCTTGAATTGGTTCATACCGATGTGTGTGGACAATTTTTTATTGAATCAAGTGGAGGGTAATTATAATTCATAAATATTACTAATGAATTTAGTAGATATGGATATATATACTTAATGAGGTATATGTATGATTATTTTGATAAGTACAATGAATACAAGAATGAATTTTAGAATCATCTTGTTAAAAATATCAAGAAACTCTACTCAGACCAAGGTAGATAATATCTTAATGAATAATTCATTGATTACATACTGGGGTTTGGTATCATATCCCAACTCACTCTTCCATACATGCCCCCATTTTTATGTTGTGAGCGACTGGTGGAACCACAACCGATTGGACATGGTGATATCAATGATGAGTCATGCGGGTCTTCCATTATCCTTTTGGGGATATACGTCCCGTGTAGCGCAAAACATTCTAATAAATATCCAATTAAATGGATAAATGGAATTACATATGAGTTATGGAGTGGAAGGAAAGCCACAATATCGAATTTAAATGTGTGGGGAAGCGATGCATTTGTTAAGGCCTCTTTAGGTAACAAACATGCACCCCGAGGCACAATGTGTATCTTTATAGGATACCCCAAGGAAACAAGGGGATGATACCTATACGACCCCTTAGTCAAAAAGGATATAGTGTAATGACATTCCATATTCTATTAGAGGGATCAAATCTACAAAAGAGATAGTTGGAGTGAGAAAGACTTCAATGAAGTTGAGGCTCAAGGTATAGAAGTGTTGGTACCGAAACAGATTCTACAAAGCCCCATGGAAGAAAAAACTATTACAAAAACATAAGATCTCTATAGGAGTACAAGAGATGTTAGATAACCATAAATGTATGATTTTCTAGTTTCTGAGGATGGTGCCTCATTATTAGATGATAATAATGATCTTCTAACCTACAATGAAGTAATAATTGGAACAGATTTTTTCATGTGGAAAGAATACATGAATTCTGAAATGGATTCCATGTTCCCAATCAAAGTCCGAATTTTGGTAGATCCTCCATTTTATGTAAATCTTATTGGTTGAAAATTGGTATTCAAGAAGAAACTAGACCTTGAAGGACAAGTGAACACCTATAATGAACGACTGGTTGCAAAAGGGTTCAAACGTTATAAAGGAAATGACTACGACGTAACCTTTTCACTATTTCCAAGGATGAAATTCATCATAATTTTATTGGCCCTTACCGCATTATATGACTATGTGATTTGGAAAATGGACGTAAAAACAACCTTCTTTAAATGGAACCTTTTAGAAGTTATCTACATGACACACCATGAAGGTTTTCTGACCCGAAAGTATCACAATATGGTATGAAAGTTGCATAAATCCATTTATGGATTATAGAAAGCATCTAGTAATGAAATTTTTTTTGATGAATCCATTAAAAAATTTGGTTTTATCAAGAATGAATATATCCTTGTGTCTAAAAATAGTTTTGTTGGAGGGAAGTCATTTTTCTAATAGTATATGATAATGACATATTACATATTGGAAACAAGATACATGTATTACATGCTATTAAGGCATTGTTGAATCAATGCTTCTCCATGAAGGTCTTGGGAGATGCATCAAATATTCATGGGATCATGATACATTGTGATATATCCAAGAGATTTTTGGGCCTAAGTCAAATTATATAGATTGATAATATACTGAAGAGATTCAAAAGGAACATTCCATGAGGGGATTGTTTCAATCATCCCATGGCATTCATCTTTATAAGAAAATTTGTCCTCAGACACATGAGTAAATAAGGATAATGGCATGGACTCTATACACATCATTTATTTGGTCAGTCATGTATTTCATGCTATGTACTGGGCTGGATGTCTCCTACACATTGAGTGCGGTAGGCAGATATCAAGCTGACCTAGGTGACAACCATTGGATGGAAGTCAATACTATCCTAAAGTATCTGAGGTGTACTAAGAATGTGATCCTGATTAATGGAGGATATAAGGAACTAGTCATCAAATGATATGCATATTCTAGTTTATAGACTGATCAAGATGACATTAAGTAACGAACAGGATACATATTCAATTTTAATGGAGGTGCATGGAGCTGGAAGAGCTCAAAGAAAGTGTGGTCAATGATTTTACTGCAGAGTCTGACTATATCACAGCTTCTAAGGCAGCTAAATAATCATTTTGGATGTGAATATTCATCTGGGAGATGGATTTGATATCTAGCAATAATTATCCCATCACATTTTACTATGATAATACTGCATCAGTGGCTCTTAAAAAAGTACCGAGTTCACATCAGTGAAAAAATCAAATACATTATATGTATCATCTCTTGAGTTATTTTTTTCAGAGAGATGAAGTTGCAGTCATCCGTATTTCCACAGAAGACAATCTGGCAAACCCCTTGACTAAATCCATGAATCAGTAGAAACCTGATCACCATGTGAGGTCTAGTGGGCTGCAAGTAATAGGTAGTTGGATCTAGTCCAAATTAGGGTGTGTAATGTTTTATTTCATCGAACCAACTGGTTTTAATTTTATTACATGGAAATTTAATTTATCTAAATATTAAACATCTTATTACATATTGTTCATTTTTCTGTTTGACTATAATGTAATAATGTCCTAGAGTATTTGTTGCATTGATAAGGTCATTCTAGTCCCCATATATGATGTGAACCTTAAAATTCAATAAAAATATTCTTAAATATAGTTCTACGGTTGGATGAAAATCTATAATGGGATATGTATCATGAAGACCGCTAGGTTTGAGTACTCGTAATAAAATGAGACTTCTTATCAGGAAGATCACACATTGTAATCTCCAAGATATGATATTATGATAACAGACCCGCCAGTATAAATTCCTCATGTTTTGGTGTCATCAGATATTTCTATCTGCGAGCGTGTGTAATGATCCTTAGACATAAAAATATCATTAATACGTTTCATGAATTGCACACATTGATTTACTGATGAGAACCATCATGGAGACAATTGGTTGTAAGTAGGGTAAATTTGGTACATCGTGAGTGGCACGTTGTTAATGGATATGTCGAGGAAGGATATGTTCCTTTCAATTATGGAAGTTCACATCTTTTCCATTGGATTGAAATATAACATCCTAGAAAAATTCCATGTCCATATTGTAACAATTAGTTTATTTCATGTAGTCAACGAACGAAGCATCATGCATAAAAGTTGATGACACTATCATGAAACATGCTTGATGAGATATTGCGACACAGGGATTATATTACACAGTTAGCGTTCGTTTGTGGATTCGGTTGTGGAGACATTAACTTATTTCTCTTTGGTTCTTTTACACATTGCTATATAGTACCCTTGGACTTTAGGCAAGGCTGCATTATGCCAACGAGAATGAATCCTAGAGGGTCACACCATAAGTGTATTTGGTAGTCTCAGTTAAATTCTATTTTAATTTAATTAAATAAATAAATATTATTCACAATACTGTTGAACAATTTTATTCAAGTTAAAATTGTAACATAAATTAAATAAGATATATTTATTTATTTTATTGATCATTTAATAAATAAATATTTAATAGTTTGTATATAAAATTTTTATTTAAGTGAATAAATTATTTATTTTTTATTCAAGTGTTCAATAAATGGTTGTGGTGTTCGATCGGACCATGTCCGGTCCGATGATAAAATAATTATTTCCAAGATGTTAAATAATTATTTAACATATTGGCACAAGTGAAAATAATAATTATTCTGCCATTATTTTGTGTCATGGAATTTTATTTATAATTCCATTTTGCACATGTCGATGCACCATAAAGAAAGACATGGTATTATTATTATGAGAATGGGGTTTCTCAAGGTTCATGAATGTATTTAATTGTGGTTATGAAATTAAATATTGTAACTGATGTTCCATGAATATAAATAGAAAATTACTTGGAGAATGAGATACAAGAACGATCAACACAAGACAGTTGCTTCGTCGTTCTAGTACCCAGAGAACGTGTAGTGTCGATCTGAGGCTATTGGAACACGTGTGGATAACCGCTAGATGGATTATTTTTTGTACCATTACAAGCGCAACGATATAATCTTGAAGGGTCATTCAGGGTGATCAACAAAATCAATGAAGAAAAATACAAGAGATCCCGATATTATTTTTCTTTATGAAATTAATTAAATTAATTATAAACATGATGTCAAAGATCCTCTCTAAAGGTTTCAAGACACTTCCTAATTTATATTAATCTGTGATTCTGTTCTATGGATACTGGCATTAATTGTCATATTGATCTCAGAATAATCATTTATCATGGTAAAAATCAATGTTGTGTTCTGTCCCAACCATGCTTCCATTGTTCCCAGAACCTTCAATAACAGCCTTAAATCCTAAAATAAGACCATAACACTCATAATGTTTACATAAAAATTAAAATAACTATTAATTACCATAAAATATCCCTAGAAACATCAAAATACCTAAAAAATGCAAACCCCTAAAAACAATAAAATCAAAAATAACCTAAAAAGTCAATAAAAACCCAAAAACATAAAAAATCCATAAATCAATCAAGGAAACCCTATTAACAAATAATTGAATCCTTAAAACCTTCAACCCTCTTGTAAGACATTTAAAATACCTAAAACAAATGAAAAACTAATAATTAGTCAACATTGTATAAAGTTATAAACTCAAATCCCATGATCACGCTATAATCCTAATGGATAGTAAAAACATTCAAAAACCCTAAAAGATCCAAAAAGACTACAAAAACACTATTAAATCTAAAAATACCTAAAATCCAAAAGGACCCTAAAAACCACAGTGAAAATTAATACCCTTAAATACCCTAAACCCATAAATATAACCTAAAGGACTGTAAAGACACTAAAAACAAAAAATCCATAAAATTCCCCAAACGCCCTTAGAAAAATGTCCTAAAATTGTAGAAATCGTTATAACTCTATAAAACAAATAAAAACCCTAAAATAGAAAATTAATCTAAAATATCAAAATAACCCTAAAAATCCTAGAAACACATAAAGCCTTAAAAGGGGTAAAATAACAACAAAAACCATAAAAACCCCAAAAAACCAAAAACCCCTAAAACACATAAAAACACTACAATCAATAAAAACCAAAAAGGCGCTAAAATCCTAAAAACGAAAAAAAACATGAAATACCCTTAAACACCTAATCCCCACTAAGAAAAAAATAAAACACAAAAATTCCTAAACCCCAAAACACATTAAAACTACCTTTACACTACACCATAAACCCCACACCCGACACCCTAAAGTATATACCCTACACCATAAACCTGCAACCCTACCTTGAAACCCTATAATCAATACCCTAAAACAAAAACCCTATACCCAACACCATAATCCATATTCCCTACACACTATACACTATAACCTAGACCATAAACCATAAACAGTAGACCCTAAATATGAAACCCCTAACCATAGACAAAAAACCCAAAACTAAAAACCCAAAACCATACCACCAAAATATTAATAGATACTAAAATCAAAAAAAATCAAAAAAAAAATCAAAAACTCAAAAAAACCACTAAGTAACCATTAAAACCCTAAAATAAATATTAAAACCCTAGATACCCTATAAGACCATTAAAACCCCAAAAACCCCTAAAATATGTCAAGATCCGTAAAACCCCTACACATCATAATAACCCTAAATACCCAAAATACCTTAATGAAACTAATATCCATGATAAACCATAAAAATGTAAAACTATAAGAGAGAATATAAACCCTAAACACCAATAAAACCAACATAAAAATCCAAAAAACCAAAAAACATTAAAAAATTTAAAAAACCTATAAAGTGATTAAAACCCAAAAATCCATAAATATCATAAATACTCTAAAAGGCCCTAAAAACTCAAAAACTTAATAAATTACCAATATCCAAAATAACCCACTAAAACTCCAAAACACCATAAAAATGAAAATACGCTAAAATTCTTAAAAATCCTCATAAACCCTAAGAACATTAATAATAAAAGAACAAAAAAACCATAAATAGACAGAAATAAAAAAAAATACTAAAATCCTAAAAATCTCTTTTGAAGAAATGAGAACCCACTTAAAACCATAAAACCCCATCAACACATAAAAAATAGAAAAAATGATAAAATAACTGTAAACCAAGAATGAAAAATATACTCAAAAAAACCTTAAAATTAAAAAACACTGAAAATGATAACAATAAAGGACCCTAAAATAACATAATATACTCTAAAACATCTAAAATTATCCATAAGAACCAAAACCCAAAAAACCCAAAAAACTATTGAAACCCCAAAAAAACCTAAAAACATTTAAAACTACTTATAATCCATTAGAATCCAAAATACCCCATAATAACACAATAATGAAATAAAACCCCATAAATACCTACCGGGCCACAAAAATCTCTATTAAAACCCCTAAATACCTAAATACACATAAATCCCACCAAAGGACACTAAGACCCCTAAAAATGACCAATATTTCCTAAAACCAAGAATAATAACCTAAACCCTTAAAAACATTGGGAAACCCGTAAAACCCCTTCAATTCCTTAAAAATCATAAATGACCCAAATACACCAAAACCCTAAAAGACCATAATAGGCGTAAAAAACTATAAAACCATGAAAACACAAAAAATACATTAAAACCCTAAAACAATTTAATCCCATAAAAACCTAAAAACCCCAAAAAAACAAAAAATCCATACCAAATCCTAAAATATAATATAACAGTAAAAACAAAATTATTCCTAATAAAATATAAAACTACTATAATTCCTAATAATCCCTACAACAACAACTAAAACCCTAAAATGTACAAGACATATAAAAACCTCAAAAATTCCAAATGCCGTTGAAACCCCCTTGAAACCCTTGAACACCCCTTATAACCCAAATAAATACCCTAAAACTGTTAAAAGACATAAATCCCCTTAAATTCGAAAAAACATGAAACATCGTAATACCTAAAAAACCCTTAATCCAGAAAAAAAACACCTTAAAAACTCAAAACAACCATACACCCAATACAAACCCATAAACAAATAAAACCACCATAATAACACTAAATGTATACACACTTTAAAACAACAAAAAACCCTTAAAACCCAAAAATACCAAAAAAATACTAAACCACTAAATCATAAAGAGACAATAAAAACCCTAAACACCATGAAAATCCCTAAAAAATAAAAAAACACTAAAAATGAAAAAATCCTACAATTAGAAAAAAGAACCCTATGAAGTATAAAAAACATAAAACCATAAAAAACCCTAAAAACATTAAAAACACCTAAATGACCGTAAAATATTCATAAATTCCCCTAAAATCAAAATAAAGTCTTAGAAATTATAAAAAACATAAAAAACTAAAGTAACTAAAAAAAACTCAAAACCACTAAATACCATAAACACCGCTAAAACAACTGACATACCCTAGAAACCCTATACCACATGAAAATACCAAAAAGTACGTAAACACCCTAAAACCCCACAAAAATAAATACCCCGTAAAACCCCTAAGAGCCTAAATAATCCCAAAAAAAAAATGAAAACCCTCTTAAATTCATGGAAAATGAAAACCCAAATCTCTTAAAACCATTAAAACTAAAAAAACCACTAAAACCCCCTAAAAATCCCAAATACACATAATGAAACTAAAATCGCCAAAAAAATAGAAATACCCTAAAAAACACTAAAACCACAAAAAACCCACAAAACTGCTAAATCACTAAAAACGCTAAAAATCACTAAAACCGTACAAACCCAAAAAACAATAGAACCCTCTATGAACCCTAAAATCACAAATACCCCTAAAACTCCTTAAATAACAAAAACCCCCAAAAACCCAAATAAACCAGAAATAAATAATGAAAACCATACAACCCTAAAAAACCTGAAAACCCATAAAAACCCTAAATACCATGAAAGCACCATAAATCCCCAAAATAATAAGAAAAATATGATATTTAAAAACACAAATTAAAAATAAATACCCCATAAAACAAATAATTCCCCCAATAATCATAAATATCCTTAAGAGCACAAATAATAACAAAAAACCCTAAAACCCATTAAAAATAATTAATCCCTCTAAAACTATTAATAACCCAAAAATAATAAAAACTCCCAAAAACCATGAAAATAACTGAAAACAGTAAAGGTCCATAAAACCCAGAAAACACAAAATAAATAGTTAATTCCCCGATAAACCATCAAATAAATAAAAAATATGAAATCCCCTAAAATCATTAAAAACACCTAAAAACACATAAACTCCTAAAAAACCTAAAAAAACTAAAACCCTACAAAAGACTGTTAAAAATACGAAACCATTAATAACCCTACAAGTCATTATGTTCCATAAAATTCCATGAAAACACAAAAGACACTAAATGCACTAAAACACCAAAATGAACCTAAAACCTATAAAACACCAAGAGAGACTATAATCCCAAAAAGCCATAAAGATCATTAATTTTACAAAAAGAGTCTAAAAACCCCTAAATCCATAAAGGCCCATAAAACCTCAAATTCTAAAACCCCTAATGCACACTATTACCACTAATGTACCATAAAAAACCAAAATGACCTTAAATCTTTTACAATCAAAACGGTCCCCTTATACCCATAGAGGACCCCAACAAACCACAATAAACCAAAAGAAACTTAAAAACATTAAAAATATCCTAAAGAGCCCTAAAATCCCTAAAATTTCCAAAAAACCCTTAAAACCCTAAATGACCATAAAACCCCTTAAACCGTTTAAAAATACTAAAACATTCAAACAATTTAAAAATTATGATCAAACCATAAAATTCTAAAGTACCCAAAAACCCTATATCACCCTAAAAAATCTCAAAAAAGCATTAAAAATTATAAAACCCATAAAAACCAAAAAAACACCATAAAATAATTTAAAACCCCTAAAATCCCTAAATATCTACATAAACCCTAAAATCCACAATAAATCCTAGAAACCCCCAAAACCACTAAAACCATAATAAAACCCTAATAATCATAATAACCATTAATATGAAAAAAACTCCAAAAAACCTAAATATCCTACAAAACCCGATAATAAACATAATGGACCATAAATAAAAAATAATGTTCCCTACATGCAATAAAATATTAAGGGAACTAAAAACCCATAAAAATCCATAGAAGACCCTAAAACTCATAATAACCCTAAAACTCCATGAGCCCACAAAAACTCTTAAAACAAAAAATAACCATATAAAAATCCTAATTGACATTAAAAAAACAAATAACCTAAATTAACATAATATCATAAAAGAACATTTGAACGTAAAATGTCCATAAAAACCTAATATCCCTAAATAACCCTATAAAACCCCCAAAATACCGTAAAAATTATTAAACATAATAAAACTGTCAAATAGCCTGAAAATAATATAAACCATTAAACCCTAAAAAAAACATAAAAACCCTAAAGATCCTTTAAAATCCTAGAAACCCCTATGATCCCTAAAATCCCTTATAAACCCTAAAACACACCTTAATTTAATTAAACTCAAAAAACCCCGTTAGAACTCCAAAAAACCCAAAAAATTATAAACCATTATAAATCATAAAAACCCAACCCCCCCCCCCCCCCCCCCCAAACGCTAAAAATACATAGAAACCAGTAAACCCCTAAAACTATAAAAAACTAAAAGAATGAAAAACATGATAGCCCCAAAACCCATAAAAACGATTAAACCCATAAAAATCCAAAATAGAAATAAATGCCTAAATTCCATAAAACATCCAAAACACCCCTTAAATCCTAAAAACCTAAAAATAACACCTAAAAATAAAAACCCAAAATAATTCTATATGTAACACTAAAAATCCATAAATACCAAAAAAAGAGATTAAAAACATTTAAATCATAAAACACCGATAACTACCTAAATATACTACAATAGGTAAAGTAATAATAAACCCTAAAAGCTCTTAAAAGACCCTAAACCTCAAACTTGTACAAATAACTTGACAATAATAAAACCCTAACCCCTCCCCACAACTACTCTAAAAAATTTAAATACCAAAAAACCCCAAACATCAAAATACCCCTAAAAACCATATTACCCTATAAACCCCTAACACATGAAATCCCCCAAAAATCCTTTAAACACCATAAAACCTAGTAACCCATAAAAACCCAAATAACCCATATAAATAGATAAAACCTTTAAAAACATAAATAAATTAAAATTCTAAAAATTTATAAAATGTATAAAAAAAGAAACTAAAAAAATCTAAAAACCATAAAAACGGACAAGACCACTATATAACCCTATGAAAGAAATTAGAAACCTAAAAACATTAATAAAATAATATAAAACAATAAACACCCAAATATACCCCATAGACCCCCTATAACCAAATGAATAACCCTAACAAACCATAAAACTGTTGTAACCCCTAAAAATGTAACAAAGCACTAAAAACCCTACATAACCCTATCGTACCCTCATTAAATCTGTAATGGGCCCTAAAACATAAAATATACCTAAACCCCCTAAAACGATAAACACCCTAAAAACCACTAAACCCATATAACATATTTGAAAAAAGTAAAATAACAAAAAAATCCAACAATGTCACTAAAAATGCTAAAACCCAAAATATCCTAAAACCCCTAAAAAACTAAATTCCAAAAAAACCCAAAAAACGTAAAACTACTCAAATACATAAAATAAATATTAAAATAATATTAAACCCCAAAAATCTGTTCCATCATAAAGAAAAAATATAAAAAACCAGATAACCATTAAAACTTCCTAAAAATACATAAAAACTCCTAAAAAATGAAAAAACTACAAAAAAAACTATAAAAACATATTAACCATAAAATATTAATAACCCCAAAAAATCCATCAAAACCATAATACATACCAAAACCTAACAAAATAAAATCAAAAACCATAAAAAATTACAAAAAACAATAAAAATTCCAAAAAAAACCAAATAAAACCCTTAAAAGAAAATAGAAAAACAAAAAATACTAAAATCCCTAAAAACACTAAGACCTTAAAAATACATGAAAACCATACAAACCATAAAAACTATAAAAAACCAAATAATCCTAATAAATACATAAGATATAAAAAATTATAAAAGTTCCTAAAACACCATAAAAATACCTAAACCCCCCCCCCGAAAAAATTCATAAAAACATATTAAACCCTAAAAGGCCATTAATACCTAAAACCCTAAAACATTAAAAAACATAAAACTCTATACAAACATAATAAAACACTAGAAACCATAAAACCCCATAAAAAATCCGATACCGTTAAACCATAGAAACACTAAGAACCCTAAAATCCGAACAAAAATACCCTAAAATCTAAAAAATCATTACAACCATAATACCATAAAAACAATTAAATTCTTTAAAATTCCAAAAAAAATACCTAAAACCCATACAAAATAAAATTTAATAAAACCTTGAAACCATATAGAATTAAAAAAATTTATATCACATTATAATCCTAAAACCAATAAAAACCAAAAAAAAGTTTTATAGCCTAACCGAAAAAAAATTCCTAAACCCCTAAAACCCATGAAAATTAATAAAATCTTAAGAATATGCAACCCCTAGAAAACATATATAGGTCACAACCCCCCTAAAGACCTAAAGAACACTTATAGAACTGAAATCAACAATAAAATATCATGTAAAACTAAAAACCCTAAAACCCAATAAAATCTATAAAGACCCAAATAATTAATTAAAAACCTAAAACCCCTTAATAAAATATGAAAAATACAAATTTCCTAAAAAAAATAATAAGTTAAATATACCATAAAACCCTAAAACCACTAAAGACCTTAAAAATCATAATAACCATGAAACCACACAAACCGTAAAACCATTTAACCCTATGAAAAATCATAAACAATATTAAAAATTTTACAACACCAAATAAACTATGACACCTAAAAACTCCAAAACCCCTAAAATATATGTAATACCCTAAAAAAAATTATAATTCATAAAAACCACTAAAATCTATAAAAATCCCTAAAAACCCAAAATTTACTATAAATCCAAAAATTCCTTAAAACCCCTTGAAACCACAAAATTTAATAATACTTCCAAAACCAACAGCATGAAAAATATACTAATACCAAAAAATATGAAAAACACCTAAAACCCCTAGAATTTGTAAAAAACTACAAACACTATAACCCGAAATAACCGAAAACCCCTCAAAAGACCTTTAAAATCCCAAAACTCTAAAAACCCAACAAGGCTATTAAAATAAAAAAAATCATAAAACCCCATAAAACCCCATAGAACCCTAAACCCATGAAAAAGACTCATAACCACATAAACCCTTAAAACCCCCTAAAAACATTAAAAATACATTAAATCTATGAAAACCCAAACCCCCTTAAACCATAAAAACAATTAAAACCGTAAAACCCCTAAAACTCTTTTAATCCTAAAATATTCTGAAACCCATAAAAAGGGAAAAAGTGGTAAAGAATAGAAAACATTAAAAATCATAGAAAACCCTCAAAAAAAAATTAAAATCCATAAAAAATAAAAAAAAACCCCATTAATACCCTAGAATAGTAAAACCCCTTGATAATCCATAGTACCATTAAAACCATTAAATCCAATAAACCACTAAAATACATGGAACCAAAAAACCGGAAAACCATTTTAAAAATTTACGGATCCTGAAAAATAGAAACATATAAAACCCCCAAAACCGTAATACTATAAATCCCATATAAATCCCAAATACCCTAAAAAATCAAAAACCCTAAAAATCATTAAAATTCATAATAGAATATTTAACTCCTGAAAAACCCTAATACTGTGAAAAATCCAAAACGCCCATAATCCCCTAAAAGTCACTAAAACAAATAAAACACCTTAAAATAATAATAAAACTACCCCCCCCCCCCCTCGACACATAAAATTCATTAAAATTCACCCCCCCCCCCCTCTAAAGGACACTAAAATCCCTAAAACATCCTAATGGACCATAAAACCTGATATCACCAGAAAAGACCCTTGAAACCACTGGAAACCTTAATTGAAATAAAAACTATAAAACCCTAAAATTTTTAAATGAACTAAAAATTCCATATAACCATATATAACTACAAAACCACTAAAAACCTAAACCCCCCTAAAATCCTAAGAACCAAGATATCTCTAAAAGACCATAAAACCAAATAATTATCCCTAATATCCATAATCAACATAAAACCCTAAAAGACCCAAGAAAACACTAAACACAATACCATACCCTAAAACCCTTAGAAGCTAAAAATATTTAAAAAATCTATAACCCCTAAAACCCATAAAACCACTAAAATAAAATAAATACACAAAAAACATTAAAATATAGACGAAAATGTAAAAATCATAAAGACCCAAAAAAGAAAAAACCCAAAATACAACAAAAAGCCATAAAAACACTAAAACAATTAAAACCCCTGAAGCCATGAAAATGAAAATAGCATTAAAAAGACCCAAAATCCACGAAAGCACTTAAAAGAGTTAAAACACCCCAACAATAAGAAAAACTAATTTCCATAAAACTCATAAAAATTTCAAAACCCCATAAAACCCAAAAAAAAACTAAAAAAACTAATGGACCATAAAAACCCTTATAACCATGTAGGACCTTAATACAAATTAAAATGACAATGTACCATAAAACTATAATGGATAATAATAAACCAAAAAACCCATTATACCCCTAAAATACACTAAAACCTCTAAAACCATGATCCCTCCCCCCCCCCCTCCACACACACACCCAAACCCCCCTATAATGCCATAAAATCCCTAAAAACACTAAATGAAACAAAAAATGCTAAAATTCCACAGAAAGAGTGTAAAAGCAATAAAAACATTAAAAATACTAACAGACCCAACGAAGACCTAAGAAAAATTAAAATTCCCTAAAATAATTATAAATCCTAAATACCACTAAAACCCTTAAAGGTCCCTAAAACCCTAAAAACCATAAACTCGTAAAACCCAAAAATCACCCTAAAACTTATATAAATAATAAAAACACCTAAAACCACATAATTAAAATTAAATCACAGATAAACTAAAATCCCTAAAACCATAAAAACAAAAAAATACACTGAAAACCATAAAACCCAAAGAAACCCTCAATCCCCTTAATGCATAAAAAACACAAAAAAACTCTAAATAAACTCAACCCAACCCCCTAAAACAATATAAAATCTACAGTAACAAATAGATCCCAAAAAAACTATTCCCACCCTCCCCCTCCAGACTACATACACCGCAAAAACTAAAAAATAATCTATAAACCCCGTAAAACAAAAAAATATCAATAAACACACTAATAACCTAAAAAATATTCAATCCACTGAGACCCATTAAACCCCTAAAAACACGTAAAAATATAGATCAATAAAAATCCAAAATTCCATTAAAATTCCAAAAAACCAAAATCCCATAAAAGTCATAAAAACTCATTATTACTATAAGAATTCCAAAAGCACAAAAACACCTTAAAATATAAAAACACATAAAAAACAAAAAATCACAAATTTCTAAAAGTCTCTGAAACCTCTAAAAAGCAAAAATACAAGAAAAATATTTTAATACCCTAAAACAACAAAATACCTATAATACACTAAAGAACCCACAAACCCTTAAATGTCGTAAAAACCATCTAAATCCCTAAAAACCTCAAATCATCTAAAAAATATGAACTCTAAATACACTAAAAACACCAAATGAAACCCCAGAAACCCAAAAAACCAATTAAATCCTAAAAACCAATTAATCCAACCAAAGCCCAAAATCACTAAAACCAACAAATATTTAAAAAAAATACAAAAAAAAAATAAAAGGCCTATTAAAACACATAAAATCATTTAAACCCTTAAGAAAATCGTAAAGCCCAAAAACCTAAAAACCATTAAAATCCATGAAATAAACAAAATATCAAAAACCTAGAAAACCATGACATCCATAATACCCCTTAAAACCCACTAAAACATTAAAAACCCACATGAAATTATAAAATCAATAAAATATCCATTAAACCATTAAAGATATTAAACAGATAAAAACTATAAAATCTCTAAAACCCCTAAAATCCATAAAAATATTAAAAACCCCAGGAAACCCTACAAGCCTAAAATTATTTAAATACCCCAAAACCACATAAATTATTAAAACAACTAAATAAACCATAATAGAACCTAAATACACCCAAAACACCTAGAAGTATCCTAAATATAATAACCCCCCCAAACCCATTTAAACACCCTAAATCCTCTAAATTACCTATAGTACCTAAAAAATAAAACCCTTAAGACAACAAAACAACTAATATCCCATAAAACCCAAAAATATATCTAACAACTCATTAAAACCATAAAAACTATATAACCATCATGAAACATGTAAAATCCTTAAAAACCATCAAAAACCTGAAACCAATAAATACTCAAGACACCTTTTAAAATAAAATAAAAATCCCTCAAAACCATAAAACACCAAAAGTTATAAAAAACTAGAAAACCCAATGGAAAACATGATAACATATAAAACCATAGAAATCCCAAAAAACACTAAACCAATAAAAACCCTATAACCCAAAAAAGCTCTCCAAAAACACTAATAAAGACAATAACCCTAATGTCATTTAAAAAACAATAAAATGAAAGAAGACCTAAAATCCCCGAGAACCCCATAAAAACCTTAAAACACTTAAATTCTGAAAAACACTAATATAACCTAAAAAACTAAACCCTCTCCAAAGGACAAAAATATGTATAATGTACTTAAAAGTTACTACATGACATTAATCACCATATGAACCCTAAAATACCAATAAAACATATAAAAAATTATAAAACCCAAAAATTCCAAATACCCTAAAAAATCATAAAAATTTAAATTTCCCAATAACCCATAAAAATATGAACAATACAAAAATACCCAAAAACCCAAAAACCCATAAGATTCCTTTAAAACCCTAAAATCCCTAATTATAATAAATAACCCCTAAAAACCTAAAAATAATATCAAATCTTAAAAACCCCTAAACCCCATAAATATATATTAAACCCAAAAAGTATAAAAAACTCCAATAAGCCATAAATCCCAAAAATCTCTAAAACACCCCAAAAACCCTTTAAACCATAAAACCATAAACCACCTATAAACACTAAAGTCACCCAAACCATATTAAATATAAAAACCTAAATGTACCTAAAAACTCTTGGACCCCACAACCCAAAAAATCCCTAAAAGACTCTAAAATCAATAAAAATAATCTAAATGTCACTAACCCCCCTACCCAACAATAAAGTTCACTAAATAACCCTAAAACACTAAAGACCAATAAAAATTATAAGTCCCCTAAAACAAATAAGAATAATAATAATCGATAAAATCCCATTAAAACTGTAGTAACCCTAAAAACCATATGAGACCTTTCCAACACATAAAAACTGCAAAAAACACTATAACCCTAAAAACAAAAATACCATAAAATGGGAAAAACATAAAACAAATAAAGCACTAAAAACACTAAATCCCCAAAAAATTTAAATAAATCCTTGGAAATATAAAGACCATAAAAAAAAGAAATCCGAAAAACCTAAAAATCCCTAAAACACCCTAAAACCACTAAAATACACTAAAACACCTAAAACGGCGAAAACCCAAAAGACCCTAGAAAACATAAACCCAAAAAACACCCTTAAAACTCAAATAACCCTAAAATACCGTAAAACCACATAGAACCACTAAAAGTCCCAAAAAAACCCTAAAACCCTTAGAGACAAAAAACCACAAAAAATCTTTAAAACTGAAACCCCTTAATGGTCGTAAATAACAATTTAAAACATTAAAATCTCCTAAAACACCTAAAAACTCTAAAAACCGTAGACCCCCTAAAAACCCTAAACCCTGAAAAAACACAAAATACTCTAAAAACCCTATAACAACCCTAAAATCCTCAAGGAACCCAAAACCCATTAGAACCTCAAAAACTAAAAAAGCACCTTAAAACCATAAAAACAGATAATAATACATAAAACCATAATAAACATAAAACTATAAACCCTACTTAAATCCTTTATAAACATGAGACCCCATTTAAAACTCCTAAAAATTCTAAAAAACACAATAAAATATAAAATTCTACAAATCGCTAAAAATCTAAAAACAAAAAACCCCAAAAATCATAAAAACCCCTTAATCCCGTAAAAGTCCTAAAAATCCATAATAATCCATAAAATCCATAAAACCCCTAAATTACATTTAATCCCCAAAAACTAAATGCCCTTAAACCTCAACAGATCGTATTAAAAATATATGAAGAATGATAAAGACCATAAAAACCCTAACATCCTAAAATGACACTAAAATATAAAAATCCCCTAAAAAGATATTAAAACGTTAAAACACTTAAAACCTCAAAAACCCCTATAAAACTAAAAACACTAAAAACATTAAAATACAATAAACCCCATAAATACCATAAAGCCCATAAAACCCTAAAAGCACTAGACATCCAAAAAACCCTCAAAGTCCTTAAAACCCTACATATAATAAAAACAACTAAAAGTCCTTTAATGTCGAAAACTACCCAAAAAACTCCTAAAAGATATGAAAAGCACAATAAACCAGTAAAATTATTAAAATCCTAAAACCAATTAAAATCATAAAAGAACACTTAAACTCCTAAAATATCCCAAAAAAAATTTCTTGATTCCAAAAACACTAAAAAATAAAAAAAATCTTAAATACACTCAAAAACACTAAATCCCCTATATCTATTTAGAACCATAAACCCTAAAACTGAAAAAAAAATAATTAATACAATAGAAAACCAAAAAACCCCTGAAACCCTTATAAAAATCCTAAAACTTCAAAAGACCCCTAATATCCCCTAAAAACACTAAACCTCCAAAAATACCTTTAAACCCCCATAAACCCAATAAAAATCTATTATTACGCTTAAATACCAAAATATCCAAAAAACCCCAAAACCCCCCCATAAAACCTAAAACCCCTAAAACCCATAAAAATGACTAAAAAACCATAAAACCCTAAAAACCATAAAAACATAAGAAAACATAAAACCCATAAAATCCATAAAAAACACAAACCCCTATATACCAATGAAACCCAATAAAAACCGAAAAACCACTTAATTCCATAAAAAACTATAGAACCCTAAAATCATTACGAATCACTATGAATCCTAAAACCCCTAAAAATAGAATAAAAAACTCTTAAGACCCTTCAAATGGTCATAAACTCCTAAAATTACCATGATAATTTAAACCCATAAAACACCATATATGTCCCAAAAACTCCTAAAATACACTAAAAACCCTCAAATCCAAAAACTTCCCTAAAATATTGAAATCATTAAAATAATATAATAAAATTAGAAGCCTCTAAACGACAATAAAAATATAGGACACTAAAAAAGACACAGAAATAAGCTATCCCCTCTAAAAGACTCTAAAATCAGAAAAGGACCCTAAAAATCATAACCCCCAAGGATCCTGAAAATCTATAAAACCCATAAGGAACACTAAAACAAATATAAATCCTAGAGGAACCATGAAATACATAAAAACCATAAAATTCCAAGAAAAATAGAAAATAGTAAAAACACATTACAAAAACTCTAAAATTCCAGGTAAACCTCTATAATAAAAAAACACTAATTTTTCGAAAAAACCATTAAAACACCCTAATACCCCTAAATCACTATAATAAAACCTAAAACCCAAAAATATTTTAAAAATACATTATATAATAAAAACTCTTAAAAACTATTAAAAGAACAAATGGTACAAAAAACCCCTAAAACCCTTAAAAATCCTAAAAACACTAAATCCCCTAAAAACAATAAATACCATAAAAATCATAAAACCGAAAAAAATTATAAAAACCTATAAAACACATAAAAATATAAAAATTGAAATGTAACCTAAACCCCATAATAAAACTAATGACCCTAAAAAATATGATTCCTCTAAACCACTTAAAACCCCTAAAAGATCATAGTAACCACTAAAACCCCTAAAACCCCAAAATGACCCTTTAAACCACTAAATCCTAATGAATCTAAAATTTCAATAAACTGCTAAAACACTAAAAATCCTTAAATCACATGAAACCCAAAAAAAATTAAAAACCCTAAAAGTCAATATAAATATTAAATAACACATCCCCCGAAACTATACAAATCATAAAACCCTAAAATCCAGAAACACCCAAATAACCCAAAGACACAAAATACCATTAAAGTACCCAAATATATCTAAACAGCACAAAAATCCCTAAAAACTCTAAATACCCATTATACACCTAAACACTCAAAACATCCACAAAACCCTTAAACATCCTTTAACCCAATAAAATCCTTAAACCCCCAAAACACAAATAATCTAAAATATCTTAAACAATTAAAAACCCAAACCCCCCAAAAAAACCCCTAAAAACCTTAGAAAATCCCTAATAAATCCTAAATTCAATATAGAACCAAATAAATCATTCAAAATCATAAAAGTATCAAAAAATATTAATACACACTAAAAAAACCAAAAAAACTATAAACCATAAAATACACTAAATGATCTAAAAAATCCTAAAATAACATAAAACTCCTATTTTTTTCAAAAATACCCTAAAAACCCTAAACCACATGAAACCCAAAAAAAACTTATTATTTTAAAACCTTGAAATATATAAAACCCCAAATAAGATAAAAACCTTAAAATCACCATAAAACCACTAAAACCATAAATAAATTTACAATCCCAAATAAATCATATATCCCTAGATCCATAAAAATTATAAATCCCCCAAACAGCTTTTAATAACCCAAAAAGACACTAAAACCCCAAAACAAATAAAACACAATAATAAAAATAAACCTTATAAACACCTATAACCCATAAAATACTCAATAACACATAAAACCCATACTAACCCCTTGAAATCTTAAGAAATATAAATAACCATAAAAATGGTAAAATCCCAAAATTACCAAACCCCCAAATATAGAAAACCATAAAACCCCTAAAATTCCAAAAAACCCATAAAATAAATTTTTCAAAACTCCATAAAACTCCAAATAACACTAAAACCCTTTCATCCCAAAAAACATTAAAATATCATAAATCCTGAAAATCCATAAACCCTTAATAATCCTACAACTATAAAAACCAAAACAAAAACAAAAAACACCTTAAAACCCAAAAACCCCCGAAACAATAAAAATAATAAATAACCTAAAAAACGGAATCCCAAAAAACTAAAAAAACCCTATAAAAACCTTTAAATCATAAAAATTCCTAATATAGATAAATAACCTAAAAACCCAAAAAATCATAAAATCCCTAAAATACTCTATAAACCAAAAAGGACGTAAAACAACAATACTCATAAAACCCTACAAAAACCCAGAAAGATACAATCCTTATACACCATAAAAAACAATTAAAATCCTAAAATACCTAAAAACATAAAAAAATACCAAAATAAAATAATACCACTAAAAATCATTGAAATACTAAAAATCCAAGAAAAACCGTAAAGCCATAAAACCCTAGAATTTGAGAGAAAAAAAACATTAAACACTTCAAAATTATAAATCCCCTTGAACACTAAAACACCATAAAACCCATTTAAAAACTCTAAACCCCCAAAACCCCTAAAACCCATGTAAAACCATAAAATCAGAAAAAAAACCCTATAAAATGAATAATAACAATTGAACAACCCAAAATACTAAAAATAGTAAAAACCCAAAACACTAATAAATCCTTAAAACTCTATTACATGAAATAACATAAAACCCCAAAATACACTAGAAATAACATAGATAAAAAAAATATTTAAACCCTAAAAAACCTAAAATAAAACAACCCAAAAACTATAAATCTGTTAAAATACTAATCTGACATCATATAAAAAAATCCCCAAAAAACAAACATAACCCAAAAACCCAAAAAAAATAAAAACTAAAAATCATAGAAAACAAAAGAACACCTAAAAACCTCTAAAAACCTAAAACCATAATAGAAGAATAAATCTAAAAAAACCCAAACCCCCAAGAAAAGTCTAGATAAAAAAATAACAAAAAAACATAGTTCCCCCTAAAAACCGAAAAAACCCAAAAAATAGAAATATGTAACGCCCATTAAAACCATTAATCCCCAAAATCCCTAATAGTCCACAAAACCATTAAATCCATAAATACAATAAAAACCCTAAAAAGAATTAAAATTATTAAAATCCTTGAAATCATTGAAACCCCATAAAAAATAAAACACTAAATAACCATAATAATAGTAAAAACATTAAACCCAATAATAAACCAAAAACCCCAAAAACTATAAAAACCTCTAAAAACCTAAATCTCCTAAAAACCTAAAAACACTAAAAAGAGTAAACCAAATAATGCAATTGTAAAAACCTAAAAACACAAAATCTAATACCCTACAATGTGCACCTTAAACTCAATACCCTACAAACTAAACAGAAACCTGGCACCATAAAATATTGACCCCACACTCTAAGCATTATGAGTTACAACCTGAACCCTAAACCTTATAATCTACACCCAAACCCAAAACCCCATACCCAAAACCCAATGATTGGAAACCTAAACATACTATTATATTCTTAAAAGTATAACTCCAAAACCCCGAACCCTATAACCTACACCCTATACCCTAAACCCCAAACAATAAACCAAATACCATAAACCCTAAATCATAAACCCTACACCCGAAACCATATTCCCTAAACCCTAAACCCTAAACACTATAAACTAAACACTATCCCATAAAACATAAACACTACACCATAAACCATGAACCTTAAAAGAGATACCTCAAACCATAAAACCAAAACCCTACTCCCAAAAATGTATACCCAACACCATAACCCATATACAAACACCCTAAAATCTATAACTTACATCCTAAACCATAAAACCTACAATGTAAAAGCTACACCCTACACCCTAAACCATTAAATATAAGTCCATGACCCTAAACTATATACCCTAAACCCTATACCCAACACACAACACCAAAACCCCTACACCCCCATCCCTATATCGTAACCCTAAACCCAACACCCTATACCATATTAACTAAACCCTAAACCATAACACATAAAACCTTAACCAACATTTTTTCCCTAAACTCTAAACCCTACACCCATAACCCTGAAATATACCCCCTAAAACACAAACCCTACACCGTAAATACCAGATCCTACACTATAAACACTAAACCAAACCCCCAAGACAATGTACCCTACACCATAAACCAAATATCACACACCCTAAACCCTGAATCATAAAATAGAAACCCTATACCCATCACCCAAAACCCTAAACCATACACCATATACCCTATATTGTCACCCAAAACCATAATACTTTCTCCATAAACCCTTTACCCAAAACCCCAATCTTTATACCCTAAAACATTAAGTGTATACCCTAAACCCTATGCCCTAAATTTTTTTTACCTAATACGTTAAACCATTTAACATTCACCTTAAACCCTATAGAGAAAACTCTACTACATATACCCGACACACAAAAATAAAAATCCAAAAACCCGTAAAACAAAGATAAAACCCCTAATAATGCACAAAAACCCCTAAAACGCAAAAAACATAAAACACCCAAAAATCATGAAAAACATAAAAAATATAAAACAACATTATGATATCATAAAAACACTAATACCACTAAAAATACCAAAATTACAAAAAAATGACAAACCCACTAAAAAACCTAATAATACTAATTAATAATAAAACACTAAAATCCGATTTGAAAACCAAAAAAAAATATACCATGAAAACCCTAAAAACCCCTTAATAACCCATAATAACCCTAAATCCCAACAATACCCTAAAAATTATAAAAATATGAAAACCTATTAAACTACCTTCAAAACCATAAAAACCCAAAAAAATATATTTATAAACACAAAAAAACACAAATAAAACCTAAAAACCTAAAAACCCTAAAAACCCCTAAAAACCCTAAAAACTCCCTATACATGAAAAACCAAAAACAGAACCCTGAAAGAAAAAAAATATACTATATCCATAAATGTACCATAAAACCCTAAAACAAACCTAAAAAAACAAAAAATCCTAAACACCTTAACAATCCCTAAGGCCCATAAAACCCCAAAATACCCTTAAAACCATTAAATACCTCAAACACTAAAGACTAAAAAAATTCAAAAAACCCTAAAATACTAAAAAAAAATACCCAAAAAATCCACATTTGACTATAAGAGGCCAAAATACCCTTGAAGATCACAAAGGACATATAAATGACCCGAAATCCCTAAAAACACCATAAATGAACATAATCCCCTAAAAACATTAAAATAACTAAAAACAATAAAAACCAATAAAATCATAAAACACTAAAAAATTAAAAATACCTTAAAAATCTTGAATAACCTAAATCCATAAAACACACTTAAATCCTAAAAAAACCTACAAATATAAAAATTCAAAGCCCCCAAAACGGTAAAATCCCCCAATAACCATAAAAAAATAACACAAAAAACCTAAAAAAGATTAATGCCCTAAAAACCCTAATATCCATTAAAATTATTTATACACTATAAAAACTATAAAAACCATCTGAATTGTAAAAACCATATAAACGATATAAAAATACCTAAAGCATTGAATGAAACTATACCCAATATTAAAAGAAAGGGGACCCAATAAAACCAAAAAACGCCAAAAAAAAGTTTAAAAAACATTAAAAAATAAAACCCAAAAGCCCTAAAACACCATAACTATCATAGTAGAAAATAAAATCCTAAAAAAGACAAAAAAATACTGAAAAAACAAAAAAAAATCCACAAAACACAATAACAGCCAAATCACAGAAAAATAGTAGAACCATTTATTGACCATATAAACCATAAATCCCTAAAAACCCCAAAATCCTAAAAATCAACCAAAAGACATTAAAACAACATATAACATCCAAAAATCCTAAACCCCATTTTGAAACTAAAACACTAAAAAATATTACCCTAAAAGAGACAAAAATCACTAAAAACTAATAATATACAACCCCCCCTAAAACCCCTAAAAATCTTCAAAACTGTAATAACTTTGAAAACCTCTATAAAATATAAAATCACATAAATAATACTTGAAATCCCTAAAATGCCAAATAAAATAGAAAAATATCAAACCCCCTTGAAAACCCAAAAAAATTATATCCCTTAACAAACTCTAAATATCCTAAAACTAAAACCCCCTAAAAGATATAAATACAAAAAATAATAAAATAATCATAAAACCACAAAAAACCCTAAACACACTCCTAAAACCATCCAAAAACCATAAGAAACCTTAAAATATCCAAATACCCCTAGATAAAATAATAACACTAAAACCCCAAAAAACCCTTAAAACCACCTTAAAACACTCCAACAACCATAAAAAACCATAAAAGATCCAAAAAACCCTATAAAACATTTAAACCCTAAAAACCATAAAAAGTATAAAAACCCTAACAATCACTAAAAATCACTCAAAAAACTGAAAACCCAAACCCCCCCCCCCAAAACAACATAAATTCCATTAAGAACCCTAAAACTGATAAAAAACCTAAAAACCATTATTCCCTATAAAGCCTAAAAACCCTAAAAAATGAAAAATGATTAAAAACCAAATCAACCAAAAGACCCTAAATACCATTAAAAATATACAGGACCAAAAATTACCTACAACTCTAAAAATGCAAAAAAATATTAAATGATCCACAAACCCCTAAAATAAAATAAAGGACAAAAAAACACAAAAAAAACAAAAAATATCCTAAAACCCTAAAATACTATAAAATCAAATAAACACCTTATGGACACTAATGACTTAAAATTCACTAAAAGACCGAAAGGCCTTAAAATTATCTGGAAACATAAAAACACAAAAAATGGAAACCCCATAAATATAGTGAAAATATTTAAAACCCTAAAACACAAAAAATAAAAAATACCCAAAATCCATATAAATACCTAAAAGATGCTAAAAACCCACAATACAAAAACCATAAAAACATAAAACTGAAGACAAACATAAACCCCCTAAAAACAAAAATAAACCAAATGAATCTAAAAAAACTAAATCCCCAGAAACTCCCATATACCCTAAAAACTAAAAAACACCAATAACATAAAAACCCCTCAGAAAACCAAAAACAAAAAAAATCATAAAAACCGTAAAAGCAATAAATTGACAGAAAACCATAAAACCCTAAAAAATATGAAAAAATTCTTTTAAATCCTAAAAACAATAAAAACAAACAAAATACTCTATCTACAATAAAAAACCCTAAATGAAATTATAATAATTAAAAAACCTAAAAACCCCCAAAAATTAAAAAAACACTGAATATCCCCAAAAACAATAAAAAATAAAAAACCCAGAAAATGATAACACCCCCTAAACAATATATAACCCGAATAACATAAAAAATCATAAAATCTATAAATTCCCCAAAAACCCTTAAAATAATTAAAACTCTAAAAACACTAGAAAAACCTAAAAATAGTCAAATCCCATTTTAAATACCTAAATCTAAATAAGACCATAAAACCTAGAAAATCCAACAAAAACCCAATACAAATCACAAAAATTCCTAAAGAAAAAAATAACTTTAAACCCCCCCAAAAAACACTAAAAACATAAAACCCCAAAACCCATATAACCCTTGAAATAAATAAATACTAAAATCCACAGATAAACCACTTACCACTACACATCCTAAAACCATTATAAACCCCCAACCAATTAAAAATTAAATCCCATAATCTGTATACCCTACTCCCTAAATCCTAATACATACACCATAAAATCTATACCCTACAACATATACAATAAACCATACACCTGAAACCATATATCATGCAATTTATTCCAAAAATAATACACCCAAAATGCTATACCCCAAATTATAATCCCTAAAACCAACACCCTAAACCTGATACCCTACACCCTAAACAATAAATCCATAATATTAATCCCTGAACCATAAATCAGTATCAATAAACCATAAATTCTAAACCCTAAATCATACTCTATAAACCATAAAAGACACAACAAATTCTCTAATCCCTGAATGAAACTGCGATCCATAAATGATAGAAAAAACCCAATAAACCCATAAGAAAATGAAAAACACAAAAACTTCTTATTAACCCAAAACAAATTAAAATCACTGAAATCTTCAACAGTAACTAAAAATTTAAAAGTCCAATATAATTGAGAACACTATAAAGACCTTAAAAGCCACATAGAACCCTATAAAACCTAAAAAACCATCAAAACCCTTAATCAATTACAGAACTCTATAAACCCTATAAAACCCCAAACATAAAAAAATTACACTAGAAACCCAAAATCACTATAATCTCTAAAATCTCCAATAATATAAAAAATACAATCTTAAAAACAAAAAAAAAACCCAAAAAAACCATTAAAACCCAAAACACCCGAAAATACCTTAAACCCCTTAAAAAATTTAATAATCCATAAAATCCTTAAAACCGTAAATTTAATTTAATCCCCTAAAAATATAAATTCCCATAATCCCCTAAAAATCATAATAAAAAACTATGAAAATTGATAAAGAAACAAAAACCCTGAAACCCTAATATAACATTAAAATACCTAAATCCACTAAAAAATCAAAAAACATTAAGACACAAAAAACCCCAAATAACCTATAACACTAAAACACCAAAAAGAATTAAAATATAACAAACCCCCTAAAACCTGTGAATCCCCTAAAAACCATAAAATAACTTAAAATCCAAAAATCCATAAAATTTTATAAAACCATACATATAGTAAAAACCACTAAAGACAATTAAAATCTAAAACTACCCAAAAAACTCATAGAAATATGAGAAAAACTATAAACCCCTAAAAACACTGAAAATTATAAAACCATTTATAATCATAAAAAACCATAAAACACATAAAATGTCCCAAAAATAATTCTTGAACCCAATAACCCTAAAAAAATCCTAAAAACACTCAATATAACAAAATCCCATAAAAACACTAATGATGCATAAACATTAAAACCCCAAAAAACAATGATGATAATAGAAAACCATAAAACCCTAGAAACCCCTATAAAAAGAAAAAAACTCAAAAAGACCCCTAAAAACTCTTAACAACTCTAACCCCCCCAAACAATGAAAACCCCCTAAACACAATTAAAAACCGTTATTACCCTAAAATAACTAAAAATACATAAAAAACATTTAAACCCAGTATAAAACATAAAACCACTAAATCCCCTAAAAATTCATATAATACCATTATACCATAATAACCATAAAAATCCTTAGAAAAGATGAAAACAATAAAATCCATAAAAACGAAATCCCCTAAAAGCCACTGAAACCCAAAAAAAACCCATAAACCCACTTATATCCCTAAATTACCATAAAACCCATAAATCACTAAGAATCCCTAATTATCCAAGAAATCTGAAAATTATTGAAAACCCCTTAATACCCTTCAAAAGATCAAAGAAACTTTAAAAGGACCAAGCTAATGAAATCCCCTAGAATGTCATAAAAGTCCCAAATCAACTAAAATACAATAAAAACCCTCAAAACAAAAAAATGAAACTAAAACACTAAATAATTAGAGGAATATAAAAAATAGAAGGCTCTAAAATACACTACAATAAATAAGAAACCAAAAATGTCCTGGAAAAACCTAAACCCCCTAAAAGACTCTAAAATCAGTACTGTAACCTAAAACTCATAAACCCCAAGGAAACATAAAATCCAGAAAAACCCTATGGGATGCTAAAACCAATAAAAACCCTAGAGGAACCTCAAAATACCTAAAAACTATAAAAGTCAATGAAAACCTGAAAATACCTGAAAAACATTAAAAATACACTAAAATACATCATAAAATGCTAAAATATAAAAATCCTAAATGATCCAAAAACCCATTAAAACGCCGTAATATCCCTAAAAATCCATAATAGAACCTAAAAAAAAATAATATAAAAATAAATTAAATAATAAAAACACATAAAAACCCATAAAATATCAAATTGACCAAAAAACCCTCATACCCATAAAATTCCTAAAAACATTAAATCCTCTAAAAACTAAAAAAACCATAAAAATCATAAAAACCCAAAAAATTATAAATATTCCCTAAAATGTGTAAAATATATAAAAATTTAAAGAATCCTAAGACCACATATAATCCTAATAAGCCTAAAATATATATGAAACCTCTAAATACATTAAAACCCTCTAAAGGATCATAATAACTAAAAACCCAAAAAAAAAACCATAAGTTTCCCTTAAAACCATTAAATCCCAATGAATCTAAATTTCCAATAAACTGAACAAACACTAAAAATCCTAAAAACACTTGAAACACAAAAAAAAATTTCAAAAACACTAAAATACAATAAAAATATTAAATACCACTACCCTCTGCCAAATATTAAAATAAAAAAACCCTACAATCCCAAAACACCCAAAATAACACAAAAACACATAAAACCATTAAAATACCCAAAATTATATAAACCCCAAAAAATCACAATATATACTACAAACCCATAAAGAACCCTAATACACTCAATACATCTAAAAACCCCCATAAACTTCCTTGAACCTAATAAAATATATAAACCCCCATAACACAAATAATCTAAAAGATCACAAAACTGTTAAAAACCAAAAAATACCAAAAATCCATAAAACCTTAGAAAACTGTAGTAAAACCTATATGTAAAAAACATTACAATGTCCCATAAAAGACATAAAACCCCCTAAAATCACAAAAAAACCCTAAGAAAGATAAAAACACTCAAAAAGCAAAAAAAAAACAGTTGAAAAAACCATAAAATACATAAATCCCCAAACATCCCATAAAACTCTAAAAGACCTTAAAAATAATAAACCCCTTAAAACACTCGGAAACCCCATTAGACCCCTAAATGAAACTCATAACACCAAAAAATCCAAAAGACCAAAATATATACTTAAACTACCTTAAAAATATAATGAAATCAGAAAACCCATATAAATCCCTAAGACACACTCGAATACCATAAGACACCATAAAAACATATAAAACCATAAGAAATCTAAAACAACTATAAAAAACTATAAAAACCCCTAGAACCCAGTTACACCACTAAACTCCCTAAATATATTTTTTAAATCACTTAAATCCTTTAAAACACTAAAAACCCCTAATAAAAAACCCACAACAACCCTAAAAATCTATAAAACCATACACCACTAAAATCAGTAAAATCCTTAAAATCCCTAAATATCCTAAAAAATCTATAAAACATTGAAATTAATAAAAACTAATTCGTTTAAAAAACCCCAAATAAAATATTATAATCCCTAAAACTCTAAGAAAACCATAAAATCCCATAAAACCTAAAATACCATAAAACCCTACAATATCATAACAATCCATAAAAAAGACCAATCATCTGAAAACTGGTAAAAAACCATAAAACAACTCATAGCCCATAACATTACTAAAAACTCTAAAAGAACTTTTCAATACCTTAAAATAATAATATCCCAAAATTTCAAAAAAAAATTTCACTAAAACCTTAGAAACCCCGAAAAAACCTGAAAAATTATTAAGATCTCTAATATGTCACTAAAACGTCTAAAATTTCATAAATTCCACTATAACCCCATAAAACCCTAAAACACCCCTTAAACCCATAAAACACAATAACCCAAAGAAACAAAAAAGACCCTACATGTCCCTAAAAACCTAAAAACCCCTAATAGAATGAAGAAACCCAGAATGATTTCTAAAATATATAAAACTGTCCCAAAACCCTTAACAATCATAAAAATCCATAAAACCCAAAAAAAATCAATAAAAACCATACAACCCTAAAAATACCGTAACACCTCTAGAAAACTGAAAACACTAAAATCCGTAAAACCCCTAAAGCACATTAATCTTCTAAAACCACTTAATACTCCTAAGAACCTTTAAAACCACTAAAAACCATAAAATCCCTTTCATATTCTAAAAGATCCTAAAACCTCGTAAGAATATTCAAAGTATAATGAAAACCCCTAAAAAATAAAACACAACATAAACACCTACAAACAATAAAACCATAAAAAAGACGTAAAAAATAGAAATAAACCCAATCCCCTAAAATCCATGAAAAACCACCTGAAGATTCTATTAAAAACTAACAACCCTAAGAAATCCACAAAACCCCTTGAAACATGAATCACCATAAAAAACACCAAAAAACCTAAAAACCCGAATAACAAATAACTCATTAAACTATAAAAGTCCATAAAAGCTCTAAAATACCCTAAAAGACCCAAAAAGACCATAAAATCCATTAAATACCTAAAAACCATAAAATCTATAAAACCCAAAATAACCACTAAATAGTCAAAAGTACTACAGATCCCTAATAATAATAAAAACCCTTAATACCCAAAAATGAAAAATACCCAAAAATCCTCAATAAAAGACCCCAAAACACAAAACAAACTCTAAAAGACCTTAAATTAGCTATTAAACACAATAAAATCCAAAAAACCCAAAACAAACTCTAAACCCCCAAAAAAGTAAAATCCCTAATTTCCAAAAAACCAAAACCCCCCAAAAAACCATTAAACACCAAAAACAATTAATCCCCAAAAAACAAAAAATAACCCAAAAAATCTAAACAGACCAAAATCCTTAAAAGGCTCTAAAATGCTCTAAAAATAGCTTAAAATCTTAAATACATATAAAACCATAAAAAGCCTACATTTATAAAATCACTAAATACCCCTGAAAACACAAAAACCCTCGTAAAAACATTAAATTCCCCTAAAAAACCTTAAAAATAAAAGAATTCTATAAAACCCCCTAAAATAATGAAAGATTCGTTGGAAACATAAAACTCTATAAAGCCAACAAAATTATAGAAATTTTAAAAATAATTGGAAACCCTTTTTAACATAAAAACATTAAAAACTATTAAAACCCCTAAAAACAATAAAACCCATATGAAAACCCAAAAAACTAAAACCACTAAAACTAAAAAAACATAAAAATACCTTAAAGAACCAATAAATTCATAAAAAACATAAAATGATAAAAACCCTAAAACACTCTAAAAACCATAAAATTCCAAAAAATCACCCCCAAAATAGTAAATCACCCTAAAGATACCAAAATTTCCATAAAACACCTAAAACCATTAAATACCCAAAGAAAGATAAAATTTTTATAATACCCTAGAAAACCTTAAAACCCATAAAAGGATGTAAAATGCTCTATAATCCTAAAATCAATTAAGATATCCAAAAAAGACACAAACCCCAACTAAACCAACAAAAATGACTGTAAAACCATATGAAACCCCTAAAACCCCCTAAAAACACCTAAAAACCCTTCAAACAATAAAATCCATAAATCCCATAAAAACAATAAGATTATTAAAACCATATACAGCCTCACAATACCCTAACGAATCCATAAAAACAAAAAAAAACAACAAATACCCTAAAAACATAAAATGGCCATTAAAACCCCAAAGAAAGATACAATCACAAAAAACAATACAAACATTTAAATCCCTATGAATCACTAAATCCCTAACAAATTCTATAAAATCCTAAAACCACAAAAATTCCCATAATATCCCGAAATACACTAAACGTACCCCAATACCCAAAAAAAACCTAAATCAACACAAAATCCAATAAAAACATAAGAGAATAATCAAAACCCATAGAACATAAAAATAATATATACCTAAACCCCTAAAAATCCAATAAACAGGAATGAAACCGTAAAAACTCAAAAAACCAAAAAACCCTTAAACCCCAAACCACCCTAAATCCCTTAAATGTATCAACAACTCCTAAAATACCCCTAAAATACCTTAAATCCCTAAAACCGAGAAAATAAACCAAAATCCCCTAAAAACACAATCAAAGTCTCCAGAAACACAAAAAAAACTAAAAACCTAAAAACATATTAAACTATCTTTTGACCTAAAACTGAAAATATGCATTAAATGACCCTAATACCACAAAGACCAATAAAAACATCAAGTCCCCCAAAACCGAAAAGAAGAACGATAATCCCTATGATCCCTAAAATCACATAAAAACTGCAGTAAACCTAAAAACCATAGGAGACAATTCAAACACCTAAAAACTACAAAAAAAATTATAACCCTAAAAACATAAATACCAAAAAATGGAAAAAAGCGTAAAATGCATAAAACACTAAAAAACACTAAAACCTCTAAAATATAAAAAAATAATTGGAAATCTAAAAACCATAAAAACATAAAAATAATAGAAATCATAAAAACATATAAAACACTAAAACACCCTAAAACCACTAAAAGACACTAAAACCCCTAAAATGGTGAAAACCCAAAAGACCCTAAAAACATAAACCAAAAAAATACACTTAAAACTAAAAGAACCCTAAAAGACTATAAAACCACATAGAACCCCTAAAAGACACAGAAAACCCTAAAAATCTTAAAGAAACAAAATACCCAAAAATTTCCCAAAAAACAAAACCCCTTAAAAATTGTAAATAACCATTTAAAACATTAAAACCCCTAAAACAACAAAAAAATCTAAAAACCCCAGACCCCATAAAAATTCTTTAAACCCCAAAAAAACACAAAATACTTTAAAACCATATAACAAACCTAAAAACCTCAAAGAACCAAAAACCCATTAAAACCCCAAAAACCAAAAAATCACATTAAAACCATAAAAACACATAATAATACCTAAAACCATAATAAACATAAAACCATAAAGCTCCCTTAAATCCTATAAAACATGAGAACACCGTTAAAACCCCTAAAAATAATATAAAACACAAGAAAATATAAAATATAAAAATCTCTAAAAATCTAAAGACAAAAAACCCTTAAAAACCAAAAAAAAACCTCTTAATCCCGTAAAAGTCCCGAAATCCACAAAAAAACCAAAAAGACCCTGAAAATCCTAACAACCATATAAAAATAAAAAAAATCCTAAACACATTAAAAAACAAAAATTCCATACAACCCTAAAAAACAATAGAAGCCCCACACACTATAAAAATCATAAAAACAATAAAACACAGTAAAACTATATAAAATCATAACACCACAAAAACGCTGAAACCCTTTAAAACACTATAAATACCTATAAAATTAAAACGAATTTTTTTTGTAAAATTCTCTAAGACCCCATAAATCCCCAATAGCTGCTAAATGCATTAAAAATGTCTAAAACAAATAAAACACAAAAAAACCATAAAAATACCTTCAATCTATAAAACCATTAATAACTCAAAAAGAAAACAAAAAATCATTACAAACACTTTAGATGCATTTAAAACCTAAAAACATTAAAAGTCATAAGAAACCCCTACAAACCCAAAAAAAATCATTATATATCATAATACACCCTAAAATCCTAAAAACCCATGAAACCCCTTTAGAAACCATAAACACCTAGAAATTTTTTAAATATTCATAATACCCTAATCATCATAAAAATTATAATAAAACCTACAACCCCAAACAACATAAAGGTCACTAATACCTTAAATCAACTAAAATCTCTAAAAGACACAAAAATCCTAAAAAACCTTAACAACCCTACAAAATTAGAAAACACTCAATAAGAATAAAAACCCATATAACACTGAAAACCCTAAACCCCCTTAAAACCGTCCAATGCCCCTTAAAATACTAACAGTAACAAAAAATTAATAACCTTAAAAGAACCTAAATGACCACAAATCCCCTAAAATCACTAAAACCATCAAACCCCATAATGAGACCCTAAAAATCTCTAAATACACAAATATGACAGTAAAAAGATAAATACCCTTATTTTCACAAAATCATAAAAACCATAAAGACAATAAAAATAACAAAAACCCCCAATATAATCTAAAACCACCTCAAACCATAAAGGATCGTTAAAATCACGAAATGAACAGAAAATACTAAAACCATAAAAGACCCAAAAAACATTAAAAATACTCAAGATAACATATACCCATAAAACCCTAAAAGGGATATACAACCCATAAATCCCCCTAAAGGACAATAAAAACACTAACATACCCTAAAAACCCCAAAAGAAACATCAATCCCTACAAACACTAAAAGACCCCCAAAACCATAATAGTCTCTAACTAAAAACTATAATGAGAAAACCCTTGAAAAAACCCTAAATCCCATAACAACCCCTAAAAATAGAAAACCCTTGAAAAAACCAACTAAAAACTGTAATGAGAAAAACTCCTAAAACCATAATAGTCTCTAAGAATTCATTAAATACCCTAAATCCCATAACAACCCCCAAAACCCTAAAATATCATATTACTCCAAAAATGACCAAAAAACCACAAAAACTATAAAACACCCTAAAACCCATGAAAGTCATAAATCCGTAAAATCCCTTAAAAACTATAAAAGAAAACAAAACCCCAAAATATCCATTAAAATTATTAAAGACCCAATGAACTCCAATAACCGTACAGACCCCATCAAAACCAAAAAATATTAAAAGTGGGAAAACCCCCCAAAAATGATAAAAACCCTTAAAACTGCTAAAAACACATAAATACCTGAGATAAACATGAAATCCCAAAAAACCACAAAGGGTCCTAAAAACCACTAATTCTCCAAAAATGTATTTTAAAAACCCTAAAACCTATAAAACCCCTAAATTCCCATTAATATACTAACAAACATAAAAACAAATAAAACTATATACGTCCAAAAACACCCTAAAAATTATTTATAATTACGAAACACCACTCAACCACAAAAACCCACAAAACACTGAAAAATCCTTCAATACATTAAGATCTCCTGACACAAAAAATACAATAGAAACCCTAAATCCCTTAAAAAATATATTCTCTTATAAGAACAAAAAACACATACACCCTATAACCCCAAAATCCCAAATGATGAAAAAATATCCTAATAGATGGTAAAACCCATAACAAACCAGAATAACCTATTAAAATCAAATAAAAATAAAATTAATCAAAAATTCCTAAAACCCATAAGACAAATAAAACCCGCAAACCCCTAAAAACCCTAAAGACCATAAAAACCCAAGAATACGTATACCCTAAAACCCATAAAAATATAAATTCCTAAAAACCTATTTGATTCCCCAAAATACCATAAATTCCATAAACCTCATAAAAACAAAAAAGACCCTAAAATCCTAAAAGTCCATAAAATTTTTAAACATCGTAATAACTCTAAATCCCCCTAAAAACCAAAAACACTCTAAAAAGACATAAAACCAATAAATAAACTAAAAAATATATTAAACATAAAAAAATGGTTAAAAATCATAACATATGATGAAAAATATTCCTAAAAAGAATAAAAACAATAAAACCCACAAAAACACTAAATATTATAAAAATATGTATGTCACCTAAAATCATTAAAATCCCGAAAACTATTAAATTATTAACAAATAAAAAAACCCAAAATAATACTTGATGAATCCCAAAAACATATAAGGCCATAATAAGCTCATAAAAACGAAACAAACCCCTATGAAAATAACAAAACCCACAAAACCCTGAAAACTCATAAAATCCAAAAATACCTTCTTCAATCACTAAAACACTAAAAACCCTAAAAGTAAAAAATTACTTGCAACCCTAACAAACTCAAAAAAAACTGTAAAAATACATAAACCAACAACATTTTTTTTAATTACCTTAATAGAAAAACCCTAAAAACAAAAAAAACACTAAAAATAAATAAACACCTCAAAACTAGAAAAACCACAAAAACCCATTAACAAAATTAATAACCCTAAAATGGAAATACAAATGAAAAAATCATATGAAACATAAAACCAATAAATCCCCCTAAAACCTAAGAAATAATAAAAACCATAACCCCCATTAATGGCCCTAAAAACCATAAATCCACTAAAACACCCTAAAACTAAAAAACAAATCAAATATAACTTAACAATAACAAGAACCATAATACTCTTGAATATATATAAAAACACAATATTCGATAAGAAATTAAAATCCAATAAAAGAATAAAATTTTCCTAAATTTACAAAAACATCAAAACCCTAAAAAACACTAAAACACCATAACGATGCATAAAAAATAAAAAATTTGAAAGTCCCCAAAAAACATTTAATACACATAAAATGGTAAAACACTAAAATATCTATAAAAACTATAAATACATAAAAATTTTATAAACCTTAAATCCAATTAAAACCCTCAAAAACATAAAAACCATATAAAAGTGCCCTAAATTGCTAAAAAATTAAAAAAACACTAAAATACCATAAACCTTATTAAAAAACTAGAAACCCTATACAAATCATAAAAACCCCCTAAAATCCCCCAAAACCCTTAAAAACAATTATAATCATTAAAAATAGCTATAACATAATTTCCCATGAAAACAATAAAAACTCATAAAATCCCTAAATACCAAATAACAACCTCAAAACTGGTAAAAGAAGAAAATATCCCAAAATACAACTAAAAATGTAAAAACCCTAACATAACTAAGAGACCCAAATAAACCAAATAAAACATTAAAAGTCCTTTAATCACATAAAAATAACAAAAAAAATTAAAATCATTAAACACACTAGAATCCCTAAAAATCATGAAAACCCGATAAACCCGTAGAAAACCCTATGACCCCCTTAAAACTCATAATGACCCAAAAAATGATAAAATCATAAATAAATCCTAAAAAAATATAAAAATCTAAAAATATAAAACACCATTAATGTCCAAATGAACCTGTCATTCCCCTAACAATCAATGAACCGCTAAAAACTGTAAAACCCCTAATGATCCAGGAAAACCCTACTAACCCCTAAAACCCTAAAATAATTAAAAATATCTAAAAATATAAAATAAATATAAATATATAAAAGAACTAAAAATACATAAAATCTCCAAAAAAAAACAAACCATGACAAACCCAAAAAACATCCAAATACCCTAAATCCCATAAAACATGAAAAACCCTAAAACCCATAAAAACCCTTAACACCAAAGTAACCCATTGAAAACATAAAAAACTATAAAAACATAAAACCCCAAAATAGGCCCTAATAAAACCTATATAACCTATATACTACAGAAACTATAAAATCCATGAACATTAAAACCACTTAAAACCCAAAAAACCGAAAAACACACTATAAATCCAAAATAATTGTAAAAACCATAGAAAAGTTAACAACAATAAGGGTTTTGGTCATGTTAAAGGGTGAAATATGAAGATTTCAATAAGGACACAGATGTTGAACTGGTCGGTGGTGTGGGAGTTGTGGCTAGAGTAGGTGACATGCAGGCTTCTACACAAGTTCATGTAGAGGAGAGATAATTTGAATGACCTCCCATCTTGGAAACCTCCTATGATTCATTGGGAGAGGGTGTGACATTGGTACTAGTTGGCATTAGTATATGTACCTGGTTTTCATGTTTGGAATATGGGGACTTGAGTTCTGATCTTTGGAATTAGGAGTTGGCAGTTGCGAGATGAGTTGTGCAAAATGGGAATGTTTAGGGGAATGAAAACGGATATTTTGATCAAAAAACATACTCTGGGAGTGAGGAGAGGAATCCAGGTGCATGACATGAGGATATATGTATATAATACTAGAATTCAGATCAGGCTATTTGCACTACTGACCCTTTTTAGGATTCTATATTCCTATTTGTTGCTATAAAGAAAATGTCGATGTAATGGTAGGTTAATTTGTCAAACCCTTCTTTGTTAGATGTTTTTATTTGATTAAAATAAAACATGAAAATTTTTTCGCCTAGTGAGGATATTTTATTTTTGGATAATCCAATGCTATGGTGTGGTTCTGTTCCTATTTTATGTTCTGGAAATGTGAAGTGTGACTCTAATGAGCAGGTACAAAGTGACATTTAGGAACTTGTGCATAAGGAGGTGCAGGTAATGCATTCACGTAGTTGGGATTGGATTCGATAGACGAAGGTGTAGGTCCTACCTCTGGTTTAGGAATCATTTGATGGTTATCACCAATATAGTCTGAATTCCATTGGTGTGCATGATTCTAGTCATTTGGATCAACCTTCATGCTTTAGAAGTGAGAGTAGGCATCTTGAGGTGGTGATACCTAATTGTTCCCCGACTAGTTCTCCTACTAAAATGTCCTAGATGAGGCTGATATGATGTAGGATTGGAATATCATTATCAATTCAGGGTAGGATAGATATAAATTGTTTCAGAATATCATTGACTACTGTGAATAAGGCGATGTCTGGTTATGGGTATTACAGCCCTAGAGGACGAGTAGCCCCTGTTTATGGGATGCGAAATTGTTCTATCTTATTCCCTATGTCGTGGAGATCATGTAATTGAAGGGGAAAAGTTCATATACACAGAAGAAGTTTGTTGGAAGTTGTTTATGTGAATTACAACAAAGATAGTGGTGGAAACCCAGAGGTTTTGAGCACGGCTAGTGACGAAGTGTTACCTGTAATGGACAACATGCCTGAGGGTTTCATCTCTTATCCCCCGAAGAGGAGGCCAAGTAAGGATTACTCCACTTATCCAATTCCCTTGGCTACCAGGGTCTCCTCTACAGTCTCTAAATTTTTTACAAATTATACAAAACAAGGGGAGTCTGAAAATATTTCTTCCAGAACACTGCATACTGTGGATTAACAAAGACTCGGGGTCAGAATTTGGGCACTCTACAAGACGAAAGATGACTTGGAGTCTTTACGGGAAACGATGGATGATATTGCAACATTTTACATTGGTTATGTTGGTGATGTTGATTCGTTTCACTTGTAGTTTTTGGATTTGGGGTTTTTTTGACAATCGCCTTATTTGTACCACATTCCTTTATTTATTATTTATTATTTGGGGGCCATGCTTTCATGGTCATGTGCCTTATTATCCATAAAAGGCTAGAAAATACAATAAAACCCAAATCAATTCTAAATAATCATAAACCCCCTAATTTACCCAAAAAACCTAAAATCCAAAAAGACCCTAAAACTCTAGAAAACACTCATCAACCCTCAAACCCTACTAAATGTACCTAAAAAGGATAAAAATACCAAAACGGACTCTAAAACCTTAAATTCTTATTTGATCTTAAAATCCCTAATGGACCCTAAAAACTCTAAAACCCCTAATGGGTTATAAAGTCACTAAAACTGCTAAAGACATTAAATAATCTATAAAATCCAAAAAATCCTAAAATCTATAATACCCTTAAGACCTTAAAACCCCTTTAGTATCCAAAAAGTCACTAGAAAATCATTAAAAACCTAAACAACAATAAAAAACCTTTGATCCCCTTAAAATACCCTAAAATCCTAAAACCCTAAAAACATAAAACCCTTAAATAAATATAAAAACTAAATGTTTATTAATATAAACTTAATTATTTGAAAACCCCTAATAACCCAAACTCACTAAAAATATTGGAACACCATAAAAAGAATAAAAACATAAAAACACAAAAATAACCCTAATACCCTAAAAACCCTAAAAACCCTAGAAACCATAAAACCTATAAAACCCCTTAAAACTCCCAATAATAATGACAACCCAAAAAACTGTGGGACCAACTAAAAACCAGTAAAGAAACCTAATATAACTAAAAACAACTAAATAATCCAAAAAACCCATAAGACCTTAAAATGAAATAAAAACAAAAAAAACACTAAAAGAACAAAAACCCTAAATAATATATAAAAACCATAAAAATAATAAATCCAAATAAAACCCTACGAGGCGATAATAACTAAAAAAACAATAAATAGACTTAAATATTCTGAGAAAGGTCATAAAAACTAAAAAACTCCTACAATCCATACAATGAATAATGCTCTAAAAGACCCTAAAACCCCTAAAAACTATTAAAGACCCTACTAATAATACCATAATACTGAACATAACATAAAATAAAAGGAAAAACTTATAACCCATAATAATAAATAAAAACCCAAGAACCATAAAAACCCTAAACACCCTAAAAACCATAAAATCCATTTAAATCCACATAAACCCTAATAAACCTACAACCATTTATATCACTAAAACCCTAATAACCATTAAAATATATACCTCTAACAACTAATAAAATACTAGGAAACCTAAAACTATCTAATTCCATAAAAACTATAAGAAACATGAAAACAATCAAAACCTAAAAACCATAAATAACATTAAAAACCACCCAAAACCCGAAAAAACACCAAAAACCCTAAAAAATCAGAAAATACCAAAACATCCCTATGAAACCCATGAAACCCCATAAAATCTCACAAAAAATCTAATGAACCGTAAAAAGACATAAAACCCCAAAAAAAACATTAAATACACAAATATCCCTACAATCCCAAAAAACACAGATACCCATAAATTCCCTAAAAACTATATTAAACCCTAAATCCCCAAAAACCCCAAAGACCATTAAACACTAGAAACCACTAAATCCCCTAAAGATCCATAAAAACCCTATTAACACTAAAAACCCTACAAATATACAATAAAACAAATACAATAAAAAACCCAAAAAACAAAAAAACACGTAACCCTCAAAAAACAATAAAACCCTTAAAAAGGTGAAAACCCCAAAACCCCTAAAAACATAAAATACTAACAAAACCCTAAAACATCCTAAATGTCCCTAAAAACTTAAAAATACCTAAAAAATTAAAAACCCTATTGACCATAAACCCCTAATAAATTTCTTAAAGAAACATAAAAACCATTAAATCCACTAGAACATCTAATTACCCAAAACCCCTAAAAACATAAACATCCATAAAACCTCCTAATGACCCTACAACCATAAATAACACTGAAAGACTAAAAACTATTATAATGTAATAGCTATATAAAACACTTTAAAACCATAAAAACTAGAAATCCCTAAAACCCTAAAAAACATTGAAATTCCCTAACTGACCCTTAATGACTATAAAATCCATAAAACTCATAAAACCATAACATAACCATAAAAAACCGTAAAACACCAAAAAAAACACTACAAAACCATAAAATACACACACAAAAATAAATCCCCCCAAAATCCCAAAATAAACTAAATACCATTAAATCCTATAAAAATCTAAAATACTTAATTTTCTATAACAGACTAGAAAATACATAAAATACTAGAAAACCTATGTACAAAATACCTCATAACCATAACAAACAGAAACCCCAAAAAAACCTAAAACCATAGAACACCCATAAAACCACTAAAACACTAAAACCCGAAAATTCATAAAAACCCTAAAACCCAAAAAATAAAAAAACCCTAAAAACAGAAAAACCCCCTAATGAAATGAAGAAACCCTAAAACCTGTAGATGACCATGATAACCCTTTATAATACATAAGACCTAGAAACCCAAAAATCCAAAAAACCCTTAAAACCCCTAAAAACTTCCAATAATCCTAAATCCATTAAAAACTATAAAAATCCAAAAATTCGGAAGAAACCCAAGTATCCATAAAAACAAAAAATCAATCAGAAATAAAACCAAAAGCACAAAATAATAATCAAAACACCTTAAACCATAAAAACCCGAAAAGAACCATCATGCACCTAAAAATAATAAAACCTCTTACAACAGCACATCATTATAAAACTCCTAAATCCCCTAAATCCCATAAATAACATAATACCCAAAAAAACACTAAAAGACCCTAAATCAATAAACACTAAATGGCCAAAAAACAAAATTATACCCCTAAGAGACCCAAAATATCTGTTAAACACTATAAAAATCCCCTAAAACCATAAAAACCATAATCACCAATCAAATACCAAAAAAATAAAAATACCTAATAACCATAAAAACACAACAAACATAACAAGTCAATAAAAATAAAAAAAAGATCTTATAAACCCTAAAACAATGAAAAAAAAAATACCTAAATCCATTATAATTATAAAAACCATATAACAGTGAAAAAGACATTAAAAAATCATAAGAAAACCCTAAATCCACTAAAACCCCTAAAAACCATAAAATCCATAAATATTACAAAAACCTTAAAAAACCCAAAAACCATAAATTAGTAAACACACATATAACCCCAAAAAAATACATAAAACCAAAAAATTATAATAAACCCCAATAATAATCTTAGAGGCCCAAAACACGCTAAAAACCACTAATAGCTCAAAAAAAATAAATCCCAAAAAATTTAAATTCCATAAATGAAAACCTAAAAGCAATAAAACCCCAATGACTCCAAAAAACCAAAAAAACCATAAAACACACTAAATCCCAACAAACACCTAAAAACCATAAGAAAACTAAAACCCATAAAAATTATTAGAAATATAAAAACCAATAAAACCCAAAAAACCCATTAAAACCCTATAACCCCCCTAGAAACTCTACACCTAACAACCCAGAAAACCCTAAACCCTATAAGACCCTGAAAATCCCCTAAAAACCATTATTCCCTGAAACCCCTTAAACTATATAAACAACTAAATCTTCTAAAAAACAAAAAACCCCTAAAAAAAATAAAATATCCTAAGACCATTAAAACCCTTAAAGACCCTAAATAACCCCCATGAAGATAATAAATGTTTATAAAACACCATAAACACCCTTATATCCCAAGAAACCATAAAAACCCTAAAACACCTATATAATCCGGAAAATTATATAACATAATAAAACCATAAAATCCCTAGAATCTCTTAAGATATTAAAACCCCTAAAACCCCTAAAAATAATTATTAACCCTAAAACATTAAAAATTCATAAAAACACTAAAACCCCAAAAATAGAAACAAACCCATAAAAACCCCAAAAATTGACCATGAAAACCCCAAGATTACTAGAAACCCATAAAAACCATAAAACCCTTAAACCCCTAAAAATATCACAAAACAGTATAAACAAAAATATTCCCTAAATGCCCAAAAACAGTTCCAACACTGTAAAAACTCGAAAACCCCCAAATGAACCAAAAAACTCGTTTTGACCAAATGAACCATAAAACCCAAAAAATACTTATAATCATAAAATACTCTAAAACCCAAAAAATAGTAAAAATACTAGAAACCCTTTAAATACTTAATAAATTATAAAATAAAAAATTTCATATGAGAATTTTAAAAACCATAAAACCCCTAAAATGTTTAAGAACCCTAAAAAACAATAAACCCTAAAACGCCAACCTCCCTAAAACACTACTAACTAAAAAACACTACATTATAAATCCCTAAAATATTTAAAAACCCAAAATACCCTAAGAAAGTAGAAAACAAAAAAACCATTCACCAAATTAAAATTCCTATGTACCATAAAATAAAAATAATCATAACGAACACTGAACACAATAATACCCCTAAAAACTCTAAAACCCAAAATAATAATAAATTATATTAAAAACCATAAAACCCCTAAAACACACTATAAATCTCAAAATACAAAAAAATACCATAAAAACTATATAAACTACTAAAATATCATTGAAATAGTAAATATTATAAGAGAAACTAAAAACCATAAAAGAGGCTAAAAGCCCTAAAAATAAATATATGAACACAAAAACCCCATTAAGAAACTAAAAATAAAAAAACTAAATAAACCTAAAATCATAAACCCCCCAAAAGATCCAAAAATCCATAATAGACCCTAAATACCATAAAGTACCGTAAAGGCAATAAAACCTGCTAAAAGACTTAACATATCCTAAATGGACCATAGAGGATCCTAAAAACCATAAAACCCTAAAAGACATTAAAAACCATAATGAAACAGAAAACCCCAAAAAAATTTAAGACCCATTTAATGTCCTGAAAAAATTGAAACCCCTAAAAAACATAAATTCCCTAAAAACCCCCAAACCCCTAAAAGAACATAAAAAACCAAAATGACACTAAACCCGGTAAACAAGGGCCCCTAAAATATTTAAAACCAATAATAGACATTGAATCCTCTAAAACCTATGGGAACCATACCACTAAAAACACAAAAGGACCATTAAACCATCTAAAAATTATAAAGGAGCCTGAAACCCCTATGAGAAACCTAAAATATCACAAAGGAAATAAAAATATAAATGAACACAAAGATCCAAAAACCATTACAAACCACCAGACACACTAATCCCCTAAAACCCCTAAAATTCATTAAAAATCACAAAACCCTTCATACCCATAATATCTTAAAATCCTTAAAAACATAAAATTCCTTGAAAACAAAAAATGTCACCAATAAATGAAAAACCCTTAAAACCTTAATAGTCCCTACATACATTAACCCCCATTGAGTCCCTAAACACAGTAAATATTAAAACAACCCTAAAACCATAAAAACCCTGAAACCCCTAAAAACCTCTTATAACCCAAAAAGCCTATAAAATCCAAAAAAACACCTCAAAATACAGAAAAAAATTACTCAAAGAACCCCTAAAACCCCTGAACAACTAAAACCCATAAAATATCAAAATACCTTTGAAACCAAAATTCCCTCAAAACCCAAAACACCATTAAAAAAATAAAAAAAACCATAAAATTCTAGTAAATACCTAAAACCCCACAAAATCCTATAAAATCATAACTACCATAAAAACATAAAAACCTACAACCCTAAAAAACCAGAAAAACCTAAAATAATAAATGAACAAAAAATAACCAAACCCTAAAAATAGTGAAATGCCAAAAAAATTCTAAACACATAACACCCAATCCACTAAAATTCTATAAAAAACCTGAAACCCAAAAATCCTAAAAATCCTTAGACACCTAAATACCCAAAAAATCAATAAAAATCGTTAAAACCCGAAAAATCTCTAAAACACGTAATAAAAAATACAAACCCTAAAATGAACTTAAACCTCCAAAAAATGAAATTCAAAAAAGGAATAATAACCCTTGAAGACCATAAAAAACAAAAAATACAAGATAAGTTCCAAAAACCTCATAAATGCCCCTAAACAGCAGGAACTCCGAGAAAACACAAATAACACTAAAACCAAATTAAAAATCCTAAAACAATGCAAATCATTAAAAATAATAAAAAAATACTAAAAACCCCAAAACAACAACAAAACTCCACAACAACATTATAATAATAAGAACCATTAAATTACACTAAAACATAATAACCCTAAAAACTCTAAAAACAAAAAAAACAAATTAAATCCATTAAAACATTAGAACTTCTGAAAATCATTAAAACCAATATAACCCAATGAAATCCTAACATCTATTAAATACTATTAAAGAACATGAAACCCATAATATAACCCTAAAATCCAAAAAAACAATAATGCCATAAAAACAGAAAACCCACCTAAAAATCCTAAAAACCACTAAAAATGAAATCCCCTAAAACATATTAAAACCTTTAAGAAGCTTAAAAACCTATAAATTACCCCCGAAAACCGAAACACCCAAAAAATTCAAAAATTTGGGAAAAATACCATAAAACCCATCAAAGATCCTAAAATTCCATAAATTTTTTTGAAACTATTAAAACCATAAAAACAAAAAAATATATGAAAATACACGTATATTAAAAAAACTATAATATGAAATAAGAAATGATAAATCCACAAAAACCACAAAATCTATAAAAACATAAAATAATATAAAAAATGTAAAACCCCAAAAGACTAATAAAAGCATATAAATTTTTACAACCCCAAATATTGTGTAAAAATAAAAAAAATCCCCAAAATCCCAAAATTAATAATAATAAAAGACATAAAACATTGAAAATCCTAAGAACCTAACCAAACCCCAACAACTCCGTAAAAATCTAAAAACCCAAAAACCAATGAATGGACCTATAAAATACATAACCCCTAAAAAATCCTAAGACCCAAATAAATCTAACAACCCCTAAAAAATCCCCTAAAATCATGGAAACCATAAAAAACATAGTTACCCATATACCCCTAAAAAACTAAATACCCTATAACCCTAAAAAACCCTTATTAAACAAAAGAACCCATAGAAACTGGAAATCACCCCTAATGGAATCTAATATCCATAAAAATCCAAATAACAATCAAGGGCCCTAAAAACAATATATGATCCTAAAAATCAATAAACCCCCTAAAAATAATATACACCCTAAAACTCTATGAAAATTCAAAAAAAATAATACCCCCAAATTATTAAAAACATTTTAAACCCCTAAAAACCATAAAAACATAACAACATTAACACATTAAAACCCCATGAACACCATAAAACTCAAAACACCTCAACACCCTAAAATGATACAAATAACACCAAATCCCTAAAAAACAAAAAAAATCACTAAACACCTCTAAAATTTATATCCCACCAAATAAAAAAATGTTCCAAAAAACCGGTGTATACTCCTAAAAACCCTTAAACCCATAAGAAGCATAATGTAAAAAAACCTACATACACCAAAATTATTATTACCCTATAAACCCCTAGAAACCATAAAAAAATAAATCTATATAAAATCCACAAACCCCATAAAAAATAAAAAACTATAATAATATACAATAATATGTCAAACCCTAAAAAACATGTAATCCTTAAAAAACAAGAATAAAACTAAAATCCATAAATCTGCTAAATAACACTAAATTACCTAAAAATCCTAAAAAATACATGAAAACACATAGAGCCTTAAAAACACTAAAACCCTAAAAATATGACATACCCATTAACAATCCATTAAAACGTTTAAAACCTTAAAAATACATAAAACCCTTGAAAATTATAAAACCCAATAATTGACATAAAACAGCTAAACACATGAAAAAAACCCCTTAAAATAAAATCCATAAAAAGACTAAAAACATAAAGACTCTAAAATCATTTATAACTCCTAAAACTCTAAAACACTAAAAACAATAAAAACCAAAAAACCTGAAACCCCTTAAAAACCCAAAATCCCTAAAAAAATGGAAAATCCTAATACACTAAAAACATCTAAATCATATAATGAAACTAAAATTACTAGAATGTTAAAATTATAAAATTACACTAAAAACCATAAAATCCCCTCAAATACCATACAAACCCAAACCTCCATAAAAACCTAAAGAAACACTAAAACAGAAACAACCTAAAACCATAAATTCTTTAAAACACCAAAAAACAAATAAAAAGCAATAAAATATCATAACCCCCCCCCCCCCAAATCTAATATAATCCTAAAAACCCAAATGCCACTAAAACCCCTAAAACTATTAAACACAATAAAACTCTTCAAAACTATAAAGTCCCAAAAATACCTATAAATAACATTACACCCTAAAATCCATAAAAGCACTAAAATCCATAAGAACTCTATTAGCTCTAATAAAAATTTAAAAACTCTAAAACCTGTAAAAATGTTAAATTATATCAAAAACCATAAAAACCACAAATCCTACAAATAAATACATAAAAATATCTACAAACCAATAAACTCATAAAATACCAAACAATTCGTTATATCGTAAAAAGAAACTAAATTCCCTTAAACCCATAAAAGACCAATAAAACCATAGAAACCCTAGGTGACAAAAAACCCCAAAATCCATTAAATACCATAAACCCCAAAACATTATAAAAACACTAATGGACTCTAAATTCCCTATAAAATGATGAAGGGGCCCTAAAACCCCTAAAACCACAAAAAAAGACCTTAAAATACATAAATCAAATAAAAGACTGGAAATCCCCAAAAAACAACAAGAAATCACTAATAACATTTAAAATTCTAATGTACCATAAAACAAAAAAAAAATCCATAAAAGTCCCTAAAAACCATTAGAAAACATAAAAAACTATAATCCTTAAAATCCCAATTAAACCCAAAAATCTCTAAAAAACCAAAAAACATTTATTAAAAAAATTTAAAATCATTGAAAAAAACATTAAAAACCACAAAAAAAATCTCAAAACACCCTAATAACCTAGAACCCAAAAAAATTATAAAAAATTATGAAAACCATAAAAATTATAAAATTATACATAAATCAATAAAATCCTAAACCCCAAACCCCCTAAAAATCCCTGAAAATACTATTTTTTTTAAAACCATAAAGTCCATATAAAAACATTGAAGCATATAAATCATTAAAACTCATTAAACCTATAAAAATATATTAAAACCATAATACCCAAAAAATTGAATACCCTAAAACCCCATAAAATTAAAAAAATACACCTTAGAACCCAAGAACACCTAAAACCCCCAAAAAAATTACAAAATATAAAACCACTTAATCCCAAAACCCCTTAAAAGCACAAAAAATCCTAAAAACACATTCATGACTCTAAAAACCCTAAAAACCTAGGAAGAATCAATAAATTTCCAAAACAACCTAATATAATATATAAAACATTAAAATATATATAATAACACTAAATACATTAAAAATCATAAATATCCTTCAAAACACTAAAACACAAAAAAACCATTGAAACCCAAAAATCATATCAAATACTCTAAAACCCATAAAACACATAAAACCCCAAATACGCTTGAACCCATAAAAATCCTAAAACCTGTTAACCCATAAAAAACAAAAAAAATATAAAACCCCTATACCCCCCTAAAAATTCCTCATACCGCCATCAATTTTAAAACCCCAAAAAACGCCAACAAATTCCAACCCCCCTGTAGTAGTTTCCCCTAAACTATAATCCCCCATGAAATTATATGAAAAAAGAATTAATAATGTATAAACACAATAAAAACCCATAAAACTTATAAAATCCCTAAAACCCCTATATATTCAAAAAAAATACATAAAAACCCCTACCCCCTCTAAAACCCTAAAAACATCAGACCATTAAAAAAATAGTCACCCTAAAAATCCATAAAATACCCCAAAAATCCTAAGACCCTGAAAACCCTAAAATGCCATTAAAACCCATAAAAATAGCATTAAACCCATAAATATCCTAAAACCACTACAAACACAAAAAAATAGAAATTTCATAAAACCCCATAAAACCCATTGAAAACCATAAAAATAAAAAAAAATTAAAAAAGAATAAACCCCAAAAATAATAAACATTAAAAAAACTGTTAAAATAGTAAATGAAAAAAAGATCATGAAATCCCTAAAAATCTTAAAAAAACAAAAAAAAAACTAAAACCCATAAAATGTATAAAATACCAATTTCCTAAAAACCCAAAATATCCCAAAATATTACAAAAACCCAGAAACCTCCTAAAAATAGAAAAAACATAAATACCATAAAAAACACTAAAACCCCCAAAACACAAAAACAACATAAAAACCATTACCCCCCCCCCCACAGAAAAGGAAAAATAACAAAAAATATCCTTTAAAACCCAACACAAGTCAAAACTCCGCACTAAAACCCTAAAACTCTACAAACCCCTAAAACAGATAAAACAAATAAAACCCCTTATAATCCTAAAACTCATAAATCCCCTAAAAGATTAAAACCCAGAAACCCCAAAACCCCCATAAAACCCTAAAACCCCAAAAATAAATAAATAAAAACCATATCCCAAATAACATTTAACCCAAAAAAATAATAAAATCCATAAAATCCAAAAAATGTCTAAAAACATGAAAACCCTGAAAACTGTAAAAACACTGAAAACAATAAAAATTCTATATTGCCCAAAAAAATAAAAATAAGAAAAAGCCGTAAAAACAATAAAAACACTAAAACCGATAATATCCACTACACCCCTAAAAAAATAATTCATACAATCCAAATTCACTAAAACCTGAAAAAACACTAAATCAATTTTAAAAGACACTAAAATCCTTGAAAACCTTAACAAACCTAAAATCAATAGAGAACCTAAAACCCTAAAAAACACATAAAACCATTAGGGGTCCCGAAAAAGAGGAAAAAACATAAAATAATTTAAAACCCTAAAAAATATCCTAAAACCATCAAAATTCAAAAAAAAATTAAGACCCCTAAACACCATAAATTCTATTAAAAAACATAAAAAATCCCTAAAAATACTAAAAACAATAAAAAATCAAAAACACCCTGAAACACACTAAAACCCTCAAAAATCACATGATCAATAAAAAAATATAGAAACACATAATACCCTAAAAATCATATAAATACTTATTTCCCATAAAAAACCCATAAAAACAAAATAAACATTAAAACCTTACAACCCCTAAAAATCCTATAAAACAAAATAATTTCAAAATCTCATAAAAGAGCAATAAAACCCTAAAAGAAGCCAAAATATCTAAAGAACCCAAGAAACCCAAAAAAATATAAAACTCTAAAAACTATATAATCATGAAAAACCTAAAAATGCCGAAAATACAAAAAGATACTAAAAAAAGTAAAAAATCATAAAAAATCCTAAACAGTCAATAAACTACAAAAATCCCATTATAATTCAAAAAACCCCAAATAATCCCCTAAAACCCCGTAGAGAACCAAAATAATCTAAAAACTATGAAACCTCATAAGCCCTAAAAACACTATATTACTAAAAAATCCAAAAAAATACTTAAAAAATGCTAAAAACACTAAAATGTACAGAAACACATAAAAACACTAAAAAACATATAAAAAGTTCTTAAAAAGCTGAAGCGCATAATATGAATAAAAATATTATACACTAAAAAACTATAAAATCACCTAACAACCCATAAAAAACCAAAAAATATCAAAACCCCCAAATTTTTTTGAAAACCAATAAATCCTGAAAACACCTAAAAATGTTAAAATTAAAAATAAAGTATAAAATCATTGAAAACCCAGAAAAACTGCAAAATCCTAAAACCCTAAAAACACTATAACCTTATATTAACCCTAAGAACATGAAATCATGAAATATAATTAAAAAACTAAAACCATACAAAAATCTAATCATCTAAATACACAAAACAACCCTAATGACACCTTAAAATGCCAAAAAAACCATAAATACACCTAAAAGTCTATAAAATCTGTAAAAAACAATAAAAAATCATTACAGGACCTTAAAACCCATAGAAGAGACATAAAGCCTAAAATAACCATAAAAGACCCTAAACTACGCATGAATTTCATAAAAACTATTAGAAATATCTACTATCCTAAAAACACATAAAATACTAAAAAACCATGAAAACCGATTAAATCCCTTAAAACCATAAAACCCCTAAAACCATAAAACCCTTAAAACAATAAAAACCATAATAATATCAAAAAAATAAAAAACCCCTAAAATGATCCTTAAAACACTAAAACCTCTAAAAACAAGAAAACACTAAAAACCATAAAACAACTAACCCCCCCCCCCTAATGAAATAAAAACCCCCAAAACCTTTATAAAATCATAATGACCAAAATAATAAAATCCCCAAAACCCTTGAAACCATAAAACTCCCTAAAACATTATAACACCTAAAACCAAACCCCCCCACCCCAAACTCTAAAATCCCTAAAGACCATTAAACCATAAATACAATAAAAATATAAAAAACCCTAAAACCAATAAAATTACTAAAACCCTTAAAATCTATAAAACTAATTAATTCCATGAAAACCACTAGAAACCGTGAAAACACTAAATCCCTAAAAATCCATAAAAATAATATAAAAATACCAAAACATTCATGTCCATAAAATTTCGATAATGCAATGAAAAATTAAAGTCCTCTAAAAACTCCATATAATCCCTTATAACATTTTGGAACAATAAAAAATATTAAAAACTCTATATACTGAAAAATCAATAAAAACCATAAACCCCTAGAAAACCCAAAAAAAACAATTAATGTAACCTATAACCATTAAACCCCCCAATCCATAAGAAACTATAAAACCATTAATAACCCTACAAGTCGTTAAAACAATTAAAACCTCTAAAAAATATAAATACCATATTGAACCCAAACCCCTGAAAACAATAAAAACCATAAAATCCCTTAAAAATATAAAACTCTTAAACACACTAAAAACCCCTACAAATCCATATAAATACATTAAATACCCTAAAATACCATTGAACACCTAAAAACCACTAAAAATCACACAAATCCTTAAACACTCTGCAAATTATTAAAACCCCCGATACCCACACAAAGAAATATTTAAAAATATAAAAATCAGAAATCACCTAAAAACTAAATAACATTAAAACCCCAATGAAAAACATAGAAAAAATGTAATATATAAAAACCATAAACAACAGAACATCTCCCAAAAACCTAAAAGCCAATAAAAATATGAAAACCAGTCAAACCATAAAAATCATTAAAAATAATAATACCTTAAAACCCCACAAAAACACTCCCTAAGTGACTCTAAAACACATAAAAAACATAAAAGTCCCTAAACCACTAAAACAAAAAAAAACCTAAAAACATGAAAATCCCCTAAAATACCCTAAATCTTCAAAAATGAAAAAACAATAAAATAATCTAAACACCATTAAAACCAAGAAGACATTTAAATGACCAAAACCTCCCAAAAGAATATAAAACCCATAAAACCCTAAAGTACCCTAAATAACCTAATAAAACCATTGATGTCCCTACATGATTGAAGAACCTAAAGGACCCTAAATTAGTTAAAAACCCTAATGGCTCCCAAAACCATAAGAACTCTAAAACCCCTAAAACCCCTAACAATCCCTAAAACCCCTTAAAACATTAAAAAAGAATGTAAACAATTGAAAACATTTAAAATATCTATAAAACCATTTAAAACACCTAAAAACTGTAAGAACTCTATAAACACATATAAACTTAAAAACACTAAATGACCTTAAAGAACCCTAAATTTTCTTAAATGAACATAAAAACATATAATCCAAAAAAACCCCTAATCCCCTAGAAAAAAAATGTCCCTAAAACACATAAAATCCATAAAACCAGAAACTATCCATAAAATCAATAAAGTCCATAGAAATAACTAAAAACCAAAAAACCATAAAATCCCTAAAAACTGAAAAATAAAAAAAACACCCCAAAATATGAAAAAAATAAACACAAATGAAACCTCAATAATTCAATAAATATCACAAATCCTAAAACCTTTAAAGATCCTAATACCCAACAGGAACCCAAAAATTTTACATATCCAACACTGCCCATGAACCCACTAAATTAACCTAAAATATCTTAGAACCTCTCAAAACCGAAAAACCCCTAAAACCCACTAAAAACAATAAAATTTAATAAATACCCTCAACCCAAAAAAGTTTTCTAAAAACCCCAAAAGACACAAAATACCCAAATAAAAACTTAAATGAACCGAAAATATATTAATCAACGTAAAAATTATCAAAAACAAAAAACCAATAAGTTCCTAAATACCAAAAAACTTGTAATCCAAATGAGAACCCCAAAAAAAATACACTTTAAAAACCCCCGTGGAAACCTAAAAACACTAATACCTTCTAAAACATTAAAACCACAACAATACCATAAGATCCTAGAAACCATAAATCCCCTAAAATATAAAAAAGTTATCAAAAAACCCAATGAACACTTAAAATCCAATAAAACTCCATAAAGACCCTAAACCACCTTCAAAAAAAGAACACCCAAAAAACCAAAAAAACCCCATTAATCTCGTAAAGTATCCTATATCCCACAGAAACCGCTAAATGACCATTAAAATCCTAAACCCAATATAAAAATTCTAGAATCACTTTATAAATTCTAAAATTTAATAAAAAATCTAAAAAACCAAATAACCTAAAAATTCCCTAAAAACTGTAAAAACTATATAAACACTTAAAACCCTTTAAACAACTAAAATTTCCTACAAACCGTAAAACCCTAAAAAATTAGTAAAACACATTAAATAGACCATAAACCCCTTAAAACACCCTAAATCCACTAAAAAATTACAGAATCCTAAAATACACATAAACACAATAAAAACCAAGAAGACCCTCAAAAACAAAAAACAAAAAACCCCTGTAAAAATCATTAAAAAATCCTAAAAACCCCTAAAACATCAAAAGCCCTAAAATTCCTGTAAAAATAAATCAAACCAATAAAATATATAAAAACCAAAAAGAACCCAAAAAACCTGAAAACCTGAAAACCCCACAAAACCCCTAACAAACATTGAAACCCCCTAAAAATAATAATAATCACAAAAATTAATAAAAAATCCTGAAAACCCTGAAAACCATTAAAAACCCTAAAAACACAGAAACCCCCTAAAACTCTCTAATCCCTATTAAATATGATAAAAAAAACTAAAAAAATTTAACATAATTAAAGTCTATTAAAACCCTAAAACCCTATAATCAATAGAATCATAAAAAAACTCTTAACCCTCAAAAAACCCTTAGCCCTCCTTTAAACCCTAAAAAATTTTAAACACCACAAGTTCCCTAAAAACCAAAAAAACATACAATTCAAAAAGAATAAAATATCCCAAAACATATATACACTAATATTTCTAAAGACCCCATAAATCCTCCAATCGACCCCAAAAAAGGTTATGATCTCTAAATACCATAAAAAATCATGAAATCCTTAATATCCTAAAACCCCAAAAATCCTTGTAACCCCAAAAGGTACACCTTAAAAACCAAAATGATATGAAACCCTAAAATAACATCAAAAGTCCAAAGACCCAAAAATCGTCCTAAGATCCCCTAAACCCACCCCCCCCCCCAAACTGTAAAACAACATAAAATACCCTAAAATCTTATAAACGCCTATAGTAGTCCACTAAAACACTAAATCCCCTATCAAATTGATGAAATATAATAAAACTACCAAAATATTAAAATCCCATAAAGCACCTAAGAATCCTAAAAAATAATATGAACACCAAAATATCCATAAAAGACATAAATCATAGACAACTAAAAAAATCCCTAAAACCCTAAAACACCTAACTAGAATACTATAAATACCATAAAACATTTTAAATCCCTAAATCACTAAACCCATACAAATCCAAAAATCACTAAAAAAACAAAAAATCTAGAAAATCACTAAAACCCCTAAAACCCTAAAAACATAAAAAAACTAAAAAACCCATAAAAACCCTAAAACCCCTAAGATTAAAAAAGATGATAAATATTCCAAAAGGCCATAAAAATCCTTAAAGAGAATTAAAATCATAAAACACCCCTAAAATGACCTAAAACCGATAAAGCTCAAAGCATAGAAAAACCCCTAAAATCCCTAATCTCTAGAAACCCTAAATCCCTTAACCCCTACAAACCCTAAAATAAAAACATTTATATAAAAACACTAGAAGATCCCTAAATCCCTTTAAAACCCCATAAAAACATAAAATATGTAAATACCTTTAACAAAATAAAAACCCCTTAAAACTCTTAAAATCTTTAATGACCCTAAATACCAACAAAACCAAAATTACCCTAAAAACCTTAAAATTCCAAATGAACAAAAAAACCCAAATAACATATAATATCCACAAAAATGAAAAACTCATTACCAAAAATAAATCCCCTAAAAACCATAAAAATACTTAAAAACCTTAAAGGACACAAAAATCCCCAAAACCCCTTAAAACCCCTATAGTCCCTAAATCTATAAAAATCCCCTAAATACAAAAATCCACATAAAAACCCTAAAATCCATAAATATAAAAAAATCCCAAAAGACCCCAAGAGGACACTAAATTCCCAAAAATGCCCAAAACCCCTAAAAACACTAAAATATCATAAAACCCAAAATAACCTAAGGATCATATAAACTGAAAAAACCATAAAGACACAAAAGATGATTAAACCGAAAAAACCTACCCCACTCCCAAAGGGCCATAAAATATCTGGAAAATAATAAAATAAACAAAAAACTTGAAGGACATTTAAAATCCTAATCCCATAAAAGACCATAAAACCTTAAAGGAACCTAAATAGCTTAAAAACAATATAAGACCATAAAAATATTAAAATGCTAAAAATCCTAAAAAATAATTAATTAAATAGGTGTCCTTATAAACACTAATTGACCCTGAGAAAGCCTAAAAACACTAAAGGACCATAAAACCCTAAAACCATTTAAAACCCGTAAACACTCTAATCCTCAAAAAGGAACTAGATACACCTAAAAAACCTAATGGTACACCAAAAATTCAAAAAAAAGGAAAAACCTATAAAAGCTAATAAATACATATAACACACTAAAAACCCTAAAAAATAAAATGTCCCTCAAAATTGTTGAAGACTATTAAACTCCAAAAAACCCTAAAATGAGCTTAAAACCCTAAAACCCACTAAAACACCCAAAACCCTAATAACCCTTAAAAGTCAAAATATCTTTTAAACCCATAAGAAACAAAGAATATAAAAAATAATAAAAGTACCTAATAAAAAATGTCTAAAATCACCAAAATCCATTAAAACCATGAAAATAAAAAACATCCAAAAACCCACAAACCCATAAAACCCTTAAAAATCTTACAAACCTTTATAACCCTAATACCCCTAAACAATAATAAGAAACCTAATAAAACTGAAAATCAATTAAACTCAAGAAGGACCCTCAAAATAATAAAAACCATAAATGGCCATACCCACCCCAAGCCATAAGAGACCATAAACACTAAAAACCCTAACATCGCATAGAAACCAAAAAGGTCCTAAAACCTGACAATTTATGAATTGATCCGAATACCCAAAACGATCACCCAAATGACCCTATATGACACTATATAAACCATAAAGGGAAAAAACAATAATAAAACTCAAACCATATATCCATAAAAATTGTAAAAACCCTACAAACCATAAAACCCCTAAATCTATAAAAATATACTAAAATACAAAAAACGCCTAAAAATCCATATAACCCCTAAAACACCTAAAACCACAAAAAACACTAAAACCCCCTCAATCCAATAAAACCCCCCAAAATAACCCCAGAACCATAAAAAACTAAAAATACTATTTAATAATAAATCCCTAAATCATAAAAACCCCTAAAATAATAAAATCCCAAAAACCCAAAAATCCACTAAGAAACCTAAAACTTTATAAGAACCATATAATACAAAAAAAACTCATAAAAGAACCTAAAGGACCATAAATACTCTTAAAAACCCTAAAAACTGTAAAAATTCATGAAAATTTTATAAATCCCTTAAAACACTAATACCCATAAAATCCAATAAATATACATAAAATTCTAAACACTCTAAAACTATATAATGGTACATGACCCTAAAAATCTTAAACCCTAAAAAACTCCCAAAAGACCATAACCTAAAACCACTAAAAGATTCTAAATACCCTAAAATGTCCTAAAAGACAATAAAAACATATGAACTGTAAATGCTTCCAAACCCACATTTTATACCATAAATTACCCTAAAATTCATTAAATACTATAATATTTCTAAAACTAATATATTCCCTTTGAAACAAAAAAAAAACTATACCCTAAAAATCCCCAAAGGCATTGAAACCCATATAATCTCTAAAAACTCTAAAACCATAAAAACATAACAAAATCTAAAAAATAGTAAAAAGCTTAAATATCCAATGAACACATTGAAAACACAAAAACCATTACAATTCCTCATGAAATTAAAATATATATAAAATAAAAAACTCAAAAAAAATTGTACCTACCTTAAACATCCCAAAATCACAAAACCACTTAAGAAAAAAAAAACCTAAAAAATCCCCATAAAAAACCTTTCAATAACCTAAAAACCTTGAAATAAAAAATGCACCTAAAAATATAACAACCCTAAAAACCCTAGAAACCACTACTAGACACTAAAATTCACTAAAAAATAAAATAAAAGAAAAATATTAAAACCCATGAAACACTTAAAACTGAAAATATTTAAAAATTAAAAACAACCTAAAAGGAAATTAGAAAACCCTAAAACCCCTAAATACATAATAACACTAGATAACCTAAAAAACTAAAACACTAAAAACACAAAAAGTCCAAAATTTTTTGGAAACACTAAACACCCTAAAATCCATTTAAAGACCATGAAGAACCATGTTAAACGATAAGAAATTTAAAAACCTCTATTCTCATAAAAACACCAAAAAATCCTAAGACCCCTAACAAACCTAAAACACCATAATACCTATAATAACACCAAAACAATAAAAACCCGTAAAACCCCTACAAAACCCTAACAACACTAAAATCCTAACAACCCTGCAGAAACTAAAAACAATAAAAATAGTAAAACCCCTAAAACTCTAATGATAATAAAAACACAAAAACTCTAAATTCCATAAAAACCCTTAAACAAATAACAACATTAAAATACAATAGAAAATACATAATCCCCCTTAAAACAAAAATTCATTAACAACATAAAAATCCATAAAAATTAGTAAAGCATTAAACCCCTGAAATACCACGAAAAAAACTAGAAACCCTAAGAACCCTTAAAACCCCTAAAACAACCCTAAAAGATTCAAAAACCCTTAAAAATACCCAAAAACATAATAGAAAACAAAAATGAATGTAAAGTACCATAATCATCCTAAAAGGTCAAAAAAATTCTTGATACCCATAAAGCCTTTAAATCCTTAAAACCCCTTAAACCATGAAAATACTCTAAAACCCCCTAAAAATTTAAAAAACCCATAAAACCCCATAAAACCTCAGTAACTCAAATAACCCAAAAAAATCCCATACAAGACCATAAAAAATATACAATATGATAAAATCCATAAAACCCTTAAATACGTCTACGATAACTCAATAACCATAAACAAACGAAATATACAAAAAAACCATAAAACACGAAAATGCCTAAACATTAAAAAACCATTAGAACCCTAAAACCTCAAAGAATCCATAAACAAATAAAACAGCCTAACACCACTAAATCCCTATAAAACCCCTAAACACCTATAAGGTACCCAAAAACCCAAAAAAAACTAAAAAAACAAAAACACCTAAAAAAGAATAAAAACCATAAAACCCATAAAAACAATAAATCTATAAAACACAAAAAAACATAAACCCTAAATAAACTAAAATCCTAAAAAACCTAAACACCCAAATATTCATTAAAATACCTCATAAACCCCAATAAACATTCGAATCCTGAATACCACTTCAGATTCCTAAAAACCATAAAAACCCAAACAATAACTATGACTCCCTAAAAACCATATGAACCCCAATAACACCCTAAAACCCTAAAATACCCTAAAACACCTAGAAAACGTAATGAAACCTAAAAACCCAAAAAAATAAAAGAGTTAAAAAATATAAAACCTCTAGAAGGCACTAAAACATAAAACCCCATAAAATACCATAAAAACATATAAGAAATCTATATATATAAAAAATCATAATAAACATAAAATATCTAGAACCCAAAAAACCAAAGAAACCATTAAAATACTTGAAAACCCAGAAAATAAAATACACCAAACATTACAATAAACCCTCCAAAAACACTAAAAACTCTTATACAACCTAAAACACCTTAAAAAATAAAATACTAAAACCCTAAAAACCTTAGGAACCCAAAAACAGTAAAACCAAAACACCATTAAACACTAAAATCATTAAATCCCTTAAAAAACAACTAATCCTCTTAAAAACCTACAAAACCATTAAATATCCAAAAACCCTAAAACCCATAATGAACACCAAAAAACCTAAACCACCACCAAAACACCACAAAAATATGAAAATCCATAAAAACTAAGAAAATACTAAAACCCCCCACAAAAGCATAAAAATTACTAAAAAGTCAAAATGAAACCCTATAAACTAGTTAAAACCCCTAAAAACATAAAAACCCTTAAAAACCAAAAATATCCTATCAACCCCAATGAAACCCAAAAAAACAATAAAAACCATAAAATAGTTAGAGGAAACATAAAAGCTATAAAAACCCTTAATACCACTAAAACTATTATAAATCCTAAACTCCATAAAAAAATTATACACTATTACTCATAAAAGTACAATAATAACCTAAAAAATACCAAAAAACACTTAAATCCCCTAAAAACCCACTCAAACACATTATAACGCTTTTAGAATACTAAAATCTCGAAACCCCCTAAATAGTCAATATCACCCAAAAACCATAAAGTTTTGGGAAAAAAATCCATAAAAGACCCTAAAATCCCTAAATCACCTTAAAACCAGGAATATAATAAAATACTAAAAAATAACTACAAATCTATAAAACCCATAATGACTATTAAAAAATGTAAAACCCATAACATTGTCATATAACCCATAACACCCATAAAGACACCATAAAACAATAAAACCACTAAATCCCAAAAAAAACCTAAAACCCATAAAACCCATAAAACCCATAAAACCAGTAAAACCGAAAAACCCCCTAAATCCATAAAAATATTAAAGAATCTAAAATCCCACAAAAACAATATATTCTACAAAAACATAAAAACTCATAAAACACCTAAAAATACATGGAAAACACTAAAAAACCTAGACATAAAAAATCGCTCAGAAGTCTAAAAAAATAAAATACCTATAAAACAATAAAAAACATAAAATTTGTAAAAATAATAAAACCCCATAAAAAACCTAATACCTAAAACCCTAAAAATCACAGAATATTTCAAAAAACCATAAAAAAACTAAAACCCCTAAAAAAGCAAAAAAGAAAAAACCCCATTAAGAACCCTAAAACCCTAAAAACAATAAAACCATTAATAGATCCTAAAATCCCAAAACCCAAAAAACACTAAAAGACAATAAATCTTAAAACAACACTAATCGATGGGAACCACATGCCTCTGTATGAACTTATTTGCTGAAAAATATGGAAACTTATCTATCAAATTACCTTAGAAATCTATCTAAGACAAATTTTTAATGACTTTATAGAGATTAAGGATATCAAGAAGATTAATCCTCATTACTTGTCATCAAGTTTTTTTCCTTCAATGATTTATATGATGGGATTACTCTATATTATTAGTGTTAAACAATGGTTATCATCCAAATGGTTGCAGGACTATCTGGTTTAGGGATGTAATTAACCACATTGTTTTCTTCCATGTCCACATAGAAAATGTGAACACCATTTTGTGGTACACAAATTTGATTACTATTTCTTCTTGGTATGGATCCACTATATCCTTAGCCTCATGTTATCTTTTATATTCTTGATAACATTATGATCATGGGAAATGAGTCAATATTGAATCCATGAATAATTATACTATTCATCCTCGAACATGGTTTATAAGTAGGTCCATCTCTTCATCTTGGATGGAATAATAACCATTATTATTATTGATTATCAACTCTAAATCAACTTTTACATTCACTTTTTCCCTCAGTATTTGATGTTCTAGTTATATCCCTGTAATGGGGGCCTGATATTATACATCATATTAATAGGTTTCTGATAAAATGAATGGGTAATTTATGAATACTTATTCTAGGGAGATGATCACGAATCCCAACCCAAAAGTATTGAGCTTCTGGTCTTATACACTCTTCTCTTTTGGGAATCTCGGTGCACCACCAAAATATAGATCCCACATCTAAGGGACATCTAGATATTGAATATATCATCACTAGGTAATATGTATTAAATGAAAACATTTATTTAGTCTAATTTTCTCTAAGGTAGGCTTCCATTTATTGACTTATAACACATTTGGAGGAACAAACTGAATGTCAAATTGCATCATGATGACCCACAACCCTAAAAAATGTCAATCTAACATAGGTTCGAAGAATTTTTATTTGAGTGGGATGTTATGAGAATCCAATTATACAATTAATTGATGAATTTAATGTCTCAAGAATTATACCGTAGAGATTATGACAACTCGTCACTTCTCCGTATCTGAATAATGAGCCTCGGTCTCAATCATCGTTCGACTATGATAAAATATACTATTTTAATTCTTGGAATCATTAATTTGTGCATGGATACCACCCAAAATCATTATATTGCATCCATATAAAAAAATATTTTCTTCCCATCAACAAGCTTCATCAACACTAGTGGACTCAAAAAATATTTCATGAGACTATCGAATAATTGTTGATTTACATTGGTCCACTTATTTTTCACCCCCATTTTCAACAAACTTGTGTTGGTAAAACACATAAAAATGTTGTTTTCTATAAATATTTGTATATAGGAATGGTTTCCATGTAATACCCTCAACTATAGGGGGTCTCTAGGAGGTGACATATTATGCATATACTTTTCATGATAGCATTTATACTAATTCCATAATGAAATATCACAAATCCAACAAAAATTCTTTTGGTAACATCGAAAGCACATTTAAATTGGTTCATTTTTAATCTATGCTAAAATTTTATTTTTGTAAATGGTGCCAAGATAAGAATGTTGTTGAAAACATTTTTAATATTTATAAACCATATTATAAACATAGAATTAGATATTCCTTCCCAAATTGGTTTTGAAGATGCAATGCATGGGATATTAATATGTAGATCTATAATTATTCAATCTAATGAGATTTAACTGATATATATACCAATTGTGTGATTTGAATGTGGTGGTTTCTTCATATTTAAGGGTTGTAATGAATTCTTACCCTAAATAGACATCCATGATTGAATGGGACTAATATACAAACAGAGAATCAATCACTTTCTCATCGATTGGATCACATTAACTGAATTTCCTAAAATGATTATTGAGTTCTCTAAGGTTGATGTAGACTCTAATTTCCCATTATTCATCTTTATCGGTAATACATATTCCAGAAATTTTGGATAAAATTTCCTGATAATCATGTTCTTTATAAAAATGTTTAAATGTACAACCATTATATGGTATATCATTTTTCTAGATCAGATATTCATGGGTTGCGAATATATCCATTGGAATATTTCCATCAAATTATGTTCAATGTAGCTGAAGATAGAAATACTCATCCTGTCAATATACAAAAAAGAGAGTGGATGAAAGGGTCTCTAATTTCATTGTTATGTGTAAGAGGATGACTTACTCCCCAAACTAGTAGCTTCTATAATAAAACATGTTTTAACTATTCATAGACAATCTTCGTGACATGTTGTGAAAACCAATCATCATTATGAAATTTACAGGTAGATTTTACGGATATTATCGTAGTTTCTCAAAGATGGGAAGATTAATTCTTTTAAACAAAGGCCATGTCTCGACTGATTCAATAATTTAATGAGAAAAGTATAGTAAAAAAATGATTCTATTTTTTATTAAACCTTCCTCTAGGGAATATTGAGATGAAAATATTAAAACAAAACATAAAAAAACATCCTTCTATTAAAATTCAAAAATGAAATCCTCATTTAGATGTGTGAAGGGGACATCAAAGAAATTATCTCAAAAAATTGATGAATAATGTTTGTTCTTTCCCGAATGAGAAATTCCATAAATATTTCATAGTTTCTTTGAAGAATAACCTACTTTGCTTTAAAAATCACATGATCCCCGATTAAATTGGTCATAAGGGTATACAAAATTATATTCCCTACCACTAGAACCTATGGAACACTATCTTGGATTTTTTTTCAAAGACATCATAAAAAATATGGCGGACTATGGGAATTTTATTTTTGGAAATACTCCAACACATATGGAATGTGTTTACCATGCTACCCCTAAGGAAGAAGGTGAGGGTCAATAATTTTATTGAATATGTGTGAAAAGTTCAAAAATTTAATGACTTGGAAGAAAATAAATTAAACGCATCATATACTGATGGAATAATTGAATCAACCATCTATTCCCAAGTTTCTCAATTTTTGGAATGAACATCCATGATGTCACCACAATTCTCCACGAATAGGTCCTCCAAGAAGAAACACAATTAGATAAGGAAAAGTCATGTATAAGAATACGAGACTGTACATATACATAAATGATCACAATCTCTCTCAGAAATTATGCCTCTCTCTAATAGAACCTGGTAACCACCCCACAAAATGGAACAACTAGAGTTGTCCCACAAAATGAATTCCTCATCAAAAGAATAATTAATCTTTAGTTTCAATAATGTAAATATCTTAATGGATCCCATCATTAATGATGAGTATGACCATGAAAACATGTTCCCTTTATCGGATTGGTTAACTAATTGAAGATTCCATTATGCCCATGGGTATAGTGGAAGACACTGTATTTATAGAACCCAATACTCCATCAATATCCCAAGTCAAGCCGTCTATTCTGCAAAAACTCATGGGACAATTATTCAGTGGTCCAACTAGGAGAAGGAATGTTCCACCACATATTCATGGGACCTCTTTGACACAATATTCATGGAATATCTATTATATGTGGCGACGTTATCTGATTGGACCCATCTAGTTGAAAGACCAATTTGGAATAAATCACTAAGGACCTGAGTGCCATAAAATTTTACTACATTGGTTGATCTGCCAAAATCATGTACATGTTCTCATAATTCATGTATGAATGTAAATATTTATGTTTGGAAGCGAATAAGCGTTGATAAAATAATGATATTTTCAAAAATCCTCCCTATTTATGGCTCAGTTTTCAATCATTGATGCTATAGGATTGTTGAGAGACCTCCAGGAAGAACTCATAGAGGCCTTGGAGATCACTATAGAGTTTCAAGTAGATGTTTCCACTACTATATAATATTTTTAAAATATCAATTTGTTAAATTCCATGTGATTATAACATTATGATATCATGAAAAGAATTTTTTATAAAGGGAGATATCAAACCATTATATGATATGGAATGATAAAATATATCGATATATGAAGACTGTTCATTGATAATGGATTAGTATTAAAACATATTATAGTCTGAACAAATATGTTTCAAGGTTACAATGAGTCCCACAAGTACCCTTACTCTCTAATAATAAAACATTATGAAAAAGAGAGACAAACCCCATTAGCAGATTCATCATCATGGCTCAGTTTGGGGACATCGTATCTAACTAAAAATTTATGGGTTTTCTAAAATATATAAACTTCATCATATTCCTAGGTTGTGAATGGTGACATAATCACTATCTATCCCCCTCATTACCCAATCAATTCATCAACAATTGTGTTACTCTTAAATTTGGGAAATTTAATGGTGATAAATTTTCATTTGTTTCATAAAAATAAGATTACATCGATTAAATATTATATAAGAGGGATTAGATGAAACCCTTAACTAATGATGTCTCTCATGTAAATTCTCTCAATTGTCTAGAAATTACCATGTAAAATAATTTAAAATATTTCATCAATGATTATGAATAACCTATAAATCATATTGAATAGATGAGTCCAAATTTGGGTATAAATTTAACAACCTTCATGATATATGTGATGATGTATAAGACAATCTACAATGAAAAGATATTGGATCCTCTAAATAATGGTTAAATATCCCTGGAAAATGACTTCATTTAATTCAATGATATTTAAAAAATCACTCCATCATTCACTGAATGAAAAAAATTGAAATGTTATGAAGGGAGAGTGAATATAATTTTTCCCATCCCTCGTCTCACATTTAGAGCATCAAAGGGACCCTATATCCTACATCGGGTTTGAGGAAGATGCTTCATCTTCCATATGTTGAAATTTTAACTACTCACCTAATACTAAACAATTTACTTCATCACCTACTTCCCCTAAATTAAATGTATAATAGGAATGGGAATAGGAAGATTAAGAGGAATTGGAAGGGTAAGAGGACCTGAGATATTCCCCTCCATCATTTGAGGAACATGACTCTACAACTATTAAAATACTCAAACAAGTAAATCTAGGTTCATAGGTGGACCCATAACACACTTTTATTAGAATGAAAATCTATTCCAAATAATAATAGTTATATAAATCAATCATGAAGAAAAATCAGGATATGTTTTACTAGAATTATATATAAATTTTATGCATCAGTCCTGAGGTTTCCACTCAGCCATGGGTTTTCCAGAAAACCAGTTTAGTTAAAAACATGTATCTAGGGGGAAAACAATGAATAAGACTACAAAAATTGAGGAATAAGAGGAAAAAAATATCAAGGGAAATTTCATTCAATAAGTCCACTTTTATTTCACAGGTTTACCAATCAAGTGAATGATATGGTACAAGAAATGTGATATAAACATTTATAGATCCCATAAACCATTAAATAATGGAATTATATGGATCCCAATGTTTGTTGGTGGAATGGTAGAATCCTCTCAATCAGGATAAGGATTCCATTCAACTTATATTAGTACATGTGTTCCCCCAAAATATTCAATCAGATTTCCAATTACTCAATAGTTATGATAAGACCCTCAATGATTTATTCCTGAACAGTATCCCAAATAGGGGTAGAATCATTTTAATTATAGAGCTAGTTAATTTAAAAAATCACAATGACCTGCTAGTTGTGGTGCACCCATTCCATAGATTTCACACCCAGGGATGTCTTTTTATCTTTAAAGGAAAATTTATATTATGAAATCCAACAAATATGTGGATGTGGGGTTCAATTATATTGTAGTAGTTGATGATTCCATAGAAACATTCTTGATCTTACACATCCTCATTCAATAATGGGTCATATGAAATATACTGTATTCACATGAGAGGCTTTCTTCTGAGGTATTAAATGGCATACCATGATTATCTTCACTTATGAAAGATATATTCTTAATATTCAGGGATTCCTAGTATAATAGTATTTTTATAACTTATCATTTCATGTTCTATGCCTCATATACTTCTTCAGGGCCAATAATTTAGGATCATACCATATCTTATGAGTGATTCTCACACCTGAGAGATGAAATAAATAAATAAAATTACGTGATTTCACAATGGATTGATTCTATTGATCAGAAAGAGTATGGAAATTAGAATTTATATGTTTTCTGCATCCCCATATATTAACACTCGATGTGGTGTTTATGATCAAAAAAAGTAATTTTTTAAATGCGTTAAATTAGGAAATTTGAAGATCCTTCCATTTTTTTAGTTTGGGTACCATGTAATTGGAAGGCACACAGAGTAAATTTTATTTATGAAGTTGTTCCACTAAATTAACTTGGTCTATCCATTATAAAAAAATATCATAATTTTGAGGTGTTGATGTGTTTTATATAGGTTTAAATGGATATTGGGAAAGATTTCTTCTTATATTACTTATGGGATGTCAAAATTAGAAGTGGATTAGAGAAAAAACATATTGGTATATTTTTATTAGAATTTTTTCTTCACATAAGAAAAGAAATTCTCCTCTTATTCTACCATATAGTCTCTTATTTGATCTTCTAAATGAGTGATCTTCCCAAATTAATTGTTTTTGATAGTGGGGTTAGTAGAGAGCTCATATATTTTATATTAATGAAAGAAGTTAAAGGGTTTTTTAAAAAATACACGTGAACTAAGTATTTCTTCAGTTAATAAATAATGAAACTTTAAAATTGATGAGGAATACATCATTACTAGACTCATTTTCCTAAGAGCAGTGTTATAGGGGGTTATCCAATAGTTGATAATGTAAGTGGATGAAATTCATTTTTAATTTATGTGTCACTAGGATGAGGACCTTCGATGTGAATGAAATAATAGAGATGATAACCATAAAATATTGAAGTCTGACTATACAGGGAATTCCTGCAGTGTATACAATTTAGAAGACATTAATGGAACAATATAATAAAAAGAGGGCCACTTCATATTTTGATCATATGGCCGTGATTATGGTTATCATTAAACACATCAAAAAATTGGTTTCCAATATCTATAATATTGTGTACATGAAATAAGACTTAATAGAAATATGTATGTATAGGGTATCTAGATCTAAGGGTAGTAAATGTATGTAGATTAACATTGTAACAAATAATACTATATATGTAATTTTTTAATGGATGAGTAGGATCATGAGCTAGAATAGATTACCTTATGAGTGATTCGTGGACATCAGCATTGATAAGAGTTTGTTTGTAAAGAATATCTTCACTTACAAATCTCACTTGGTGAGGGTTATTTTTGGATTATCAATTGTGTGTGACTAGTTCTTCTTATTGTTGATAGTGTATTTAATATATGGGGGCCTATTTTAAGAGCTCCCATGTTGTTTCTAGAATTTTTATACATATTTATAGAATATGGGTACAGATAAATTCCTACCCTACAGTGGTCAATAGGAAGGACTGATGATCCTCGGTTTGAATCAGGATATGGGAATGTTCCAGTTGTCCATTCATCGTGGGATTTTTCTAATGACCCTCTTGGATGGAAAAAAGGTATGGTTCCTCATTTCGAGTCACCATAAAATTATGTTTTTGTGTCATCCCAATTGTGAGAATCGATTTCTGTTCCCATAATTCTACGAGAACCACTACTATAAATATATGTTGACATGTCAAAAATATGAGGGTAGGAGTTCATGTTAGAATTTTTATCATTATTAGGATATATTGAGTAACTTATGTGAATGGAATAAGGATATATTACCATTTCATTTGTGTATAAGGGGTGTATGACTTGTCATTTCCTCCATATCATATCATTATATTTCGACGATCCCATTGTGTGGGGGAGTAGATATGGTTCTACCCCTTAATTTCTATTATGAATTTCTTGATGAATTGCTTGACTGTTTCCAAATTGTGTTGGAATTATTAATATACATTAGTATAGAATGGAATCTAGTTTTTGGTTTCCATCACAGTTGGTAATTGGGTTCCATTGCTTGCTACCAAATTGTGTTGGATGGTTTGATGGCAACATGTAGGAATTTAAATCTACTCACATGTTTTCTAAATGTTTTGTCAGTAGTATTCTCAGTTTGGAACAAGGATTTCATCATATCCCCAATTCGTTGATTTCCATAATTGATGAAATTCCATGGGTGCTTGCGTGAGAATGACATGAGATGGGGACAATGGATTGGTTTCCTCATCATGTTGAGGAATTTAGGTATTGTGATGTTGAAGTGAGCAACTATTGGTTGGATCCCCTTTGTGGGACCCTTTTATTGTCAAGGTGAGTCTATGAGTGGCCTATTTTTTTGAATCATTTAGATAAATGAGTAACCCATTTATAAATTTTAGTGAATGGGTCCTAAAATGGTTTGAAATGGATAATAGTTTCGTCTACTTCTGGGACATCAGTTATCACTTAGTGGATGGTTGGTGGGGATGCATGTGCTAAAGCAATTATAAGGTGGCCTTTATTGTTAGAATAGTACTATTTAGGTTGTACTCTGGAATCATTAGGTTTTAAACACAATGTAGAATATTTTAGGGTTAGTGATGGTGTTCTTGGGTTAGTTGAGGAACCATCTTGTGCAGCATCTATGGCGTATGTTCCTATATGTGGAGTGGAATACATTGGATTTATTATATTTATTGTTGAATGTTACTAGATATGAATTAATAAAATAAAATTCATCAAATAAATATCATTATAAATGAACACATGTGTATTCAACTGTTTTAAATCCGTGTTGGGCCCCCATCCATTTTGTGAGAGAGTGAAGGGTGACTAAAATTTGGGAGAAATAATAATTATGGTAATTTATTCAAATTAGTTTAACCATTATTGCTTAATTCATAAAACCCATGTTGAATTTGAATAAAGTTTCTTTTTGGTGAAACAACACTTCAAATCAGACATATATATCTTCTTTATTTTTGAGGGTGTATAATGTAAATCATTCTTGAGACAAAAAACACTCAATAATTCTATTATTCAAGGTGTTTGATGAACCTACTTTCCAATGTTAGGTGTCCATTTGGGGATGGATGAAAAATTTATTAGGGACTCAAATTTATTGAGAGGATGGGAGGTCAATCTCATCACACCTATTTGGGTGTAATTATTTTATATTACAAGACCCTCTTATGGATTTAATACAATTCCAGGAATCTGTTTTTAAATCCAAAATATTAAATGGGTCACCCTTATATTAACACTCAATTGTTAGAATCTATTAGATTTAGTATCAAATGTATGTATCTATATCTTTCCATTTTTCATATCATTTGAATAAAAAATAGATATTTTAATGATTTTTTATTATCATGATGTTGGATTTAAGACACACAGTGAAGAGTTTGTGAATTTATTATTATCATTGAAGACAAAAGTTGTTTTTCTATTAGAATTGGGGCCATGAGATGGGATTACTACATATCCTTGTGAAAGTAATCAGATACCAAATAGTTCAATGATACTTAATGGGAAGCATCATACCTTTTATGGCCTTTTGATGTGGAAAAAAACATGTAGTTCAATGTCTTGTGGCAATGAAATCTAGGTAAAAGCTACCTAGTCATGTCTTGTGTGGGAAATATGCTTAAGTGTCCCTCGGGACATTGAAGGGAGGTGGCCTCCCATGTGGGTGACTGCTCTTAATGGGAATTTAACCCAAAAAGGAATGTGAAGAAAATGAATCCGAGGGAATACAAACCTCTATGTTGTATATGACCTTACTGGGAATATGGCCCAGGGAAAATTATGGTGTGTCTGGGGTGTTGGGTATGGAACTCATGGAGGCTTCCTACATATCCAACTAATACGTGAATCAAAGGCCATGTAGTTTTGAAATGTTGAGGATTAGATCTAGAGATGAGACCCAACTAATTCTTTATCATGAATATGGACCTATGAAGGTATTTATCGTAGGGATATGACCCTTTGAGGGGATAGTTACAATTTTTTTGGTATGAAACTGAAAAGAAGGCCCATAGAAATGTAGAGGAAGATTTGAAAAATGATTCTACACCAAGAAGAGTATTTTATCATGAATATGTTAGGTTCATTATTAACCTCTATGTTAAGGTGAGATATGGTTGGTGTGAGAAATAAGTGGAACTGATAGATGTGGAAAATAAAATTATTTCCTTCATCCACAAGTGTATGAGGGTGGGGCTTTGGTAGGATGGGGATTACCCCAAGAGAAATAAAATAGATTAACTCATGAAGGATTCCCTTATATTTAACTTGTTTCTAGTTTTCTAGTAGACAATGGTGGAGTCATTTGTGGGAATCTAGGATAGTTATGTATTCGATGTGCTCGTCTCCTCTCTTGTTTTCAACAGTGGGGTCCCACTATTATACTCTATGGTGTGATACTTTTCACCAAGTGAATGTATAAAAATAAAACTTTGAGGATCCACTCTATATGGTATGATAAATATAGGACCTCCATTACCATGGGAATGTATAATAGAGTGTAAATGTTGATGTTTCGTGTCCTCTAATAATTCATATGTGAATTATTTATGTGAGGTCTTCACAATGCACCCATCGAACGAATGATCCAATAAAAGATGTTCCCTATAATTTTTTCTATGAAAGTGGGGATAAAATATTTGACCACATTGGTGAGACTTGGGGGAATTGGAGGTGGATTTAAAAGGGTGGGACTGGTTGAAATCGTTATTCTTCGTGCAGGTGGGGACGAGGTGAATTAAAGGAGTATCATACATGGTAGGCCTGGGTAAGATGATGATTCCTTCATGTGATAGTAAACAGGGAAAAAATGGGATTATCCTTTATATAGGATCAAAGGATCTCCTCAGGATTATTTGAATCACTGGTGCTCAAGTCCCAGACTCTAGAAAGGGAATTCTCTCTAGTCCTCTGAGACATGGGGAAGGCAGCTCCACAAAAAGGTCATATGTGTTTCATTAACTAGATGAGGTCTTATTCTACCAACCACATTAATTTATTTCCATTCAGGGATTTGATATCTAGCTTGACTATTCAAAGTACTTGGGTGAAGGAATAGGGTGAGGATAACCTTGAGAGGTCTAATGGACTACAAGTCGGGTAAAATGATGAGCCCATGGGTCCTATTTATATGTATTTTTGAAACCTCTAGTAAAGAGGTTATCTCGCACAAGAATTTCATTCTAGGATTCATGTTGATGTAACCTGCACTAGTTTGTTGGTTTTTTATGTCCTATAACTTGTGATGAAATTTGCCATGTAGGCTTGATATGTGAGATGAATTCTGATAGATAGATTGTACATGTGTAGCAATGTAGGCTGTGTAAACCAGACATGTGTGGTGATGATAGTTGGGACATTCATTTTATTACATGGGATAATGTGGGTTATCCTTGATGTTAATCAATTCTATATTACACGAGGTATTTCGGTTTGAAACTTCTCATACACATGTTAAAAAGGGCATTGAAACCCCACTAAACTACTAAAAACAACAAAACCCTCAAACCCCTTAAAACTAAAAAATCCCCTAAAACCTTCAGAAAAAAAGAAAATACTAAAACTACTAAATGACCCTAAAAATCCTTAAAACAACATAAAGACTCTGAAAACCCATAAATTCCATAAATCCCCTAAAATTTATTAAAAAGCTAAACCCCTAAAACCCATAAGAATTTAAAAACGCAAAAAAAATTGCTAAAATCTGGAAAACCCCTAAAATGTCAAATAATACTTTAACTCCTAATTTCCATGAGAACCATAAAAACCTGGAAAATCCTAGAATCAATAAAAACGTCTATATGGAATTAAACCCCTATGAGACCCTAAACCCCCTAAAAATGTAAGAGATCCTAATAAACAAAAAAAATACAATTAAAATCTCTAAAACCCGTGAAACCCATAATACCCTTGAAATCCTAAAATCCCAAAAAACCCTAATCCAATAAAACAACTAGTATCCAATAATAACTGTGATACATAAACATACTAAATATCTAAAACTCTAAAATGCTAAAAAAACCCTAAAACTCATAAAAAATACGAAAACACCATAAATACAATAAAAATCATTAAAACCGGTGAAAAAACATAAAAACAATGAAACCCCTAATAACACTGAAAAACCTTAATACCCCATAAAACCTAATAAAACCATAAAACCCTAAAAAGACTCTAATGACATAAAAACCACATGAAACACCTAAAAACCATAAAACCATCATTTTAAAAACATGAAACAGTAATAACACTAATACCCCATAAACCCCTTAAAACCATAAAATACCAAGAAACCCTTAAAACACATTAAAATCCATAAATACCCCAAAACCCCTAAAAACCATAATAATACTAAAAACATTAAGAAAACCAAAAACCTATAAAAAACTAAAAGTCCAAAAATCCCAATAAAACCTCCAAAAACCATTAAATAACATAAATTCCTAAAACTCCTAAAAGGAAAAAAACCTAAAACCAAAAAAACCCTAAAACCCCAAACACCCAAAAATCATTGAAAAACACTGAAACAACTTATAAAAATAGAAAACACATAAATCCATAAAAAACTAAAGACGTTATTAAACTCAAAAAACCTAGGAACCCTATCAAATCATAAAAACCCTTAAAACATCAAAAAATACAATCCCCCAAAATCTCTAAAAACCATACCCACCCTAGAAAACAAAAAAAATATAAAAACCCCTAAAATAATAAAAATACAAAACATCTGAAGATATCAAAAAACTAAAAAACCTTCAAGAAACATGAAAAAAAAACCATTTAAAAAAATAAAAACTACTAAAACCATTAAACCCCAAAAATATTAATCTCTAAGTATTCATAAAACCCCGTAAAAATTATAAAACCCCACAATAACCATTAAAATCCCTTAAAACAAAAAAATCCCTAAAAAACAGAAACCCTAAATTTCCCTAAAATCCATTAAAACACTAAAAATATAAAGAAATGATAAAATTCATAAAATAAAATAAAATAAAAATGAAATGATAAATCATAAAATCCATTAAAATAATCCCAAAATAAAAAACCCATAAAATCATAAGCAAACTATAAAATCCATTAAAACCCTAATAACATGAAAAAACCTAAAAAAACTAAAAACCCATTAACTCTAAAAAACCATGAAAACCCAAAATACACTAAACCCTTAAAAAACTTATAATGCAAAAAACCCTAAAAAAACCCTAAACCCCATGAAAACCAAAAAACCATTAAACCCTAAATACATAAAAACCATAAACTCCTAAAAACATTGATAATCCCTAAAAATCGTAAATACCCATAAAACCCCATAAAAAGTAAAAAACATAACAAAACCTTCAAAACTCCAATACCCCCCCCCCCTCATGGTAAAATCCATAAGAATACAAACATATCTTAAATCCCATAATGACCCGTTAAAATCCCAAATACCAGTAATATTTTCATAAAACACAAAAATGGTTAAAAAACCTAACCCCCCCCCCCCAAATACCCATAAAAACGCTAAAATGTCCGAAAAGCCTCTATGAAACCATAAAAACCCCTAAAAATTATAAAGGTCCCTAAAAACAAAACATCCTAAATACCCCTAAATACCAAAAAATACCAAACGACTGAAACCCTAAAAAACCCTACTAACACAAAAACCCCATACAAGATCATAAAAACCCTAAAATTGAAAAATCCCTAAAACCCTAAAGGCCCAAAAACCCCAATATGAACCCTGAAAGACCATAAAAATTCTAAAATCGCCTAATGGACTCTTCAAACCATAAACACTAAATGATTCTAGAAATCCTACAAACTGTTAATGAATTATAAAAATCCCAAATCCCAAATTGACTCTAAGAAATCTAATAACTCATCTTATAACGTATAATACTATAAATGTCCCTAAAACCATAAAAACCATAAATGATCTTAAAAACCCATATAACTCAAAAAAACATAAAACCATAAAAACCCAAAATGAACAAAAAAATGTAATAGCTCTAGAGGACCTGAAAAAACAAAAAAAATATTAAATGTCCATAGAACACCAAGACGACCCAACTAGAAATAACAATCCAAAAAGAACCTAAATATATTAAAACCAAGTGACCCAATAATAATCCTAAAAGACCCTTGAAAACCCTAAAACCACTTAATGACCCTAAAAAAATTAAATAAACAATAAAACCAAAAACCCCCTAAAAACACCTAAAATCAGTAAAATATTAAGGCCTTGAAAAACAATAAAAATCGAACAAACCATAAAATCGCCAATAAGCCATGAAAACTCCAAAACCCCCAAACCAAAATATAGTCCCTAAAACCCCTGTAATCCCTAAAACCATGAAACTATAAAAACACATAAAACCCCAAGAATCCACTAAATATACTAAAGACCGTGAAACCCTAAAATCCACAAAAAATGGAAAATTCACTAAACACCGTACTGAAAAAAAATACTAAGGATATATACTCTACAGGATCCAAAAAATGTTTGAAATACATAAAGGACATAAAAAATCATTAATATCCCAAAATAAATAAAAATTACCATAATTGACCCTAAAAACCATAAAACATAAAAAAACACATAATACCCTAAACCCCCATAAAAACCCTACAATACCTAGAAACTATAAAAACCATAAACCACCCAAAAAACTCTAAAAGTTCCTAAAACCCTAAAATCTGATAAACCCAAAAAACCCAAAAAAAACCTAAATTTCACCAAAAACATTAAAATAACGTAAAAACCTTAAAAACCATAAACCCCCCAAATCACACTAAAAGACACCAAAAACCCTCAAAAATGGAAATCACTAAAACCCCTAAAAACAAAAAATATTCGTAAAACACTAAAACAAACCTCCCCCCTACAACTAAAAAACCGAAAATAATCAAAAATTCACTAAAAACATATAAAAACATAAAAACCCAAAAATACCTAGAATCAAAAAAACCCTTAAAATCAATAAAAACCCGATAGAAGACAAAAAATTAATCAAGAACCATAAAACAACATAAATCCTTCAAAAAACCCCTCAAACATAAAAATCCTAAAACTAGAAGTGAATCTTTAAACCCCAAAAAAAACAAGAAATCAAAAATCAATATAAATCCCAACAACCACTAAAAACCCCAAAACACTTAAAGATGTTAAAACCCCCCTAAAAACCCTATACCTCTAATAATATTCAAAATCCACATAACCCCTTCCTTCAAAATATCAAATAAAATATTTATGGTCCTAAACTATAAAAAACTATAAAAAAAACCACCAAAAAAACTAAAGATTCCTAAAACCCATAAAAACCCTACAAAACCAAAAAATCAAAGAACACATGAAAACCCCACAAAACCCAAAAAAACAAAAAAATATTATAACTAAAAACATTAAAAACCATAAAAACATAATAAACCACAAACCCCCCTACACCCTTGAAACCCACTAAAATCCCCAAAAAGTCCTTAAAACAAGGAAATATATAGACCATTATAACAATCCAAAAATACCTAGAAAACCATTTTAACACCACAAATATAATAAAACTATAAAAACCCTAAAAAACATAATAACCCAAAAATCCTTAAAAACCCGTAATAAAAAATAAAAACCCTTAAAAGATCTAAAATTTCTAAAACAAACTTAAAATCCTAGAAATCTAAAATAACCTTAAAAACCCACTAATTTTTTTTAAATATCTAATGACCTATAATAATAAAAATAAACCATAGAAAATGTAATACCATAAGAAAAAAAATCCTTTAATTCCCACTAAAATTCCCAAAGAAACCCTAAAACCCAAAAATCCCAGAAAACCATTAAGCGTTATAATTTCCTAAAAATAATAAAAACTTTGAAGAATCATAAACCCTAAAGGCCTATAGCCTACAAAATCCCTCTCAAATAACACAAAACACAAAAAACATTAAACCCCCCTAGAAACCCTAATTTCCCAAGAGGGACCTAAAAACACTAAATTCCCTAATGGACCCTAAAAACCCCAAAAACATAAAATATTTATAAATTCAAAAAAATACAAAAAACCCTGAAATCCCTTAGAACCATTAAAAAAACTAATACCCTTCCATAACTAAAACACTAAAAAAGTTAAAAAACAAAACTAACCATAAAATAAATAAAAATAAGGAAACTCACAAAACCCTAGAACAACCCTAAATTTGCAAATTATTCGAATAACTTTGAAAACCCCTAAATCCCAAATAAACTACAATAATTCTAAAAACGATTAAAAATAAAAAAACCCCTGAAATCCTAGTAAATCCTAAAATTTAAAAACAATAATAATTTTTAAACCGATAAAGAGAAACCAAAAACAAATAAAAAGTATATCCCCCTTAAAAAATTAAAATCACTAAAACCCTTAAAAACATGAAAACCCAAACATAATAAAAAAATTAGGACAGTCCCATGAAGACTAAAAAATCCACAGAAACCCAAAAAAAATCCATATATTCATGATTAAAAACAGAAAAAAAAATTGCAAAACAAAAAAAACCTAAGCAAAACTAAAACCCATAAAACCATAGAAATCCTTAAACTATATAATCTTATAAAAAATCACAATAAAAATCCTAAAATCCATTAAAACCCTAAAAACCAAATAATGACCCAAAGCCACCCAAAAATCCAAAAACCACAAAACACCTATGAAAATATAAAAACCACCAAAATCCCTATCCCCCCCCCCTCGCCCCCACGAAGACATTAAGACTCCTAAAATATTGAAACCAAATAAACCCAATCACTAGAACAATAAAATCCTTATAACCTCTAAAAAACCATTAACCCTATAAAACCCCCCAAAAACCTTGAAACTGCTAAAAACCTCTAAGAACCACTTAAACCCCCATAAACACTAAAAACCCTAAAAACCTAAAAAATAAATTTCCTAAAAATTCTTGAAAACACTAACAACACTAAAAAATCTAAAAGACTCTAAAAACACTAAGAAAATACTATACCTTTAATTCCCTAAACCCCCTAAATACCCCAAAAGTCAATAAAATTGGTACAACACATAAAACCCATGAAACCATAAAACATTATTTAATCCAAAACCCCCTTAATACTAAAAAATTCCAAATACAATAAAACCCATAAAACACCTAAAACAGACAAAAATAAATATATAAATCTCATTTGACCTAGTAATATCCAATACAATACCACCAAATCCCTAAGACCCCTAAAAACACCAAAAAACCCTAAAATCAAAAAAAAAATTCTAGAAACCCTAAAAGACCATAAGGTACCAATAGTAAATAAATAAAACCATAAATTATCTTAAACTCCCTCAAACACCCTTTAATCATAAAAAACAAGAAACCCATAAAAACCCTTAAATATCTGAATTTATAAAAGTACACTAAAATCCATTTAAAACCCCAACAATCCCCAAATAACAAAAAAATCCTTAATTTATTAAATAATAATTAAACCCCAAAAAACAAAAAACCTTAAAACAACTAAAAATATCTAGAAACCATAAAAAAATGTTGCAAATAATATTATAAACACTAAAAATGAAAATGAAATACTATAAAAAACATAAAACGATGAAAAGCCATTAAAACCCTAACAACCATAACATATATAAAAACACTAGTAAACCCCAAAAAAATATCAAACCTGAATACCTAAAAACCTACAACCCCTTAAAATAAAAAAAACCCAAAAAAAACCTATAAAACCCCAAAACCATAAAAACCCTAATAAAATGAAAACATAATAATGATTCCCAACTTTTATAAATATAAAATAAAACCCCCTTAGAACCTATACAAACCCTAAAACCCTAAATATTATACAGAAACCGAAAAAACCCTACAATATTTTATACTCATAAATATCCCTTTATGACCCTACCAAATCTAAAAAACACCCTAAACCCCTAAAACAACAATAAATGACCCTTAAAACCTCTGAATGGGCCGTAAAACTAGATAAACCCCTTAATGGCCCATAAAACCCATAAAACTCCTAAAATACAATAAATTTATAAAAACCATATAATCACTAGAAACCCCAAAAACCACTAAAACCACTGAACCCCTAAAACACACTTAAAACCATAGAAACACTAAAATCAGAAAACCCCCAAAAAACCATAGAAACTCTAAAACCACCTAAAAGACACCCAATTTAGCCTAAAAACTAAATAAGGAAAAAATTCTCAAAAATCCTTAAGAAATAAAAAAAATTCCAAAAAAATCCATGAAAAATTGTAGAAAATGTAAAAATTCCTAAAATCCCATAAAATTACATAAAAAAATAATCACCTAGAAACCATTAAAACCCTCTTAAAGACCTTGAAACCCAAAAAATATACTAAAACCCCCAAACCCCCAATAAACCTTAAGAGGTATAAAAAATAATATAACCCCCATCAATGCTAAAAACCGTTTAAAAACAATTTAAAACCCTCTAAAATCCATAAAAATCATACCAACACTGAAAACCCTGTAAACCCCAAAAAAACCCTAATATCTCTGAAAACCCTATGAATCCATTAAACTAGAAAAACACCAAAATATATCCTAAATCCTTGAAAACATCTCAATATCCAAAATAATTCATCAAAATAAAATAAAACAATAAATCATCTAAATACTTCAAATATTCATAAAACCACTAAAAATATAAAATAAACACTAAATCCACCTATAAACCATAAAAATATTGAAAACCATAACAAACTAGAAAACCCATAAAGAAACTTAATACCGCTAAAAGGTATAATACCACAACAACCCAAAAACCCCTAAATGTCCCAAAACCCCTATAAACATTAAAAGAACATTAATCCCCCAAATAATCCTTGAATGAACATAAAACCCTATAAAACCATAACAAGACCCTAAAACCATATAAATTCTTAAAATAATAAAAAAACATAAATTCCATAAAACCCTAAATCCCCTTAAATCCCTAAACTAGCATCAACACTAAAAACATTAAAACCCCATAAAAATCATAAAAACCTCTAAAACATAAAACACCTTAAACCATAAATCCCCTAAAAACACTAAAACCCATAAAACCGACAAAACCCATAAAAACCATAAAACCCAGAAAACCTAATGACATAAAAAACAAAAAAAAATCCATGAAATGTTTACAAACCTGACGACCCATAAAATTCTTTAAGATGCCTAAAACCCCTAATGCTCCTAAAAATCATAAAACACAAAAATCATTAAAATTACCTAACATCCTTCAAAAAACCATAAATTCCACTAAAAATACTAAAAACAGAAAAAACCATAAAAAAATTAGAACATTGAAAACCATAAAACACACATTTAAACCTTCAATGCAAAAAAAACCATAATACACTAAAACTTGTTTAATCACCTAAAATCATAATACAAAATTAAAAACCAATATACTCTAAAAACCAAAAAAACTAAAATAAAAACCCAAAAGATTCCAAAAAATCGTTAATGTCCCTAAAAACTATTAAACCCTTAAAACACGTAAAAAATCTCATGAAAACCCTTAAACCCCCAAAAATAATCCAAAATCCCCTTAAAAACACTAAAAACCCTAAAATCCAGAAAACCCAAAAAAAACACACTGGAAAAACTAAAAACCCACCCAAAAATTTAAACGCATAGAAATATAATGATAAACCATAAACCCATTATGAACTTTTAAAAATTCCTTAATAAACTAAAAAACCATAGAAGACATAAAAACCCTAATAAAATTCAAAAAAATAAAAAAATCTAATACAATAAAAACCATAACACACTAAAAACCAAAAAACCACTTCAAAACCATTGAAAACTGAAAATGAAATCTCTAAAAATAAAGAAACACACAAAAACTATAAAAACGTTAAATCCTCATAAAAACTATAAAAACCCAAAAAACCAAAAAAAAACCCACACAATTTATAAAAACACATAAGTTTTTAAAAAACAAGAAAACACACTATAGCTCTTAAAAACCATTTAAACACATAGAAAATACTTGAACCCCATGAAAATAATAAAATCAAAAAATTACTAATAATAAAAATATCCTAAAAGAACATAAAAACCCCAAAACACTAAAAACCAATAAAAACATGCAATCCAAAAAAACCTAAAAAACAAAAAAAACCAAAAAAACCCTTAAAAATCATAATCCCTATACCAAACACCCTAATCCATTAACCCTAAAAAATAAACCTTATATCATGATCCCTACACCCTAATCTATAATCCCTAAACCCTACTCATGATTCCCTATACCATAAACCCATTAGTCAAAAACCTACTCCCTATAACTTTTACCATGTACCCTACATCCAAAACCCAACACCCTAATCCATAAACCCTACACCCTAAACCATAATCATTACACCATAAATAGTAAAACCAATACCCTAAACCCAAACACCAACAATACCCATATAAAAACATAAATAACCTCATAACACAATTAAAAACAATAAAACAGTTAAAACACAAATACCCCATAAAACACATAAAGACTAAAACCCATTTAAAATACCAAATATACTCTAAAATAAACTAATTCCCTAAAAGACCCTAAAACCCAAAAAATACATTAAATATCCTGAAACCAAATATAACCCCATAAACACTAAAAGATGATAACTCACACCCACATTATTCTAAAGGGGCCTAAACTTAGAAAACATCCTTTAAACGAATTTAAATACCCTTAGGTCCATAAAAACATAAAATATGCTGAAAATCAGAAAACCCATAAACCCCTAAAAGTGCTAAAATACCAAAAATCCCTTTAAAAACCATGAAACATAAGAAAAACTACCATACCATAACCCCAACCTATGACACTAAAAACCCTTCATAAATCCTAAAAAATCTTTCAACAACTAAAACTATAACACCTTAAAACCACTAAATACCATAAAATCCAAAAAACTGTTAAAAATATTTATAATTCCCAAAAAAACCCTAAAAAATCCATATAACCCTACGGACTCAAACACCCCCCACCATCCTTAATAATAATTAATTAAACCAAAATACAAAAAACCCATAAAATACTAAAATCCTATAAAACCCTAAATACATGAAACAACTAAAAACCCAAAAAAATCACTAAGATCCCTAAAAACCCTGAATACCCTAAAACCCCTTTGAACACAAAAAATCCTACAAACCCAAAATGAATATGAAAATAATAAAATCCCTAAAAACTCAAAAAACCCAAATCCAGGTACCCTAAACACATCACCCAAAATTATTCATCTGAAACCCTATACTTTACACCTTAAACCCTATACCAAAATCCCTATAACAAACACCATAAACTCAAAAATGTACACACTAAACCCGACACCATATGCTCTACACCCCATACCATGCTCCACAAAACCATCAACCATATTTCCTAATATGTAAAACAATCACCTTATTCCAAAAATCAATAATAACCCGTAAATCTCATAAAAAATAAAAAGAATGTAAAAATCCAGGAAAACCACAAACAACCTCAAATCCATAAAAAACTCATAAAATTCAAAAATTACCTATGAACCTGCTCAATACAATAAAAATTCATAAAACCCTAAACCACTAATGAACCATAAAATCCATAAAAATTATAGAAAAAGAAAAAAACATTGAAAATCCAAAAAGAGATCAAGACTCCTAAAATGCTCAAAACCAAAAAGGCCATGAAACCCCCAAATAACCGCCAAAAACCTAAAACTCCTAGAAAACATAAATCCCTTAAAAACCCTAAACCCTAAAAACCCCTAAAATAATTAAAACACTAAAAAAGGACCCTAAGACCCTATAAAGACCATATAAATTTAATACCACTAACAAGACCATAAAAATCCAATGATTCCTTAAAACCTAAAACCCCTATAACCATTAAGGCAAAAAACCATTTAAAAACCTAAAAACTATACAAACACTAAAATACCCCCAAAATCATATGAAATAAATAAAATCCAAAAAAAACCTGAAAAGACCCTAAAATCCTTAAATACCCTACAAACCCTTAAAATACTAAAAACCATTATAAATTGAAGATACACAAAAAAACATTACATAACCAAAGAAATTATAACTCTTAAAACAAGTAAAAACACAAAAAAACCCCTTAAAAGAATAAAAAATCCCATAAAACTATATATCACAGAAAAAACCTAATAACACATTAATAACAAAAAACACTAAAACCCATTAAACACTAAATACTCTAAATGAAACTAAAAGAACCGAAAAGGCACAAATAAAACCCAAAAAGATCCGAAATGAAAATAAAATTACATAAAAATGTAAAAACACTAACAATAGTAAAAATCACAAAAAACACAAAAAATTAATATCCCAATAAAACAATAAAAATCCCTTAAAACCCCCCAATAAAATAGAAGACCCTAAAATATATAAAATCCGTTAATATCAAATAATACCCTAAAACCCCTAAAACCAAAAATTAACATGAATACTTGTAAATAACCATAAAACTATATAAAAAATAAAAATTCACTAAATCTCTTAACCCAAATAAAAACACCTAAAATCCAGAAACAGACCATTACAACCCTAAAAAAAATTCCAAACAAACCATATACCCTGCTAAAACCCCTAAAAACCATGAAACCATAAACCCCCCAAAACATTATAAACGACTGAGACACTAAAACATACCTAAAAACTGTAAAAATACATAATGAACAATAAATCCTACAAAATATGAGAAACCATAAAAACAAAGAAACGCCTAAAACCAGTATATTCTGTAAAAACACATAAACCATAACACCCCTGAAAACCCTAAAAACCCCATAAAACACTACAATTCGAAAAAAGAACTAAAATATTATAAATTCCCCCAAAACCCATGAAACACATGACAATTTTAAAAACCCTAAAAACCATAATATATCTAAAGCCTCAAAATTATCTTAATCCCATAGAAATCCAAAACCCCCTAAATCTAAAATAATATAAAACCCTTAAAAATTGATAGATATTATTTAATACCCCTAATACCCCACAAAAACATAAAATCCCCAATAAAGAAAAAAACATAAATGAGAAAAAAAACATGAGGCCCCTAAAAATCTTAAAACACCCATAAAACACCAAAAAAACTAAAACCCATAAAAATTCCATGTGAACACTAAAAAGTTCATAAATAACTTATATGATATTAAACACCATAAAATAACATAAATTCCATTAAAACACCTTAATATGTAAAAAACCCCTAGATCACTTAAAAGACCCTAAACACATAAAACATTATAAATTATAGTAAAAGACCATAAAATTCCAAAAAACCCCCAAAAAAGTCTTAAAACACCAAAAACCCTACTGGGCCCTAAAACATGGAAACAATAAAAACCATAAAAAACCATACGGACCATAAAATCACTAACAATTACTAAAACCCCCTAAAGACCCTAAAACCCTATAACAACTTAAAAATACTTATAACTTCTAAATACCTAGAAACCCTAAATGTCCCCAAAACAATAAAAATTCATGAATAGAATTAAAAAAATAAATAAACATAAAACACCAAAAATTTCATTAATACCCTAAAAGCCATAAATTCATAAATTTTTTAAAATTCCATAAAAACTATAATAAAACCCCTTAAATAACTAAAATTTACTAACCCCAAAAAAACCTATAAAATTGTTAAACCTTAAAAAACCTAAATATCCCAAAAAAACAAATAATAAAAAATTCCAAAATCCCTAGAAACATTAAAACCGTAAATTAACTAAAAAATTATAATTAAACCCTAAATTCAAAAAACACTAAAAACCTAAATCCCCTAAAACTCAAAACCCCTTAAAAACCATAAACACAACATCAAATCTAAAAAAATAATTAAAATGACTCGAAAACCCATAAAACTCCAAAATAACAAATATAACCATAAAAAGTTACTTGACACCACCACCGAGTCCTAAATATGCAAAAAACACTAAAATAACCAAAAACCGTAATACCCCCTAAAAACCTAAAAACCCTAAAAACCTAAAAACCCTACAAATCTATAAATTACCAAATAATACGAAAATACCCATATAAGAACATAAAATATCATAAAAACCTAAATATCCATAAAATCAATAAGAACCCATAAAATCCCCCAAAACGATAAAACACTATAACCAATAAATATATAGAAACCCCTAAAACTATAAAGAAACCAGAAAAACAAAAGCCACATTAATACACTAAAACCCATAACCCCCCCCCCTAAAAGACAATAAACAAACCTGAAAGACACAAAACCCCCTAAATTACAATAGAATACCATTAAACCCCAAAGCACCCAAAACATTATAACCCCCCCCCCAAACCCCTATAACATGCCTACAACAGTAAAAAACTAAAAAATCTATGAATACCTAAAAACCCCAAAAACCCATAATACCCCTAGAAACTTTAAAAACCCAAAAACTACTAAAAACCCTAAATCCACTAATAATTCCTAAAACCACTATAAAGTCAAAAAACCATAAGAAACCAAAAACATTAAAAATACTAAAACCCATAAAAAACCAAAAACCCCATAAAACCCCCTTAAAACATAAAATACCCTATATTACCATAAATGACACTAATACCATAAACATACACTCAAAACCTAAAACACCAAAAAGAACCTAAAAATCGTAAAAACCCAAAAACCGATAGAATAACCCTAAAACCATATCATTATTAAAACCGACAAAAAACATAAAAACACATTAAACCCAATAAATTACATAGAAATATGAAAATCTTTAAAACATCCTAGAAACCCTAAAAAAATAAAAATACACTATATATGAGCCACTACTTGTGTTGGATTATGGTTTTGATTTGAGGTATGGGGAATTTTATGGTCATGTTTTGTTAGAACATGCCTCACAAAGAGGTGATTGTTGCGGGACATTGGGCTGCTAGGTGATGGTTGCTGCATGGATGGAATCTATTGAGGGTGATACTAGTTGATGGGATCTGAGGAGCTGGATGCATTTTCTCTGTGCCAATGGGAGTGGTAGGCTATCTATCACAAATTTTTTATGAGGTGTAGAAGGAGATGTGGATCTGATTTGGTGGCGTTGGATACTTCTCGCTGATGGGATGAGATGTGATGAAGTTGTTGTTTACGAGTTTGGTGTTGGTGGCTCTACATTGCTGTAGGTGGATATTCTTAGTGATAATGTGCTTGAGGATGTTGATGATAGTGGTTTTGTGTTGCTGATAGTTGATCTTCATTGAAAGGATATGATTGATGATGGTAATGCTGATGCGGGATGGCTGCTAATTGGTTGGGATGTGATGAAGCTAACAGTTTTTGGATTATAGTGATGCTAGATTCTGGTTGCTGATTGGAAGGGAGTTGATGATGAGGACGGTTCTGAATTTCTGCTTTGTTTGTCTTATTTCGTACTTTTTGGTTTTTTGGGTTTTCTAGGATTGGGGTTGTTCAGGGTGTGTTGGGTGTGGGTTGTTTGACCCCTCACCTCCCATGTATGTTGTGTCTTTTTTTCAAATAAATTGGGGGGGGGGGTCGGGAATAGTTGTACCCTTGCATCTTCCTTACCCTAATATACCTTAATAACACTAAAAACCTCAAAAACCACAAAAAACCCGTAATGGGCCACTAAAACCATAATACCCCTAATGACCCTAAAACCCCTATACATCCTAATGGAAGATAAAATATCATAAAACCCCTAAATGAACCTCAGAACCATAACAAATGTAAATGACCCTGAAACTTGTAAAAACCCTAAAACCCCTAATAACCCAAAAAATATTTTAAAACCCAAAAAAAATTCTTAAAACCTATAAAACCATTGAAACCCTAAAATCACAAAAAAACATAAAAACAATAATATCTAAAAAAACATTAAACCCCAAAACCCTAAATCTCAAAAACTCCAAACACCATAAGACCCCTAAAATCAAATAAACCATAAAACCATAAAAAAACTATAAAATTACCTATAATCAATTACAATTCAAATAAACCATAAACCTAAAAAACTACTAAAAATCATTAAAATAAATGAATGTTGAAAAACCCTAATACCACTAAAACTCTAAAAGCAACCGAAAACCCATGAAACTCAAAAAATGACCAAAAACACTAATGCGCTAAATACCCCAAAAACCCTTAGAAACCAAAACCCATAAAATCCAAAAAACCCTCAAATCCCAATAATTATGTCAAACACGTAAAAACCAACAGACGGATTAAAAATACATTAAAAGTTTGAGAGCCCGATGAGTCCAGAAAAACAGAAAACCCTATACCTTACACACAAAACCGAAAAACCAAAACCATTAACCATAAACACAATACCCTGCACCTAACACCATAAACCCCACACTTGATACATTATACCATACACCCTAAATCTAATACAATGCTCTATAAACTGTACACCCTATATACTAGGCCTTAAACATTAAACCCTACATCATAAAAAATAAACCCTCTACGGTAAACCATGAAAACAACACCATAAACCCTAAATCATGAACCATAAACCCTAAAATATAATCCCTAAATAATAACCCTACACAATATACCTGAAAAGGTACAACAAAATATAAATCCCCAATAAACCATAAAATACCATAAAACCCCTAAAACCTGTAAGATAGAACTAAAAACCCTAAAAACCCTTTAAGATCTGAAAACCCCTAAAACCCCAAAAAAAACTCTAAAATCAAAAAATACATAAAAGACACCAAAATAAATGAAAAAATATAACATCCTCAAATACCATAAAAACCCTAAGGAAACATAAAACTCATAAAAATAATAAAAACCCCTAAAACCCCCATAAAACCTTTAAAAACCCTAAAACAAGGATAACATTAATTCCTTAAAAACCCTAAACCCAAAACACTAAAAAACATTAAAATAAATAAAAATGGAGAAACAAAAAAACCCTAAAACCCCTTAAATCAGAATAATCCATCTTAACATTAAATCCATAGATAACATAAAAATTATAAAACACAAAAAATCCTTAAAACCCCTAAATTCTAAAAAAAGACCCAAAACCACCCAAAAAAACCCTTAAAATAACCTAAAAACATAAAACACCCAAGAACCCAATAATCCATAAAAACCCATAAAACCCTCAAACCAATAAAACAATAAAAATTTATAAAAATTCCCTTAAAATTGACATAATATTCCAAAAAATAAAAAAATCCCTAAAAATCCTAATGGCCCTTGAAATACAAAAAACCCCATAAAATCCATAAAATCTAAAAACCCCATAAAACACTAAAAACCTTAAAAAAATTTAAAACACTTATAAACACTATAAAATCTGAAAACCCACATAACACTAAAAACCCATAAAAACATAAAACCCCCAAAAATCAAGATAAACGGAGCAACCATAAAACCATATAAAAAAACATCCCTAAAAGGCCCTAATAAAACCCTAATTGATTCTACAATAATATATACCCCTAAAACACCCAATTAACCATAAAAGAATTATTAAATATCTAAAAATGAAAATTTCCCAAAATATAACTAAGACCTAAAAACATTAAAAACCCCCAACCGAAAAAAACAAAAAAACTATTAAAAAACTAAAATTCTAAAATCTATTAAAAATAAAAAATATCATAAAACCTCTAACAATATAATTACCCTAAAACCCCATAAAACAACATACACACTAATGCCCCCTAAAACACTGAAAACCCCTACCCCCACCCCTCAATATTTGAAAAAAATCCTTAACTCACATTAAAATGCATAAAACTCCCAAAAACCATAATAACCATAAAACTCTAAAATGACCTATAATCCTCATAAAAATGAAAAATAACCCTTAAACACCTATAAAATAAAATACCATATATCCTACATCATAATCCCTAAATCCTAATCCCAGAAACCTACACCCAAAACCCTAAACCATATTCCCTAAACCATAAACCCTATACCCTAAAAATTAAACCCTAAAACGTACATGAAATTACCTACCCCTACATGTTGAACCCAAAATCATACACCCTAAACACCAAAATCAACACCACATATCCTATACCTCACACCCTAAAACGTAACCCAAATACCATAATCCTAAAATGATGAACTTTATATCTTGTACCCTACACCATAAAAACTAAATCCAACAACCAAAAATCTAAAAAACCATAAATCCTCTAATAATCCTAAAAAAACTCGAATACCCCTAAGATACCCTAAAATCATTTAAAACCCACAAAACCCCAAAAAAAAGTAAAAGACCATCAAAAACACTAAAACACGTAAATAATCTAATAGAACCTAAACCCACTAAATGTCTTTAATACACATAAAAACACCCAATACCGTAAAAACACATAAAAACATGAAACCTCGTAAAAGATTTAAACCATAAACCCCAAATAATACACTATAATCCTACAAACCTATTAACACAATAAAAAATAACATAAAAACCCATAAAACACATAAAATACCTAAAATCAATGTAATACCAAAAAATACAGAATATATCAAAACCCAAAAAGATCCCTAAAAGACCCCCGTGAGCCTAATAACTCTAGAAACACTACAAATACACTGAAACATAACAAAAACCCCAACATTACGCATAACCCCTAAAATATAAATGAACCTAAAACATTATAATACTCTAAAAACTGCTAAAACCCTAAAAAAAATTAAAAACACTAAATGATTAAAATAATAATAACCATAGAACTCTAATAACCCTTAAACCGTTAAAATCAAAAAAACAGCTAAAATCACTCAAATATCCTAATTGGAACCTTAAAATAGAAAAACAACCAAAAACACCATAGAGACCATAAAACCAAAAAAAAACCAGAAAGTCCATTGAAAACCATACGATCCCATTAAACACATAATAAACCTAACAATCATTAAAACCCTAAAAATAATAATCATCATTAAAAATGGAAAATATACTTATAACTATATTAACCCTAAAATTCCAAAAATGAACATAAACGAACCTAAAAGAACCTAATAAAACACAAAACATTCTAAAAATGAAAAACCCAATAATTCTTTAAAACACCTCAAATCCTTACAAAAATTATTATGAAACCTAAAATGTCATAAAAACTATAAAACCCAAAAATAACAATAAAACCCTTTACAACCATAAAACCTTTAAACCCACTAAAACAAATAAACCCCATACAACCCCTGAAAACCTCTAGAACCCTAAAATTTCATATTTCTCTAAAACCCTACAAATCCATAGAAATCCCATAAAACCCTAAACCCTACCCCCCCCCCCCAATTATGAAAAAATTTATAATGTCCCTAAAACCTGTAAATAACCTTAAAGGAATAAAATATCCATAAAAACATAAAAATGACTCAAAACCCTAAAAGACCCATAAATCCCTAAAAACCCTAAAAGACACTAAAATACCTAAGAGTCCCTAAAAGTATTATATACCTTAAAAACCTAAAATATCATAAAAACCATAAAACCCCAAAAAACTATAAAAGCCCTTAAAACACTAAAACCATATAAATTAAAAAAATAAATAAAGACACATAAATCCCATAAAACCTACAAAAACCTAAAATATGTAAAAATCCATTAAACCACTAAATGGAATAAAAATCTATAAAATCCTAACTAACTCAATTACCCAAAAATACACTAATATTTATATAAATCGTTGAAAAATCATGAAAAAAATTTAGACATGATCATAATAACATAAAAATTCCTAAAAATCACTAAAAACCAAAAAAAAGTCCATAAAAGCTGTAACAACCTTGATAATCACTAAAACCCCTATGAAACAATTAAACCCCTAAGAATGCCATAAAAACATTTAAAACCAAACACACCCTAAAAACCTATAAACCCCTAAAATCGTAAATACCCTAAAAATAATAATACCCATTAAAATCCAAAAAACCAAAATATATATATATAAACCCTAATGTATCTAAAAATACTCAATCAGCTAAGAGAAACTGAACCCTTAAAAATCATCAAATAAAAAAAATGTCACCAGGAAACTATGAATACCCCAAAAGAGCGTAAAACCGTAATCCCACTAAAATACTCTAAATTCCCTAAAACCATTAAAACCCAATAAATCTCGTAAATCAAATATAAACCCCTATAAATAATTTTAATGGTTTATTTGTTTATTTTGGGTTATTTCGGGACCTTTTCATTTTGTTGGGGTGACCAAGGTTTTTGGGTGTGGGTTGATTGACCCCTCTCCTCCCTTTTTGTTGTGACTTTTTTCAAATATATTGGGGGGTTAGGAATAGCATGGATGTGCACCTTCATTTCCATAAAACTAATCTATGAACTACAAAAACCAAAATCACCCAAAAAATATAAACACCCTACCAACTGTAACAACCCAAAAAACAATAAAACATTCAATAAACACCTAAAATACTAAAAACCCTAATAAAACTATGAATCCAAAAACCATTAAAAAACTCCCTAAAAACACATAAAAACCCATCAATGACCTGAAAAACATAAAACTATTGAAAATTATAAAATCTGTATAACATCTAAAAAACAAAATATTCACTAGAAATTCCCTAGGGAATCTAAAAATCCATAAAAACTATAAAAACTCAAAAAAATCTAAATATACTAAAATCCATAAAATCCTTGAAACCCTAAAATACTAATTAACCAATGAAAACATTAAGAACCCTAAAACCCATATAATTCTTAAACTTTAATTAAAAAATAAAAGAAACCCAAAAAAACTCTTACCCCTAAAACAACATAAAACCCTAAAAATATTAAATCCACGCAAAAATAATTCAAAAAAATTAAAAAATTTAATAACCCCTAAAATCTATGAAAACCATTATATCCCGAAAACCACTTAAAATATCTACAAACCCCTAAAATCCTTACCAATCACTAGTAACAATAAAACCATAAATCCCAAATAATTCCCCTAAAAATAACAAAAACCCATGAAGAGTTTTATATATCCTTAAAAACCCATAAAACCAAATAAAATTAAAATCTCTAAAAAAATCAAAATAACCGAAAACCCCCTAAAACCATATGCCTTGAATGTAAAAAAAATAAATCTAAAACCATAAACCCCATACTAACTAGAAAAACCATAAAACCATACAAACCCCAAAAAACACTAAAGACACTAAAATCCTAAATCCCCTTAGTAAAAAAAATACGTTAAAACCCCTAAAAAGTATGACACCCTAAACTCCATAAAAATCCTTAAAACACCTAAAACCTATTAAATATACATAAAACCTAGAACCCATAAAATTTTGAAATCACTAAATGCACTAAAAACACTAAAGGTATTTAAAATTATTTAAAAAACATAATATTTCCTAAAACCCCTTAAAAACATACAAACCCTACAAACGCTAAAAAACTAAAACATCCTAAATACCCATGAAACCAAAAACCCCCACAAACACTAATACCCACAAACTAATAAAATACCCCAAAACACTAAATATAATAAATCACCATAAAACTTACTGAAAACATTACAAACCCATAATGATGCTAAAAACATTAAAACACCCTAAAAGACTGTTAACCCAAAAAACAAAACTAAAAACCCCAATAACCCAAAAGACCATAAAATAAAATAAATAACCCACTAAAAGACTCTAAAATCTCTAAAAAACCATAAAAACCCGAAAGAACATAATAACATTTCAAAAAATAAAGGACCCTAAAACCCCTTTAGTACGCTAAAACCTATAAATCACTGTAAATTCTTTTAATACACTAAAGGATCCCAAAAACTATAAAATCTCTAAATTAATCTAAGAACCCTAAAACCCTAAAACATAATAACAACCCTAAAAATTTGGAAACCTTAAACCTATATAAAACCCTTAATAAACCTAGTAATACCCTAAAACACCTAAATAATCATATAATACATAAAAACACTAAAACAACATAAAACATTAAATGACCCTAATAACATGAAATGAATAAAAATATAAATGGAAATAAAATACTAAAACCCATAAAAACATAGAATACATTAAAACCCCTTATAATCCATAAAATCTATTTAAATCCCAAAAACTACAAAAAATGTAAAATAACGCACCAACCAAATAAAATAAAATCCCCAAAATCCATAAAATTCTTCCAAACCCCCATAAACACTAAAACTCCCAAAGAAACTATAAAAACATTAAAAACACCTATATAATCCACTAAACCCCATAAAACACCTAAAAATCAAAAACCCTAAACCCTACACCCTATACCTTACGACCTAGAACATATATCCCACACACAAAACCTAAAACACTAACTCCTAAACCCAACACCATATACCCTATACACAATAACTTAAATCCAAAAAAATTAACCTTATATCGTAGACTCCATACATCAAACCTGGAACCATGCACCCTAAACCATAAATCCTATACCCAAACCCTAATGGACCCTAAAAAACCTAAAAACCTTACAATATCCTAAAATATTACAAAAACCTAAAAATTAATAAAAAAACTAAATAAATATCTAGGAAAATATACAGGAATTTAAAAGACCAATAAAAACTCTAAATCCCTAAAATACCAGAAAACCCTCAAAATCCCAAAATATCCCTAAATATTAATTAACATTTAAGATCATGAAAATCAATAAAACCCCTAAATATCCATAAAATAACCTAAAACCCCTTAAAACAGCTAAAAAATATAATCCCTAGTAAAAATATAAAGAACCCCTAAAAACCAATAATATTCCAAAATGTAAAATAACTATTGAAACATTAAAACCCACTAAATACAATAAAAATATCTAACATACACTAAATAAAACTATACGTCCAAATATAAAAAAAGAAAAATTTTCCTAAAACCTTTAAATCCTTAAAAACTAATTAAAATCCCTATAAACTCAAAAAAAATCAAAAAAATCTAAAAAGAAACTAAAACCCCTAATATACAAAAAAACCCTATATACTACAAAAAATACTGACAACCCCCAAAAACCCCTAAAAGACCCTAAATTTACAAAAAAACATTAAAGGAACTAAAACCATAACAACACTTAAATCCCGAATAAAGAAACATAAATACAATAAAATATCATAAACCATAAATACCCTATAAACCTAAAAAATCTAAATATCCTAAATGATTCTTAAAACCAAATGTTGAAAAAAAAAATCCTAAATCCAGTAAAACACCATAAAACCCTTAAACCCCAATAAAACACCTAAAAACCTAAAAGACTATAAAAACTAAAAAGAGTGAAAAACACCCTAAAATACACCAAATACAATAAATCCCCTAAAATACACTAAAATAATTAAACCCCAAAATATCATCAGAATCACCAAAAGCCATAAAAACCCAAAAAACACCCTAAAATCCCTTAAAAAATAAATTACCCCTATAACCCATAAATACCATGATACCCTAAAAACAATAAGTGACCAATAAATCCCTAAATGACCCTTATAAAACCCCAAAACCTCCTAAATTAAGGTAATCCCTAAAAATTATTAAATACCGGCAAAACTCATAAAATAACACTAAAAATTATAAAACACTTAAACAACATATAAAGAGCCATGAAACCAATAATAATAATTAAATCACTAATCATATAAAAATAATAAGACATATAAAAAATATAAAATCACCACAAGACCCCAAACCCCCCTAAAACAATAAAACCCTAGAATTACCTAAAAATCATTAAACTGAGATAATCCCTAAATCTCATAAAAAATATAAATTCAAAAAACCCGATAACTGCTAAATGTCCCGAAAAAGAATAAAAACCCTAAACCCTGAAACCCTTAAAAATCATATGATTCCCTGAATATAAAATAAAACCATGCAAATCCAACAGTATCCTAAAAAACGATAAGACCCATAAAAAACCTAAAACCAAATAGCAACCCAAAACTAACCCTTAAAACCTTGAAATAAATGTAAATGTTCAGAATACTATAAAAAACACTAAAAACTCCTCAAATCCCTCAAAACATTGAAACATCTAAAAACAAAAAAAAAACTCTCTAAATAATATAAAAACCCATAAAAATACATAAATCACTGAAACACAAAAAAAAAGCTCAGAAAAACCCTGAAACTCATAAAAAATTATAAACCCTCATAACAGACCCTCATAAAACAAAAAAAAACCCAAAAAACCCTTAGGACACGTAAAACCCATTAAACCCCTAAAGGAACCTTAAAAATCCAATAAAACCACTAGAATAGAATAAAATCATTAAATATCCAAAAAATCCCAGAAATCCAATATAAAATAAAACCCCCCATAAAACCATACCCCCCACCATGAACATCTAAAAACCAAAAAACATGTAATATCCCCAAAACCCTTAAAACCCTAAATCCCAAAAAAAAACATAACAACCCTAAAAAACAATAAAATCTCCTAAATCCAAAAATATCCCTAAACTCCTTAAAACCCAAAAACCCATCGAAACAAAGAAAACCATTAAAAAACCTAAAACCCCTAGATACCATGAATGGCCTAAGAACCCATAAAAACATAAAATTCATAAAACCACTAAATCCTTGAATGATCCCAAAACCCCAAAAACCCACTAGGATCCCTAGAATTCCATAAATCCTAAAAACCTCTAAAACCCTATGTACCCCAAAAAACAATTACAACCATTGAAAACACGATATACCCTAAATGAATAAAAAAATTGAAACCCAAAAAACACCTAAAACCATAAAATCCATAAACCCCTAAAACCCTTAAAATACCAATCAAACCCCTAAAACGTTAAAACTAAAAAAAGAATTCTTATGGCCTCTAAAACAATAAAAAAATCCCAATATGACCCTAAAAACACTAACAACTACCACAAAATTTCTAAATGATAGTACAAAACCTTAAAAAAACTAAAACCCCTATAAAACTCAAAAAGACCCGAAAACCCTAAAAACATAATAACCTAAGGCCTTAAAACACTCCTAAAACCTCCTAAAACCCTAAACACACTAAATACCATGAAAACCCTATAATACATAAAAAAACATTTAATACCATAAACAAATAAATCCCCTAAAACATAAAATATTCATAAAAACCCATAGACCCCATAAAACCCCTGAAAACATTGAAACCCTAAAATCATAAAAATACCATAAAACAAAAGAAAACTATTACACCCATAAAACCCCATAAAACCACATAAATAGACATTAAAGTCACATAAAACATTAAAAACCTAAATTCCCTATTAAAATTAAAAAATCCATAACAAACCTCTAAAATCGGTAATAATAAATTAAAACACTAAAACCTCTAAAAATCCAAATTACCCTTAAATAAATAAAATCCTTAGTACCATAAAATTATTTCAAAAACTAAAAAATACTGATAACCCATAAACTCAAAAAACATAAATACTTAATAAAAAACATTAAAACTAAATAATACAATTAAGAAACAAGACACATATGAAAAACCCAAAAGATCCACTAAACCTCCGTAAAACCATAATACCCTAAAAACATAAATATTAAAAAAATCCTAAAAATTATAATAACCTAAAATCCTAAAAAACACAAAATTAAATTAATACCCTATCCCCCTCCACTCAAAAACCTGGAAAAACCCCCCAACAAACCTAAAGGAACCGGAAACACATAAAAATCCTAAAAAAATTCAAAACTAAAAATCCAAAAAAAAAATTAAAAATGAAAACCCAATAAAAACTAACATTTTTGATACACATATGGAAACACTAAAACCCCAAAAAACCCAAAAGAAAAAAAGAAAGATACTAAAAACCATTAAACCACAAAAAAAAACATAACAAATACAAAAAAAATATTAAAACAATTAAAAATAAATAAAACCATCGAAACCATTATAAACACTTAGGGACCACAAAACTATAAAAAACTACTAAAAATATTAAAAACCCCTAAAAATTATGAAATCTAATACTCTGAATCCCCAAGAAACAACTAAAACCAATGAATATTACAATAACACAGAAACCATAAAATTTTTAAAATCCCTTAAAGTACCAAACAATGATAAAACCATAAATTACCTAGAGACCCACTAAAAAATTAAATGATGTAATATTGGAAATGAACCTAAACCTTAAAACCTATAAATATCCTAAAAAAAATCTAAAAAAATCTAAAAACCTTAATGACCTTAAACATCCTTTTAAAAACACAACATACTCTTACATCCTTAAAAACAATCCCAATGGACCTTAATAACCCAAAGAAACATAAATAACCCTAAAACCTAGAAAAACTATCAAGGATCATAAAAATCAGAATGGAAGCTAGGAACACTAAAAATCTTAGACAACCCAAAAAACATTGAAACTGCTGAAGGAAACTAAACACTATAAAAAACCTAAATGACACAAAAAATCAAAAAACCATTAACAGATAGTAATAAAAATAGTATCTTTTAAACTCATTAAAACCCCTAAACCATCTAAACCATAGAAAAACCTATAAACCCATAAATTATTCAAAAAGATCCCTAAAACCCACAAAAACACCTTAAAACCATAAAATACCTAATATAATACAAAGCATAAGGTCCCTCAAAATCTCTGAAAACTGTAAAAATCTTGTAGAACCATAATATACCCTAAAACCACTACAACCATAAAAAATTCAATGATCTAAAAACATATTAATACCCCAAAAACCCCCAAAACCCTAAGGAGTGTTAAAATTTGAAGAACAATGCAAGACCTAAAACTCTCTAGAGCCCTAAAGAACCCTAGAAACAATAAGGTTCCCTAGAAAAACTAAAAATATTCACAATAAATTAAATACCATAAAATCTGTAAAACCCACTAGAACTCATAAAATAACCTAACAACCCTAAAACCCTAAATAACCCCATAAAAACATATATACTATCAATAAACATATAAAAAAAAGTCTCCATAAAAACTATATACACCCTTAAAAACAAAAAGAAACTGAAAACCCTTTTTGAACACTAAAAACCATATAAATTAAAACCCCATAAAACCCTAAAAACAATAAGAGCCTTGAAAAACACAAAAAATACTATAAAATACCCCATATATTCTAAAACCCCTAAAACACTATGAACCACTAAACCCATAAAAAACTATAAATCCCTAAAAATTAAAAAAATAGATAAAACCTAGAAAAAAACTAGAAACTACATAAACCCCTACAAATCATTAAAAACATAAATACCCTAAAAATACCATAAAGACCTAAAAACAATAAAAACAAAAATAACACATGGAAATATAAAATCATAGAAAATCCTAATACAGATTAAATATTAAAAACAAAAAAAACCATAAAAACTATAAAAACCAAAAAAAATACCCTAAAACCCTAAAAAATTTTGAAATGATAAAAAAACAACCAAAACCCCCATTAAAACAATAAAACCCCTAAAATCTAAACCACTGGTTAAAACCCCTAAAAGTTGTAAAATATTACAGAAATATAGAACCCCATTGAATATAATAAAACCCTAATGCCCCAAAAATCCCAAAACACCAAAAAACTACCTAAACTCCCCAAAAAAATCATAACACGTTAATGATTCCTAAAACAACTGAATAATCAAAAAAAATACCATAGGTCTGCTAAATATAATATCACTAAAAACTATATAATTATTGAAATACCCTATGAACTCAAAATCCTTAAAATACACTAAAATACATTCAAAACATTAAATCCCCTAAAATCTCCTAAAATCCTACAACCCCTATAACCCAAAAACTGAAAAAGAAAAACAAAAAAAATCATTACGCCATAAAAAATGTAAATACCCTATTGAAGCCCTAAATACCACTATATCCCCTAATAAACCTAATGAAAAGTTTAATATTATGAATATCATAAAAACCTAAAATAAAAAAAATCACTAAGAACACCTACAAACCCAATAAAACTAGAAATGAACCCAAAAAACTGCAAAACCACTAAAATCATGAAAACCCCTCAAAACCCTAAAACCCCTAAACACACAAAAAACACTAAACACTTTACAAAAATTAAAAACTCTAAATACAAAAAATTCCTAAATTCATAAAATCCCTAATGACCACCAAATACACTTGAAATCCTTCAAAACCCAAAAAACCTCATAATCCCTAAAAAAGACCCTAAAAACCATAAACCCACAAAATGACAATTAGATTCCCTAAAACAACCTAAAATCCCAAAAAACCATAAATACCCATATAACCAAATAAATACTATTTAAATAATAAAAAAAATTTGATACCCCAAAAAACCCCAAAATGTCAAAAAAAATCCTATAACCCTCAAAAAATATTCCTACAAAACAATACAACACCATAAACACATAAAAACCCTACACAACCATAAAATACCCAAAATAACCATAAATACAATAAAACCCTAAAAAAATTAAATACCATAAAACCATTAATTAATAAAACCCTTAAAAATAATCAAAGAATGGAAAAAAAATTTAAAACCCTATAACTCTAAACACCCCTAAAACCAAAAAAAAACCTAAAATCCACAAGAATCTCAAAAACATATAAAATCCCCAAAATACCCTAAAACTATTGAAACCCTTTAAAACCGTAAACAAACCCCTAAAACCACTTAGAACCCCTGTAATATCATAAAATCATAAAAATCCTTAAAAACACTAAAATGGATAAGAAGATATAAAAAAATAAAAACCATAAAAGTCCATAACAATCCAAAAACACATAAAAACATTAATAAACACTAAACCATTTAAAATACAAATATCTTTAAATACCCGTAAACCCCATAAAAATATCTTCAAATATAAACACCCCTAAACCCCCTTTCAATAGTTTAAATCCCCTAAAAACAATAAAAAATATAACAATACCCAAAATCTCCTCAAATCGAAAATATACCTTAAAACCCCTAAGTCACAAAAAAAACCCTAATACACCAAAAAACCCATAAAAACAAATAAAACCCTTTTTTTTTAAAAAACCAAAAACCTACTAATGATACTAGAAATAATAAAACCCATTACTAACATAAAAATAATTATGAAACTAAACACCCTAAATTCCATAAACACCATAGAAACACCCTAATACTCCCAAAAACAACAAAACCACTAAAAGTCCTTTAAATCCTATAAAAATACTGAAAACACTAATATTCACTAAAATATATTATAAATTGAAAAAAAAATCCTTAAACCACCTAGAAGAAACATAAAAATACTACAATGATCCTAAAAACTCTTAAACACACTATCAAAACCCAAAAAAATCGTAAACGAAAAATACACAAAACAAACCTAAAAACCCTTAAAACCTATATCCATAGAAAACATCCAATTGACTAAAAAATGAATAACCTGATAACATAAAACCCCTATAAAAGCATTAATAACAATAAAAACTATAATGTAAAACCAAAAACACTATATTCGCTAAAACCTATTAAAACCCTAAAACCCCAAAAATCCTAAAAAACCCTAAAATGCCCAATAAACCTGAAAACCATAAAAACCATTACAATTCCATGAAAAATCATAAATATCCCTATGAACAATAATAGTAATAAAAACAACAAGAAAACCTATAAAATTTCTAAAAATCCACAAAATCCATAAATATCTAAAAAAATACATAATTCCAAAAAACAATAGTAACCATTGGTCCCATAAAAACCATTAATAAGATTAAAAATTCAAAAACTCTAATATTTCTAAAATACTTGAAAATAATAAAAATACTCTAAAACCCCTAAAAATTTAAATAAAAGTCTAACAAACACTGAAAATCCAAAAAGTGCTCAAGACTCCTGAAATTCTAAAACCAAAAAAGACCCAAAAAACCCCAAATAACCGTCAAAACCCAAAAACCAATAGAAAGCATAAAACCCCTTAAAACCCCTAAAACCTAAAAAACCATAAAACAAATAAAAAACTAAAATAAAAAAACCCTATAACCCTATAAAGTCTATATAAATCAAATAACACTAACCAGACAATAAAAATTCAATTAAACCTTAAAACCTAAAAAACCCAATAACCATTAAGGCCTAAAACCCTTTAAAAACCTAAAAAATAAAAAAAACAAAAAGAAAACAAAAACCGAAAAATCTCATGAAATAAATAAAATCCAAAAAAAACCTGAAAAACCCCTAAAATCCTTAAAGACCCTAAAAAACCATAAAATACTAAAAACCCTTAAAAACCAAATAAACACAAAAAAAATTACATAACCAAAAAATATATAACTCTTAAAACCCATAAAAACACAAAACCCCCTTAAAAGAATAAAAAATCCCATTAAACTATAAAACAAAAAAACCCAAATAACACATTAATCCCAACAAACAGTAAAAACCCCATTAAACATTAAATTACTCTAAATAAAACTAAAAGAACCGAAAAGGCACTAATAAAACCCAAATGACCCGAAAATAACCTAATGTTACATAAAACTGTAAAAACCCTAAAAATCGTAAAAATCCAAAAATACACAAAGAAAATAATAACCCAATAAAACAATAAAATTCCCTAAAAACCCTTAAAAATATATAATACCGTAAAAATATAAAATCCCTAAATTCGAAATAATACCCTAAAAACACTAAAACCAAATAAATACTTGTAAAAAAACCATAAAACTATATAAAAAATATAAAATTCCCTAAACCTCTTAAACCAAATAAAAACACCTAAAATCCAGAAACAGACCATTACAACCCTATAAAAATAAAATTCCAAAAAACCATATACCCTGATAAAACCCCTAAAAAACCTTGAATCCATAAAATCCCCAAAAACAAGAAAAACAACTAAGACAATAAAAGATACCTAAAAACCCTAAAAATACATAAAAAAACAATAAACCCTACAAAATATGAGAAAGCATAAAAACACATAGACCCTCTAAAACCAATATAAGCCGTAAAAACACATAAACCACAACACCCCAAAAAACCCTGAAATCACCATAAGACCCTAAATTTCTCAAAAAGAACTAAAATATTTTTAATGCCCCCAATACCCAAGAAACACATGAATATTATAAAAACTCTAAAAACAATAATATATCTAAAGCCTCAAAATTATCTAAATCCCATAGAAATCCAAAAACCCATGAATCTAAAATAATATAAAACCCCTAAAAATTGATAGACATTATTTACGACCCCTAATACCCACAAAAACCCAAAACCCTGTTAAGGAAAAAAAACCTAAATGAGAAAAAAAAACATAAAGCCCCTAACAATCCTAAATCACCCATCAATCACAGAAAACACTAAAACCCATTAAATTTTCATGCGAACCCTAAAAAATTCATAAATATCATATATGATATAAAAACTCTAAAATATCACAAATTGCAATAAAACACCATAAGATGTAAAAAAACCATAGATCGCCTAAAAGACCCTAAACACCTAAAACCTTATAAATGATAGTAAAAGTCCCTAAAATTAAAAAAACCCGGAAAAATAGTCTTAAAACACAAAAACCCCTAATGAAACATAAAACCTGAAAGCAATAAAATCCCTAAAAAACTAAACGGACCATAAATTCACTAACAATTCTTACACCTTATAAAGACCCTAAAACTCTAAAACACCTTAAAAATACTTATAAATTTTACAACCATATAAATCCTAAATGTCCCCAAAAACAATAAAAATGCATGAATAGATATAAAACCCTAAGAACCATAAAACACCTAAATTTCATTAATACCCTAAAATCCATAAATTCTTAAAATTTATAAAATTCCCTGATAACTATAAAAAAACCCCTTAAATGACTAAAATTTACTAAACCCAAAAACCCCTTAAAAATCATAAACCCTAAAAAACTTAAATATCCCAAAAACCCAAAAAATAAAATAACCCCAAAACCATAAAAACATTAAAACCGTAAATTTACTAAAAAATTCCAATTAAACCCTAAATTCCAAAAAAAAACTAAAAACCTAAAATCCCCTAAAACACAAAACCCCTTAAAATCTGTAAAAACAACATTAAATCTAAAAAAATAATTAAAATGACTTGAAAACCCATAAAACTATGAAATAACAAATATAATCATAAAACAGAACATGAAACCACCAGAGGGTCCTAAATATGAAAAAAAAAACACTAAAATAACCTAAAACTATAAAACCCCCTAAAAAACGTAAAACCCTAAAATCCTAAAAACCCAAAAAAATCAAAAAATTACCAAATAATACATAAAAACCCATATATGAACATAAAATATCATAAAAAATTAAATACCCAAAAAATATATAAGAAGAAATAAAATCCCACAAAAACAAAAAAAAAAAATGTAACCAATAAATATATAAAACCCCCTAAAAATCCAGAAACCCCCAAAACTGTAAAGAAACCAAAAATACAATCGACACATTAAAAAACTAAAACCCATAAACCCCTCCCCCTCAAAAATACACTAAATGAACGTGAAAGACACAAAACCCCCTAAATTACAATAGAATAACATTAAACCCCAAAGCACCCAAAAAATTATAACCCCCCCCCCCACAAACCCCTATAACATGCCTAAAACAGTAAAAAATCTAAAAATTAAAAGAAAACATTAAAAACCCAAAAACCCATAAAACCCCTAGAAACCCTAAAAACCGAAAAACTACTATAAACCCTAAATCCAATAATAATTCATAAAACCACTATAAACCCTATAAACAATAAGACACCAAAAACCATAAATATACTAAAACCCATAAAAACCCTAAAACCCCAAAAAACCCACTTAAAAACATAAAATACCCTGTATTACCATAAATGACCTTAATACCATAAACATACCTTCGAAACCTAAAACATCAAAAAACTAACATAAAACTCTTAAAAACACAAAATCCAAAATAAAAAACCCTAAATCGTTAAGATTATAAAAACCCAAAAAAAAAACCTAAAAACACATTAAACCCAATAAATTACATAGAAATATGAAAATCTTTAAATGATCCTAGAATCCCTAAAAAATTAAAATACACTATATTTGAGCCACTTATTGTGTTGGATTATGGTTTTGTTTTGAGGTATGGGGAACTGCATGGCCATTTTTTGTTAGAACTTACCTCAGAATGAGGTGATGGTCACTGGACTTTGGGCTATTGGGTGATGGTTGCTACTTGGCTGGTATCTGTTGAGGGTTATGCTAGTTTCTGGGATCTGAGGAGCTGGTTGAATCTGTTGTGTGCCGATGGGAGTGGTAGGCTATCTATCAAAGCTTGTTTAAGAGGTGTGGAAGAAGATGTGGATCAGATTTGGTGGTGTTGGATGCTGCTCGCTGATGGGATGGGATGTGATGATGATGTTGTCTACGAGTTTGGTGCTGGTGGCTCTACATTGCTGGCGGTGGATCTTCTCAGTGAGAAAGTTCTTGAGGCTGGTGATGCTAGTGGTTTTGTGCTGCTGACAGTTGATCTTTGTTGAAAGGAGATAATAGATGATGGTAATGCTGATTTGGGATGGCTGCTGATTGGTTGGGATGTGATGATGCTGACATGTTTTGGATTATGGTGTTGTTGGATGCTGGTTGCTGATTGGCAGGGAGGTGATGATGGGGACGGTTCTGAATTTCTAATTTGTTTGTCTTATTTTGTACTTTTTTGTTTTTTTTGGTTTTCTATGTTTGGGGTTGTTTAGGGTTTCTTGGGTGGGGTCGTTTGACCACTCACCTCCCTTGTTTGTTTTGTCTTTTTTTTCCAATAAATTTGGGGGTGGGGGTCGGGAATATCCATACCCTCGCATCTTGCTTTCCGTAATATACATTAATGACACTAAAAACCTCAAAAATCACAAAAACCCCCATAATGGGACACTAAAACCATTATACCCGTAAAGACCCTAAAACCCCTATACATCCTAATGGAAGATAAAATATCATAAAACCCAAAAATGGCCCTAATAACCATAAAAAATGTTGATGAAACTAAAACATGTAAAAACTCTAAAAACCCTAAAAACGCTTTGATTATTTTAATAACCAAAAAAAACATAAAACCTATAAAACCATTGAAACCCTAAAAGCAGAAAATAACATAAAAATGTTAATATCTAAAAAAACATTAAACACAAAAACCCAAAATCAAAAAAACTCCAAACACCATAAGACCCCTAAAATAAAAAAACCCATAAAACACAAAAAAACTCCAAAATTCCCAATAATCAATTACAAATAAAATAAACCATAAACCAATAAAACCCCTAAAAACCATAAAAATAAATGAATTTTGTAAAACCAAAATACCACTAAAACTCTAAAAGAACCCTAAAACCTATCAAAGTCAAAAAAAGACAAAAAACACTAATGCCCAAAATACCCCAAAATACCCTTAGCAACCAAAAACCCATAAAATCCACATAACCCTCAAATCCCAATAATTACCTCAAACACATAAAAACCAACAAAAGGATTAAAAATACATAAAAACATTGAGAGCCTGATGAGTCCATAAAAACCAAAAACCCAATACCTTTCACACAAAAATCAAATTCCAAAACCTTTAACCATTAAAACAGTACCCTACACATAATACCATAAACAATGTTCTTGATAATTTATACCATACACCTTAAATCTAATATCACGATCTATAAACTGTACGCCCTAAACACTATGACTTAAACCTTATACCCTATATCATAAAAAATAAAACCCTATACAGTAAACCCTAAAAACAACACCATAACCCCTAAATCATGAACCACAAACCCTAAAATATAATCCCTAAATAATAACTCTACACAATATACCTAAAAAGGTACTACAAACTATGAATCCCTAATAAACCATAAAATACCTTAAAACCCCTAAATCCAGTAAAATAGAACTCAAAACCATAAAACCCCTAGAATAACTAAAAGTCACTAAAACCCCAAAAAAAACTCTACAATCCATAAATACATAAAAGACCCTAAAATACATGAAAATCTATTAAACCCTCAAATTCCCTAAAAACCCCAATGAAACAAAAAACTCATAAAAACAATAAAAACCCCCAAAACCCCATAAAACCTTTAAAACCCCTAAAAACAAGGATAAAAGTAATTATTTAAAAACCTTGAACCCTAAACACTAAAAAAACCTTAATATAAATTAAATTCGAGAAAGAAAAAAACCCTAAAACCCCTAAAAACTGAATAATCCATATTAAAATTAAATCCATAGAAATCATAAAAAATCTAAAACACCAAAAACCCTTTAAAACCCCTAAATGCTATAAAAAGACCCAAAATAACCCAAAACCCATTATGAGACCCTAAAAACATAAAACACCCACGAACCCTATAATCCATAAAAACCCATAAAAACCTCAAACCATTAAAACAATACAAATTTATAAAAATAAACTAAATTTGGCCTAATATTCCCAAAAAACCTAAAACCCTAAGAATCCTAATGTCCCTTGAAAAACAAAAAACCCCCAAAAATCCATAAAATCCAAAACCCATAAAACACTAAAAAACATAATATTTTTTTTAAAACACCTATAAACACTATAAAATCTCAAAACCCACAGAACACTAAAAACACATAAAAACATAAAACACCCTAAAATAATGAAAAATGGAAAAACCCTTAAACCATATAAAAACAAAAAATATCCCTAAAAGGCCCTAATAGAACTCTAATTGATTCTAAAATACACTAAACCCTTAAAACACCCAATAAAAAATAAAATAATTATTAAATCCCAAGAAATGAAACTTTCCCAAAATATAACTAACCCCTAAAAACATTAAAAACCCCCATACCCCAAAAAAACATAACAACTATTAAAACAACTAAAAATCAAATAACTATTAAAAATAAATAATATCATAAAACACCTAAAACTATAATTACATTAAAATCCCTTAAAACAACATACACACTAATGCCCCCTAAAACACTAAAAACCCCCACCCCCCTAAAAATTTCCAAAAATATCCCTTAACTTGCTTTAAAACACTTCAAACCCCCAAAAACCATAATAACCATAAAACACTAAAATGACCTAAAATCCTTGTAAAAATAAAAAATAACCCTTAAATCCCTATGAAATCCTATACCATATAACCTACACCCTAATCCCTAAACCTAATCCTAGAATCCTACACCCAAATCCCTAAACCTTATTCCCTAAACCATAATCCCTAAACCCTACAAATTAAACCCTAAAACGTATAAGAAATTACCTATCCCTACATGTTGAACATAAAATCATACACCATAAACCTCAAACTCAACACCACAAATCCAATACCCCACACACTAAAACGTAAACCCAATACCATAATCCCAAAACGATGAAACTTAAATAATGTACCCTACACCATAAAACCTAAATCCAAGAAACAAAAATCTAAAGAACCATAAATCCCCTCATAATCCTAAAAAACCCCGAATACACCTAAGATACCCTTAAATCTTTTAAGACCCCTAAAACCACAAAAAACTCTAAAAGGCCTTCAAAAAACCTATAACAACTAAAATAATCTAATAGACCCTAAACCCACTAAATGTCATTAAAACACATAAAAACACCAAATAGCATAAAAACACTAAAAAACAAAAAACCCATAAAATATTTAAACCACAAACCCCAAAAAATACACTATAATCCTACAAAACTATTAACACAATAAAAAATAACATAAAAAACTATAAAACCCATAAAATACATAAAATCAACGTAATACAAAAAAATAGAGAATATAACGAAACCCAAAAGATCCCCAAAATCCCCCCGTAACCCTAATAACTCTAAAACAATACAAATACCCTGAAACATAATAAAAACCAAAACATTACACATATCCCCAAAAATATAAAATTACCTAAAACATTAGAAAACTCTAAAAACCCCTAAAAGCCTAAAAACCAATTAAAATCACTAAAAGAATAAAATAATAAAAACCCTAAAACTCAATTAACCTTTAAACCCCAAAAATCACAAAAACCCTATAATCACTACAATAGCCTACTAGGAACCTTAAAATAGAAAATTAACCTAAAACACCATAGAGACCCAAAAACCCTGAAAAACCAGAAAGTCCATTAAAACCCATATAATCCCATAAAACCCATAATTACCATAAAAATCATTAAAGCCCTAAAAATAGTAATAAACATTAAAAATTGGAAAAACAATAAAAACTATAATAACCCTAAAATTCCATAAAGAACATAAATGACCCTAAAAGAACCTAATAAAACACAAAAGTTCCTAAACCCAAAAAAGCCCTATAAAAGCTCTAAAACACCACATAACCATAAAAAAATTATGATGAAGACTAAAATTACCTAAAAACTATAAAACCCTAAAAGTACCCAAAAACCCTTTACAACCATAAAACCTTTAAAACCACTAAAACACATAAACCCCATAAAACCCCTGAAAACCTCTAAACCCTAAAATTCGAAATTTCCCTAAAACCCTACAAATCCATAAAAATAGCATAAAACCCTAGAACCCTCCCCCCCAATATGATAAAAATTTATAAAATCCCTAAAAACCCTAGATACCATTAAAGACCTAAAATCTCCATAAAAACCCTAAAAAAAACTCAACACCCTAAAATACCCATAAATCCTTAAAAACCCTAAATGACACTAAAATCCGTAAAAGACCCAAAAAATATTAATATACCATAATAACCTAAAATATCATAAAAACCTTAAAACCCCCAAAAAATATAAAAACCCTTAAAACACTAAACCCTTTAAATTAATAAAAATGAATAAAAACACATAAATCTCATAAAACCTGCAAAAACCTAAAATAACTAAAAAAACCATTAAACCTGTAAAATACATAAAAATCCATAAAAACATAACTGACCCAAAAACCCAAAAATACACTAAAATTTATATAAATCATTGAATACTCTAGAAGAAAATTTAGACATCCCCATAATAACATAAAAATTCCTAAAAATCTCTAAAAACAAAAAAGTCCATTAACGCTGTTACAACCATGATAACAACGAATCCCCTAAGAAACACATAAACCCCTATGACTTCCTTAATAACTTTTAAATCCCAACACCCCCTAAAAACCTATAAAACCTAAAAAATCTATGAATACCCTAAAAATTATAAAACCCCTAAAAATCCAAAAAACACAAAAAATTATATAGAAACCCTAAAGTCTCTAAAAATACTCAATCCCCAAAGAGAACATGAACCCTTAAAATCATGAAATACACTAAATGTCACTAGTAAACTGTGAATACTCCAAAAGAGCATAAAACCATAAACCCACTAAAAGACTCTAAATACCCAAAAAACCATTAAAAATCAATAAATCTTTTATATCACATAAAAACCCCTATAATTACTTTTAATGGGGTTTTGTGACTTTTGGGTTTTTTGGAGACATTTTCGTTTTGTGGGGGTGTCCATGGTTTTTGGTTGTGGGTTTATTGACCCCTCCCCTCCCTTTGCTGTAGTTCCTTTTTTCAAATATATTACGGGGGTTAGGAATACCATGTATGTGCACCTTCCTTTCCCTAAAAAAAATATATGAACTACAAAAACCTAAATCACCCAAAAAATATAAACAACCTACCAACTTTAACAACCCAAAAAACAATAAAACATTCAATAAACACCTAAAAAACTAAAAACCCTAAAAACCGTATGAATCCTAAAACAACTAAAAAAACACCCTAAAAACACATAAAACACCATCATTGACGCTAAAACCAAAAAAACTATTGATAATACTAAAATCTGTAAAAAACATAAAAAACAAAATATTCACTACAAATCCCCTAGGGAAACTAAAAATCCATAAAAACTATAAAAACACAATAAAATCTAAAAATAGTAAAATCCATAAAATCAATAAAACCCTAAAAATAAAAATTAACCCATCAAAACAATATGAACCCTAAAACCCCAATAATTTCTAAATTTTAATTAAAAAAAAAACCCAAAAAAAACTATAACCCCTAAAACAACATAAAACCCTAAAAATATTAAAGCCCCCCAAAAATAATTCAAAAACACTAAAAACTATAAGGACCTCTAAAATCAATGAAAACCATTATATCCCCAAAACCAGATAAAATATATATAAAACACAAAAAAACATACAAATAACTAGTAACAATAAAACCATAAATCCCAAATAAATCCCCTAAAAATCCAAAAAACCCATGAAAAGTTTTATATATCCATAAAAACCCATAAAATCCCAAAAGAATTAAAATCTCTAAAAAAACCAAAACAACCGAAAACCCCCTAAAAACCATACGCCATGAATGTAAAAAAATAACCCTAAAACCATAAACCCCATACTAACTAGAAAAACCATAAAACCATAACAACCATAAAAATCACTAAAGACACTAAAATCCTAAAACCCCATAGTAAAATAAAAAAACATTAAAACCCCTAAAAAATATGACACCCAAAGCTCCATAAAAAACCGTAAAAACCCCAAAAACCTATTAAATATACATAAAACCTAGAACCCATAAAATTTTAAAAACACTAAACGCACTAAAAACACTAAAGGTGTTTAAAATTATATAAAAAAACATATAATTCCTAAAACCCCTTAAAAACAAACAAACCCTACAAACCCTAAAAAAACTAAAACCTCCTAAAAACCCATAAAACCCATAAAACCCCAAAAACCTCAATACCCACAAACCACTATAAGACCCCAATACACAAAATATAATAAATAACCATAAAACTCACTAAAAAATTAAAGACCCATAAAGATGCTAAAAACATTAAAACACCCTAAAAGACTATAAACCCATAAAAAGACACTAAAAACCCCAAAAACCCAAAAGACCATAAAATACAATTAATACCCCACAAAAAGATTCTAAAACCCTCTAAAACCTCTAAAGAACTATAAAACCCTGAAAGACCCTAAAACATTTCATAAAATAATGGACCCTAAAACCCCTAATGTTCCCTAAAACAAATAAATCACCATAAATCCTCTTCAAATACTAAAGGATCCCAAAAACTATAAAAAAATCTAAATGAATATAAGAATCCTAAAACCCCTAAAACACATTAATATCCCTAAAATTTTGAAAACCCTAATCCTACATAAATCCCTTTAATAACCCTATAATACCCTATAAATCCTAAATAATCCTAAAATACATAAAAACACTAAAACCCCATAAAACCCTTAAATGACCCTAATAACATGAACCCCATAAAAATATAAATGGAACTAAAATAATAAAACCCATAGAAACATGGAATACATTACACCCCCTAAAATCCTTAAAATCCATTTAAATCCCAAAATATACAAAAACTGTAATATAACGATCCAACCTAAAATCATAAAATCCCCAAAATCCTTAAAAATCCTCACAAACCCAATAAACACTAAAACCCCCAAAAAAATAAAAACACTAAAAACACCTAAATAATTCCTAATACCTCTAAAATACCTAAAAACCCAAAACCATAAACCCTACACCCTATACCTTACGACCTAGAACATACATCCCACACACTAATCCCAAAACCCAAACTCATAAACCCAACACCATATACCCTATAAACAACAACTTAAATCCAAAAACATTAACCTTATATCTTAAAATCCATACATCAAACCCGAAACCATGCACCCGAAACCATAAATCCTATACCCAAACCCTAAAAGACCATAAAAACCCTACAAAACCATACAATATCGTAAAAAAAGTTAAAAAAAAACCTAAAAATTAATTAAAAAACTAAAGAAATAACCAAGAATATTTACAAGAATTTAAAAGACCAATAAAAACTCTAAATCCCTATAATACCCGAAAACCCTCAAAATCCAAAAATGTCCATAAAATTAAATTAACATATATGATCCTAAAAATCCATAAAACACCAAAAAATCCATAAAATAACCTAAAACCCCTTAAAACAGCTATAAAACATAAACCCCAGTAAAAATCTAAAGAACCCCTAAAAACCAATAACAATCCAAAAGGTAAAATAACCATAAAAACATTAAATCCCACTAACAACAATTAAAATCCATAACATTCTCTAAATAAAATTATACCTCCAAATATAAAAATAGAAAAATTTCTCTAAATCCCTAAAAACCATAAAAACTAAATAAAATCCCTAAAAACTCAAAAAAATCTAAAAAATCTAAAAATACACTAAAACCCCTAATATACAAAAGAACCCTATATACCCCAAAAAATACCCAAAAAACCCCAAACCCCTAAAAGACCCTAAATTGACAAAAAATCGTTAAAAGAACTAAAACCATAACAACACTAAAATCCCAAATAAAAAATCAAAAAAATAAAATAAAATATCCTAAACCATAAATACCATATAAACCAAAAACATCTAAAAATCCTAAATTATTCTTAAATCCAAAATGGGAAAAAACCCTAAATCTAGTAATGCACCATAAAACCCCTAAAAACAAATAAAAACACCTAAAAACTAAAAGACTATAAAAACTAAAAAGAGTCCAAAACACCCTAAAATACCCCAAATACCATAAATACCCTAAAACACACTAAAATAATTACACCCCAAAATAACATTAGAATCCCCAAATGGCATAAAACCCCAAAAAACACCCTAAAATATTTTTCAAAAAAATTACCCCTATAACACGTAAAAACCATGACACCCCTAGAAACATTAAGTGACAAAAATTCCTAAATTGCCCTTATAAAACCACAAAACGCCCTAAAATATGGTAAACCCTAAAAATATTAAAACCTCCAAAACTCCTAAAATAACACTAAAAATTATAAAACACTTAAATATCACATGAAGAGCCATGAAACCAAAAAAATCATAAAATCACTAATCATGTAAAAATAATAAAACCCATAAAAATATATAATCACTACAAGACCCAAAACCCCCCTAAAACAATAAAACCCATGAATTCCCTAAAATTAATTGAACCGAAATAATCCCAAAAGATCATAAAAAATATAAATTCAAAAAACCCGATAACCTCTAAGAGTCCCTAGAAATAATAAAAACCCTAAAACCCTAAAACCCTTAAAAATCATATAATTCCTTGAATATTAAATAAAACCAAGGAAATCCCACAGTTTTCTAAAAAATGATAAGATCCCTAAAAACCCTAAAACCACATATCAACCCAAAACTAACCCTTAAAACCTCTTAATAAATTTATAAGTTCCAAAAACTCTAAAAAAATGAAAACACCTAAGTTCCCTCAAAACATTCAAACAACTAAAAACATAAAAAATCTCAAAATAACATAAAAACCCATAAAAATCCATAAATTATATAAACACATATAAAAGCTCATAAAAACCCTGAAACTCATAAAATATTTTAAACCCTCATAACATACCCTAATAAAACCAAAAATCCCAAAAAACCGTTAGGACACATAAAACCCATTAAACCCATAAAAGAACCTTTTAAATCCTATAAAACCCCTAGAATAGCGTAAAATCATTAAATATCCAACAAAATCCAAGAAATCCAATATAAAATATAACCCCCCCAAAAAACAATAAAACCCCCATGAACATCCAAAAACCAGAAAACATGTAATAAACTTGAAGCCCTTAAACCCTAAATCCCAAAAAAACATAACAACCCTAAAAATTCATAAAACCTTTTAAATCCAAAAAATCCCTAAAACCCATAAAACCCAAAAACCCACAAAACAAATAAATCCATTAAAAATACTAAAACCTCGAAATACCATGAATGGACTAAATAACCCATAAAAACATGAAATTCATAAAACCACTAAATCCCTGAAAGATCACAAAACCCCTAAAAACCACTAGGATCCCTAAAAAGCCCTAAAAATCCTAAAAACCTCTAAAACCGTATGTACCCCAAAAAACCATTAATACCATTGAAAACAATATATACCCTAAATGAATCTAAAAAATTGAAACCCAAAAAACCCATAAAAACCATAAAATCCATAAACCCCTAAAACCCTTAAAATACCAATCAAACACCAAAAACATTAAAACTAAAAAAGGAATTATCATGGCCTCTAAAACAAAAAAAATCCTAATATGCCCCTAAAAACACTAACAACTACCACAAAATATCTAAAAGAGAGTAAAAAATCATATAAAAACTAAAACCCATATAAAACTCAAAAAGACCATAAAACCCCTAAAAACCTAATAACCATTAAAGGCCTTAAAACACCCCTAAAACCTCCTAAAACCCTAAACGCCCAAAATCCCATGGAAACCTTATAAACCATAAAAGTCATTAAATACATTAAACAAATAAATCCCCTAAAAACATAAAATATTCATAAAATCCCATAGACCCCATAAAACCCATAAAAACGTAGAAACCCTAAAATCCTAAAAATACCATAATACACAAGAAAACTGTTACACCCATAAAACCCCATAAAACCACATGAATTTCCATTAACGGCACAGAACACATTAAAAAACCTAAAATCCCTAAAAAAAATTCGAAACAACACTATAAACATCTAAAATCGATAATAATAACATAAAACACTAAAACCTCTAGAAAATCAAAAAAACCAACAAAAACTTAAACCCTTAAAACCAGAAACTTATTTGAGAATATTAACAAATACTAACAACCCATAAACCGAAAAACATAAATACAAAATAAATATCCTTAAAACCCCATAATACACATAAGAGAATAGAAATATATGAAAAACCCAAAAAAGCCACAAATCCCCCTAAAACCATAATACCCTAAAAACATAAATACTATAAAAATCCTATAAATTATAATAACCCTAAAATCCTAAAAAACACAAAATTAAATTAATACCCTAACCCCCTCCCACCAAAAAACCCCAAAAAACCCCAAAAACCTAAAGGAACCGAAAAACCCATAAAAATCCTAAAAAAATAAAACCTTTAAATAAAAAAACAAATAAAACATAAAAACCCAATAAAAACTAACAATTTTGAAACACAAATGGAACCCCTAAAACCCCAAATAACCCAAAAACCAAAAAAAAGATCCTAAACCCATTAAACCCCAAAAAATCATAACAAATCCAAAAAAATCATAAAAATTTAAAAAAAAAATAAAACCCTTGAAACCATTATAAACCATTAGGGACCACAAAAACTATAAAAAATTATATAATTTTTAAATACCCCTAAAACATTAAGAAATATAAAACTCTAAATCCCCTAAAAACATCTAAAACCAACAGAAATTACAGTAACCCTAAAACCCTAAAAATTTTAAATTCCCTAAAAGTACCAAACAATGGTAAAACCATAAATTACCTAGAGACCCACTAAAAAAATTAAATTAAGTAATTTAAGAAATTAACATAATCCTTAAAAACCATAAAGAACCTAAAAAATCTAAAAACCCTAATGACCATAAACATCCTTTTAAAAACATAAAAGGCTGTTACATACTTAAAAACAACCCCAATAGACCTTAATAACAAAATGAAACACAAATAACCCTAAAACATAGAAAAACTATAAAGGAACCTAAAAATATGAATGGAATCTAGGGACACTAAAAACCCTAGACAACCCAAAAAACCATTGAAACCGCCAAAGGGAAATAAAAACTCTATAAACGCTAAATGACAAAAAAATCAAAAAAACACTAATATATAGTAAAAACACTAATATCTTTTGAACTCATTAAAACCCATAAACATCTAAACCATATAAAGACCTATAAACCCATAAATTATTCAAAAAGTTCCCTAAAACCCATAAAATCAATAAAGGACCATGAAAAACCCTAAAACCAACAAAACTCCTTAAAACCATAAAATACCTAATATCATACAAAGAATAAGGTCCCTCAAAATCTATGAAAACATTACAAATCGTTTAGAACCATAATATACCTTAAAATCACTACAACCATAAAAAATTCAAACACCTAAATACATATTAATACCCCACAACCCCCAAAAACCTTAAAGAGTGTTAAAATTTGAAGAAATGTACAAGACCTAAAACTCTCCAAAACCCATAAGAACCCTAGAAACCCTAAGTGTCCCTAGAAACACTAAAAATATTTACAATAAATTAAAAACCATAAAATCCGTAAAACCACTGAGAACTCAAAAAATACCCTAACAACCCTAAATCCTAAATAACCCCGCAAAAAAAAAATAAATACTCTCAGTAAACATATAAAAACATAAAAAGACTCCATAAACCCATTATACACCCTTAAAAACAATAATAAACATAAAACCCTTTTTGAGCACTAAAAACCATATAAATTAAAACCCCCTAAAACCCTTAAAATAATAATAGCATTGAAAAACACAAAAAAACTATATAATACCCCAAAAATTCTAAAATCCCTAAAACAAAATGAACCACTAAAACCATAAAAAACTATAAATACCTAAAAAATAGATAAAAACACGCAAAAAACTAGAAATTACATACACCCAAAAAAATTATTAAAACCATAAATACCCTAAAAATCCCTTAAACACCTAAAAACACTAAATAAAAAAATAACCTAAGGAACTATAAAATCAAAGAAAATTCTAATAAAAATTAAACATTAAATACCACTAAAAACCAATAAAACAAAAAAAATACCTTAGAACCCTAAAAAATCCAAAATCCCTAAAAAAACCCCATAAAAACAATAAAACCCCTGAAAACTAAAACACTGGTTAAACCCCTAAAAATTGTAAAATCCAAAAAAAAATATAGAACTCCATTGAATATAATAAAACCCCTAATTCCCCTAAAATACCAAAAACCCTAATAACAAACCTAAACTCCCAAAAAAAATCCTAACACATTAATGATTCCTAAAACAACAAAATAAACACAAAAATTACCATAAGTCCGTTATATATAATATCACTAAAAAACCATATAATCCTTAAAATAACCTATGAGCCTAAAAACCCTAAAATAGAATAAAATACCTTCAAAACCTGAAATCCCCTAAAATCTCCTAAAATCCTACAACCCCTACAACCCATAAACTGAAAAAGAAAAAAAATTCATTATGCCAAAAAAACTGTAAATACCCTATTAACACCATAAATACCACAATAACCCCGAAGAAACCTAATGAAAACTTTAAAATTATGAATAACCTAATAACCCTATAATCGAGAAAAAATCACTAAAAACCCTAAAAAAACAAAAAAAAACCAAAAAAGAACCCAAAAAAACTGTAAAACCACTGAAATCATGAAAACCCCTCAAAACCCGAAAACTCTTGAACAACCAAAAAACACTAAACACTTTATGAACATTAGAACCCATAAATATGAAAAATACCTAAATAATTAAAATCCATAAAGACCCATAAATAAACTTGAAATTCTTAAATACCCAAAAAACCCTAATCCCCAAAGAAGACTCTAAAACCATAAACCCACTAAAATACAACTAGATTCCCTTAAACACCCTAAAATCCCTAAAAACCATAAATACCCATACAACCAAATAAAAATTATTTAAATCATAAAAATCATTAGATACCCCAACAAACCCAAAAATGTCAAAAAAATCATATAACCCTCCAAAACCAAAAATAACCCTACAAAACACTACAACACCATAAACACATAAAACACCTAGACAACCATAAAATACCCAAAATAACCATAAATACCAATACAACCCCTAAAAACATTAAATACCTTCAAAACCATAAAAATAATGAAACCCCTAAAAATTATCAACGGATTGAAAAAACAATTTAAAACCCTAAAACATAAAACACCCCTAAAACCACAAAAAAACCTAAAAACCATAAAAATCCAAAAAACCCATAAAATCCCCAAAATACCCTAAAACTATTGAAACCCCTTAAAACCATAAAAAAAACCACTAAAACTCCTTAGAACCCCTTTAATATCCTAAAATCATAAAATTACCTAAAAAACTAAAATGAATAAGAAGATATAAAAAAATAGAAACCATAAATGTCCATAACAATACAAAAACCCATAGATACACTAATAAACACTAAACCATTTAAAATACAAAGATCCCTAAATACCCCTAAACCCCATAAAAATAACATAAAACGTAAACAACCTTTAACCTCCTTTAAATCTTTTAAATCCCCTAAAAAAATAAAAAATCTAACAAAACCCAAAATCTCCTTCAAATACTGTATAGACCCTAAAACCCCTGAATCACTAAATAATCATAATACACCTAAAAATCATAAAAACCAATAAAACCCCATTTTTTTAAAACACCTAAAACCTAATAATGATACTAGAAACACTAACACCCCTTACTAACATAAAGATCATTATGAACCTAAACACCTTTAATACCATAAACACCACACAAACACCCTGAAACACCCAAAAACCACAAAACCACTAAAAGTCCTTTAAATCCTATAAAACTACTGAAAAAACTAATATTCAATAAAATATATTATAAACCGAAAAAAGTCTTTAAACCCCCTTAAAGATACATAAAAACACTACAAAGATCCTAAAAACCCTTAGACACAATAACAAAACCCAAATAATCATAAACCTAAATACGCAAAACCAACCTAAAAATCCTTAAACCCTAAATCCATAGACAACATCCAATTGACTAAAAAATAAATAACCTGATACCATAAAACCCTTATAAACACTTTAAAAACACTAAAAACTATAAAATATAAAAAACCCCTATATTCCCTAAAAACTATTAAAACCCTAAAACCCCTAAAATCCTAAAAAACCCTAAAACGCCCAATAAACCTAAAAAACTCTAAAAACCATTACAATTCCATGAAATATCATAAATATACCTTTGAATAATAATAATAATAACAATAACCAAAAGAAAACCTAAGAAATTCCTAAAAATCCACAAAATCCATAAAAATCTCAGAAAATACCTAATGCCAAAAAACAATAGTAACCATTGATCGCATAAAAACCATTAATAACATTAAAAATTCAAAAACACTAATATTTCTAAAATACCTGAAAATTGTAGAAATACTCCTAAACCCCTAAAACACCATATAACCAAAAAATCCCTAAAATCCATAAATATCATTAAAAACCCTAAATAAATAAAAACAATAAAATTCCATGAACAGCCTATAAATTATAAAAACACCTAAAAATCTAAAAACCTCTAAAATAATATAAAAAATAAAAACCACTAAATACCCAAAAATTACTATGATCCATAAAAATATCCTTTAAATATCTATAAACCCTAATATCTCTAAATACCATAAAAAATCCTAAAATCTCATAAACGTCCTAAAAAAAATTTTATACTTAAATACCATAAAAATCATGAACATAATTAGAAACACTAAACCCTTTCTAAAATACTTGAAAATTATAAAAATACTCTAAAACCCCTAAAAATTTAAATAAAAGTCTAACAAACACTGAAAATCCAAAAAGAGCTCAAGACTCCTAAAATTCTAAAACAAAAAAAGACCCAAAAAACCCCAAATAACCGTCAAAACCCAAAAACCAATAGAAAGCATAAAACCCCTTAAAACCCCTAAACCCTAAAAAACCATAAAACACATAAAAAACTAAAATAAAAAAACCCTATAACCCTATAAAGTCTATATAAATCAAATAACACTAACAAGACAATAAAAATTCAATTAAACCTTAAAACCTAAAAAACCCTATAACCATTAAGGCCTAAAACCCTTTAAAAACCTAAAAAATATAAAAACAAAAAGAAAACAAAAACCGAAAAATCTCATGAAATAAATAAAATCCAAAAAAAACCTGAAAAACCCCTAAAATCCTTAAAGACCCTAAAAACCATAAAATACTAAAAACCCTTAAAAACCGAATAAACACATAAAAAAATTACATAACCAAAAAAAATATTACTCTTAAAACCCATAAAAACACAAAAACCCCCTTAAAAGAATAAAAAATCCCATTAAACTATAAAACAAAAAAACCCAAATAACACATTAATCCCAACAAACAGTAAAAAACCCATTAAACATTAAATTACTCTAAATAAAACTAAAAGAACCGAAAAGGCACTAATAAAACCCAAATGACCCGAAAAGAACCTAATGTTACATAAAACTGTAAAAACCCTAAAAATCGTAAAAATCCAAAAATACACAAAGAAAATAATAACCCAATAAAACAATAAAATTCCCTAAAAACCCTTAAAAAAATATAATACCGTAAAAATATAAAATCCCTAAATTCGAAATAATACCCTAAAAACACTAAAACCTAATAAATACTTGTAAAAAACCATAAAACTATATAAAAAATATAAAATTCCCTAAACCTCTTAAACCAAATAAAAACACCTAAAATCCAGAAACAGACCATTACAACCCTATAAAAATAAAATTCCAAAAAACCATATACCCTGATAAAACCCCAAAAAAACCTTGATTCCATAAAATCCCCAAAAACATGAAAAACAACTAAGACAATAAAAGATACCTAAAAACCCTAAAAATACATAAAAAAACATTAAACCCTACAAAATATGAGAAAGCATAAAAACACATAGACCCTCTAAAACCAATATAAGCCGTAAAAACACATAAACCACAACAACCCAAAAAACCCTGAAATCACCATAAGACCCTAAATTTCTCAAAAAGAACTAAAATATTTTTAATGCCCCCAATACCCAAGAAACACATGAATATTATAAAAACTCTAAAAACAATAATATATCTAAAGCCTCAAAATTATCTAAATCCCATAGAAATCCAAAAACCCATGAATCTAAAATAATATAAAACCCCTAAAAATTGATAGACATTATTTACGACCCCTAATACCCACAAAAACCCAAAACCCTGATAAAGAAAAAAACCTAAATGAGAAAAAAAAACATGAAGCCCCTAATAATCCTAAATCACCCATCAATCACAGAAAACACTAAAACCCATTAAAATTTCATGCGAACCCTAAAAAATTCATAAATATCTTATATGATATAAAAACTCTAAAATATCACAAATTGGAATAAAACACCATAAGATGTAAAAAAACCATAGATCGCCTAAAAGACCCTAAACACCTAAAACCTTATAAATGATAGTAAAAGTCCCTAAAATTAAAAAAACCTGGAAATTAGTCTTAAAACACGAAAACCCCTAATGAAACATAAAACCTGAAAGCAATAAAATCCCTAAAAAACTAAACGGACCATAAAATCACTAACAATTCCTACACCTTATAAAGACCCTAAAACTCTAAAACACCTTAAAAATACTTATAAATTTTACAACCATATAAATCCTAAATGTCCCCAAAAACAATAAAAATGCATGAATAGATATAAAACCCTAAGAACCATAAAACACCTAAATTTCATTAATACCCTAAAATCCATAAATTCTTAAAATTTATAAAATTCCCTGATAACTATAAAAAACCCCTTAAATGACTAAAATTTACTAAACCCAAAAACCCCTTAAAAATCATAAACCCTAAAAAACTTAAATATCCCAAAAACCCAAAAAATAAAATAACCCCAAAACCATAAAAACATTAAAACCGTAAATTTACTAAAAAATTCCAATTAAACCCTAAATTCCAAAAAAAACTAAAAACCTAAAATCCCCTAAAACACAAAACCCCTTAAAATCTGTAAAAACAACATTAAATCTAAAAAAATAATTAAAATGACTTGAAAACCCATAAAACTATGAAATAACAAATATAATCATAAAACGGAACATGAAACCACCGAAGGGTCCTAAATATGAAAAAAAACACTAAAATAACCTAAAACTATAAAACCCCCTAAAAAACGTAAAACCCTAAAATCCTAAAAACACAAAAAAATCAAAAAATTACCAAATAATACATAAAAACCCATATATGAACATAAAATATCATAAAAAATTAAATACCCAAAAAATATATAAGAAGTAATAAAATCGCACAAAAAACAAAAAAACAATGTAACCAATAAATATATAAAAACCCCTAAAAATCCAGAAACCCCCAAAACTGTAAAGAAACCAAAAATACAATCGACACATTAAAAAACTAAAACCCATAAACCCCTCCCCCTCAAAAATACACTAAATGAACGTGAAAGACACAAAACCCCCTAAATTACAATAGAATACCATTAAACCCCAAAGCACCCAAAAAATTATAACACCCCCCCCCCCACAAACCCCTATAACATGCCTAAAATAGTAAAAAATCTAAAAATTAATAGAAAACATTGAAAACCCAAAAACCCATAAAACCCCTAGAAACCCTAAAAACCGAAAAACTATTATAAACCCTAAATCCAATAATAATTCATAAAACCACTATAAACCCTATAAACCATAAGACACCAAAAACCATAAATATAATAAAACCCATAAAAACCCTAAAACCCCAAAAAACCCACTTAAAAACATAAAATACCCTGTATTACCATAAATGACCCTAATACCATAAACATACCTTCGAAACCTAAAACATCAAAAAACAAACATAAAACTCTTAAAAAAACAAAATCCAAAATAAAAAACCCTAAATCGTTAAGATTATAAAAACCCACAAAAAAACCTAAAAACACATTAAACCCAATAAATTACATAGAAATATGAAAATCTTTAAATGATCCTAGAATCCCTAAAAAATTAAAATACACTATATTTGAGCCGCTTATTGTGTTGGATTATGGTTTTGATGTGAGGTATGGGGAACTGCATGGCCATTTTTTGTTAGAACTTACCTCAGAATGAGGTGATGGTCACTGGACTTTGGGCTGTTGGGTGATGGTTGCTACTTGGCTGGTATCTGTTGAGGGTTATGCTAGTTTCTGGGATCTGAGGAGCTGGTTGAATCTGTTGTGTGCCGATGGGAGTGGTAGGCTATCTATCAAAGCTTGTTTAGGAGGTGTGGAAGGAGATGTGGATCAGATTTGGTGGCGTTGGATGCTGCTCGCTGATGGGATGGGATGTGATGATGATGTTGTCTACGAGTTTGGTGCTGGTGGCTCTACATTGCTGGCGGTGGATCTTCTCAGTGAGAAGGTTCTTGAGGCTGGTGATGCTAGTGGTTTTGTGCTGCTGACAGTTGATCTTTGTTGAAAGGAGATAATAGATGATGGTAATGCTGATTTGGGATGGCTGCTGATTGGTTGGGATGTGATGAAGCTGACATGTTTTGGATTATGGTGTTGTTGGATGCTGGTTGCTGATTGGCAGGGAGGTGATGATGAGGACGGTTCTGAATTTCTAATTTGTTTGTCTTATTTTGTAATTTTTTGTTTTTTTTTGGTTTTCTATGTTTGGGGTTGTTTAGGGTTTCTTGGGTGGGGGTCGTTTGACCACTCACCTCCCTTGTCTGTTTTGTCTTTTTTTTCCAATAAATTTGGGGGTGGGGGTCGGGAATATCCATACCCTCGCATCTTGCTTTCCCTAATATACATTAATGACACTAAAAACCTCAAAAATCACAAAAAACCCCATAATGGGACACTAAAACCATTATACCCGTAAAGACCCTAAAACCCCTATACATCCTAATGGAAGATAAAATATCATAAAACCCAAAAATGGCCCTAATAACCATAAAAAATGTAGATGAAACTGAAACATGTAAAAACTCTAAAAACCCTAAAAACGCTTTGATTATTTTAATAACCAAAAACATAAAACCTATAAAACCATTGAAACCATAAATGTAGAAAATAACATAAAAATGTTAATATTTAAAAAAACATTAAACACAAAAACCCAAAATCAAAAAAACTCCAAACACCATAAGACCCCTAAAATAAAAAAACCCATAAAACACAAAAAAACTCCAAAATTCCCAATAATCAATTACAAATAAAATAAACCATAAACCAATAAAACCGCTAAAAACCATAAAAATATATGAATTTTGAAACACCAAAATACCACTAAAACTCTAAAAGCACCCTAAAACCTATGAAAGTCAAAAAAAGACAAAAAACACTAATGTCCAAAATACCCCAAAATACCCTTAGCAACCAAAAACCCATAAAATCCACATAACCCTCAAATCCCAATAATTACCTCAAACACATAAAAACCAACAAAAGGATTAAAAATACATAAAAACATTGAGAGCCTGATGAGTCCATAAAAACCGAAAACCCTATACCTTTCACACAAAAATCAAATTCCAAAACCTTTAACCATTAACACAGTACCCTACACATAATACCATAAACAATGTTCTTGATAATTTATACCATACACCTTAAATCTAATATCACGATCTATAAACTGTACGCCCTAAACACTAGGACTTAAACCTTATACCCTATATCATAAAAAATAAAACCCTATACAGTAAACCCTAAAAACAACACCATAACCCCTAAATCATGAACCACAAACCCTAAAATATAATCCCTAAATAATAACTCTACACAATATACCTAAAAAGGTACTACAAACTATGAATCCCTAATAAACCATAAAATACCTTAAAACCCCTAAATCCAGTAAAATAGAACTCAAAACCATAAAACCCCTAGAAGAACTAAAATTCACTAAAACCCAAAAAAAAACTCTACAATCCATAAATACATAAAAGACCCTAAATTACATGAAAATCTATTAAACCCTAAAATTCCCTAAAAACCCCAAGGAAACAAAAAACTCATAAAAACAATAAAAACCCCCAAAACCCCATAAAACCTTTAAAACCCCTAAAAACAAGGATAAAAGTAATTATTTAAAAACGTTGAACCCTAAACACTAAAAAAACCTTAATATAAATTAAATTTGAGAAAGAAAAAAACCCTAAAACCCCTAAAAACTGAATAATCCATATTAAAATTAAATCCATAGAAAACATAAAAAATCTAAAACACCAAAAACCCTTTAAAACCCCTAAATGCTATAAAAAGACCCAAAATCACCCAAAACCCATTATGAGACCCTAAAAACATAAAACACCCACGAACCCTATAATCCATAAAAACCCATAAAACCCTCAAACCATTAAAACAATAGAAATTTATAAAAATAAACTAAATTTGGCCTAATATTCCCAAAAAAACCTAAAACCCTAAGAATCCTAATGGCCCTTGAAAAACAAAAAACCCCCAAAAATCCATAAAATCCAAAAACCCATAAAACACTAAAAAACATAAAATTTTTATTAAAACACCTATAAACACTATAAAATCTCAAAACCCACAGAACACTAAAAACACATAAAAACATAAAACACCCTAAAATAATGAAAAATGGAAAAACCCTTAATCCATATAAAAACAAAAAATATCCCTAAAAGGCCCTAATAGAACTCTAATTGATTCTAAAATACACTAAACCCTTAAAAAACCCAATAAAAAATAAAATAATTATTAAATCCCAAGAAATGAAACTTTCCCAAAATATAACTAACCCCTAAAAACATTAAAAACCCCCATACCCTAAAAAAACATAACAAATATTAAAACAACTAAAAATCAAATAACTATTAAAAATAAAAAATATCATAAAACACCTAAAACTATAATTACATTAAAATCCCTTAAAACAACATACACACTAATGCCCCCTAAAACAATAAAAACCCCCCACCCCCCTAAAAATTTCCAAAAAAATCCCTTAACTCGCTTTAAAACACTTAAAACCCCCAAAAACCATAATAACCATAAAACACTAAAATGACCTAAAATCCTTGTAAAAATAAAAAATAACCCTTAAATCCCTATGAAATCCTATACCATATAACCTACACCCTAATCCCTAAACCTAATCCTAGAATCCTACACCCAAAACCCTAAACCTTATTCCCTAAACCATAATCCCTAAACCCTACAAATTAAACCCTAAAACGTATAAGAAATTACCTATCCCTACATGTTGAACATAAAATCATACACCATAAACCTCAAACTCAACACCACAAATCCAATACCCCACACACTAAAACGTAAACCCAATACCATAATCCCAAAACGATGAAACATAAATAATGTACCCTACACCATAAAACCTAAATCCAAGAAACAAAAATCTAAAGAACCATAAATCCCCTCATAATCCTAGAAAACCCCGAATACACCTAAGATACCCTTAAATCTTTTAAGACCCCTAAAACCCCAAAAAACTCTAAAAGGCCTTCAAAAAACCTATAACAACTAAAATAATCTAATAGACCCTAAACCCACTAAATGTCATTAAAACACATAAAAACACCAAATAGCATAAAAACACTAAAAAACAAAAAAACCCTAAAATATTTAAACCACAATCCCAAAAAAATACACTATAATCCTAAAAAACTATTAACACAATAAAAAATAACATAAAAAACCATAAAACCCATAAAATACATAAAATCAACGTAATACAAAAAAATAGAGAATATAACGAAACCCAAAAGATCCCCAAAATCCCCCCGTAACCCTAATAACTCTAAAACAATACAAATACCCTGAAACATAATAAAAACCCAAACATTACCCATATCCCCAAAAATATAAAATTACATAAAACATTAGAAAACTCTAAAAACCCCTAAAATCCTAAAAACCAACTAAAATCACTAAAAGAATAAAATAATAAAAACCCTAAAACTCAATTAACCCTCAAACCCCAAAAATCACAAAAACCCTATAATCACTACAATAGCCTACTAGGAACCATAAAATAGAAAATTAACCTAAAACACCATAGAGACCCAAAAACCCCGAAAAACCAGAAAGTCCATTGAAACCCATATAATCCCATAAAACCCATAATTACCATAAAAATCATTAAAGCCCTAAAAATAGTAATAAACATTAAAAATTGGAAAAACAATAAAAACTATAATAACCCTAAAATTCCATAAAGAACATAAATGACCCTAAAAGAACCTAATAAAACAAAAAGTTCCTAAACCTGAAAAAGCCCTATAAAAGCTCTAAAACACCTCATAACCATAAAAAATATATGATGAAGACTAAAATTACCTAAAAACTATAAAACCCTAAAAGTACCCTAAACCCCTTTACAACCATAAAACCTTTAAAACCACTAAAACACATAAACCCCATAAAACCCCTGAAAACCTCTAAACCCTAAAATTCGAAATTTCCCTAAAACCCTACAAATCCATAAAAATAGCATAAAACCCTAGAACCCTCCCCCCCAATATGATAAAAATTTATAAAATCCCTAAAAACCCTAGATACCCTTAAAGACCTAAAATCTCCATAAAAACCCTAAAAGGGACTCAACACCCTAAAATACCCATAAATTCTTAAAAACCCTAAATGACACTAAAATCCCTAAAAGACCCAAAAAATATTAATATACCATAATAACCTAAAATATCATAAAAACCATAAAACCCCCAAAAAATATAAAAACCCTTAAAACACTAAACCCTATAAATTAATAAAAATGAATAAAAACACATAAATCTCATAAAACCTGCAAAAACCTAAAATAACTAAAAAAACCATTAAACCTGTAAAATACATAAAAATCCATTAAAACATAACTGACCCAAAAACCCAAAAATACACTAAAATTTATATAAATCCTTGAATACTCTAGAAGAAAATTTAGACATCCCCATAATAACATAAAAATTCCTAAAAATCTCTAAAAACAAAAAAAGTCCATTAACGCTGTTACAACCATGATAACAACGAATCCCCTAAGAAACACATAAACCCCTATGACTTCCTTAAAAACTATTAAATCCCAACACCCCCTAAAAACATATAAAACCCAAAAAATCTATGAATACACTAAAAATTATAATACCCCTAAAAATCCAAAAAACACAAAAAAATTATATAAAAACCCTAAAGTCTCTAAAAATACTCAATCCCCTAAGTGAACATGAACCCTTAAAATCATAAAATACACTAAATGTCTCTAGTAAACTGTGAATACTCCAAAAGAGAATAAAAACATAAACCCACTAAAAGACTCTAAATACCCTAAAACCATTAAAAATCAATAAATCTTTAATATCACATAAAAACCCCTATAAATACTTTTAATGGGGTTTTGTGACTTTTGGGTTTTTTGGAGACATTTTCGTTTTGTGGGGGTGTCCATGGTTTTTGGATGTGGGTTTATTGACCCCTCCCCTCCCTTTGCTGTAGTGCCTTTTTTCAAATATATTGCGGGGGTTAGGAATACCATGTATGTGCACCTTCCTTTCCCTAAAAAAAATATATGAACTACAAAAACCTAAATCACCCAAATAATATAAACAACCTACCAACTCTAACAACCCAAAAAACAATAAAACATTCAATAAACACCTAAAAAACTAAAAACCCTAAAAACCCTATGAATCCTAAAACAACTAAAAAACACCCTAAAAAAACATAAAACACCATCATTGACCCTAAAACCAAAAAAACTATTGATAATACTAAAATCTGTAAAAAACATAAAAAACAAAATATTCACTACAAATCCCCTAGGGAAACTAAAAATCCATAAAAACTATAAAAACACAATAAAATATAAAAATAGTAAAATCCATAAAATCAATAAAATCCTAAAAATAAAAATTAACCCATCAAAACATTATGAACCCTAAAACCCCAATACTTTCTAAATTTTAATTAAAAAATAAAAAAACCCAAAAAAAACTATAACCCCTAAAACAACATAAAACCCTAAAAATATTAAAGCCCCCCAAAAATAATTCAAAAACACTAAAAACTATAAGGACCTCTAAAATCAATGAAAACCATTATATCCCCAAAACCAGATAAAATATCTATTAAACACAAAAAAACCATACAAATAACTAGTAACAATAAAACCATAAATCCCAAATAAATCCCCTAAAAATCCAAAAAACCCATGAAAAGTTTTATATATCCATAAAAACCCATAAAATCTCAAAAGAATTAAAATCTCTAAAAAAACCAAAACAACCGAAAACCCCCTAAAAACCATACGCCATGAATGTAAAAAAATAACCCTAAAACCATAAACCCCATACTAAATAGAAAAACCATAAAACCATAACAACCATAAAAATCACTAAAGACACTAAAATCTTAAAACCCCATAGTAAAATAAAAAAACATTAAAACCCCTAAAAAATATGACACCCAAAGGTCCATAAAAAACCGTAAAAACCCCTAAAACCTATTAAATATTCATAAAACCTAGAACCCATAAAATTTTAAAAACACTAAACGCACTAAAAACACTAAATGTATTTAAAATTATATAAAAAAACATATAATTCCTAAAACCCCTTAAAAACAAACAAACCCTACAAACCCTAAAAAAACTAAAACCTCCTAAAAACCCATAAAACCCATAAAACCCCAAAAACCTCAATACCCACAAACCAATAAAAGGCCCCAATACACAAAATATAATAAATAACCATACAACTCACTGAAAAAATTAAAGACCTATAAAGATGCTAAAAACATTAAAACACCCTAAAAGACTATAAACCCATAAAAAGACACTAAAAACCCCAAAAACCCAAAAGACCATAAAATACAATTAATACCCCACAAAAAGATTCTAAAACCCTCTAAAACCTCTAAAGAACTATAAAACCCTGAAAGACCCTAAAAACATTTCATAAAATAATGGACCCTAAAACCCCTAATGTTCCCTAAAACAAATAAATCACCATAAATCCTCTTCAAATACTAAAGGATCCCAAAAACTATAAAAAATCTAAATGAATATAAGAATCCTAAAACCTCTAAAACACATTAATATCCCTAAAATTTTGAAAACCCTAATCCTACATAAATCCCTTTAATGACCCTATAATACCCTATAAATCCTAAATAATCCTAAAATACATAAAAACACTAAAACCCCATAAAACCCTTAAATGACCCTAATAACATGAACCCCATAAAAATATAAATGGAACTAAAATAATAAAACCCATACAAACATGGAATACATTACACCCCCTAAAATCCTTAAAATCCATTTAAATCCCAAAATATACAAAAAATGTAATATAACGCTCCAACCTAAAATCATAAAATCCCCAAAATCCTTAAAAATCCTCACAAACCCAATAAACACTAAAACACCCAAGAAAATAAAAACACTAAAAACACCTAAATAATTCCTAATACCTCTAAAATACCTAAAAACCCAAAACCATAAACCCTACACCCTATACCTTACGACCTAGATAATACATCCCACACACTAATCCCAAAACCCAAACTCATAAACCCAACACCATATACCCTATAAACAACAACTTAAATCCAAAAACATTAACCTTATATCGTAAAATCCATACATCAAACCCGAAACCATGCACCCGAAACCATAAATCCTATACCCAAACCCTAAAAGACCACAAAAACCCTACAAAACCATACAATATCCTAAATTTTTTTTAAAAAAACCTAAAAATTAATTAAAAAACTAAAGAAATAACCAAGAATATTTACAAGAATTTAAAAGACCAATAAAAACTCTACATCCCTATAATACCCGAAAACCCTCAAAATCCAAAAATGTCCCTAAAATTAAATTAACATTTATGATCATAAAAATCCATTAAACACCAAAAAATCCATAAAATAACCTAAAACCCCTTAAAACAGCTATAAAACATAAACCCCAGTAAAAATCTAAAGAACCCCTAAAAATCAATAACAATCCAAAAGGTAAAATAACCATAAAAACATTAAATCCCACTAACAACAATTAAAATCCATAACATTCTCTAAATAAAATTATACCTCCAAATATAAAAATAGAAAAATTTCTCTAAATCACTAAAAACCATAAAAACTAAATAAAATCCCTATAAACTCAAAAAAATCTAAAAAATCTAAAAATACACTAAAACCCCTAATATACAAAAGAACCCTATATACCCCAAAAAATACCCAAAAATCCCCAAACCCCTAAAAAAAATAAAAACACCTAAAAACTAAAAGACTATAAAAACTAAAAAGAGTCCAAAACACCCTAAAATACCCCAAATACCATAAATACCCTAAGACACACTAAAATAATTACACCCCAAAATAACATTAGAATCCCCAAATGGCATAAAACCCCCAAAAACACCCTAAAATCTTTTTCAAAAAAATTACCACTATAACATGTAAAAACCATGACACCCCTAGAAACATTAAGTGACAAAAATTCCTAAATTTCCCTTATAAAACCACAAAACGCCCTAAAATATGGTAAACCCTAAAAATATTAAAACCTCCAAAACTCCTAAAATAACACTAAAAATTATAAAACACTTAAATATCACATGAAGAGCCATGAAACCAAAAAAAATCATAAAATCACTAATCATGTAAAAATAATAAAACACATAAAAATATATAATCACTACAAGACCCAAAACCCCCCTAAAACAATAAAACCCACGAATTCCCTAAAATTAATTGAACCGAAATAATCCCAAAAGATCATAAAAAATATAAATTCAAAAAACCCGATAACCTCTAAGAGTCCCTAAAAATAATAAAAACCCTAAAACCCTAAAACCCTTAAAAATCATATAATTCCTTGAATATTAAATAAAACCAAGCAAATCCCACAGTTTTCTAAAAAATGATAAGAGCCCTAAAAACCCTAAAACCACATATCAACCCAAAACTAACCCTTAAAACCTCTTAATAAATTTATAAGTTCCAAAAACTCTAAAAAAATGAAAACACCTAAGATCCCTCAAAACATTGAAACAACTAAAAACATAAAAAAATATCAAAATAACATAAAAACCCATAAAAATCCATAAATTATTGAAACACATATAAAAGCTCAGAAAAACCCTGAAACTCATAAAATATTTTAAACCCGCATAACAGACCCTAATAAAACCAAAAATCCCAAAAAACCGTTAGGACACAGAAAACCCATTAAACCCATAAAAGAACCTTTTAAATCCTATAAAACCCCTAGAATAGCATAAAATAATTAAATATCCAAAAAAATCCAAGAAATCCAATACAAAATATAACCCCCCAAAAAACAATAAAACCCCCATGAACATCCAAAAACCAGAAAAAAAGTAATAAACTTGAAGCCCTTAAACCCTAAATCCCAAAAAAACATAACAACCCTAAAAATTCATAAAACCTCCTAAATCCAAAAAATCCCTAAAACCCATAAAACCCAAAAACCCACAAAACACATAAATCCATTAAAAACACTAAAACCTCTAAATACCATGAATGGACTAAAGAACCCATAAAAACATGAAATTCATAAAACCACTAAATCCCTGAAAGATCCCAAAACCCCTAAAAACCACTAGGATCCCTAAAAAGCCCTAAAAATCCTAAAAACCTCTAAAACCGTATGTACCCCAAAAAACCATTAATACCATTGAAAACAATATATACCCTAAATGAATCTAAAAAATTGAAACCCAAAAAACCCATAAAAACCATAAAATCCATAAACCCCTAAAACCCTTAAAATACCAATCAAATGCCAAAAACATTAAAACTAAAAAAGGAATTATCATGGCCTCTAAAACAAAATAAAATCCCAATATGCCCCTAAAAACACTAACAACTACCACAAAATATCTAAAAGAGAGTAAAAAATCAGATAAAAACTAAAACCCATATAAAACTCAAAAAGACCATAAAACCCCTAAAAACCTAATAACCATTAAAGGCCTTAAAACACCCCTAAAACCTCCTAAAACCCTAAACGCCCAAAATCCCATGAAAACCCTATAAACCATAAAAGTCATTAAATACCTTAAACAAATAAATCCCCTAAAAACATAAAATATTCATAAAATCCCATAGACCCCATAAAACCCATAAAAACATAGAAACCTTAAAATCCTTAAAATACCATAATACACAAGAAAACTATTACACCCATAAAACCCCATAAAACCACATGAATTTCCATTAACGGCACAGAACACATTAAAAACCCTAAAATCCCTAAAAAAAATCGAAAAAACACTATAAACATCTAAAATTGATAATAATAACATAAAACATTAAAACCTCTAGAAAATCAAAAAAACCAACAAAAACTTAAACCCTTAAAACCTGAAACTTATTTGAGAATATTAAAAAATACTAACAACCCATAAATCGAAAAACATAAATACAAAATAAATAACCTTAAAACCCCATAATACACATAAGAGAATAGAAATATATGAAAAACCCAAAAAAGCCACAAATCCCCCTAAAACCATAATACCCTAAAAAAATAAATATTTTAAAAATCCTAAAAATTATAATAACCCTAAAATCCTAAAAAACACAAAATTAAATTAATACCCTAACCCCCTCCCACCAAAAAACCCCAAAAAACCCCAAAAAACCTAAAGGAACCGAAAAACCCATAAAAATCCTAAAAAAATCAAACCTTTAAATAAAAAAACAAATAAAACATAAAAACCCAATAAAAACTAACAATTTTGAAACACAAATGGAACCCCTAAAACCCCAAATAACCCAAAAACCCAAAAAAAGATCCTAAACCAATTAAACCCCAAAAAATCATAACAAATCCAAAAAAATCATAAAATTTTTATAAATAAATAAAACCCTTGAAACCATTATAAACCCTTAGGGACCACAAAAACTATAAAAAATTTATATAATTTTTAAATACCCCTAAAACATTATGAAATATAAAACTCTAAATCCCCTAAAAACATCTAAAACCAACGGAAATTACAGTAACCCTAAAACCCTAAAAATTTTAAATTCCCTAAAAGTACCAAACAATCGTAAAACCATAAATTACCTAGAGACCCACTAAAAAATTAAATTAAGTAATTTAAGAAATTAACATAATCCTTAAAAACCATAAAGAACCTAAAAAATCTAAAAACCCTAATGACCATAAACATCCTTTTAAAAACATAAAAGGCTGTTACATACTTAAAAACAACCCCAATAGACCTTAATAACAAAATGAAACACAAATAACCCTAAAACATAGAAAAACTATAAAGGACCCTAAAAATATGAATGGAATCTAGGGACACTAAAAACCCTAGACAACCCAAAAAACCATTGAAACCGCCAAAGGGCAATAAACACTCTATAAACCCTAAATGACAAAAAAATCAAAAAAACACTAATAGATAGTAATAACACTAATATATTTTGAACTCATTAAAACCCATAAACATCTAAACCATATAAAGACCTATAAACCCATAAATTATTCAAAAAGTTTCCTAGAACCCATAAAATCAATAAAGGACCATGAAAAACCCTAAAACCAACAAAACTCCTTAAAACCATAAAATAACTAATATCATACAAAGCATAAGGTCCCTCAAAATCTATGAAAACATTAAAAATCGTTTAGAACCATAATATACCTTAAAATCACTACAACCATAAAAAATTCAAACACCTAAATACATATTAATACCCCAAACCCCCCAAAAACCTTAAAGAGTGTTAAAATTTGAAGAAATGTAAAAGACCTAAAACTCTCCAAAACCCAAAAGAACCCTAGAAACCCTAAGTGTCCCTAGAAACACTAAAAATATTTACAATAAATTAAAAACCATAAAATCCGTAAAACCACCTAGAACTCAAAAAATACCCTAACAACCCTAAATCCTAAATAACCCCGCAAAAAAAATAAATACTCTCAATAAACATATAAAAACATAAAAAGACTCCATAAACCCATTATACACCCTTAAAAACAATAATAAACATAAAAACCTTTTTGATCACTAAAAACCATATAAATTAAAACCCCCTAAACCCTTAAAATAATAATAGCATTGAAAAACACAAAAAAACTATATAATACCCCAAAAATTCTAAAATCCCTAAAACAAAATGAACCACTAAAACCATAAAAAACTATAAATACCTAAAAAATAGATAAAAACACCCAAAAACTAGAAATTACATACACCCAAAAAAATTATTAAAACCATAAATACCCTAAAAATCCCTTAAACACCTAAAAACACTAAATAAAAAAATAACCTAAGGAATTATAAAATCAAAGAGAATTATAATAAAAATTAAACATTAAAAACAACTAAAAACCATAAAATTAATAAAAACCATTAAAACAAAAAAAAAATACCTTAGAACCCTAAAAAATCCAAAATCCCTAAAAAAACCCCATAAAAACAATAAAACCCCCGAAAACTAAAACACTGGTTAAAACCCTAAAAATTGTAAAATCCAAAAAAAATATAGAACTCCATTGAATATAATAAAACCCCTAATTCCCCTAAAATACCAAAAACACCAATAACAAACCTAAACTCCCCAAAAAAATCCTAACACATTAATGATTCCTAAAACAACAAAATAAACACAAAAATTACCATAAGTCCGTTATATATAATATCACTAAAAAACCATATAATCCTTAAAATAACCTATGAGCCTAAAAACCCTAAAATACACTAAAATGCCTTCAAAACCTGAAATCCCCTAAAATCTCCTAAAATCCTACAACCCCTACAACCCAAAAACTGAAAAAGAAAAAAAAATTCATTATGCCAAAAAAACTGTAAATACCCTATTGACACCATAAATACCACAATAACCCCGAAGAAACCTAATGAAAAATTTAAAATTATGAATAACCTAATAACCCTATAATCGAGAAAAAATCACTAAAAACCCTAAAAAAACAAAAAACCCAAAAAAGAACCCAAAAAAACTGTAAAACCACTAAAATCATGAAAACCCCTCAAAACCCGAAAACTCCTGAACAACCAAAAAACACTAAACACTTTACGAAAATTAGAACCCATAAATATGAAAAATACCTAAATTATTAAAATCAATAAAGACTCATAAATAAACTTGAAATTCTTAAATACCCAAAAAACCCTAATCCCCAAAGAAGACTCTAAAACCATAAACCCACTAAAATACAACTAGATTCCCTTAAACACCCTAAAATCCCTAAAAACCATAAATACCCATACAACCAAATAAAAATTATTTAAATCATAAAAATCATTAGATACCCCAACAAACCCAAAAATGTCCAAAAAATCATATAACCCTCCAAAACCAAAAATAACCCTACAAAACACTACAACACCATAAACACATAAAACACCTAGACAACCATAAAATACCCAAAATAACCATAAATACCAATACAACCCCTAAAAAGATTAAATACATTCAAAACCATAAAAATAATGAAACCCCTAAAAATTATCAGCGTATTGAAAATACAATTTAAAACCCTAAAACATAAAACACCCCTAAAACTACAAAAAACCTAAAAACCATAAAAATCCAAAAAACCCATAAAATTCCCAAAATACCATAAACTATTGAAACCCCTTAAAACCTTAAACAAACCACTAAAACTCCTTAGAACACCTTTAATATCCTAAAATCATAAAATTACCTAAAAAACTAAAATGAATAAGAAGATATAAAAAAATAGAAACCATAAATGTCCATAACAATACAAAACCCCATAGATACATTAATAAACACTAAACCATTTAAAATACAAAGATCCCTAAATACCCCTAAACCCCATAAAAATAACATAAAACCTAAACAACCTTTAACCTCCTTTAAATCTTTTAAATCCCCTAAAAAACTAAAAAATCTAACAAAACCCAAAATCTCCTTCAAATACTGTATAGACCCTAAAACCCCTGAATCACTAAATAATCATAATACACCTAAAAATCATAAAAACCAATAAAACCCCATTTTTTTAAAACACCTAAAACCTACTAATGATACTAGAAACACTAACACCCCTTACTAACATAAAGATCATTATGAACCTAAACACCTTAAATACCATAAACACCACACAAACACCCTGAAACACCCAAAAACCACAAAACCACTAAAAGTCCTTTAAATCCTATAAAACTACTGAAAAAACTAATATTCACTAAAATATATTATAATCCGAAAAAAGTACTTAAGCCCCCTAAAAGATACATAAAAACACTACAAAGATCCTAAAAACCCTTAGACACAATAACAAAACCCAAATAATCATAAACCTAAATACGCAAAATCAACCTAAAAATCCTTAAACCCTAAATCCATAGACAACATCCAATTGACTAAAAAATAAATAACCTGTTACCATAAAACCCTTATAAACACTTTAAAAACACTAAAAACTATAAAATATAAAAAACCCCTATATTCCCTAAAAACTATTAAAACCCTAAAACCCCTAAAATCCTAAAAAACACTAAAACGCCCAATAAACCTAAAAAACTCTAAAAACCATTACAATTCCATGAAATATCATAAATATACCTTTGAATAATAATAATATTAATAACCATAAGAAAACCTAAGAAATTCCTAAAAATCCAAAAAATCCATAAAAATCTCAGAAAATACCTAATGCCAAAAAACAATAGTAACTATTGATCGCATAAAAACCATTAATAACATTAAAAATTCAAAAACATTAATATTTCTAAAATACCTGAAAATTTTAGAAATACTCCTAAACCCCTAAAACACCCTATAACCAAAAAATCCCTAAAATCCATAAATATCGTTAAAAACCCTAAATAAATAAAAACAATAAAATTCCATGAACAGCCTATAAATAATAAAAACTCCTAAAACTCTAAAAACCTCTAAAATAATATGAAAAATAAAAACCACTAAATACCCAAAAATTACTATGATCCATAAAAATATCCTTTAAATATCTATAAACCCTAATACCTCTAAATACCATAAAAAATCCTAAAATCTCATAAACGTCCTAAAAACAATTTTATACTTAAATATCATAAAAATCATGAACATAATTAGAAACACTAAACCCTTTCAATACACAAAATCCTTCAAACCCAAAAAAAATTCCCTAAAAATATAAAACTCTAAAATCCCTTAAAAATCATAAATCCATAAAACCCCTAATACCCAAAAATGATAAAAACCCAATAAAACTAAAAACTCTAAAACCCCAAAGACCATAAAAACTCGCAATGGCCGTTTAAATCCCTAATACCCATAAAACCATAATCCCCTAACAATCATAAAAACAATAGATCCCCAAAAACATCCTTAAACAAAAAAAAACTAAAACATTTTAAATTACCCTAAAAGACCAAAATTTACAAAAAAAAATGAAAAAACCCTGAAAAAACGTAAAGTAAATAAAACCCATATAAATATAAATAAAACTGAAAACCCAAAACCCCTTATATACCTGAAAATACCTTAAATCCACAAAACATCTTTAATCCCCAAAAGGACCCAAAATCTCAAAAATCTAAAGGTTCTAAAGAACCCTAAAGTAAAATAAAAATCACTAAATTCGTTAGAGGACCCTAAAAGACTAAAATATAATATATGATAGTAAAAACCCCTAAATGTCACTAAAAACCCTAATGGAAACTAGAAAACCTAAAAGATCTTAAAATTAATAAAACCCCTAAAAACTCTAGAAACCATTAAAACAAACAAAAACACAGTAGTACTCCTAGAAGACAATAAATAACCCAACACCATAAGAGTCCTGAGAACACATAAAAGATGCTAAATCACTAAAAACACTAAAATCCCTAAAATCCACAAAAATACCCTAAAAAAATAAAAACATCAAGACACTAAAAACCATAAAAACCCTAAAATCCAAAAATGACCATAAAAACCATAAAAAACCTCAAAACCCCAGAAAACCCTAAAAACCATAACAACCCTTTAATCTACTAAAAACCCTAAATCACGAAAAAAAAAATTAAAAAAAAAACCTAAACCCCCCAAACCCCCTAATACCCTAAAATCTTAGAAAACTTTTAAACCCCTTAAATCCCAATAATACATGAGAAAAATAAAAAGTAACCTAAAAATAAAAAAAAAACATAAAGGACCGTAAAAGCCCTAAAACCACTAAAAGACCAAAAAAATCCCAAAAAACCCTACAAGTCCACTAACACCCCAACATAATTCAATAAACACTAAAAACCAATATAGATAGCTAAATTCCCTTAATACACTACAAGAAATAAGACCCAAAAAAGACTAAAAGACCATTATGCCATTAAATTACAAATTTCATAAGAACCCTTAAAACCACTAGAAATTAAAAAAAATCCTAGAACACTATTTAAATCGTTTTAAACCATAATCTCATTAAACCACCTATGATTAATAAAAACAATATCAAATGTTAAAAATATAGATAATCTCTAAGAATAAAAAATCCATTAGAATGACATAAAACCAATAAAAACTCTCAAGGGCCCTAAATACCCAACAATACATAAAAATCCAAAACCAACTAAAAAAAATACTAAACCTGAAAAAACTCTAAATCTCAACTAAAATATCCAAAAACAACTTAAATCCAATAAGTATCCTAAAAACATATAACCATAAAATTAAATCCCCACTAGAAAAACACAAACCCCAAACCCCCCCCCCCCCCCCCCCAAACCTTTAAACCTTATTTAACATAGATTCTAATAGAATCATGGTGGGCATGTTTTGGAATGAAATTTTCTATCAGGGATTGGGTAATATATCTTTTTTTTATCATTTTACGGAGGTTTTGTAGTTATGTCATTCACAACAAGTTCACCATTTTTTTTCACCTGGAAAAATCAGGTGTTTCTTGATGGTTGAATGTTTGTATTAATTTCTAAAAATCATTATCATCGAGTCCCATATTTATGAATGGTCTCTATAGGGTTTTGTTCATGTAGCTGGAAAAACCTAGTGGATCCATATCCCTGATTCCTAGACATGTTTTCCAATTGAAAGCTTTCAATGGGTAACTTCCACAATAAATGTTAAGGACTCTCATTCGTTTAGAGGATGAGACTTTAGGCTCATCACACCCTTAGGGGACAATTCCGTTTTCAAGATACTCGTATAGAATTTAGATATGTTCATGAATACTTGGTTCAATAAAAAAAGTGTATATTTGGGATTAACCCAAGGTAACGATCCATCATTATTATGCATGGACATGGTTTCGTCTCTATGTATCTAAGGATCTCCATCAATGGAAGAACCTGTATCTATCCATTTTTCCCAATTAATTTCAGCATTTTATGGATAGATCATATACTCCTTATTCATTCCATTAGGACGACACATGTTTTATGCTGTGCAATGGGGCACTCTGGACTTTACAGTCAGCTTAGAGAGATATTTTTTTTTTTTTGGATATATCCCGTATGATGTGTTTCATATATATCATCATTATAGGAATAATTATCCAAATTGTTTGGTGTTTTTTAATGTTCCACATCACATTTTATGGTCATATGACCAAGACCAAACCATGTAGTTTAACGACATCCAACTAGGACACCTCAGCAGATTGTGCCTAGTCATGATTTGATATGGGACTTATGTTGAGGTTCCTCAAGGGTCCCAAAAGAGACATGGTATCCTTGGTTGGGGAATGAACATTTAAGGGATATTAACTAAAGAATTTGGATTTGGGTACTAGGTTTTGACCACATGGAGACATACATTGTATGCTAGTTAGTTGGGAATCAAACACCATGTAGTTCTGTTCCAATTGTGGCTCACGTTTGGATGCTTCCAATTTACTCGGGCATGAATGTGGATTATACTAAATAGGATTCCCATAACAAGAGGGTTTTTATTGTTTGGATTTCATGTGTAAATTATGCAATGATGTATCCAATTTGGATAGGGTTATATCAATGGAGAAGGTCCATCTGATTGTGGATTACATAGTGTAGGTGGCCCATCTGATTGGGTCTTACACAGTGTAGGAGGAACATTTGAATTGAGGATATGTGTATGTCATGATCTAGACTAACATCTAAGACAATGAGTGTAATGCTATGTGGGATAAACAAGAGGATGAAGTGGATATATATATCATAGGACCTCACCCAATCCATTGATGGATGGAGCTAGCGGATTAAAGGCAGAGTGAGAGAATTTTAAGTACACCCTTATACTCTATTATTTTCATATCAATGATTATCATATTAGGAGATCCATCTAGATACTTCCCATACCAAGGAGAAGATGACAAAAAATTACCCTCATGTTGGAATTTCTATGAACTAACCTCAAGATGAGTGCCCTAAAATTTGTTCCAGGAGAGAGTGGAATGTTCATTATCAACCCCCATCAAATGGAAAGGATATTGGTTTCCCTTAATCCCTATAAATGGTAGGTTCATGTGATAACACAAAGGTATTATGCCTTTTTACAATGTTAATGTAATCAAGGGGACATTTTAAAGGACCTACATTAGGTGGATGTTACTCAAATTACACCACTAACCATGGGTATGTAAACATGATAGGACACACTGATGTACTTGAAAAAATTTGTATACTTTTAAGGAGGATTTGGAAGGGGATCTAGTTTGGTTCCATTGGAATGTTTCATGAAATGGGAAAAAATTCCAATTACATTGTAAAGACCCGCAAATTTCAAGGAAATTTTTTTCTTAATTTTCTTTGGAATTTTACAAGAGCGCAGCTTCAGACGGCACCTGATTCCGAGGCCCGGTGTGCCCGGAATCAATTTCCGAAGTTTGGCTCGGGTACGTTCAGTGAACGGACGAGCGGGTTTTTCTATCTTTTGAACCGGTGCCCGGAATCGAATTCTGAGGGCACCGATGAAATCGCAGCGCCGGTATTTGCTTAGAAACGCCTCTTCCGGAGTTGCGTTTGCTCAGACGAGGTTTTTAAATTTTGCGGCTTTAAGTTAGAAATAAAATAAAGTTTGTGCGACAACTTTATTTTATTTCACTTAAGCTGCTTGGAAGCCACTTAAAGACGGCTTGAACTGAGTTGAACTGGATAGGATGCTATCCAGGAATATCCTACCCCTTGGTAGGATATTTGTGAGGCAGGGCCCGCACGAGCCCCGCCGTTTCTTTCGCTAAGTAACGCACCCGCGAAAACCCGTCAAAATAACTGAAAAGTCAACCGACGCGTTTTCTTTAATTCTTAACAGACCATTTAATTGGGCTGTTTCTTTCGTGAATTAAATGGGCTGTTTTATTCGTTGAATTAATTCAACGAATTAATTGGGTCGTTACTTACGCGTTTTGCGTTTGTTGGCAAAATAATAAAATAGACAAACTTGTCTATTTTGGAGGATTGCTATTCCTCTGAGCCTCCACCCTCTCCGCGAAGAACGCGAAGAACGCGAAGAACGCGAAGAACGCGAAGAACGCCGGAACCGGAATCCGACGACGCACGATCCGCGACGTCAGCAGCTTTTCCGCGACCTTCTTCTTCTTCGGTGCCTCTTCTTCCGCGGCGAACGTGCGATCGGCAACAAAGGTGAGAATCGAATCCTTTATTTCTCCCTTTTTAAATTTCAATAACAACGGATTTAATTAATTAAATCCGTTTGTTCTTGATCCAGAGATTGGCGACGCGACGCCGGATACCGCGACGACGCGACAATCTCCTTCCTCCGCGACGAGCGATTCCGCGACGACCCCTCGTCCGACGACGACGACAAGGTAAGGGTTGTTGGAATTCTTTTATTCCCCGTCTTTATTCTTTTGAAGTAAAAGAACGTGAACACCAACAATTTTAATTTATTTAAAATTGTTGTTGATTATTATCTTCTCCTCCCGGTGACGTTTATGGCTAACGCGGAGGGTGCGGGTCTAACGAACAAGACCCGGCAACCCTCCGCCGATCTATTTTTGTTGTGCGGATATGGCGGACGACGACGAACCGCGCGGCAGGGGCGATCCGTTGATCCCGCAGTGAAGGTCGGCATCCGGGAGGGGCAACGGCGCAGACGGGAGGCAAATCGGGCCACCGGAGCATCTCCGGCGGCCCGCGGAAGGAGGCGGCGGCGCGGGTCGCCGGCGCGGCGGCGCCGGCGACCGGAGGCGGCGGCGCCCGGCGCGCCGCCGTGGAGGAAGCCCGCCGCGGCTGAAGCCGCGGCGGCAATGGCGGCCGGTTCCGCGGCCGCGCGGAACCGGGACGGACGCGGCGGCCCGGCCGCGTCCGCGTGACAGGCGGCCCCCCCGCGGGGGCCGCGTTTCCCTCAAAGCCGCGGGGTTGACCCGCGGCGGCAACCCTTCGGCCGCTCGGCCGAAGCCGAGCCGGCCGGTCTGGTCGGCCGGGCCGCGCCCAGGCCGGACCGGACCGGTTCGGGCCGACCCGGTTCGGCCGACCCCAGGGGGGGTTCGGGCCGGGTCGCCCCGGGCCCAGTACCCCCGTTTCGGGCCCTCTTCGGTCTTTCGCCCATATCTTGGGCCTGGGACCTCCGATTGACGAACCGTCAGCGGCTACGCGATCCTTGGATCGAGACGGTCGTTTCGGTATATTATACTCAAGGTTTCGGAAGACTTTGGGTTCAGCCGGGTTGGTTCGTACACGAAACCAACCGGGCCCTCGGAGCGGAAACGCTCATAACTTGAGCTACGGACGTCCGAACGACGTACCGTCAGCTGTGGTAGTTTCCTCTAAGTGAGACGGAACTTTTGGCATACTCCGCCCGAGGATCGGATACAGGCGGAGTACGGTCGGGTTGGTTTTGCCCTAAAAACCAACCGGGCCCCTGGGACGAAAATGCCAATAACTCTCAGACCGGGCGTCCGATTGACGCGCCGTCTGTTGCGTTGAGATCCTGTTGTCGATACGGAACTTTTGGATACATCAACTTCGGACTACGTGTCAGTTGATGTATCAGCCCCTCGGCTCGTGGAGCGGACCCTCCTAAGCGAGCTCGCTTTGTGCGGGAACCCTAGCGCTGGCTGTGACTTCGACGACAGAGCAGAGATCCTTCGTGGACTGCGACGACGGCAGAGCAGAGATCCTCAGTGGACTGCGACGACGACAGAGCAGAGATCCTTCGTGGACTGCGGCGACGACTGTGCAGAGATCCTCAGTGGACTGCGTCGACTACTGCACTCAGCGATCCCGTGTGGATCAGTGCCTACAGGTTCTTTGTGAGCCCGATCCTCCGTGGGTCCTTACTACCGGTTCTGTGTGAGCCACTGCCTACAGGTTCTGTGTGAGCCCGATCCTACGTGGGTCCTTTTTGCGGGGGTTAGTACCTATCGATCCTTCGTGGGTCCGACGACTTAGACGGATCAGTGATCGTCTTTGACGTCATCTGAAAAAGTATACCTGGTTGAGCTGAAATCTTATGTTACTCTCCTTTGTGGATTGTGTTGAATTATCCTTTGTGGATTTACTGTTTACTCTCCTTGTGGATTTGAGTCTTGCCTTCCTTTGTGGATTGAGTTGTTCTTGAGCTCGTGAGCAGAGCTAGAATTGGGGACTTAGGTATATGTATGGGCATATACCTAAGTCGAGTCAGATGTTACTTCGTGATTGCATCTTTCTTTTGTGCTATATCCTTTGTGGATTTCGGGAGACCTTCGGGGGTCTCGGGGTCCTTACTGAGTAGTTGTACTCACCCCTGCACGGGCTATGCCCGCACCTTGTTGTGTTGGTTGCAGACGACGGACAGCGCTGATCACGGTTGGGGCGTGGAGCAGGACGGTACCTGGAGGTGGACCACTGGGCGGGACGTGCTCGGAGCGGACGTGGGACCCGAGGAGCCTGGAGGCTATCTGTACCCACCCTTCAGGTGGGATTGCCAGTGGACGACACGAGGCCGCCGTCTTTTCTTCAGTTGCTGTACTTTACTTTTCAGTTGTACTTTACAGTTGGGCTTGTATTTCCGGCCCCTTTACTTTTCTGCACTTTACTTTCCGCTTGCTGACTCTGTGTGGTTGTTACTTATAAAGGCAATGCCTTCCCTGTTTACTGGGATTTTACGCCTTGGTGCTAGTCGCCAGCCCCTGGCCTATGGAAGGCGGGCTTGGGGTAGTCACGGCACGGGCCCCGAGGACGGGTCGTGACAAATTGGTATCAGAGGTGGTCGGTTCTACCGCAAACTCTGATTGTCTTTTCTTTCTATGTGAAGCAATAGTGTTTAGTGTATTGAGTGTGGTTATCAGTTCAGGGAGCCCAGTGTTGGTGCGGCGGCCGACGTATCCGTACACCAGGACCCTGACTCCTGATTTCCGACTTAATGCATGAAAACATTGATTGCATGTGTGTTTCAAGTCTTCTCTGTGATTTCTTGTGTCAGCTCACCGGGTATACTGATCTGCTTTATGAAAGTCTCAAGTTTTCCTTGTGATTACTTGTGCCAGCTCACCAGGTATACTGTTCTGACTGTGGTGCTCTTGTTCTCCTTTTCAGGATGGCCCCGCGACGATTGCCAGCTAGGGTTCCGAGTATAGGGCGCGACGGCAGCCCACCGAGCGACGAGGCCTCGGTGCAGGGCCCTTTGCCAGCAGTGGCACCGGCGGTAGCCTTACCCGCCGAGCCACCGATGCTTCCAGTACCAGACGCCGACGATGCACGTCGCCTCAGGGCACTGCACGAGTTTCAGAGCCAGCGACCGCCCAGGTTTCGCGGTGAGGCGGACCCCCAGGCCGCCGAGGACTGGCTAGAGGCGGTGGTACGGATCTTTCGGCTAGTGAGGACACCAGCGGATCTCATGGTGATTCTCGCAGCGAGCCTCCTGCAGGCGGCGGCAGGACGATGGTGGAGCCTGATGCTCCAGGTTCACGACGAGACATCCTTGCTCTGGGCGGACTTCGAGAGCCTCTTCCGCTCTGAGTTCGTCCCGGCCACCCTCCGAGCGGTGTGCATCCAGGAGCTTCTCCAGCTGCGCCAGGGCAGCATGACGGTCGCTCAGTACGCGGCGAGGTTCACGGACCTATCTCGCTACTCGACCGACATGGTACGGGACCCCTTCTTCCGGGCCCGGACCTTCGAGCAGGGCTTGCGACAGGAGATTCGGGCGTCGCTGATCTCCCTCAGCATTCCGACCCAGGCGGGAGTGCTGGAGCGAGCCCTCCTGATCGAGAGCTTCCTGGCGGAGCCTTCTTCAGCAGCGAGACCTAGCGCAGGGCGGCAGGTAGCTGAGTCTTCGGCAGCTGGTAGCCGACGGATGACTCACGGGTCCAGGCAGACCAGACCCCCACGCAGACGGCCTCAGGACACCGGCTCAGCAGTACGAGGCACACAGCGGAGTGCCAGCCTTTCGAGAGGCAGGCTGTGCTACTCTTGCGGCGGGCAGGGTCACATGGCTCGTGACTGCCCGACTCGCCGATCAGAGGAGCAGCAGACGGTGGAGGGGCCACCCAGGCAGAGGCAGAGGGTCGACCGTGGCGGTCCGCAGGGAGGAGGCGGACGAGGCAGAGGAGCTGGCCGAGCAGCGGGTGGTGGGCGACGCTTCCAGGCTCTACCCCCACCACCACCAGGAGGGCCACCTCGACCACAGGGAGCTGGCGGGCAGGGACAGGCCCAGCTCCAGGCAGTGGAGGCCTACGACCCCGACATGCCAGAGATGATTCGAGGTACGATCTGTGTCTATTCCACCCTTGCTGCAGTACTTATAGACACAGGAGCGAGTCACTCTTTCATAGCCTCTGCCCTTGTTCGGAGCTCGGAGATTCCGACTGAGCCGTTGGCTCGATCCTTACGGCTAGAGACTCCTACGGGAGCAGACTCGACGATTACGCACTGGTGCCGGCAGTGTGAGCTTACTCTAGGAGGCGAGAGCTTCGGCTGGGATCTCCTTGTAGCGGCGTCGAGGCCTTACGACGTCATCTTGGGCATGGATTGGCTATCCACGGTTCATGCCCAGATCGACTGTTTTAGGCGCAAGGTACGATGTGTTCGTACCGACGGGAGCAGGTTTACCTTCACCGGCGAGAAGGGAACCTTTGCAGCACAGGATGGACTTCCGCGGAGGAGAGTGCAGCCTATCTCTCATCAGTTGGCTAGCCTCATCCTAGGAGCGGTGGACGTGCGGAGTCCGGCTTTTCCTGCAGTGGTGGACCAGTACGTGGACGTCTTTCCCGACGACGTTCCAGGGCTACCTCCTCGTAGAGAGGTAGACTTTTACATCGACTTGTACCCCGGGACAGCCCCGATATCTACTCCAGCATATCGGATGGCCCCCGCCGAGCTTCGGGAGCTGCGGGTACAGTTGGAGGACTTGCAGAGCAAGGGGTTTATCCGACCCAGTGTTTCACCCTGGGCTTCCCCGATTTTGTTCGCCAAGAAGGCAGACGGGAGCTTGCGACTATGTGTCGACTATCGTCGCCTGAACCAGGTGACAGTGAGGAACAAGTATCCGCTGCCACGGATTGATGACCTCTTCGATCAGCTCAAGGGAGCGCGGTGGTTCTCGAAGATAGACCTCCGGTCAGGCTATCATCAGCTCAGAGTTCGAGACGAGGACGTACAGAAGACGGCCTTCAGGTGTCGGTATGGCCATTATGAGTTCTTGGTTATGCCATTCGGCGTAACCAATGCTCCAGCAGTGTTCATGAGCCTCATGAACAGGATCTTCCAGCCATACCTCGACCGATTTGTCGTTGTCTTCATTGACGACATTTTGGTGTACTCGACGACTGAGGAGGAGCATGCCTACCACCTGCGAGTTGTGCTAGACACACTCCGAGAGCACCAGCTTTATGGCAAGCTCTCGAAGTGCCAGTTCTGGTTACGTGAGGTCCATTTCTTGGGGCACGTCATTTCTGAGGCGGGAGTTGCAGTGGATCCCGCGAAGATCGAGGCGTTGTACGGCAGACCCTGCAGATCACCGTTGTGCTGGACAGACCCTGGGGAGTCAGCACTCGTGGGACCAGAGATGGTCCGAGCCACGACAGAGAAGGTCCAGATCATCCAGGAGAGGATGAGGACAGCTCAGAGCCGGCAGAAGTCATATGCTGACAGGAGGCGGAGGCCACTAGAGTTCGAGGACGGCGACCACGTCTTCTTGCGTGTCTCACCTCGACGTGGTTTACGGAGATTTGGCCGAGGCGGCAAGTTGTCTCCACGCTTCATCGGGCCTTTCCAGGTCCTCAGCAGGATAGGAGAGGTGGCTTATCGCCTGGCTCTACCACCTCAGTTGCACCGGGTGCACGACGTCTTCCACGTGTCTCAGCTGAGGAGATACGTGCACGACCCGACGCACATCATCGACTTTGGGGAGCTGGACGTGGACGATGGGGCGACTTTTGCGGAGGTCCCAGTGGAGATCGAGGATCGACAGGAGCGGGTCCTACGTGGGTGGTCGATTCCTCTTGTGCGCGTCAGATGGCAGCACGGGAACCTCCAGGAGAGCACTTGGGAGCGGGAGGCTCAGATGCGTGCTCAGTACCCCCATTTGTTCCCCTAGTTTTTGATGTATCTTTACGGGGACGTAAAGCCCTGAGGTGGGAGTAATGTAAAGACCCGCAAATTTCAAGGAAATTTTTTTCTTAATTTTCTTTGGAATTTTACAAGAGCGCAGCTTCAGACGGCACCTGATTCCGAGGCCCGGTGTGCCCGGAATCAATTTCCGAAGTTTGGCTCGGGTACGTTCAGTGAACGGACGAGCGGGTTTTTCTATCTTTTGAACCGGTGCCCGGAATCGAATTCTGAGGGCACCGATGAAATCGCAGCGCCGGTATTTGCTTAGAAACGCCTCTTCCGGAGTTGCGTTTGCTCAGACGAGGTTTTTAAATTTTGCGGCTTTAAGTTAGAAATAAAATAAAGTTTGTGCGACAACTTTATTTTATTTCACTTAAGCTGCTTGGAAGCCACTTAAAGACGGCTTGAACTGAGTTGAACTGGATAGGATGCTATCCAGGAATATCCTACCCCTTGGTAGGATATTTGTGAGGCAGGGCCCGCACGAGCCCCGCCGTTTCTTTCGCTAAGTAACGCACCCGCGAAAACCCGTCAAAATAACTGAAAAGTCAACCGACGCGTTTTCTTTAATTCTTAACAGACCATTTAATTGGGCTGTTTCTTTCGTGAATTAAATGGGCTGTTTTATTCGTTGAATTAATTCAACGAATTAATTGGGTCGTTACTTACGCGTTTTGCGTTTGTTGGCAAAATAATAAAATAGACAAACTTGTCTATTTTGGAGGATTGCTATTCCTCTGAGCCTCCACCCTCTCCGCGAAGAACGCGAAGAACGCGAAGAACGCGAAGAACGCGAAGAACGCCGGAACCGGAATCCGACGACGCACGATCCGCGACGTCAGCAGCTTTTCCGCGACCTTCTTCTTCTTCGGTGCCTCTTCTTCCGCGGCGAACGTGCGATCGGCAACAAAGGTGAGAATCGAATCCTTTATTTCTCCCTTTTTAAATTTCAATAACAACGGATTTAATTAATTAAATCCGTTTGTTCTTGATCCAGAGATTGGCGACGCGACGCCGGATACCGCGACGACGCGACAATCTCCTTCCTCCGCGACGAGCGATTCCGCGACGACCCCTCGTCCGACGACGACGACAAGGTAAGGGTTGTTGGAATTCTTTTATTCCCCGTCTTTATTCTTTTGAAGTAAAAGAACGTGAACACCAACAATTTTAATTTATTTAAAATTGTTGTTGATTATTATCTTCTCCTCCCGGTGACGTTTATGGCTAACGCGGAGGGTGCGGGTCTAACGAACAAGACCCGGCAACCCTCCGCCGATCTATTTTTGTTGTGCGGATATGGCGGACGACGACGAACCGCGCGGCAGGGGCGATCCGTTGATCCCGCAGTGAAGGTCGGCATCCGGGAGGGGCAACGGCGCAGACGGGAGGCAAATCGGGCCACCGGAGCATCTCCGGCGGCCCGCGGAAGGAGGCGGCGGCGCGGGTCGCCGGCGCGGCGGCGCCGGCGACCGGAGGCGGCGGCGCCCGGCGCGCCGCCGTGGAGGAAGCCCGCCGCGGCTGAAGCCGCGGCGGCAATGGCGGCCGGTTCCGCGGCCGCGCGGAACCGGGACGGACGCGGCGGCCCGGCCGCGTCCGCGTGACAGGCGGCCCCCCCGCGGGGGCCGCGTTTCCCTCAAAGCCGCGGGGTTGACCCGCGGCGGCAACCCTTCGGCCGCTCGGCCGAAGCCGAGCCGGCCGGTCCGGTCGGCCGGGCCGCGCCCAGGCCGGACCGGACCCGGCCGAGCCGGTTCGGGCCGGTTCGGGCCGGCCCGGTTCGGGCCGACCCGGTTCGGGCCGACCCGGTTCGGCCGACCCCAGGGGGGGTTCGGGCCGGGTCGCCCCGGGCCCAGTACCCCCGTTTCGGGCCCTCTTCGGTCTTTCGCCCATATCTTGGGCCTGGGACCTCCGATTGACGAACCGTCAGCGGCTACGCGATCCTTGGATCGAGACGGTCGTTTCGGTATATTATACTCAAGGTTTCGGAAGACTTTGGGTTCAGCCGGGTTGGTTCGTACACGAAACCAACCGGGCCCTCGGAGCGGAAACGCTCATAACTTGAGCTACGGACGTCCGAACGACGTACCGTCAGCTGTGGTAGTTTCCTCTAAGTGAGACGGAACTTTTGGCATACTCCGCCCGAGGATCGGATACAGGCGGAGTACGGTCGGGTTGGTTTTGCCCTAAAAACCAACCGGGCCCCTGGGACGAAAATGCCAATAACTCTCAGACCGGGCGTCCGATTGACGCGCCGTCTGTTGCGTTGAGATCCTGTTGTCGATACGGAACTTTTGGATACATCAACTTCGGACTACGTGTCAGTTGATGTATCAGCCCCTCGGCTCGTGGAGCGGACCCTCCTAAGCGAGCTCGCTTTGTGCGGGAACCCTAGCGCTGGCTGTGACTTCGACGACAGAGCAGAGATCCTTCGTGGACTGCGACGACGGCAGAGCAGAGATCCTCAGTGGACTGCGACGACGACAGAGCAGAGATCCTTCGTGGACTGCGGCGACGACTGTGCAGAGATCCTCAGTGGACTGCGTCGACTACTGCACTCAGCGATCCCGTGTGGATCAGTGCCTACAGGTTCTTTGTGAGCCCGATCCTCCGTGGGTCCTTACTACCGGTTCTGTGTGAGCCACTGCCTACAGGTTCTGTGTGAGCCCGATCCTACGTGGGTCCTTTTTGCGGGGGTTAGTACCTATCGATCCTTCGTGGGTCCGACGACTTAGACGGATCAGTGATCGTCTTTGACGTCATCTGAAAAAGTATACCTGGTTGAGCTGAAATCTTATGTTACTCTCCTTTGTGGATTGTGTTGAATTATCCTTTGTGGATTTACTGTTTACTCTCCTTGTGGATTTGAGTCTTGCCTTCCTTTGTGGATTGAGTTGTTCTTGAGCTCGTGAGCAGAGCTAGAATTGGGGACTTAGGTATATGTATGGGCATATACCTAAGTCGAGTCAGATGTTACTTCGTGATTGCATCTTTCTTTTGTGCTATATCCTTTGTGGATTTCGGGAGACCTTCGGGGGTCTCGGGGTCCTTACTGAGTAGTTGTACTCACCCCTGCACGGGCTATGCCCGCACCTTGTTGTGTTGGTTGCAGACGACGGACAGCGCTGATCACGGTTGGGGCGTGGAGCAGGACGGTACCTGGAGGTGGACCACTGGGCGGGACGTGCTCGGAGCGGACGTGGGACCCGAGGAGCCTGGAGGCTATCTGTACCCACCCTTCAGGTGGGATTGCCAGTGGACGACACGAGGCCGCCGTCTTTTCTTCAGTTGCTGTACTTTACTTTTCAGTTGTACTTTACAGTTGGGCTTGTATTTCCGGCCCCTTTACTTTTCTGCACTTTACTTTCCGCTTGCTGACTCTGTGTGGTTGTTACTTATAAAGGCAATGCCTTCCCTGTTTACTGGGATTTTACGCCTTGGTGCTAGTCGCCAGCCCCTGGCCTATGGAAGGCGGGCTTGGGGTAGTCACGGCACGGGCCCCGAGGACGGGTCGTGACATACATGATTGGGAAGGATAACCAATGATTGATGATAGAACACCCTGATATTACAAATTCTTCATGTCAGGACTTTTGAGGTATGGGTTCCATCTACATGGAAGTGTTACGTGGGAGAGGGAACTTTTCATTTAGAGATATGTTATGTTGACTTTGGTTCTACTAGAGTATCATGATCCTTATTGGGTATAGTTTCAACCAGCATATCATAAAGCCATTTGAGTTCGTGATTCACTCACGTAGTCTTTTGCTACATGTGGTTGGGATCCTCCTGCATAGTATTTCTCTATGTAGGGTGTTAGTCCAAATAGGGTGAATCCATTTTCTGACTCACTGAATGTCATTCAAAGGGGTTTCTGAGTTTGAATATTGATGGGAGAATTATTATTCCGTTATGAATGTTGTTTGGAATATTTTACTTACTATGAAGCAATTTGGAGATTGTATTTTCTATGGGACCTCATCGATGTTCCTTTGGTGCTTCTCTATTTCCTTTGGGGTCAGTCCTCTTCTTCAGTCCCTTTGAGGTGTTTTTACAGAAGATAGGAGGGACCTAGTTCTAGTGTAGATATTCACATATAGAAGTCCATAGGGAATATTTGCTAGAAATACATGAGGACTAAGTCAACATGAAAAAATATTGGATAGATATTACAACCACTTCCTGCAAATGACTTCAACTCATTTTAGAGAATAATAAATACTGCTTTTTCCTAGGAAGAAATGAATTCTATGGGGGTTAATCATTTTTGTGAATGTAAATAAACTCATTTTCCCTCAAAATTAGTTTATCTCATTTTTTTGCGCTGTTGGTGCCACTACTTCCTCTGAACTAAGTTCCATACACTTTTACTTTTACAAGTGGTGGAAATTCATGTATAGAGGTAGTCCATGGGGAAATATATTCATTGTAGTTTTCCCATCCAGATCATATTTCCAAAACAATCCTTCTTATTTGATATTTTCATTTTTCAAATAAATGGACATAACATGATCTTGTTTTCAGAATTTATAAGACCCAAAAAATTTCCACCATTAGAATGGGTTCGGATCGGGATAAAGATGACGTTATTCTGTTATAGAAAGAGGTACTATTTGAATTGGTTTATAATATGATAGTGAACCCACTGAAGGGGACCATTAATATAAATATGGGACCTAGTTTGTTTTTATGCTATCGTGACTTTTGGTGAAATCGATTCTCACATGATTTATAGACCACGAAATACATCTGTGAACAACTTTCTTTTTTAGATAGTGTTTCCGTGAACTGAGTTTCTTCATCCATGATATGAATAACCGTAGAACTAAAAAGTTAATTTTCAATTTCCCCACATATAAATTGATGTCTTAGTGGGAGGAACATTCCAAAAAATTCATCCCTCACTGGCCAATGCTCCACTCTATAGCACATTTGTGCCCGGAATGTTTGTGGGTTTATTGTTTTAGAGAATTTAATGACATCTAAAAATATTAGGTTTGTGGATGAATACATCCTTAAAACGTTTCATATGATATTGATCATCCTATTATAGGAATAAAATGGATTTTAGGTTGATGATTTGATGTAGGATACGTGAGGATATGGCGGAGAATATTGGTGATAATCTCCATCATTACATTTTTATTGAAGATGGTATTGTCTAGAAAATCTATCCTATCTATTATTTAACTAACTACAAAATTATAATTTAGGCCATATTGTGATGCTCCCCTTCAACTAGTTGATCATAATCTCCATTCTACATGGTCTAATATGTCTCAAGAGTGTTCCAAATTAAAAGTTTCCCCATAGAGACAATAATTCCTAGTTCAGGTTCATAGAATTCCTTTGTTTTGAATGGATCCATGTTGAAGCATAGAATTTGACACATCTATGTTATATAACTACAGTCATTACTTCAATATTTTGTATCCATCTTACACTTCTCACAAGGTAACCCCAACAAAGATTAGATATCTATGTGAGACTAACGACACCAAGGGAATATTTCAGATGAATGGGATTTGACATTATGTGTGAACCATAAATATGTGGAATTCCATAAACACATGGATTCTATAAAATTGTATTTGGATGTATAGATTTTCCAATTCACCATGTGTTTCCTGGAAAATGTGCAACAAAAATTAATCAGTTGTTGGTGCTTGAGCACCAACAACATCCACGTCAGTCATGGAAGTGTCAGAATTGTCTTATGGGATTTTCATCATATAAGTGGAATCCCCATTTGTGGACATATTTATGAGGAATTAATAACTACCTCTAGTTCCTGGAAAATTTACGAATTGGTATCTCCACTGGATAAGGATCTAATGACCATGTAATTTCATTACTCAACTAGCCTCTTCATGCTCGTTCACTCGTCCCGTTCAATGATTGGATAATGTTGTTATTTCGTGTTAATGGTATAAGGAAAAATTTCCATCATATAAGGACTCATCCTACCCAAAAAATTTGAATCACCGAAGGATCATATTGGGATACTCCTGAAGTGGTCCAATATACCAACCCATTTTAACTGACATCATGCAAAAATATCCTTTGACTTCTGGTTAGCGTGATTATTTTCTATGTTCATTAGCGGATGTGTTTTTGTATCTCAACATTTATATACTATTTTCAGAGTTTGTATCATAATAATGGTGGTTGAACTAGTGGGGTGCTACCCTTTATTCATGTCCACACCCACCCATTCACCCATATATAGAAAACGTGTCTATATATAGGATGGAAGGTCTCCACATCATATCTATGGGAAATGCTAGTTTTTGTCTGTCTAGATGGTGGAACACTATCAATGTTTTTTATATTAGTATAATGCGAAAATTTATCATTATACCAATAACCATGAATTGATGAATAATGATGGTGTTTGTCTTATGATCTATCTTTGAATGGAATCATGAAAGTTTTTATTTACCTTTCCCATTTTACATTCACCCCCTAACCGAAAACGGTAGGCACAATGGTTGATAATTGTGAAGGGAATTCAAAGAATGTTCTTATTTCATCCTTCTAAATGATGCATTTAAGGATATGTAGGTGGACAAGGTAAATATTTATGAGTTATATACCTCAGATATATTTTCACACTAATTCAGATGTGTGAAATGGATTTCTACCCTACACCTATCCTTGATTTAATAATCACACCTAATTTTTTTCCACTAGTTATGGTTGATGATGGTTCACAATGATTCTAATATGCACATTAATTTAACTTTATCTATAATTAATAAAAAACTCTAATGGAAATATACAAAAATGATGAGGGATTATTATCCTAATGAGATATTGGTGAAGGAGGTTTGAAGGGTACCCATGTTACGTGTCTTCACTATCCATCTTCCTAATTCACCCTCTTCATCTTCTTTTGGGGGATAATGACTCACATCCTAATGATGTAAAAAACATAGGAATGATTCATCCTAGAACCACATACATGACGAAAATTATAATGATATGATTATTTTAACTGGTGATGATAATAACTTTTCTATTATTTTCCCTAGCAGAACTGCCTTGTGGGACCCATAAACTAACACTAAGCCTATCGGTCTGATTCCTGAGGCTGGGGAGGATGTGGGCATTGAAAATAATACCTATATAGAGTCAATATTTTTCACATGACAAACCTATTTGGTTGTAATACCAGATTATATTCCTATGTTAGTGAGAGATCAAGATCGGTATCCTCACATTTAGATCAAACAATAGGTTGTGAGAAGATGTTCCAATCATTAATTTTGAACCATTACAATAAATAATCCCCTATTAGAGATGGATGAGATGTCAAAAACCCTACATCAACTTTTCCTTTTCCTAGGCTCAGTTGGGTTTGATCACTGACACTTGTACATCCTTATTCACAGTATTTTCCATTTTTGGGGAGTCATCTCTTCTTGCGAAGGATATAATTATCAGTTTAATAATTCCCATAATTTGAATGAATACTATCAGGATAACATGGATGAGCCACACCAATTCACTTCTGAAGAAACAAATTATTTTTACCAGGTCATTACTCTGATTGAGGATTTGTGAGAATGAAATACTTGTTAGAATGGTTGATGAAATTATTTTCATCCTCATATGAAGATTTTATGGCTATCAGGATAATGGTTTTGGTCCTCTGGGCATTTAATAGGTAGATGATCCCAATGGCAGAAAATGAGTTTGAGAAATGTGCCACATTGGAATGGAATCATGATGACATTCATCATCCGATATTCAACATTCTAAAAAATAAAGTTTGGATTTATTATAACTATTATTTCCATTTCAAATCACACCATAACCATTCTCACATTCTTTTATAGTTTCATTGGGGATAGGTTATAGGTTGTGGATCTCCTTCCATTTTTTTCATTCAATGAATGAAACCCAATTTTCCTCCACTTCATGTATATTATCTTTTCCTGAAATGTCCATCAATCATAATTTTATATTCATTAAAATAAAATATGTTTTTATTGACTTGAAATTTAAAATAAGTAGATATAAACAACAACCATAATAGACTGTAATGATCACATTTATATGATCATACAATAGTCTATGGTTAACCTGATCCAAGTGACACCGTTATCATTGTTTTCTTGTCTCATTGGTAACATGGAAAGACCTAAAAAATTGTTTCATTTACATTATTTGCCTAATTTTTACCTAAAATCATTATGGGTTGTATTTCGAAGGAAACCCCTGAATTTTTCTTGGGTTACCTTTTATGGGTTTTCACCCTAACAAGATTTATTACTTCTTCCTCCTTTTTTCTATTCATATTGGTCTATTTTTCCTAAACCATCATAATTTGTGGGTTCAGCAAGATGGTACTTGACTTTTTTCTAGGATATCCTTTTTAGGGTTTTGACCTCTTGAGTTTCATGTCTCTTTTATATGGAATTTGAGAGTCTTTCAATAGATGAATTCCACTATTGGTTTAGGTAAAAAAATTTGACCATGAATTACAAAGCAAGGTCCCTGGTAAGAATTACTAGATGAGGATGTCCCCAATAATTTCAAACAATAATTATGGACTTTTATTGACCATGGTTTTATGATTTTTGGATTTATTATATTATATGGGGCCCTCACACATTGGGTAACCAGAATAATGGTTTTCAATCCAATGTTTCTTATGCGTATCAGGGTTGGAAAATCTTCTCTTGGGGATGGGTTTTCCTTTGTTTGATAATCTTTTTTTTTGGAAACCTAAATCTACGAAATCAAGGGTATATTATGCATAATCAAACAATTATATCCTCACGAATCTGACCGTCGATTTTTTATGGACAAGTAATTTTTTGGAATATGTATGTTTTCCATTTTTTAGGTCCATAATGGGTGGCTTGTCGAGGGAATAGTGTCTAAAAATGATACAGTAATATTCCTTGGATTTGACTATGAATAAAGAACCACTACATTAAATATTTTTCTTGTGTAAATAGTATTTGAAACATGGAACTATTTAATTTCGTGCAACCAAGACGTGGATGGTGTAATAGAAACTATCACAGTCATGTTGTTTGGAGAATAAGAGATAGGATTACTTTTCATTGACCACTATTTTAATGGTAATCCCCTATCATGATAATTTGTTCAAGATTTTCCTAGTCTCTTTAGGCTTGATTTAGGAAGGGTGTATTCTCTAATATAGGGGTTTCCAAATCCGAGTAATGACATGGGGAATGGATGAAATTAGTGTATAGAGAGATAGGTAAATCCACTACTGTGGAAAATAATTCTTTTGGTTGAAGGGTCTTTTTTAAGAATCTTATATAGAGAAAACTAGGGAGTATTGTTCATGGTCAAAGAAAGGTGTCCTCAAGACCCTAGACATCTATTTTTTATAATTAGGGAGTATTATGAGGATTTTGAACATTTGATACACAGGGTCTGGTTTTCAAAACGAGAGAGCCTAAATATGAAAGGAGACTGTATGTCAATATTTTCTAGGAGTGGGTATAAATGATTTACTTATGTATATATGAGAAGGTTACTCACATTTGGTATGGCCCATGCAATGGGAGAGGACACATTTTCTTTCATTTTGTGGTTAGGGATGGACCAAGTGTTAAATACCTGGGCATCACTATGTACATTTTATGTATATGAATCAATCCAAAAATATTTATACATGTTCCCCCAATATGATAATCAATCATATATGTTGGTGAGGGGATGTTCTATTTCAGCACAAAATCACGAGTGGGTTTATGCTCATATTAGACTCTCCCATAAAGATATATTACATGCATAAGAGAGTGGGTCATTTTTCCTGTGGTGGCATGAACGAGACATAGGATCATGGTGTCACTACGTATCTCATTAAAATGAGAATCATGCCATACATAGTTTTGAAGAGGATCCTAGTGTAGTTCTGACCCATTAATGAGAAAAGGATTTTTTTTATTTCTTTTTATAGTTGGACCATTGTGTGTCACTATATACCCTTTCATGGTAGGGATAAATACATATGTTGTTCTTCATCTTCCTAACACATTGATATAAATCTCTTATATGGAAATTATAATTTTATTTTGTTGTGACTTATTTACCCATACACAAGAAAATATGGTACATTTTCTTCTTGTGTATGGACCAGAGGAATGAGGATAGGGTTCCACTAAATATCCATTGCTGACTAGAATCAATCCATATATAGGTCTAGAGGAACCATTATGATTAATGTCATGTGGAATGGATGTTGTTGTTATGACGTGAAAAGTGGTATGATGGCTCGAACCAAGGATGAAACGTAGGCATTACTACATATTATAGGATCATAGGAATCAATCCATAAATTTATCTATAGGAACCATGCAGTATGACATCATTCCATATATATTTTTTGGTGATCATTAGTTTAATGTATTATAGCAAGGATCATGTATCACAGAGACCATGAGTAACTAGAGGCTAATTTTGTTGGGTGTTCAGACATTCCTAAGATGTGAGGGGGGAACTAATGTGTAAACTCAGATCCTAATATCTCTAAGATTTGGAAAAATGATATGGATCACGGAATCCATTTGGGTGAATGGATGTGGGAAAAGCCTCTTTAGATGACGGGTTGGTATTTCATTGACATTGATTTTGTGTGAAACTTATACCAAGCTAACTGGAACATATTGTACAGAGTCAATAAAAGTTTTCACTAGTATTGTGAACCTACATATCTAATAGTGAGAAATTGTATGAGATTCTATAGAGTTTTCTGAATTGAATGGATTTTTATGGGCATATAAGAATCATTAATACTATAAGTGGACATGGAGTATGAACCATCCCAATATAGATCTAACTCATATGTAGTGGGAGGCTTCTATTTCATTATATGGATCCTTGAATGAAGAACCCCGACATGAAGCTCCCCTTGTATACTAGACTCATACATTGTGAGAAGGGTATATGTTTGTGTGTGTGTTTTTTTTGGTTAGGCTCGATATTAAATATTTGAGAATCAATGTTTATTATGTGAAAATAGGAATCAATATAGAGGTAGTTCCTATATATCCATGTAGTTTAACATCATTCCAAATGAATGTGGATAACTGGATGTGAATGATCAATTATTTGGGCCCATAACTAAAGGTTTAGGGTTTTATTATGTATATTCTGATAGAAGGGATCAGGCCAAACATATTTCATATGTAACCGTGTACTTTAAAATCATTCAGAAAGGAAGTGGGTCCCTTAATGTGAAAATGGGAACATTACGGCTGGGCCAATGAAAGGAATTTTAGTTGTCACTATGTATCTCAGGGTGAAGGGAATAAGGCCACTAATAGTTCTTAATGAGGTTCCCAATGCATGTCTGACCCATCAACAAAGATAGGGTAATGTTTATATTTTTTTAATTAGACCTAAGATTGAAGATCTTATCATTGATATATTTCTTGTGGGGGTATGAATCTTGTCACATGTACTTCTTGATGCACTTCTCCATAAATATCTAACTCGTGCACAAGGGGAGGGAATCTTGAAATATGTGCCACTAAATATGGGAACTGTTTCGGAGTCCCATTCATTGAAATATATTATATGCACGTGAGGGGGATTTTTTTGTTTTGTATTTTGGCTCGGGACATTGGATCTAGGAATCACTACGTATCACAACATATGAAAATCAAGGTACTTGTTGTAATTTTTTTGGAAATCTCCATACTTTTTTAGGTCTATATGTATAGAGGGAGTCATTTTTTGTTATTATCTATAGCTAGACCCATGAATCTAATTATGGGTGTCATTACATATCACATGAAGTCAGGAATCAATCCCTACATAGTTCTATAACAAAGGATCCCTATGTGACTCTAACTCTCACATGGGGAGAGTGTGACTTTTATCTTTCTCCCTCATGGATCAAGCTCATATGTTGGTAACCCTGGATTAGAAAGATGATTCCCCTGTAGTTAAACATCATACGACATGGAAGGTGGTTGTTATGTAGTTTAACACCACCATACTGGGATATTTCATCCCATAGTTTAACATCATGAAATAAATATGTAATATGACCTTTAGTTTAAGGTCATGTGATTCAGATGATACACCGTGTAGTTTAATATGGTATTGTAAGGATGAATGATTATGTTTAGTTTATCATCATGCAGTAAGTAAGATTCACAATATAGCATAACTGCATCTGAAAAGAAAGAATTATCATTGGATACATGAATTATTTCTTCAAGAATATTGAATTTGTTGGAGCTGTTGTGTGTTTTACATCTATTTAGATCATTGAATATTCTCCTTTAGGGTAAAATTTGTTTATGAGATAGGGTCCTTCCCAATTTGGATCCATCTTTGGTGGTTTCATTCAATGTATCATTTGAGTTCCATGAACTAAAACCATTTATCCATCAAGGAATGATTGTAGGTGAACCTTATTGTTGATATCATGTGAAATCATGTTCTTGTGAACCTCCAAATGGTGAATGGAATGAAGTCTACTTTCATTGCGTTGTTTAAATTCATACAAAACATTGTAGGATTTATCTTCTACGGATTGTTGTCTATAGATGAATATATAAAGTGAGGGTAGGTGAACAATAATGGTCATGACCTCCTTTATCCCATGTACTATTGATTATGGGGTCACCTATATGGAAGTGTAGTTCATGGTCCGATAATACCACATATCATGGAGGATCATTTCTATGCATGAATTTTTATCCCTATCTACCTTCTTCTTGAATATATTGGATATGGTCTTCTTGAAGGCCTTTATCATACCATTGGCCACGGTATATTAGAGGGATGAATGGTTGGAGTTGAATTCCTACTCCTGATACAACATATTCATCTTGTGGGAATAATAATTGCTTCTTTTATCCATTACTATTATATGAGGGATGCAAATATGGTGATGAAGTTGTCTTTCATGATGCTGAAAATTTTTGCTTCCCCATCCAATTTCAGGGGTATAGATTCTTCCCAATATGAGAGGAGGTTATAATTTTTGATAATATATTTAAATCTCTAAAATTTCACTGGAGGATATTTTCCCATGGCATCCATTACCTATATAGAAAATTGTTAGTAGGGCATGGATGTGTGATGTTTTTTCAGGGGTTGGGGGATGATGTAAGCTTGAACACAGTAGGAATGGATCATTTTTTGTGAATTTAGTGTAGTATTGTTTCATTGTGTTCTAATAGTATCCAATCATTTGGTTTTGATGGGAATACATGGACCCAAACTTTTGAGCATAGTAGGCCCTAGTGTAAACTTATTTAATGGAGGTAGATGTATGTTCTCCATCAATAAATATAAGAAGGATCCCATTGAGGATCTTCTTATAGGGGACGTATTTCTGACCCATGTCATCATACACCACGATGTTAATTTCTCGTCTTCATATTTTATCTCATCTAGATATGTATGGTGAGGGAACATCCTTTTTAATGTAGTCCCTAATGGGAATCATCCAGCCAGTGGTATAACAATACATTTCAGGTATGTGGCAAATATCCTTGATTTCATCTATCTAGGATGGAAGGAATTGTGATAACATCAGATGATAAGTGATGATATGGACTATTTTATATTAGTATAGATCATCTAGGGATGTGGCCAAATTTTCGAAGGAATCCTCCTATGAAATTTGGGACTATAGGACATCAGTTAAAGTTGGTCCAGATAAAATTCATCAATTAGTCCCCAAACAAGATTTAATAGGGGGATTAACTCTTCCTTCTTGATAAAATATTTAATGTTTACCTTCTTGAAGACCAATTAAGAATCTCCTATCATCTTCAAGTATTTTACTTCTACATGAATTTCCAGCTATAGACCCACCCAGAAAGACTTATCTTCTACCACATTGGTCGCCCATCCCACTAAGAGGATAAAGGAAAGTGGAAGAACTTCCTTTGCAGGAGAAAAGAGAACAACTCCAAACCCAAGTTAGTGGAGTATGTGGTCTTCCATCCTTTTTCCTATCAGGATATTGGATACACTGCCAAATATCATTTCCCATGTATGGTACTCCCCTTGAATAGAGTAAAATTCATCATTAGGTAGTTCAATGACCAATGAAGTCATTTATTTCAAGGGGTTCTCTTCGAGAAATTCTTCCAATATCGGGCCTTATAGTGATTTCTAAGTCATGAATTGAATGTTAAACTATATAATAATGACCAACCACTATGAAAAAAGTCTATTCATTATCAGAGGAATGATTATATATTTAATATGGTTTCCACGATAGTCAAATGGACCTCATGATGATGCATGAAGTTACTCAGATTCTACACTATAAATATGAGGATCAGATAACTCTTCCCTAAATTTGGGTTATTTGTATCAATATCAATCATGGTTTGACTAAGATAATATAGACAATTTTCACTACCAGCATCATTCCTTTCTATGAGGAAGGGGCCAAGTGACATCTCCAAGGATATCACTTACAAAATAAGTTATCATCCTTTGACTTCCAAAATCACCACTAGAAGTCTTAGAATATATTTCATGAGACTATCAAATACTACCTAAAATTCATATTCCACTCGTATATTACCCCTTTATTCATCAACCTGGGTAAGGGAACACATTTTCTTTCTTGGTTAGCAATAATGTGTTAAATTTATGCCAATTGTCGTTGAATTTTTACCAATCGTGTGATGTTGTATAGTGGTAACATTCCAAGGATGTAATTTTTCTTCACATGGTCACCTTTAATTCCTTGGTGGAATCTAAACATGATGATAATTTTATCCCAGGTAATTTCGAAAGCATATTTTAAGGTGTTAATTTTTAGTATGTGATATCATTGTTTGGTGAAGAAGATTTTTCTAATCGGATAGGTGTTTTGAGCATTATCAAGATTTTACAACTAGTTCATAAATATGGCATTCAATAACTTTTCCCACGAAGGGTTTGAAGATGTGATGAATATAGAAATAATATTTAGTCCCAACATTCTTCAAAATAAATGGAATTAAGTGATAGAAAAACACTCACTGAGGGACCTAATTTTGGTTTCCACTTTATCTTATTTGACCATTCAGGTTTGGTAATATCCAGAATAGGAATCCATGAAGGAGTTATCCAGATAACCATATTTTACAATGATCAATCGTTCTATGATTGGGTCTTGGAATTCATTCTTCGGGCAGTGCTAATTCAGTTCCTTGAAATCAATGTAGCCTTTGATTTATTCATTTATTTTTTTGATTGGAACTATATTGGATATCTTGAGGGGAAATGCTTCATCAAAAAATTAAGTTTTATCCAATGAGATTTTTGGGGAAATATTTTATTTTGGGATCATGTTCTTGGTGCGTTCTTCTGGCTGCTTATTTATAGCCCCCCTACTCCTCTGGAAGGCCCATGTGGTGAGTGGCCACCATGTATATAGGGAATGGAATCCATGTGTTGTTCCAAGAGAATTCATCTTGATACTTCCACAGGGATGTGGTTTATACCTATTTTTAATTCAGAGACATCACAACAGTTATCAATATTGGTGGTGTATCATCATTGGTTCCACTGATTATTTCATTGATTTCATCAATGGTATAAGAGATTCATTCTTCAATTGCGGGACGTGCATCCCTAAGTTCCTTATAATCTTCTACTTCATTATCTTCTTTCTACTCTTTTTTCACTATGGGTGCGCGACTTCAAATATTTCATTTGAGTTAGGTGAGGGTTTTATGTCTTGATATTTGAAAGATAGAGTGATTCCCCCTGATTCAGGTGATTCTGGGGGATCTCTTTGAAAATATGGATAGGATAAATTTGGGAATATATTAGTGTATTCATTATATTTTTATGATGATATGACTTCATTTTTCATAAATAAATATTTAGGGATCTACTGGAGAATTTGGGATTGACTAAATGTGCGACCAATCGAGCTTTCACCACTATCTGGGGAGTTGAAAGACTTTTCCACACTGCCAGACACAGTGGTTATGACTGAAAGTATGATTATTTCTGAACATGCATCCATGGTCGGACCTATATTTTTGATTTGGTTGATTGATGACACATACTCTTCACAGTGATGTCTGAAGGGGTTGACTGGTATCATTTCCATATGGTTCTATGGGCTAACCCAATCTACATAATTGACTAGGGTTTTCATCCCATTATCATGATCAAATCCCAAATTGATATAATATGATTCATGGGATTATAATGGGGATTTATTCATGTCCAATGTTACATGATTCCCATTAATTAATTTATTTTATGAATTGGTGGTATTATGTTTTAATTTATTCATGATGATGATTATACTACCTACCTAACCAAACAATGAAGGTTGTGTTTTTCTAAACCCTAGAAATTCTATGTAAGCTATGAGTTCTTCCATCTAGGTCTTGATCTTTATTTGGACTGACATCTTCTTGTAATTTTATCATGGCCCAACGACGTGATAGATGAGGATATGATATTATCCTCATTTCACCCCTATAAAAGGAATGTTCTTACTAGGATGAGATAAAATATAGAGCCATTATCAGTGAATAATTTCTACATATCAACACCAATAATAATCTTGGAAATAGAAAAGTTTTTTATATGTCTTTTTGTAACAATATATTCATCCTAATCTGTGAAGGATATTACCATATGACATTCTATATAATTGGCCTCTATCATATAGACATATATAGTAGTCACACGGGATTAAAACTATTGAGGGATTAGAAATGATTCTATGAGTGCGTCCCTAAGGTCAGTCAACAATCTTAGGTAATCCATGACTGGTTGTATTACCATTAATAGATCTATTTAAATCAATGTTTTGTACTTATTATCTAATGTCCAGTGTTTCCATTCTCCCAAATTCCCTTTTAGAATTCATTTGAAATTTATGTGGATAGATATTCCATCTAGAATATAGTTGGAGGTTCTTCTATCCTAGGATGGTTTGTCTTGGATGGTCTGTAAACCCACTGAGGGTGATCTGAAGCATATCCTTCCTCTACTGGATATTCTAGAATTATTGGTTTTGAGTGGATTTTTTAGGATTTACGTGGAATATCTAATTATTATTTTGTCAAATAAAGGGATATTTCAGGGGATTTAACAATGTTGATTATATTAAAAGGGGTGCATATAGAAGTTTCATTTCATTCGTAGATGTTTATTTCCCATTTTCTTAGGCTAATGTGAGATCTTCCTCTTGTTCACCAATTTTTTGTGTGAAACTCAATTTAATATCCACAATCACCATCAAAGGATAGATCTATTATGTGGAAGTTAATGGAATAAATGATCAAATTCTTTTCTGATGAGGTATTTTCCTAGCTGGTCGCTTCTAGTGATACTATTTGGTGGGCGGTTCCCAAGCCTTCAGATATGAGGCCATAAATTCTGAGATGGTCAAAGTCTATGTAACCCTTAATATGGGTTCATCATATTGCTCTTTTTCATTTTCTTTCCTGGCATGATTTCTTTCAATATTGTATCATTTGGAGGTTTTTGGTTCTAATATCATTTTCTATTTTTCCACAAATGCAGTTGGAGACATATTTGATTATTTCAACTATTCTAAGAAACATTACATGAGAATGGTATATTGTTTTTTCATTCGTACATCAATCAAAATATTACACTCTTTTTCAACATCCACTTGTCATTTGAATCCTTCATTAAGGACATTGGAAAAATCATATGGAAGTTGTGCAGTTATTGGTCCCATCATTACATGGCTGAAGTCTATCAATCTATGTAGAAACATTACATGAGATGTATTTACAACTCATCATAGATATTTTTGATTAAGATTGAAATCATTTATTTTATGAAAGGTTTGTTGGTTAATGGAATAGGACAACCCATTCCATAAAGGCATGAAGTCTAATCCCTCTCTAATTGTCTTATTGTTTTTAGTTCGATAGGTCACTGATTGTTTTCCCCTACAGCGTTGATCTAAATTTTAAGAGGAACTATCGATGGATTTCATCCCATCTTGTGATCATCCAAGCTAACAAACTGGCATACCATATGTGGTCTTTCCATTTTAGAGATCGCAGGACACATATGAGTGTCACTACATCATGTTTCTCTGAGGTTCCCATCATTATATAACAATGGGATGCATAGTGGGTAGATTACTTTCTAGATCACCAAACCTGTTGAATTTGGCAAACATGGGACACACGAAATTTTGGTGGTAGTGTGGTGCCACTCAAAATGTTTGGGGAAGGCCTGCATTCCGACTATACCGTTGTACACTACTCCTCTATGACTTCCAATTGGTCTGCCAATGCCACGATGGTATCAATCAACCAATAATGATTATTTTTTTGAACCTAAAACTAGATAGGTGAATCAAAGCAAACAATTTGATGTTCCATTTCTACTAATATTTGAGGCAGATATCTTGATTGGGACATCTTGTTAGGGTATACCTAAAAATGTAATGGTTCACTTATCAAAGGGGGAAAATCATGATATTAGACCCTAACTAGGTCTAGGTGGAATGATGGTTCTGACAATGATCTAAATGGATGTCCATCCCATGCATTGATTATTGGGGTAAATGCTTGTGGAGTAATTTCACCTACTAGAAATGTATGCAGTCTCTTTTCTGGGATCATATTCAATAGGAATGCATTCTTAGAGAAACAATCTATAGGTTCACCTCATCTATTTCATTTCATCTTCCTGCTATGAAAATATTTCAATGATAACAGGAAGATCATTTTCATTATGTGATGGAAGAATTTGGGATCTGACATGTATTTTAATCTTCTCTTTGTTACCAATTATTAAAAGATGTCATTGTAATTTGGATGAAGGATTTTCAAAATATCGGTAGCTCTTTGGTTATGGGTATGTATTCCATCAATCTCAGTGTGGATCACATTTACGATGAAAACATACTCTCATGAATTTTATATATTTCAATTATTATGGGTGACTTCTAAAATATTATCATCAAAGACATTAATATATTCATTATGGAAAGTGGGCATCGTATAGTCATCAAAGTTCAAGGAATGATATTTTCTTCTTTTTTGAATTTCTTTATTCCATTCTACGATATTCTATGGGTTTCTTGGTGAAATATTTCTTGGACGGATCCCCCTACACAACCTTATTGTATTCTTTCTTTCTAGAGGGAATGTGTTGTGAGATGGTATAGAACATGAGTCTTCTCTCCGTGTTGTCTGCCCTAAATGGGAAAAGACCGATTTCCTTCGAGGATTTGGTTAAGGTGAAAATTAACTTCATCCCTACAGCCAAGAGTTTCTCTTATTATCTTGGTTCAATGATTGGGCATATATTTTCTTGTCATATGAGGACATTTTCTATTAAAAATACCCCCATACCTATGGGGTGGGACTAGTCACATATTGTAGAATGTGCTACTGCTATTGTAGATCATTCGATCTTTTCCATCCCTTTTCAATTATAAACATGATATCCTGCCATGATGGTAGATGAAAATCTTACTATAGAGGACATTATAAATTTATATTTATTAGATCCTGAAAGATGAAAATCATTCTAGATGCTATCAGTATCCTAGTTCTGCATTTTCTCAAGAGCTCACTCTAATTGGTCCTCACAATTTTTAGACATACTCATGGTCAGTTCTTGTTTAGCATTAAACAATTCATGAAAATTTATTTTTAATAAAAAATCTCCTTAGGATAATGACATTATGGGATACCATTTCCATTGGTTAATGTCAAACAAGGTATGGGGTAAAATTCGAGGAACCAAACTCTACCCATCCTTAGATTTGAACATCAGGTGGGGCGTCAGTAATGAGACAACTCAACATATACAATACATTGAAGCTAGTTTGTTGGAGTTCATTGCATCATTTTCTGGCTATGGTCAATATGCACACAAAAGGGATTCTAGGTCGATTTTTCGATTAATATATCCTAATATATTGACATGGTATTCATACTCCTTATTAGTAATGGATATTTATTTAAAAAGTAATATAGTTTTCTATAGATTGATTTGAATGTAAGGTACGCATTATTCTGAAAAACCCCATACTATGTCAAACTAAGACGTTTTTGAGTGCTAAAACATAAATATTATGTTGTCCGAGGACAATTTTCTTATTATGAGTGACATGTTCTATTTTCCATCATCCAAAGACTCCTCAAAATTATTTTCCCAATCTAGATACTTCATGACTATTTCGTAACATCTAACTGGTCTATTAGAGTTCACATTGATATGGTAATGGTCCTTGGTTGGTTAGGAGACTTATTGTGGCCCAAGTACATCTACTAGTTTATGGATGTTTCATGTCCCTAATAGGGTATCCAACATGTTTGGCCTCACCATTCCATGAACTATAGAATAATCAGGATTTATTGTAAATGAATTGATAAGGGGAAGACCTTAAACTCTATTGGGATCGTTATTATTTGAGAGGGCCTTCACAGTTGGTGCTACCATGGAAAGGACTAACTTCATAGATTAATATAAAACTATCGGAGAAAAATATTTTATTGACGACCTTCAAGGATGATTGTATCATGGGGATGTCCATTAATATAAAATAATATGTCTCTATGGGGAGAACCATCAGATTTGGTTCTATAATGGTGGGTACTACAGTCATAACCTGATGTTTGACTCCTATGAGAGTATCTGTTGTCCATACCAAGGGGAGGAATTTTAGGTTGAATGATTATATTGTGATTCCTTCATAGTATTCAATATTCAAATGATGAGGAGGGATACCATGATGATCATTGGGAGATATTCACTTTTGATAGATTAGATTGTGTCCTTCATGTAAGCCTTCACAGTTAGTGTTCGTGGTGAGAACCTCCATAACTAATAGAAATAATGTTTTAGGGAGGAACTTCAAAACAACTATTTACACTTAGATAATTTTGAAATGGATTAATAGGTTTATGGGCCACCATGGATAGGTTATTGAGGGCTTCATGAAATTCATCAACGAGTAGAGCTGGTTCATCAGTATGCTCTTCATTTTCCTTCTTCCTTTGGAATGAGTTTTTTTTGGTGATATCTTGTAGATTATTGGGGTCACATGAAATAGGTGATGGCCTTCATGTATTGTATCCCATTAATGTGTCTCCTAGGATTATTCCATGATAATTTGATTAACATCTTGAGTTTAAGAAGGTTTAGATGACTTCCTAGGAGTGGCCACCATGGTGGATGGGTGTCCCTATTGGAATGGGTATTTGTTCCTCATCTGGTTATCCATTTATCACATGATATTTCAAACAACCCTTATTGATGGTAGAATTGGTTCATTTATGCTCCGGAGTGACCACACTAATTTTTGGATGAGTCACTCCACATGGGGAGGCTGATTTATAGGCCTTAATCCTTTCTATTTCTTTGGAAAATATTATTTCTTGATATTTTTAGAGGATATGGTTATGTAATGATACATAATCCCCCTTCACTTTTGGATGTGTTGAGATATTTTCTATCTGGATTGAGAATATATACCCATTTTAGAATTAGAGAAGGAATATTTTTCTACATCAAACCTCTATTTCCCACCAATGAGTACTGATAGTAATATCTTGAATGGGAAAATCTATGGGTCTGACCAAGATTTATAGTTAGGATATGCTAGTTGTTGCCTCTGGTTTCTAATATATTTGACTATTGGGAATAAAATTCTTAAAAATAAATTTTCATATTCTTTTTTCAGGTATATTTATCTGACCGGATCGGTATGCATTACTAGGAATTTTACTCTACCTGTACTTATGTGTCACAATATTTGAGTGATGGGATTTATAATCATGAAGATGACAATCCCTCTTCTCTTTTTTACATCCTATTTGGATGATGGTATTGGTATGTATCTGTAGAAATTTTACTCTTACTATATTTAGGTTCCATAATATTTGATAGCTGGACATTATATTCATTAACCAGAATTTGTGTCTAATCATTTTACTACCTATTTGGATGAATTAATTGATGTGTTTTTGAATGAATTTTACTCTTACTAAATTTTGTGCCACCATATTTGACTGGTGGGCTACATTTTTCTGATCAGGAATTTTCACATTATCATTTTCTGTCCTATTTATATATTGGTATTGATGTTTTTAATTAGTAATTTGACAATGCATATATTTGGGTGCCACTGCATTTGACTGGTGGGCATCGTATTCACAAGAATGAATTTTCATATTCTCATTTTTGGTAATATTTTGAGGATGATCTTCAAATGTTTCATCAGTAATTTGAAATTTCTTATATATGGGTTCCACAATATTTGACTAGTATGTTTAATATTTGTGAGTTGGAATTTACATCTACTTGTATTATGTCATATTTGGAAGATAGGCATGGTGTGTTTCAGCATGAATCTGGCACATCTTATATTTTTTCCCCCTATTCAAACTATAGAATTGGAAAATATAAGATATATTTTGTTCCTCCTCAATGTGTGCTGCTGTATTTACATTGTTAACTTCATAGAAATGAGATGGAACATATTTTTTCTTGTAGGTATTTGTGTTATTTCATTGAATGAACCTTTGTAAAGAATATTGATATAGGATCATTGGTAGATTTATGATCGTTGTATTATGAGTGATTACATTGGGAACCATTTCAGTATTGTTATGGTTGAGGCTTGTGGGATGGCATACTCTACATGTTGAGGATGTTGTGTCAAACGACATTAGTGTAGATAGTTTTCAAAAGGAACCTCATGTGAAACCATGTACTGTAGGGATAAAATCACCCATGAAGACATCATTAGCCTCCCTATTATGATTAAGGAACTCCTTATCACATTCTGGGGATAAGATTTTGAAATGCTTAGAGAAGGCTAGTGAAGATGCCATGTTTATTGCGGCAGATCGTCACTGGGTGGATAGATAGCAAGGCTTCATAGCCTGGTTGGTCTCTCTGGGTGTCTCTAGGGAAGGGAGAGTACAATTTTTATGGTACTATTGACTAGTGCATTTTAAACATGGTGTTGAATATTTTGGGTGGGCGATGAAGTCCACTCCCTTGTGGAGGACCTGACCACTCGTTCATCTACTACACGCATGTCTGAAAAAACTTCTAAGATGATATGGGACCAAAGGGGGATCTGATGAATATATGAAATAAATGTTACATATACATGAAAAAAATTTCATCAATGTATCATCTCATGACCACATGCATATCTGATGGTCTCATTTTCCCCCTTTCATTTTGGATTCGAATGGGGTCTCGGATCTTGAAAACCTCCATCATGTATATAGATTATTATCGGGTTCTCCATTTTGATTCCCTAAAAATCTTCGCAACAAAGGTAATGAAAGAAATGGTATAATGGGGACTATAATGTTTATCATTTTTATCAACTGGTGGAGGTTCAATTGTTAAATCATTCACATTATGTTCACTAATTTGATTACCTTGTAAAATATTTTTGTTCTCGATGTTTTATTCTAGGGGGTTATGTTTTGAACAATCATTTGTGACAATTCTAATACTTTCGAATGGTCTCCAATGGGTTTTGTACATGTAATTAGAAACAACCAAGGGATCTATATCTAGGATTCCTATACTTTTGTTCCAAATGTGGTTGTTTACTAAGTAACATGGCCAATGAAACTTGATGAATCACATTGGCCAAGTGGAATGTATGTCAGGGAAATCACTCCCTTTTGGGGGGATTATTTCCTATTTTGGGACACTCTTACAGAGTTATGATATTTACAATAATTAATGGTTCATTCGAAAATGTTTATATTATAGATTACCCCATGGTAATGATTTCGAATTAGTATACATGGATTTGGAATCATCAATATGCATCCAAGGTTCCCCATTAATGGAAGAACATGTATGTGTCAATGGTTCTCAATAAATGTTAAACATTTATGGATATATTAGGGAATCCATGCTCATTCCATTAGGAAGATACTAGGTACATGTACTGTAATTTGGAGGTTTTTAGTTTACCATTGACTAAGGAATACAAAATTGTTCATATGTTAGGATCAAAGCTATAATATGAGTTTCTTATATATACTCATTAGTTGAATCAGAAACCACGTCTATCGGTGAAGCTTAACAGGACACAACACCTTTTTTAGGTTGTGTTACAATTAACCAAACATGAATTTTAACAGCATACATCATGTAATCGTAAGTAGAATGTTACTACCCATGAATTGATATGGTACATCTACTAAGGTGACCCATGGGACCCGAATGAGATGTGGTCTCTTGGGTGGAAACATGATCATAGTAGGGATATGAACCAAGAATGGAGTATTTGATTTATAGGTTTTTACCATTGTGATGATACCTACACATCCTAGTAAGTTTGTATTCAAAGACGACATAGTCTAGTTCCTCTTAGGGAATACATGTGGAAGCTCTCCAATTGACTGGGGCCTGATTAGGGAATATACCAAATAAGAGGCCCCATCACAAGTGGATTGATAATTATTTTGGATTTTATGTGGGGATTATGTCTAGAAGAAAATCATTTGGATGGGGATTATATCACTGTAGAAGGCCCATCTGATTTTGGTGTAGGCCATGTAAGGGGACCATCTGATTGGGGATTACACCGCTTATGAGGCCCATATGAATTGGGATTACACAATGTGTGAAGCCCATTTGAATTGGGAACTTGAATATTTCATGATCAAAACTAAACTCTAAGACCATGTAAGTTATCCTTGATGTTAAAAAGATGATGAAGCCATGGATATGAAGATCATACGACCTCACGATATCTGCAGATGGATTTTTCTAGAGATATAAAGGAAGAGGGAGATGGTGTTGAGTGTTCCAGTATCCTCTTTTATTTTAATATCCAATATAGTTACATTGGAAGATCTATCCTGTTAAATCCCTAGCTATGAATAAGAGGCTAAAATGTGCCACCTCCTCCAAAGGGATATGGACTTACCTTATGCAGAGTGCACTCAAATTGGTTCTGTTAGGGAGAATAATGTTCATTACTAGCCCTCATCAAAGGGAAATTATTGTAGTTTCAATCAATACCCAGAAGGGTGAGGTTCACATGATCACCCAAATGTTGAAACCCTCATTACTATGACAATTTAAACCTAATGACATTCTATGTGACCACCTTGATTCAAGGGATTCTCATGCTCCTCCACTTACCATGGGTATATAAACCAAAAAGGAAACACTGATGTGACCGAAAATATTATTATACATGTATGGTTGATTTGGAAGGGGCATTGGTCTAATTCAATTAGAATGGTTCATGGAGGAAACACTGTGAAGGTTGGTGGCACAACCGAGGATGATAAATGAAGTTGGATGATAGAACACCCATGAATGACCCATTCTACATAGCAGGTTCTTATGTGTGATGAGGTTACCTCTACTTAGGAGGTTCTTACTTGTGATAGGGGACCACCAGTGTAGTGTTATGCTATTTGGACTTGGGTTCTTCCCATATAGCATGATGTGTCATGGGTCTAGGTTGCACCTGCATAGAATATCACAACATGGGGCTGAGTTCCAACAGTATAGTGTTTTTGAATGTAGGGAAGGAATCCAACCATATTGCACTTTTCTAGGTGGGATGATTATTTGTATTGGGGAATCCATTATATGCCTAATGGAATAGAACCTTATTGGGGTTTTGAGTTTGTGGATGGATGGGAAAATTATTATTCAATTCTTATTGTTATTTGGTGGATTTTAAATACATGGAATTGATGGAGGGATTATGGTATTTTGGGTACCTCATTGAGGTTCCATCCTCTCTCCACTATTTCCATTGGGTAGATCTCATCTTCGGAACCCTAGTGTTCTTTTTGTAGATGAGAGGAGGGACCTTCTAACAGTGTGGCCAGACATCCGCAATTCCCACAGGGAGTCCATTTAAGAATCCTGAGTGGAATGAGTCAGTGGGAAAATCCTATTCGGGGTAGATAATACAACTTATTCTCACAAATGAATTTGTATCATTTCTGGGATCCATCGACACAACCATTCCTAGTGAGCAATTCAGTTCGTGGGGGATATTCGTTTTCAAGTGTATAAATCATAGTATTTTACTGCAAATGGTTTTTATCACCTTTGATGACTCTACAGTTGCCACTACAACCCACAAAAAAATCCATTCGCAGGTGCTTCACAAAGTGGTGGAACTCCACACTGAGCGGTGGTCTGGTGAGAGATATGTGCTTTTCAGTTTCCCCTTCCGAACAGTATATCTTGATCATTTCCTATCATTTCATTTTTTAATTTCCCACATTAATGTAATTATCATTATCCTTTGTGTGAAATTAAGAGGACCCAACAACCAAAAAAGAACCAAAATCAAAAAACATAAAACCACTAAAAACCAAAAAAAATGTAATCTCTAATACCCTAAAACCCCTAAAAACCATAAAATCCGTAAAATCCTTAAAATCACTAAAACCCCAAAAACCCTAGAAAAACTAAAAACAAAAAACCCTAAATCGTTAATCCCCTAAACACTCTAAAACCCCAAAAACACTAAAAACCACTTAAAAGTATTAAAATCTAATAAAAACCCAAAAAATGGTGAAAAACCCTAAATGACCATAAAACCTAAAAAAACACATAAACCCCATAAACATTAAAACATACAAAAGAATCCTAACATCCCAAAAAAATATAAAAACCCTTTAAAGACCCTAAAAACATAAAAAAACCCCAAATTCCCTAAAAAATATAAAAACCCATAAACACCCCTAAAACCCCTAAAAATACTAAAAAACTTTAAAGTGTTAAATATATTAAAATAATTCTGGAAAACTTAAGTTTTTTTTGAAAAATATCTAAAATTCCATAAACCATTAAAAACATTAAAACCCCCCTAAAACCCTAAAAACCCTAAAAAAATAAAAAAAAATCCATAAAATACCAAAAATACATAATAGAATCAAAAACAATTAAAAATATGACAAACATAAAAATTATAAAGACTGTAAGAGAAATTCAAAATCTTTATAAGCCAAAATAAATCCCAAAAAACCAAGAAAAATGCCTAAAACATAAAAAAACTGAAAAAATTACCTTAACCCGCTTAATAAACATGAATATCTAAAGTACCTCAAAAATCCATGAAATCTCCAAATCCCCTAAAAACCATGAGAACCACTAAAACCCCTAAAAACTCCAAAGAACCCTACTAATGATAAATAATCCATTAAATACATATATTCTGAAAAATAATAAAAAACCAGAAAATACTAATAAAAACCTAAAAATCCAAAAAACCTTGACCCCTACAAACCCAAGAATCCCAAAAAATAAAAATACGGCCTAAACCCCATAAAAATCCTAAAACCACTAAAACCCTAAAAACCTTATAAAATCATAAAAACATAATACCCTAAAACCCCTAAAAACCACTAATATCAATAAAACACTTTAAATGACCGTGAAAACACTAATAATATCTAAAATCCCAGAAACCCATAAAAATACCACAAGATACAAAAAATAATAAAAAACCTGAAAGATAAAGAATAACCCTATAAAAGTACCAAATTACCCAAAAAATCGTTAAAATTTCTAAAAACCATAAAATCATAAAAACACTAAAACCCATAGAGTCCCTAAAAAAACAATAAAACCACAAAACCATTATAAACTTAAAACCCCTTAACCATAAAGCATAAAATTATCAAAAACCCCTATACCAATAAAAACCCTAAAAACCCATTAAAATACTTAAAAATTAAAAAACTATTATTAAACAAAAAACTTGTAACCCCTTAAATTTCAGGAATAATGTTAAACTCCAAAACCCCACTAATACCTATGAAATCATAAATATATAAAAAATACCTAAAATTCAAAAATCATTTAAAATCAAAAAAAATAGTAAATACCTAATATATCTAAAATTCCTTAAACACCAAAAACTCGTAAAATGATAAAAACCCTATACCCTAAAAGGACAAAAAACCCAAACACCATTACAAACATAATAAATCTATCAAATACCATAAAACCACCCAAAACGCAATAATGACCATACAACATAAACAATCATAAAAAACCCTAAAACACTAAAAATCCTTAAAAACCAAAAATAGCCAAAAAATCATTAAAATAATATATATCCTAAAAACACTAAAACACCATTATGCACTAGAAAATGCATAAAAACTAAAACACTCAAAAACATTAAATCCCAAAAAAATCATTAATAATTATATAAACATTACAAATCCGAAAAATAAAAAACAGCCCTACTAATTATGAAGATATATGAAAAACTCCAAAAACACTAAAAAATCATTTAAACACATAAAATCATTAAGAAACTGTTAGAATTAAAAATAAAAAAATTTATTAAAAATTCGATTATAATATATGATTTCCTAAAAACTTTTAAAACTATAAAACTCATAAAAACCTTACCAAACCATAAAGACAAGAAAACAAGTAAAACAATTAATCCCTAAAAACACAAATGAATCCTAAATACCAAAAAAATGTATCAAAACCCTAAAAGCACTACAAAACAATAAAAACTATAATAGAACCCTAAAATCCTAAAAATCGAAAATAAAACAAAAGAACCTAATAATTAAAAAAAACTATTAAAACCCTTAAATAATAATAAAAACAAAAACCCCAAAAACCATGTAAAACCATAAAAACCATAAAATAGTAAAATCCTAAGAAGAAACTAATACCCCTGAACCCCTAAAAACAATAAAAAAATAAAAACTATAAAATCGTAAAATAATATAAAAACAATAAAAGTCCATAAAAACCCCAAACCCCTAATAGAATCTAAACCCCCATAAAACCATTTTTAAATATGAAAACCCATTAAACCCCTAATATATTAAAATCCCCAAAAAAATCCCCTAAAAGTCGCATAAAATCTTAAAACCCATAAAATCCTAGAAATCCCTAAAAACCTAAAAAACTAAAAACCCTAAAGACACTTAAAAACAAAAAAACCTAAAAAACCCCTAAAAACATTAAAAAACAAAAAACAATAAAATCTCTAAAAATCACATTAAACCCTTAAATTAATTACTCTAAATCCCTGAAAATCTAATTAAAACCCCCCAAAAACCTAAAAATCTCTAGAAACACTGAAAACCATTAAAAATATCTAAAAACACAAAATCCCTTAAAACCTATAAAACCCTAAAACCCAAAAACCCCATAATTAATAAAATACACTAAAACACTAAAACCCATTAAAAGATACTATAAACCAATAAAAATCTATAGGACTCTAAAAACACAAAAATACCATAAAAATCCTTAATGTATAGAAAATAACTAATATCCCTAGAACCCCTAACAGACCTGGAACACAGTATAAAATTAAAAAAATCCATAAACCCATCAACACCATAAAAATCTACATATTCCTATAAACCCTATAATCTATAAAAAACCCCATAAAACATCCAAAAACATCTAAAACTCCCAAGACCCTTTAAAACATAATAAACCCTAAAATGTATTAAAAATCATTAAACCCCTTAGAAAAATAAATTAATCTCTTAAAAATCGAAAATAACCTAAAAGAATTCTAAACTCTAAAAACAATAAAATCCCAAAAAACTCAAAAAACTGTAAAACCTAACAAAACATAAGAAACACTAATACTATAATAACCCCTTTGAACCCTATGAAAAATAAAAAAAACATTTTTCCCAAAAACCCCTCAAACTCCTAAATCCCATAAAACACCTAAGAACATGGAAATCCCTTAAAATCCATAAAAAATATAAATAACCTAATAACATTAGAATTCTATGAAAGATACTAAATATCAAAAAAAATATTAAAAACCCCTAAACCCCTAAAAACCCAACAAAACACATAAAAACACTCAAATCCTGAAAAAATAATTAAAAACCTAAAACACTACCAATCCCTGGAACCCTTAAATCACCTAAAAATCAGTTATTTCTTTCAAAAACACTAAAAATACTAAAACCCATTTACAGACACTAAAACTAAAAAAACACCAATTGAACCTCATGAATCATAAAAAACATAAAGGACCCAAAAACCTCCTAAAATCATAATACACCAAAAAAACACTTAAAACACTAAAAAACATAATACCCCTAAAAACAATAAAGAAATCATGGAGAACCTAAAAACAATATAATCTCTAAACACCACTAATGAACCTTATAAGATGACCTTAATCCCTCTACAACCCATTAAAGAACCTAAAAACCTAAAAACCCTAAAACAAACTAAACCCCCAAAAAACTGTAAAAATATTCATAAATAATAAAAACCTAAAGGAACCTAGAACCCCTATAACCATAAATCCCCTAAAAACAATAAAACCCTAAAAGACATTACAATACCCTGAAAACATAAAATTCAACAATAAATCTTAAAACCCCTAAAGTATTCGAAAAATGTTAGAACCCTAAAAACCATAAAAACTAGATAACACTGTAAAAAACTAAAACCCTAGAACCACTAAAAACACCAAACCACCCTAAAACACATAAAGGTTCATAAAAACTGTACGAAACCCATAAAGGCCATTAAAATCCCTAAAAACATTAAGAAAACATATAAAGAATAAAAAAAACCCAAAACACCTGAAATCCATAAAAACATAGAATTCTTAAAACCCTTAAAACCGATAAACCTTTAAAATCTGATAAAATACCTAAAAACCATAAAAACATTAAAAGACCCAAAAATTCCCGAAAAATAATTTCATCCCCTAAAAACATAATTGTCTTGAAATTCCATAAAAACTGTTAAAGACTAGAAAAATCAAAAAACCAAAAAAAACCCCAAAAGACCACTAAAACCCTCACAAACACTCAAAAAACATAAAAAATAGTAAAACCCCTGAATCCCAAATAAGCTATAAATGTCCAAAATATGACTTAAAACACTAAAAAAACTATAATACCCATAATACCCTAAAAACAATAAAAACCAAAAAACCCAATAATACCACTATATCCCTATATCCCATATCCCCCCTAAAACAATAAGAACCACTAAAAACCGAAAATCCTCAAAACCATAAAATAACCAAAAACACTAGAAGACTTCAAAACCCCAAAAAAACCTATAGTCCCTAAAACCATAAAGATCCTAAAACCATAAAAAAACTCATAAAAGACCCTTAAAACCAAAAAATCCATAAATAAAATTGAAAAACATTAGACACCCAAAAACTCCAAAAACATAAGAAATCCTAAAATCCTGTAAAATACACCAAAATTACATGAAACCATAAAAAACCCTAAAACCGTAAACAACCACAAAAACACTAGAAAACCCAAAAAACCTAAAACCATCCTAAAAACCCATTGAATCCCCTAAAATCCTATAAAACACTTGAACCATATCCAAACCCAAAAAATTCCTACTAATCACATATTAAGCACGAAAATAACTAAAAACCTAAAACCCTAAATTTAATAACTGAACCTAAAAACTAAAAATACCTTAAAACAGGTACAAACTGGAATGATTCCTAAAACCATAAAACCATAAAAATCCAAAAATAACCTTAAAAAAACTACAAACCATAAACCCCATGAAAAGTCCCAAACCCCCATTAAAATAGCAAAATCACAAAAAACTAAAAAACCCGATAAAACCAAACAAAAACCCCTATTGAGGGGTAAAACCCATAAAATATAGTAAATAGAAAAAAATACACAAATAACCCTAAAACCCCATAAAACACTAAAAACCATTAAAAACCTAAAAAACCAGAAAACCTATAAAAATCATAAAAAACATAAAACACCTAAAATATCCAAGAAAACATTGGAAACCCCTATAGTCCCTAGAACCAAAAAAGAACCTAAAATCCCAAGAACACCCTTAAAATCATAAAAATAACCAAACCCTTGTCACCCCTAAAAGGCCGTAAAACCCCTTAAAACCCTTAAAAACACTAAAAAGACATATGTACCCTAAATACCATAAAATTATAAAATCATTTCAAAACAATATATAATTAAAATGACAATAAATACCATAAAAACCCCTAAATTCCGTAATTCCTATGAAAATAGAAATGGTTCCCCAAAAACCTTAACCCCCCCAAACATGAAAGTCCCCAAAAACCCTAAAATATATAAAAAACCATTAAAACACTGAAACAAAAAAACCATAAAGTAATCTAAAAACATTAAAATTATGAGTAACACAAAAAACCCCTTTACCACTGAAAAATATAAAACCTGAGTAACACTAAAAATAAATTAAAATCCAAAAACCCGAGACACCCAAAAAACAAAAAAACCTAAAAATCCCAATAACCCAATAAAATAAAATTTTGAAAACAAAAACCCTAAAAGGGATTAAAATAAACTAAATAAATGCTAAAATTGTAATTGAGAAAAACACTAAACACCGTAAAAAACATAGAAAACCATATAGGACCCTAAAATTGTTAAAAACACTAAACACTCAAAAGTCCCCAAAACCCTAAAAAAATTAGGATCCCAAAAAAAATATAAAGCATTATAAAACTGAAAAAACCATAAAAAACTAAAAATATTAAAAACCCTAATAACGTAACAACAATTTAGACCCCTAAACCTCTAAAAAACTATTGAAAAGCATAAAAACAAAAAAAACCCTTTAAACCCGATAAAAACCCATGACCCCTATAACATACCTAAAATAGTAAAAATCCATAAAACCCAAAAAACACCTAAAATCCCTAAAAAAAAGAAAAACCCAATAAACCCAATAAACCAATACCCTAAAACCCCTTAAAATTATAAAAACTATTAAAACACCCAAAAATAATTATAGAATATACCCTACCCAAAAAATAAAAAACCCTAAACCCAATATCATATACACTACACCCTAAACACTAAACCCTAAAACCTAGACCCTAAACCATATACACAACACCCCAATACTTATACCCTACACCATAAACCCCATACTCTACTCCCAAAACCCTATATCTAGCATCCTAAACCCTATTCCATGAATCATAAATCCTAAAACCTACACCATAAGCCATACACCCTAAAAACTAAATACTATACAGTAAACCATAAAATCTTTAACCAACACACCTAACCCTAAACACTTCACCCTATACCCTATACGCTAAATGTTAAAACCTCTTCCATACACCATATACCTTACCCCCTACACCCAAAACCTTATACTCTAATCCGAAAAGGCACTAAAACCCTAAAAACAACTAAAGGGACATAAAAACATAGAAGGAACTTAAACACCCCCTAAATCCACTAAAACATCGTAAAATACCACAAAGCACTAAAAATCCAAAAATGATATAAAATAATATAAACCCATTTATAGACCACTGCAAACCCATAAAACCCCTAAAGATCCCAAAAACAATAAAAACCCACCAAATTAACTAATATCCTTAGAACACCTAAAAATAAAACTCTAAAAAACCAAAATCCCTTAAACCCCTAAAACCCTTAAAAACCATTACAACCATTAATACCAAAAATTAATAATACATTAAAAACCAACAAACCCATAATACCCTAATAAAACCCTAAAAATCTCTAAAAACCACTACAACCAAAATAAAATAATAAAGTACCCCAAAATCCTAAAAAACCAAAAGACCCTAAAAAATAAAATTAAAGTCCAAAAAATGCTAAAAACCTTAAAAAGACCCAAACCCCAAATAAAACCCCCAAAAAATAAAAACCCTAAAAACCATAAAATCTATTAATACCATCAAATGACCCAAATCTACTAAAAATAATTAAACCCCTAAAAATTTCTAATACCCTAGAAGCGCACAAAAAACACTAAATCAACCAAAAACCCAAAAATCAATTTAAACACTATAAATATCTCTGAAAAACATAAAACCCGTAAAACTCTAAAAACATAAATATTATAAAACCCCTAAATATATTAAAAACCCCTAAAACACTTAGAAATCCTAATTCACATAAAACATCTAAAAACCGTAAAGCAGTAAAATCCATTAACAAATAAATCCCGCAAAAGACCCTTAAAACTCCCTAAAAGACCCTTAAAGACCCAAAAACCCATAAGGGAGACTAAAAACCAAAAAACCCATATAAACACAAAAAACCATTAAAAACACTATAAACCCAGAAAAAACACTAAAAACAAACAACAATAACACCCAAAAAACTATAAAATCCTAACACCCAAAAATCCTAAACCCCTAAAAATTATAAAGATCCTAAACCCCTAAAAATCCAAAAACCCCTTAAAACCATAAATAACTTAAAAACATAAAAAACATAAAAATCATATATAAATAAAAAATAAATAAATCCCCAAAAGACTAAATACCCGAAAAACTCGTAAAACCTATCAAAATCCACTAAAAATCAAAATATCCTTAAGCCATCTAAAATTTCAAAATTTCCCTTAAAAATAATAAAAAAAATCAAACATCCCTAAAACCCTAAAAACATAAAAAGCATAAAACCCCATCAAAAACCATAATGATACAATAAAATAAAATAAAATTCCCAATAAACCCTCAGAACCTGTAAGACTACAAATCCCAAAAACCCCAAAATGTCCCTTACACTCAAAAAATTCATAGAAGACCACAAAAACCTAACAACCCCAAAGTCCAAAAGAATATTTAAAACACTATAAGACCCAAATAGATCCTAAAAGAACATATAAACTCCTCAAAAGACTAAAAACTGTTTAAAATCCCTAATATACCCTAAAACCCTAAAACACCCTAAATCCCCTAAAGGAAACTAAAAACACTAAAATATCCTAAAATTCCATAAATCCCCAAAAAGTATCTAAAAACCATTATCAAATAAGAAAATAATAAAAACCATAAAAACCCATAAAAACCTAATGAATCCCAAAACACTGAAAAAATAAAACCCTAAAACACACTAAAACCCTAAAAACATTAAAGTATCTTAGAAATCACAAATCTATAGAAACCTCTACATCATAAAAAACCCTAAAACCCCAAAAGACCTGAAAACCCCAAAAATACCAAAAACTGGAAAAGTCACTAAAACAACCTAAATCAGATAAAAGTTTTAAAAACAATAGAAAACCTCTAAAAACTCTAAATCCCATAAAAACATAAGACCATAAATTATATAAAAACACTAGAAAACCAAAAACTAATAAAGACCTCAAAATATTCATGGTCCCCCTAAAAAATCCAATCAACATGTAGATCACAAAAAACACTAAAACACATAAAACCCCATAAAATACATTAAAAAAACAAAACCCCTAAAACCCTTCAAACACAAAAATCCCTAAAGCCCCTAGAAAAACTATAATTCCAAAAACTCAAAAACCATAAAAACAAAATAATTCCTTAAAAAATTAAGACAACCGTAAAACCCCAAAAAATGAAAAAACCCCATAAAACCATACAACTCCATATAAACCCTTAAATCAATAAAAACCTAAAAAAATTAAACCCCCTAAACAATCATAAAACCCATAAAAACTTTTACCCAATAACCTAAAACCTATACATTAATCCCTACCACATAAACCCTATACCCAAAACATTAAACCCTAATCCATAGACCTGAAACTGTTTACCCTACACCCTTAACCCAACACCCCAAAACCCAAATACAATATGCTTCACCTTAAACACTATACCCTAAACCCTAATCCAAAAACCACAAAACCCAAACACAATATTCTACACTATAACCCTATACAATAATCCCTAAACCCTAAAAACTATAGTATAAACCATAATCCCAGCTCCATAAACCATAAAATCTACACCCTAACCCCTAAAACACATACCATAAACCCCAAAAGATCCTAGAACACCTAAAAACCCAAAAGGATCATGAAAAAACTAAATGATCGTTAAAAAATATAAAAAATAGTAAAAAATTACAAAAATAAAATAAAATAACATTAAAACCCATAAATGACCTTGAAACCACCTAAAGGACCATAAAACCCCTCAAAACCTAGAATATGTAAAACCCCATTAAACCCTAAAACTCATTAAAACCATAAAACCCCAAAAATCCCAAAAAATAATAAATCCTTAAAAACCCTAAAAGCATTTAAAACCCATAAAATCACTAAAAATCCATAAATGTAAAAAACCCTTAAAACATTGAAAAACACCCAATCACAAAATAAACATGAAATCCTTAAAACCACTAAAATTTCCTAATACCCTCCACTCCCTAATGAGGTCCTAGAGATTGTGGAACCTTCTCTACTCTCTCACGATGGCTGATCCCCTCCCCTTAAACAAGCATGATGATGACATAGGATTACTCCCATATGCCTCCCCACTCTAGTGGGGAGGGACTACATCTGATTATTGATGAAGACCCCTCCTTCATTATGTTATCGTCTCCCGATTTGGGGCCTCCATTTTCACAAATCGCATTTTTCCCATTACTTCCTGACCACTTTGAAGGCCACCCATAGATAATTATTTCAATAATGGATTTCAATGAAGCCTTCTATCTGCATTGTTTCACACTATTTTCTCATTTTTTGAGTTGGATCCCTCTGGCATATTTATTTGAAAGTTTCATTTTTGAGCATTGGAATCTCTAGGACCATGATACGGTGGATCTTGTTGATAGATTCCATATCATGATTCTCTTTGAAATTGAGGTGGACCTCATCCTTTCCTGTTCTGTGGCCCCTCAAAGATGAAAGGGTGTCACTTTATCCCACTTTAATTTGGGTTTTGATCTTAACATGAACCACGACTCTCTGATGATTACGAATTGAGTTATATTTCGAAAACCCCCCTCCCTTGAAAATATATCAATTATTTATATGTTAGGGAATATGGTGGGAGGGTTCGTATGCGTGGACTGTAGGACTCAATACCTATTCCACCATGTTTCTATGAGGTCTTTTGTTGAAATTATTTCTACTAAGGAGATGGTTTATATTGTGGGGATTGTTGTTGGTGAGGATGTCCACTAGAAGCAAGTGGTGACTCTTGAGTTGTGGGTCAAATTCTGTTCTTCTTACTTGAAACATGGTCATCGTGATCAGGTTTGTAGGTGCATTTCCAGGGAAGACAGTGGTTATAATCTAGATCAGGTTGATTCTTGTGAAGGATTATAGGCCATGGTGGAGTTATATGAGGTGGCACTCTTTAGAGAACCCAAAACATTTTCCTCACCATCGAAAGGTTGTTCAATTTTTGAGTGCTTGAAATCTGATTTGAATGTTGGGTGTGATAAAGAGGTGTTAGTGGTGGCTTCATGTGTCATTATCATAAAGATTTATAGGGATTTTAGTTGAACATAAAGGGATATTGTATAGGTGATGCATAATGCTGAAAGCATGACTTTGAGAGAAAATATTAGGAAGGATGTAATTAGTCAGTTATAGGGTGATCAGTTCTGTGGTGGCTAAGCAGGGGGAGATGGCATTGTATGGAAATGATTAGAGTCTTGTTGAAGGCCCCCTAAAGAAGTCCACAAGCATGGCAGAAGTTACCTTGAAAAACAATAGTGGGTAAACTAGAAGCAGTCTAATGAAGGATCATTATTGTGTCTCTCTGCGTAATAGGTTCGATTTTCGTGTCTCTATTGAGCTCGCTGGTGGATGTGCTACGCAGGGGGGGAGTGGCTGGGTAGGGTTTGGTTGCTGAGCCGGGGTATGTGGCTCGGTTTAGGAATGGGGAAAATATAGTTGACAAGAAGACCTTGTGCATTGATGATGTGCTCCCTTGTGGAAATGGGAGGGCTGGTCTTTAGGTTCTTCCAACGGTTCACAATGAGGACTTTCGCGAATCTTGTACTGAGGATGTGGTTGGAAACCTAATACTTGGTAATTATAGCACCCCTAGTATCAATGGCATGACTTAAGATATGAAGCAAGCCATGGTGGTGTATTAGGGGACCTCTACTAATGAGGAATGTTGTGTGGTTCTGCAATACATGTTCATGGAGGAATGTCTAGGTGGTCGCGAGCTGGATGGAGGGGCCCCAGTTGAGATTGATTCATTTATGCAATTTAAGGAGGATCATTTTCATGGATAATTTCATATGCATGGACTTCAGTTTACATGGGATATGGATGAGCCTAAATAGTTGTGTCTGATTTTTTCCATGGATGATCACATGACCAACTCCAATATGTAGCATATCTTGAGGGAGAGATCTGTGATTTGGGATGCCTTTCAAATGGGAATGAAGATAAATATACATTGTTCACTTCTGGTGACAAAGTACTTTTTCTAAATCGACAGGATTTCAATCCTATGGAGAATAGGGCTGTAGAAAAGGGGCCTTATGTGTGGAATGTAATATCATATTATATGAGAAGGCATCTTAGGTTAGTGTTTTCACCTCTACCTCCCAAAAAAAGAGGATTAAGAGGGATTATTCCACTCTTCCTGCACCCATTTCAACCTGGGATTCCTCAAAGGCAGGTAAACAAAAAGTAAAATTCAACAAAAAGGAGTAGCATTTGTGAACCTCGGAGCAAGGAAGACTTAGGGAGATGTAAATGGAACTCATAAAACAATAGGAGGATCATGTGTATAAATGGGAATCAATGGACATAGGTGCATACTCTGACATCTTCTTTGCTGATGCGGCTTCTGGCTATGAAATGTATGGTGACCCATATGGTGCAGGCCCTGTTTATGTATTTGGTGTTGATGTTGACTAATTTGTTTCCCATTTGGGAATGGGTTTCATGACCACGTCCCTTTCTTGTTTGTTTGGTTTTTTCTACTACATTTTGGAGGTCTAGGAATAGCCTGGGCCTACACCTTCATTTCCCCAATGAAGTCCTAAAGCCATAAAATTACCCTGAAACCCCTAAAGCACATTAATACTCCATATGAATATCCTAAAAACCCCAAATCCCTTAAAAACACGAAAAAAATAATCTCTAAAAACCCCTAAAATTAAAAAAGAAACTCTACAAACCGTAAAGCATGATAAACCACCTAAAACACAAATCAACTAAAACAGTTCATGAATACCTCATAACCATAAACTCCCTACCACAAATCTAAATCCCAGAAATATTTTAAAAGACCCTAAATTATCAAAATACAACCCTAAAAGACTCTAAAAGACCTTAATAATCCTAAACCCCCCAAAAATATCAAAAACCCGAAGATAAAATAAAAAATCATAAAAAGAGTAGACACTATAAAAATCCATAAAACATTAAAAACAGAAAAATCCTTGAAATATCTAAAACCTAGAAAAAAAAACCTATAAAATAGTAAAAATAATAAAAATACTAAAAAACCTTGAATTCACTTAAAATATATAAAAATACCTCAAACCTAGACACCCCTAAATCCCCTAAAACCACTTAAAATACACTGAAACCCAAAAAAATATAATTATACCATAAAAAAAACCCCCAAAAGACCCTAAAAATTCAAATGAACCCCCCCCCCCCCAATGATTCCAAAAATGTCCTTAAAATTCATTTAAGGACCTGAAACACCATAAAACAGAAATAAAAAATCTACTAAAAAATAAAAACCATAAACCCTTAGATCCCTAGAAATGTACAATCCCATTGAATCCCCTAAACTCCAAAAAAGATACCAAACCCTAAAAAACCTAAAAATAATGAAACTGACTAAAATAACCTAAAAACACTACAATCCCAAAAAATATGTATACTCTTAAATATCCTTAATGAATCTTAAACCCTTGAAAACCCCTAAAAGAACCATAAAATAATAAAAACCATAAAGATTCATATACACATATAAAAAGACTACAAAACCGTAAAAAATATAAATCCTTGTAAAAACCTAAGAACCCATAAAACATAAAAACCATAAAATCCATAAATTGCTAAAAAACCATCAACTCCTACAAACACTAAGAACTCTTAAAAGACTTGAACTCCATGTTAAACCCCAAATGTCTCTAAAATTAGTAAAATCATTAAAATATCCTCAAAACCATAAAAACACTATGAAGTCTTATAACCCTAAAGACACTAAATCCCTTAAAATCCATAAAGGCCATAAAACGCATAAGCATCATAGAAAATGCAAAAAACAGCTAAAAATTTAAAAACCCAAAAACTCTAAAATAATAAAAACTCACAAACACCTTAAATACTAAAACACATAAATACCCATACATACCCTCAATAACCAAACACCATAAAAATACTAAATCCAAAGGAACAGATAAAAACCCCAAACCACCTAAAACTGGTAAAAAGGATCAAAAAATCCCTTAAAACACTAAAATCATCTAAAAACATTAAAAAGACCTAATTTCCTTAAAAACCCTTAAAATCATAAAAACCATGAAACCCGTAAAAATTATAAAAATCATCAAAATTAAAAAAAACTGAAGACCCTAAAATACATAAAAATATAAAAATCACTAAAACCCATTAATGTCTAAAAACCCAAAAACTATAAGATAATAAAATCCATAAAAATATAAAAAACAAGGAAACCCATAAAATCCATAAAATAATCCAAAACACCTAAAAAAGAAAAAATAATTAAATAAAAACACTAAAATACTCAAAACCTTTATAACCCTATAAAAATCTTAAAGAACCTGAAATGAATATTCCCTCTAAAACCCTATAGACCCTAAAAACTTCAAAACACATGAAAAACCAATAAACCAAAAACACTAAAATACCTTCATCACATAAACACCAAAAAACCAAAAAACCCAATAAAACATAATATCCCTCAAAAAATATAACTAAAAATAAAAAAACATAAAATCCTTATAAACCCTTATAACCCATGAAGACCTCTAAAAATATAAACCATAACAAATATTAAGCCTCATAAAACCCGAAAAATAAAAAAACTAAAAACCTAAAAGACCCAAAAACCCGTAAAATTCAATAAAATTACATAGAAATCCTTAAAAACCAACAATCCATAAAAACCCATAAACAATCCTAAAAAAAATCCCTTAAATGTCATAAAACCAATTAAACACCCTTAAAATCAAAAAACCCAAAATGCCTAAAAACTGAACAATCCTAAAACACCTAAAACTAATAAAAACTTAAAATCCCTAAAAACACTAAAAACCATAAAACTCCACCACCACATATAATATATAAACACTAAAATACCTTAAAGCAACCAAAACCCCCAAAACTCCATGAAAACCCTAAAACTACTATAAAAACCAAAAACATCCATAAAACAATCCGAAGAAATATAAAAACCTAAATTAATCATTAAACCATACAAAATAAATAAACCCATTATGACCCAAAAAAACCATATACCTCAATGGAACCCCCTAAAAAGCAAAATAAATAATACAATCCCAATAACCATTAAAAACTCAAAATTCCATTAAAACCTTAAAAATCCTATAAACCCTTAAAAACTAAAACCTATAAGAAATCTAAAACCCAATAAAAACCCAAAAAACACTAAATCCCCAAATAAACATAAAAACATGAAAATGATACAACCCACTTTAAATCACTAAAACCACAAAACCCTATAAATTTTAGAAACCCAAGAACCCTAATAACCCTAAAATGTATAAAAGTACCTAAAAACCGAAAACAACCTAAAAACCAATATGACCCTAAATCCCCCTAAACCACCTATAAAATCCCAAAAATTCTTTAGAACCCATTAAATACCATAAAACGCTCTAAAATTCCTAAACTATGTGATCCACTAAGAACCCTAAAGTGACCCTAAAATCATATAAATGAAAAAACGCCATACACCCCCATAAAACACTAAACATCCCTAAAATTCCCCAAACAACCTCTCAATTACAATCCCCTCATAAAATACCCTTAATCATATACAAAACCCCAAACACCATTAAATACCTAAAATCCCTAAAACACCAAAAAATCCAAAAAAAAACTCTAAAAAAACCACTAAATATCCCTAAAACCCAATAAAACCCCTTACCCCAATAAAAATTCAAAAAATCTAAAATCCCTTGAAACCCTAAAAATACCCTTAAATTATGAAAAACCATAAATAACAAAAGAACCTATAATACCTTAAATTCCATAACGAAACCTAAAATACCTAAAAACCCAAAAAAACTAAAACGATAAAAACCCATTAAACCCTGTAAAAACCGCTAAAAATTATTACAGACCCAAAGACACTTTAACACCCCAAAAATTTCTTGATAGGACCCAAAAGCCCAAACCCCCCTAAAAATAATAAAAGACAATGAAAACGTAAAAACTAAAAGTACTAAAGAAAACAATATTCCATAATAGACCTTAATACCCCAAAAGACACTGAAAAACCTGAAACCCATATTAGGCAATACAAAAATGAAAACCATAAAGGACCCTAAAGATCATTAAAAAACCTATAGCACTCTAAAGTAGTTGAATATACTAATGGACCATAAAACCCTAAATAACACTATAGACATAGAAAACCCTATACTCCATAAAGGTCCCTAAAAATCCTCAAAGCCGTTGAAGACACCAAAAACCCTCAACCCCATAAAGACCCTAAATACATTAAAATCCACGGAAATACCCTAAATTTTTTAAAACCCCTAAACATCATTAAAAAATAATCAACATAAAACCACCATAAAAACCCAAAGGACATTAAAAACAACAAAAACCTAACAGAACCAAAAACAAAAAAACCATTAAAGACCCCAAAATCCAAAAAAAACCAATAATCACTGAAATCCCAAAAATTTTTAAAAATCCGTAAAATATTAAATTACACTTAAAACCATTAATGGCACAAAAACAATTAAAATACATAAATCCCAAAAAAACATAAAATTCAAAAAAAAATAGGAATCCTTTAAAAATAACAACCCTATATACAATGAATGCTAGAAAAAAACCATAAATACCCAAAAAACCATAAAAACTGCATATTAGAACAGACCCTAAAAACCATAAAATCATAAAAATCATAAAAACACCTAAAACACCCTAAAACACCTAAAATCATTATAAGACCACTTAGAATAGGGAAAAATCTTAAAACCCAATAAAATAATCCCAGAAAAATTATAAAATCCAAAAAATCACTAAAACTGATAGAAAAATATAATATCCAAAAAACCAAAAAAACGCCCTAAATATCTGAAAATGTATAGACACCATAAATACAATAAAAAGAACAAAACCTGTAAAAATTATACACACACACGCACACTAAAACCCCTAAGAATCCATGAAAACATTGAAGACCCTAAAAACTAGTAAAACATTAAAAATAAACCTTCACCCCTTCCCCAAAACAAAAAACAAATTTAAAAATCCATAAAAACCCTAAAACCATAAAACCCAAAATTATTGTATAAATCCCTAAATAATATCAAAACGGTTAAATACCCTGTGAATAATAAAAACACATAAAAACACATAAAAACAACACAAACACTTATAAAAATTTTAAAACCCTAAAACCATTAAAAATTTAATATCCCTAAAAGTTGTAAAAATCATAAAAACCCTGAAGTCCGTTAAAAACTCAAAATACACATAAAAAACGTAGCACCCTTATAACACTAAAAACCCAAAAACACATCAAAATAGACTAATATCCCTAAAACCCTTAAATGACCATAAAACCCCAAAACCCCTAAAAGTCCCTAAATAACCCAAAATTCACAAAAAATTGAAAACCCTAAAACCCTAAAGGACTGTAAATAAACATAAAATTATTTAATCTATTAAAAATCCTAAAAAATCAATAAAATGATCAAAAACCACTAAAAATTCTACAATCATAGCGACACTAAAAATATAGAAATTCCATAAAACCACTAAAACCCTAAAAAATACTAGAAACTCTACAACACAAAAAAAGGGTAGAAACCAAAAAATCATATGAACCCTTAATTAACACTAAAAACACTAAAACCCATAAAATATGGAAATCCAAAAAAAACCCTTAAAATCAAAAAATTTACTAAAAACCTATAAATCCAAAAATAGCCATAAAATACTCTAAAAAACATGAAAATCCAAAAAAAATTATCCCTAATAAAATCAAAAAACAACATAAATCACCTAAAATAATCTAAAAACCTAAAACCCCTAAAAACACCTAATAACCCAAGAATCATTAAAACCACTAAAAACCAAAAAAACACTACCAAACCCTAAAAAACCAAATCCATCTAAAATAACCCCATAATACATAAATGAAACGAAAAAACACAAAATCCCAAAACACCAACAAAACACAAAAACTCTAAATCCCTAAAAAAATTTACATTTCTTTAAAACAATAAACACAAATTAAAAGGCCTTAATAACATAAGAACCATGAAAATCCAAAAAAACCCTAAACAAAACCTAAAAATCCTAAAACCACCTGATAAATATAAAACCCATGAAAACCCCTAAAAGAAACCTAATAACCCCTTAATACCCCAGACAAACCTAAAGCCCTAGAACCCCTAAAATAACCAAAAACTCTTAAATAAATCTAAATTCCATAAAACCCATACAAAACCTGATAAAATAATAAGAAATCCTAAACTCTCTAAAAATCCCAAAAATCAGTAAAATCATTAAAACCCAACCCCCCCCCCCAAATAAAACCACTTAAAAGCCCATAAAACCATTATGCCTCATAAAAACACAAAAATAACTAAAAACACTTAAAACACATGAAACCCTAAAAAATCCGTAAACAACCTAAAACACAAAAAATAATGAAAACCCTTGAAAACCCCTAAAATTCCTTAAAATAAAAAAAATTTATAAAAATACATAAAACACCTAAAATCCCATAAAAGCAGGAAAACCATAAAAATCCCAAAGAATAATAAATACACTGAAACACACTGAAGGAACGAAGAAAACCAAAAACAAACCATAAAAACCACAAAATCCCAAAAAAACACAAAAAAAACCATAAAAAATACTAAAAATCCTTAAAACTAAAAAAACCCTATAAACCCTAAAAACCGTTTAAGACCCTTTAAACGACTATAAACCATAAAACACTAAAAACATAAAATCCAATAAACCCAATACAATACATAATCCCCCTAAAAATAGAATGTTCCATAAACCCTATTAAAGGCACTAAAACCCTACAATCCACAAATAATTATAAAAGTACAAAAAAACCAAAACCCCTAAAAGACCATAAAAAATAAAAGCCCTTGAACACCCTAAAAAACCTAAAGTTTCGAAAGTAACTAAAAACCCTAAAAATCAATGAAAACCCTAAAATTTCATAAAATCCTTGAAATAACATAAAACTCTATAAACAATGAGAACCTCTAAAGCCCATAAAATCCAATAACCCTAAAAAACTATAAATCTAGAAAACCCTAACACCCCTATAGTTGTAAAAATTTACAAATCCCCTTAAAATATTAAAAACCAAATAATCACAAAAATTCCCTAAAATACATGGATACCTCTAAATAATCCTAAATCCCCTAAAACCAATGAAACCCTGAAAACCACATAAAAATAGTAAAAAATTCCCAAAAACTATAAAATTACCTAAAAAACCTAAAAAACCCTAAAATCCACAGAAAAACAAAAAAAAAACAAAAAAACCCATCAAAACCAAATAAAACAATTAAAATACACAAAAAATAAAAAAACTAAAACCATAAACCCCCAAAACATCCATGAAAACCCCCAAACCCATTAGAACCCTTAAAACCATAAAAAAACATAAAAACATTAAATGACTAAAAATTCCCAAAAACCAAAAAAAGCCAATACCCTAAAAACATATAAACCATAAATAAAAAAACATTATAACCACTAAAAAATGAAATCCCGAAACCCTAAATACCATTAAAAGTAAATTATCTAGAATACCGAAAAAATCCTTGTATACAAAAAACAATAAAAAAAGCCTAACCCCCACATAAAAAACCATAAAACCCATTTAAATGACAAAAACAATATAACTATCAGAAAAGGCCATAAAAAAACCTAAAACTACCTAAAAACACATGAACATCATAAAACTGTAAACAATCCTTAAATTCATAAAATCTACAAAAAAACCCAAAATGCCCTAAAAACCCTAAAACCCAAAAAACTATAAAATTCCATAAAAATACTAAAAAATACTAAAAGATAATTATAAAAAAATAAAAACCATAAAAACCCTAAAAAAATTAATATCCTTTAGATTCTTTTAAACCCCAAAAATTTCTCAAACACCATAATGACCCAAAAAATCCAAAAATCAAAAAAATATATTAAACATACAAAAAAACCCAAAAAAATAATTAATATAAATATCCTACAAAACCCAAAAATCCCCTATAAATAAATTAAAAAACTAAAAAAACTAAAATCCCTAAAGACCCTTAAGAATTTTTCAATACCTTAAAAACCATAAATCCCCTCAAACCCCCGAAATGTCAACATGAACGTAAAATTCACAAACAAGACCTAAAGGAACATAATGACTCTAAAAACACTATAACACAGTAAAAACCCTATAACACAAAATGGGCTAAAATACCCCAAAAATAAAAAATACGCTTAAAATCATAAAACCCCCCAAACCACACTAATACCCTTTTAAACCATAAAAATACCTAAAAGGCATGATAAACAGAAAAAATCGTGAAGACCCTAATAAACCCTAAATTACCTAAGGAAAACCTAAAAGACCCTAAAAGACTATAAAATCCCAAAAGTATTCTAAAACCCCTAATGGGATATAAAACCTCTAAAAGGCACTAAACCCCCTTGAAGCCTAAAAAACACTATTTTACCCCAAATGACTAAATGAACTTGAAACACAAAAAACTGTAAATGACCCAAATATCCTAATAAACTAAATGAAACTAAAAACACTAAAAAATATTAAAGGAAACTAATATTATAAAACACCGAAAAACCCTAAAACCCCCTAAAATGACAAAAACACATAAAATCAATAAAATAACTTATAATATATAAAACCCTTAAAACCCCTTAAAACACTCATTGTCCATCAGAATGTTAAAAACACCAAACAACAGAAAAACATGTAAAAGTCCATAAATAATTGAAGAACTCATAAAACACAAAAACACTGGAATGACTGTAAAACACTAAAAATATTAAAAGTTCCTAAAAGATTTAAAAAAATATAATAAATATAAAACCCCTTAATAGTCTAATATACCGAAAAACAATACAATCCCTAAAAACCTAAAACACTAAAAACCAAAAAATCTACTACAAACATTAAAAACTATAAAAACCCTAGATACTATTAAAAAACATAAATACCCAGAAATTCCCTATTGAATCCTAAAGATGGTAATAACCAAAAAAACCCTACAAATTCATCAAAATATTAAAATACATAAAAATTATAAAATAACTGAAATACGGAAAACATGGAAAAATCCAAAAAAAATCCCCCGAGAACCCTAAAAAACTAGAAAATATTTATTCACTAAAATATCTTTAAAACACACTAATAGAAAATTGGGATTTGGAGCCCCCTTAACTATAGTGACTGCCACTGGCAGTCACTGTAGGAAACCAATAGCGACATCCACTGGTGGTCACTAGGTTTTCCCAAAAAACCGGGGGGGGGGTGGGTTTCGCCCTCCCCCCACCCCGAACCCACTCTACCACCTCTCGACTCGTCGGTTCGGCAACCGCCCCCCAAACTCTCTTCCTCCCTCACCTCGTCGCATGCCCCCATGTCGTTGTGATCACTCCCTCACCACCCTCCCCCATCGTCGTGCGCTTTGTGCCATTGTCGCGCGCCCTCCCTCACCGTCGTCCCTCGTCGCCTTATCGGCCACCGCCCTCTGCCGTGTGCCCTCCAGCCTCCCTCTACCCTGTCTTCCATCTCCTTCATCCTTCATATGCCCTTGCCCTCCGGCTCTTGCCACCCTCTGCCATGCGGCCAGCCTGCTGCCGCCCTCGGGCCTCCCTCTGCCCAAGGGACTCCCACCACCCGCCTCTGAAATCCCTCTGGCAGCCCTCCAGCTGCCCTCCAGCCGCCCTCCTTCCACCCTCTGGCCTCCGGCTTCCCTCTAGCTTCCCGCCACCATCCTCCAGCCTCTAGCCCCTCTGGCCTCCAGCCCCTCCAACCTCCGACCCCTCTGCCCTCCGGTATCCGACCTCAGCTCTCTACCCCTTGGCCCTCCCTCCGAACCTCGGGTTTCACTACCACTGCTCGTCCCCTCCCTCACCATCCTCCCCTTGCCGTACAACCACCGCTCTGTCCCCTCCCTCTCCGCACGACCGCTACTCGTCCCCTCGCCGCTGCTTCCCATCCACTCCAACTCCCCTTGTCCTCATTCCCCTCCCTCATCGTCCCACCCTCGATGCACCGTCTCCACCTCACCGCCTCGTCTCCTCTGGCTCCCAGTCTCCACCACCGCCTGTCCCCTCCCTCACCGCACCGCCTCCGGCTCCATCTACCCTCTGCTGCCTCTCCTCTCCCTCGCAGCACCGCATTCGACTCCCCTCCCATCCAGGTTTGTAGCGCAATCATGTATGGCATGGGTTTTCAGTTACATTATTATATTATAAATGGTTCAAAAACAATTAATTAATATTTATTTTATATATATTTGATATGAAAAATGAAAATGTAATAAGTCTTTTGTAAATCTTTGTTATAGGGATCTTATTATGGATATGAGTTGGAGTGATCTTCCAAATAGAACGTCTAGAGAATATTTCAAAGGAATTATTCAGTTTATTGACTTCACCAGAGGATTTGAAAGTCACTATATTAGTTTTCCAAGTAGAAAATGTGCTAACAAGTATCAATTCACACGAGGTACTACGAGGGAACACCTATTTTTTAATGGATTTTCTGAAAAATTATAAGAGTAGGACTCATCATGGAGAATAATATGTTCGTTTTCCAAATACGGATGCAGCTCAGATGGAAGTTGATTCAAGGATGAATGATCCAATGCATGAAATCCTTAATAAAATGGTACGTGGGTTAGATCTTCAAGGCATTTACATCCAGAATCATGAGACCGGTGTGATAAATCTTCACTTTAGGGCAGATCGTGATTCGAGGAGGTTTTATGAATCTCTTGATGATGCAAATCTCGAATTATATCCTGGATGTACTTCTTACAATAAATTGTCATTTATTGTCGATTTGTTGCATTTGAAGACTTTGAATCATTTTTCAGACACATCACTCAACATGTTGTTGGTGTTATTGAAAAATTTTCTTCCTGTCGACACTAAGATTCACAAGTCGTATTACCATGCTCGTATGTTGATAGATAACGTAGGTTTTACATATGTGACCATATATGCATGTGCAACCAACTATATGTTTTTTAGAAATAAAACATCCCATTTAGATATTTGTACATTTTTGGTGCTTCCAGGTGGAAAGTGAACATGGGAAATTAGACTCATAAAATTCAGATTGTGATACATGGGAAACTGATTGTCGTAAAGAAAATGCGTTACATTCCCCTTAAACTGAGGTTGAAAGATTTTTTATTTCACCTAAATTTTCTAATTTAAAGAGATGGCATGCATAAAGAGTTCATGAAAGTGATATGTTAACCCACCTGGAAGACTCTCATGCATGGATGGATTTTGATAAGAGACATCCCGACTTTTATAAAGTTGATTGTAATGTCTGGTTGGGATTGGAAGCAGATGTTTTGACTCCATTCTAGTCTATGGTTGGTGCAACTCATAGCTCATGGCATGTGGTGTTGGTTCCCTGTAATCTTCCTTCATGTCTTTGAATGAAGCAACAATTTATATTACCTTTCACTCTTATTGATTGACCTAAAAGTCTGAGGGATAAGATTGATGTTTGCCCTCAGCCATTGATTGATGAGTTGAATGAATTTTGGGGCAATGGTGTGATGACTTATGACTGTGAAATGAATGAAATGTCCAAACAATATGCTGCTTTATTGTGGACAATCAATGACTTCCCACGTTATGCCAATTTATTAGGATGGAGTACGAAAGGGGAATTTTATTTTCATTGTTGTAACAAAAGTAAAAAATCTGTATGGAATAAGCATTCCAAAAAATGGGTATACATGGGTCACAGACGTTTTATCACCCCTCAGCATAGGTTCAGAAAGGACAGAGTGGCATTTGATGGTTCTAGAGAGTTCTTCCCAGCACCAAAGATCATTTGAGGAGTCGAAATGTTATCGTAGATTGAGGAAGGAAGTATCTGCATGGTATATGAAATTCAGGATTTGGTGGCTCCTCCGGTACGTAATATTCGTGCTACGGGTAGGCAGCACAGTCACAAATGGAAAAAGAAAATTATTTATTATAGTCTTCCATATTGGAAAACTATCATGCTGAGGAATAATTTTGATGTCATGGACATTGAAAAAAAAAGTTTGTGATAACATATAGTGGACCATTTTAGGTGTCAGTGGAAAATCAAAGGACCATGTTAATGCACACCGTGGTTTGGAAGAAACGGGTGTATGTAAACAGTTTCATTTATAGTTTGCTAAGGGAAACAAGTCATATATGCCTACTGCATAGTATACTATGACTACAAAGGAGAAAGATACATTTCATTTCATTTTGAAGATGCTCAAGGTGCTTGACGGTTACTCCTCTAATATTTCAAAGTGTGTGAATCTGATGAGCAAGACATTGAAAGGGTTTAAACGTCATGACAATCACATACTACTTCAGCAGTTTATTCCAATTGCAATTTGTGATTGTTTATCCGCAAATTTTTTTCAATCGTTGATTGAGATGAGTAATTTTTTTAGATTGATTTATTTAAGAAATCAACGAATGAGTGATTTAAAATTTTTGCAGGACCGAATTTTACTTACACTTTTTCACTTTTAGAAAATATTTCCCCCCTCATTTTTCAATTTTATGGTCCATGTGAAATTGTACCTAACTGATGAAGTAATGGCTGTTGGTCCAGTGTAATTCAACTGGATGTAGCCTATTGAGCGGTATTTGAGTACATTGAAACGATTTGTACACAAAAAACTTCGTCCGGAGGCATCAATAGCCAATGGTTATTTGATGGATGAGTGTACTAATTTTTGTGAAGAATATCTTTCAGATGTTGAAACCAAATTAGAAAATCCCTCTCGGATTCATGATGGTCTGTTTGAGAAGGAACCACATATGATATGGACAACATCGAGTTGATACAAGCACATCAATATATCTTGTTCAATACTTCATCAGCTGCACCATTAACGTAGTAAGTATCTTATCAATTTTATTGTTTAACTTTTACATGTTTTGTTTTCATAAGTTGATCATTTAAACACCGCATTATCATTTGCATGAAACACATTAATGTGATAAAAGAAGAGATATATCGTACGACTGAGTTGCAAATTCAACAATCTCATTCTGCGTCATACCATGATTGGTTCAATGATTATGTACGTATAAATTGAATTTCAGTATGACTGAAGTATTATACTAATTTCTTTCTGTATATATCATTATTGAATTCATTTAATTATGTAGATTTGTAAGTTGAGGGAGTTAGGGGACCCCATGCTAACTGATGAATTTATCCAACTGGCTGAGGGTCCATTTATAACGGCTCGTCGTTATAAATCTATAGGTTCTAATGGTTTTCGATTTCGCATTAAAGATGTTGACGAAAAATGACAAACACAAAACATTGGCATCAGTTGTCCATTTTTCGATTCTGGTTATTTTTATGGTCAATTAATAGACATCATTTAATTTGTATACACACATGGGTTGATGTACATATTGTTAATGTGTAATTGGGTTGATCGAGTGTGTGGACGTAAAGTCGGTCAATATCAGTTTTCATTGGTGAATTTTAACTATATGTTATACATAAATGAATGAGTGGATAATGAACCTTTCATTTTGACATCACTAGCGGAACAATTATTCTTCATTAGTTTTCCTTCGAATCCAAGTTGGAAAGTTGTGGTCAAAATGTCTCGGCGAGGAGTGTTTGTATTTGAACAAGATGAACCCGATATTGTTCCTTTTGTTTCCCAGAATCTTGATAAACATACCATAGTTCAACGTGAAGAAGATATTTTTTGGGTCAGAGCGGATGATGAAGGAGAAACAGTCAATTTTCATACTTAATGAAAGGTATAATTGTTTTACCGCTATTCAGCCTAGGATATCATTAATTATCTAATCATTTTATAAATTCTTTTATGTTTTAATCCTCACTTTTGGACGTTTATTCAGGTATAAATATTTAGGGTGATTTAACTCATGTTATATTGATTTTATTGTCTGTGTATCTTCCCATGGAGGTATTCTTCATTTGGTTCATGTGCTGCTAGAAATTTTATTAATTCAATTTGAAATTTGGGTATGCATTGATTGGTTTTGTACATAATTTGTATATCTGTTTTGTTTACTTTCTAATTTTTTAAAATTCATTCACAACTAATAATTCAATCCCTTTTTGATTCATTAAAAATTGTACAAGTTTGATTTTTTTTAAAAAAAATCCAATTTATCATTTCTACTCTTTGGATAGTCCCCTTACTAATGTTTTTCATGACATCAGGCATGTCAGGGGAAGAGGCAGCAGATCCACATCATCCATCGGAGGAATCTACGTCTCATGTTCAAGGTATGATTGAATGTCATTATCTCTATTTTTTATTTAATTGATAAAAATATACATATATTTATAAAATCTTTCAATTTATATAAAAAAATTTTCTCAATAGGATCAGACTCGAGTGCTTCTTCCTCTCGCAAGAGAGGCCCTGATCGTGGAATATTAAAATAGAATTCTGACAAGACATTTGATGTTTCATTTGATGAGTTATTTCATCCTGTGGGATGGAATTCCATGGCATTTATTCGTTAACAGAGTCATATCATATTGATCCACATCGATTTCCATTGACCACGCGTGACTGGGCTTATATCCCCCAGGACACATTAGATTGTCTTTGGAGGGAGGTTCAGGTAAGAATACTATTTTACTTTATTCCCTATGTATAAACAATAACAACTTATGTTATTATTTTAATATCAAAATTTCAAATTACTTCTGATGAGTTTCGGCCACTGTGTATGAGATAATGCCCTAAGATGTGGAACGACTATAAACGAAAAGTCAAGAGGGACCACTGGGTACCAAATGTGGGTTCCCTAGACATTCTGGAAAAAGACCCAAGAGGTGTCCTCTCGGCTCAGTGGCATGATTTAGTTTCATATTGGTCTACAGAGGGTGTTGCGATTTTTATATTGATTTTGGTATATATATTTTCAAGAATTTGTGATTTGTTTGAAATTTGAATGAAATGAATGTAGGATGTGTCAATAGGCCATTCTAAGAATCAAGCGTTGCAGGGACCACCTCATAGGATCGAGACTCGTCACATGTCTCAGATCCGACATGAGGTATTTATTTTTAATTAATTAATTAATTAATTAATATGGTTTTGTGTTTATATTCTATTAATATATAGTTGCGGGAGCAAGGTGCACCGACTGATAAAATGTTGGTGTGCATGAGGACTCGAGATCGCAATGATCCAGAGGCTACAACATTGATAGTAAGTGCTTGTACTCATTACCAATACATACATAAAATCTGTATATTAATATATGCATATATATTTAAATATTTCAAAATCTCAATTTGAATCTGAGTTAAAACATCTGCCAGACGACCAGCGACAACATCCCATTCGAAGGGATGAGATCTTTAATCACATTATTGGTAGGGACAGGCATGGATATTGTTTTACCTATAGAACATGGATTCCTCATTATGTAGTGTCACGCGTTGTAGTAGCTAGTCATGATGTTGCTCAGATGACACATCGGTTGTTATATTTTTAGGCACGGATACACGCTTCTGAGGAGGTAAATGTGCAATTGATCGCTGAGGTTAGAGCACTGCGGCAACATGTGCGTCCAAGTGATGGTGCATGGGATCAGACGACATATGTTTATATTGTATTTATTTATTTAATTTATATTATTTTTGTTATGAAAATATTCATAAGGTTTTTCTATAGTCCCCTGACCAACCTGATGGAGATAGTAGTCATGACCACGCATGACACATCATATTCAAGAGGATTGTTTCTGTTTTTAATGGTGGGGTTTTTATTGATATTTAGGTTTCATTTCTAGTGATACTTTTTGTGATGTGGGGGTATCATGTGTGTTTTGGCATGATGCAATGTTTGTGAGCACGAATTGAGAAGTAACCACGAAACTGATTAATGATTTTGATATTTTTTGTTCATTTAATTCTTCATCGTTTTCAATTGAATGTTCTGTAATATTTTTAAAAAACCCAAGTGATTCCTAATATAAACCATGAATCTTTTTTTTATGAATGAGATGAGGTTCAATATTTGTAGTCCTCATCCCACCCCGGACAACCCTCCCCGCACCACGGACATCCCTCGCCGCACACTGGACAACCCCCTCCCTGCACCCCAGACAGCCCTCCCCACACTCCGTACAGCCCCCCCTGCACATCGGACAACCCTCCCCACACCTCGGATAGGCCCACCGCACTCCGGACAGCCCTCCCCGCACCCCATACAGCTACTCCTCACACCCCAGAGAGCCCCCCCCCCCACCCTGGATAGTCCTTCGCACCCCGAACATCCCCCCCTGCACCCCGAACAGCCCTCCCTACACCCCATACAGCCCACCCCCCCCCACCCAGGACATCCCTCCCCGCACCCCGGACAGCCTTCCCTGCACCTCGGACAGCCCCCACCCCCTGCACCCCGGACAGCCCTCCCCGCACGCCGGACAGCCCTCCCCTTCACCCCCTACAAGCCCCCCGCACCTCGGACAGCCCTCCCACACACTAGAGAGCCCCTCCCACAACGAGAATAACCCCCCCACACCCCATACAGCCCGCCCCACACCCCGGACAACCCTCCCCGCACCCCGGACATGCCCCCCACACCCCGTACAACCCGCCTCGTACCCAAGAGAGCCCCTCCCCGCACCCCGGAAAGCACCCCCCCCCCGGCACCCCAAACAGCCCCCCCCCCCTCACCCTGAACAACCCTCCCCGCACCCCAGACAGGCCCCCAGCACCCCGAACAGCCCTCCCCGCACCCCGGAGAACCCCTCCTTGCAACCCGGAAAGCCCGCCCCTTACCCCGGACAGCCTCCCCCACCCCCCTGCACCCCGGACAGCCCGCCCCGCACCCCGGACAGCACCCCCTGCCCCACCCTCACACCCTGTACAGCCCCCCCCCCCCCCCCCCCCCCGCACCAGGGAAACCCCTCCCTACACCCCAGACAACCCTCCCTGCACCCCAGTGCGCGCTGTATGACCGATTGTGCCATTTTCACCAACTCGGCGCGCGCTAAAAATGCATGTTGGGGGGTCAAAACCACTCGAACGACCCCAGAATTCCATGAAATAGTTCAACAACACCCGTTGTGTGAATTTAGAAATGGTCTAGTAGAATTCACATCAATCAAAGGTGTCGTTTGACTACGGTGACCGGAAACGCTTTTCCAGAGCCATAAAACACCAAAACGGTGTGAGATGGTCAAATTCAGAGAAAACGTGCAACGAATGACCTGAAACCACACCAAAACAATAGTAATATTATTCGTGATGTGTAGGAGGAGACATCACACCCATCAGATGTGTGGTGCACGCGGTACGACCGATTCTGTCGTTTTCAGCAGCTTGCATCGGGCTAAAAGGGCGGGTTGGGGGGGTCAAAACCACTCGAACGGCCTCAGAATGCCATGAAACCATACGATAATAGCTGTTCTGTGAAGTATTAAATGTTCGGGTAGATGAAACGTCAATCGGAGGTGACGTTTGACCGCAGTGACCGGAACACATTTCTAGAGTCATAAAACACCAAAACGGTGTGAGACCGTCGAATTCGGAGCAAACGTACTCCAAATGACCTGAAACCACATGAAAACAGTAGAAATATTATTCTTGGAATGTAGGAGGAGATGACACATCCATCGGACGTGTGGTGCACGCGGTACGACCGATTTTGTCGTTTTCAGCAGCTTAGCGCATGCTAAAAGGGTGCGTTGGGGGGTCAAAACCGCCCGAACAACCTCGGAATGCCATGAAATCATACAAAAATAGTTGTTGCATGAATTTTGAAATGGTCGGGTAGAAGAAACATCAATCTTTGGCATTTTTTGACCGTGGTGACAGGAAATGCATTTCTGGAGTCATAAAACACCAAAACAGTGTGAGATGGTTGAATTCTGAGAAAATGTGCTTCGAAGGACTTGAAAACACATGAAGAAAATATAAATATTATTAATGATGTGTAGAGGGAGACGACATGCCCATCGGAAGTGCAGTGCGCATGATACGACCGATTGTGTCGTTTTCAACAGATTGGTGCGTGCTAAAAGGGCGCGTTGGGGGGTCAAAACCACCCGAACAACCTCCAAATTCCATGAAATCATATGAAAACATCTGTTGTGTGAATTTTGAAATGGTCAGGCAGACGACATGTCAATCAAAGGTGTCATTTTACCACAGTGACAAGAAATGCGTTTCCGGAGTCATAAAACTCCAAAATGTCATGAGATGGTCGAATTAAAAAAAAACGTGCTCCAAATGACCTGAAACTACACGAAAACAATATAAATATTTTTCGTGATGTATAGAAGAATAAAACACGCCCATCGGACACGTGGTTCGCGCATTACGACCAATTGTGTCCTTTTTAGCAGCTCGGCGTGCACTAAAAGGGTGTGGTGGGTGGTCAAAACAACCAGAACGACCTCAGAATGACATGAAATCATACGACAACAACCGTTGTGTGAATTTTGAAATGGTCGAGAAGAAAACTTGTCAATTAAAGGTTTCTTTTGAGCACGGTGTCCGAAAACGCCTTTCCGGAGTCATAAAACACCAAAACGGTGTGAGACGGTCGAATTTCAAGTAAACGTGCTCCGAATGACCTGAAACAACAAGAAAACAATATGAATATTATTCGTGATGTTTATGAGGAGACGACATGCCCATCGGACATGCAGTGCGCGAGGTACGACCGATTGTGTTGTTTTCAGCAGCTCAGCGTGTGCTAAAAGGAGCGTTGGGGGTTGAAAACCACCCGAATGACCTCGGAATGCCTAGAAATCATACGACAACAGTCGTTGTGTGAATTGTGAAATGGTCGGGTAGATGACATGTCAATCGGATTTGTCATTTGACTGCGGTGACTAGAAACGCGTTTCCAGAGTCATAAAACACAAAAATGGCATGAGATGGTCGAATTCGAAGCAAACGTGATATGAATGACCTGAAACCACATGAAAACAATAGGAATATTATTCGTGACATGTAGAAGGAGACAAAACGCCTCTCAGACGTGTGGTGCATGTGGTACAATCGATTGTGTCGTTTTCACCAGCTCGGCGCGCGCTAAAAAGGCGCATTGGGGGGTCAAAACCACCTGAACAACCTCGGATTTCCATGAAATCATACAAAAATAGCCATTGCGTGATTTGTGAAATGGTCGGGCAAAGGCATGTTTATCGGAGGTGTCGTTTGAACGCAGTGACCGGAAACACGTTTCCGGAGTCATAAAACACCAAAACGGCGTGAGATGGTCGAATTCGGAGAAAACATGGTCATAATGACATGAAACCACACAAAAACAATAGAAAAATTATTTGTGATGTGTAGGAGGAGATGGAACGCCTATCAGATGTGTGGTGCGCGTTGTACGACCGATTGTGTCATTTTTAGTAGCTCGTCCCGCGCTAAAAGGGCGCGTTGGGGGGGGGGTCCAAAACCACCCGAACGACCTCAGAATGCTATGAAATCATAAGAAAACAGTCGTTGTGTGAATTGTTAAATGGTCAGGTAGACGACACGTCAATCGGAGGTGTCGTTTGACCGTGGTGACCAGAAACGCATTTCTGGAGTCATAAAACACCAAAACGGCGTGAGACGGTCGAATTCGGAGAAAACATTCTCTAAATGACCTAAAACAACATGAAAACAATAGAAATTTTATTCTTGACTTATAAGAGGAGAGGGAATGCCCATCAGACATGCGATGCACGCGGTATGACCGATTGTGTCATTTTCAGCAGCTCGGCGCGTGCTAAAAGGGCACGTTGTGGGGTCAAAACCACACGAACGACCTCGGAATGCAATGAAATCATGCCTCAACAGACGTTGTGTGAATTTTTAAATGATCGGGTAGACGACAGGTCCATCAGTGGTGTCGTTTAATCGCGGTGACCGGAAACATGTTTCCGTAGTCCTAAAACACCAAAACGGCATGAGACGGTCGAATTCAGAAAAAACGTGCTCCGAATGACCTGAAACCACACGAAAACAATAGGAATATTATTCATGATGTATAGGAGGGGATGCCACACCCATCAGAAGTGTGGTGCGCACGGTACGACCGATTGTGTCATTTTCAGCAGCTTGGTGCGCGCTAAAAGGGCGTGTTGGCGTGTCAAAACCACCCAGACAACCTCAGAAAGAAAAGAAATCAAACGACAACAGCCGTTGTGTTAATTTTGAAATGGTTGGAAAGACGGCACATCATTCGGTGCTGTCGTTTTACCGTGGTGTCCGGAAACGCATTTCCAGAGTTATAAAACACCAAAACGGCTTCAGACAGTCACATTCGGAGAAAACATGCTCTGAATGACCTGAAACCACAATAAAACAATAGTACTATTATTCATGACGTGTTGGAGGAGATGGCACGCCCATCAGACATGCGAGCGTGAGACGGTGTTGTATGACCGCAGTGATCGAAAATGCATTTCCAGAGTCATAAACACCAAAACGGCGTGAGACGGTCAAATTCAATGAAAACATGCTCCGAATGACCTGAAACCACATGAAAACAATATGAATATTATTTTTGACGTGTAGGAGGAGATGACACGCCCATTAGACATGCAGTGCGCGCGGTACGACCGATTGTGTCATTTTCAGTAGCTCGACGCACGCTAAAAGTGCGTGTTGGGGGGGTCAAAATCATCAGAAAGACCTCACAATGCCATTAAATCATACAACAATAGCCGTTGTTTGAATTTTGAAATGTTCGGGTAGATGGAACGTCAATCGGATGTGTAGTTTTACCACAGTGGCCGGAAACGCGTTTCTGGAGTCACAAAACACCAAAACGGTGTGAGACAGTCGAATTCAGAAAAAACGTGCTATGAATGACCTGAAACCACATGAAAATAATAGGACTGTTATTCGTGACGTGTAGGAGGAGACGACATGCCTATAGGACATGCAGTGCGCGTGGTACGACCGATTGTGTCTTTTTCAGAAGCTCGGCGCTCGCTAAAAGGGCGCATTGGGGGGGGGGGGTCAAAACCACCCAAATGACCTCGGAATGCCATGACATTATACAAAAACAGCCTTTGTGTGAATTGTGAAATGGTTGTGTAGACTTTATTTCAATCGGAAGTGTCATTTGACCACGGTGTCCTGAAACATGATTTCGGAGTCATAAAACACCAAAACGGCGTGAGATGGTCGAATTCGGAGAAAATGTGCACCGAATGACCTAAAACCACACGAGACCAATAACAATATTATTCATTACTTGTAGATGGAGACGGAATGCCCATCGGACGTGCGGTGCGTGCGGTACAACAGATTGTGTTGTTTTCAGCAGGTCGGCGCGCGCTAAAAGGGCTCGATGGGGGGGTCAAAACCATCCGAACGACCCTGGAATGCCATGAAATCATATAAAAACACCATTTGTGTGAATTTTAAAATGGTCGGGTAGACGACACATCTATCTGAGGTGTCGTTTGACCGCGGTGACCAGAAATGCGTTTCAGGAGTCATAAAACACCAAAACAGCATGAGACGGTCGAATTCAGAGAAAACGTGCTCCGAATGACATGAAACCACACAAAAAAAATAGAAATATTATTTTTTATGTGTAGAAGGAAACAACACGCCCATCGGACATGTGGTGTGCACGGTACGACCGATTTTTTCATTTTCAGCAGCTCAGCGCGCGCAAAACGGGCATGTTGGGGGGTCAAAACCACTTGAACAACCTCAGAATGCCCTAAAATCATACAACAACAGTCGTTGTGTGAATCGAGAAATTTTCGGGCAGACGACATGTCAATCGGAGGTGTCTTTTGACCGTGATGACCGGAAAGGCGTTTTGGGAGTCACAAAACACCAAAACGGCATGAGACGATCGAATTCAGAGAAAATGTTCTCCGAATGACATGAAACCACACACAAAAATTGGAATATTATACGTTACGTGTAGGTGGAGACGACACACCCATCAGACATTCTGTGCGCACGGTATGACTGATTGTGTCATTTTCAGCAGCTTGGCGCGTGCTAAAAGGGCGCGTTGGGGGGTTAAAACCACCAGAACGACCTCGGAATGTGATGCAATCATATTAAAACATCCCTTTTGTGAATTTTGAAATTTTCGGGTAGATGGAATGGAAATCGGAGGTGTCATTTCACTGTGGTGTCCAGAAACGCGTTTCTGGAGTCAGAAAACACCAAAACGGCTTGAGACGGTCGAATTCGGGGAAAACTTGCTCCGAATGACCTGAAACGACAGAAAAACAATAGTACTATTATTCATGACTTGTAGGAGGAGACGGTATGCCCATCGGGCGTGCGGTGCGTGCGGTACGACCTATTGTGTCGTTTTCAGCAGCTCAGCGCGCGGTAAAAGGGCCCGTTGGGGGGTCAAAACCACCCGAATGACCTCAGAATGCCATGAAATCATATGACAATAGCCACTGTGTGAATTGTGAAATGGTCTGGCACATCAATTGGAGATGTCGTTTGACCGCAGTGACAAGAAATGCATTTCCAGAGTCATAAAACACCAAAACGGTGGCAGATGGTCGAATTCGGAGCATAGGATCATGGTGTCACTACGTATCTCATTGAAATGAGAATCTTGCCATACATAGTTTTGAAGAGGATCTTAGTGTAGTTCTGACCCATGATTAATAAAAAGATTTTTTTAATTCTTTTCATAGTTGTACCTTTGTGTTTCAATACATACCCTTCCATGGTAGGGATAAATACATATGTTGTTCTTCATCTTCCTAACACATTGATCTAAATCTCTTATATGGAAAGTATAGTTTTCTTTTGTTGTGAATCTTTGACCCATACATAACAAAATATGGTACATTTTCATCTAGTGTATTGACCTGAGGAATGAGGATAGAGATCCACTACATATCCATTGATAACTAGAATCAATCCATATATATGTCTAGAGGAACCATAATGATTAACGTCATGTGGAAAGGATGTTGTTGTAATGACGTAAAAATGGGAATGATGGCTCAAACAAAGGATGAAGCATAGGCATTACTACAGATTATATGATCATGGGAATAAATCCATACATTTATCTAGATGAACCACGTAGTTTAACATAATTCTATATGGATTTTATGGTGATCATTAGATTAATGTATTATAGAAAGGATCATGTATCACAGAGACCATGAGTAACTAGAGGCTAATTGGGTTGGGTGTTCATACATTCCCAAGATGTGAGGGGGTGGAACTAATGTGTAAACCCGGATTCTAATATCTCTCTGATCTGGATAAATGATATGGATCATTGAATCCATTAGGGTGAATGGATGTGGGAAAAGACTCTTTAGATGACGGATTGGCCTTCGATTGACAAGGATTTTGTGTGAAACTTATACCAAGCTGACTGAAACATATTGTACACAGTCAATTAAAGTATTCAATAGGATTCTGAACCTATATCTCTAATACCGAAAAATTTTATAAGAGTCCATAGAGTTTTCTGAATTGAATGGATTTTTCTGGGCAGATAAGAATCATTCATACTACAAGTGGCTATAGAGTATGACCATTCCCAATATAGATCTGACTCATATGTAGTTGGAAACTTCTATTTCATTAGAAGGATCCTTGAATGAGGAACCCCGACATGAATCTCCCCTTGTATATTAGACTCATACATAGTGAGAAGGGTATATGTTTTTGTGTGTGTTTTTGGTTAGTCTCGAGATTAAATATTTGAGAATCACTGTTTATTCTGTGAAAATGGGAATCAATATAGAGGTACTTCATATATATCCATGTAGTTAAACATCATTTCAAATGAATGTGGATAACTGAATGTGAAAGATCAATTATTTGGGCCCATAACTAAAGGGTTATGGTTTTATTATGTATCTTCCGATAGAATGAATCAAGCCACACTTATTTCATATGTAACCGTGTAGTTTAACATCATTCAGAAAGGAAGTGGGTCCCCTAACATGAAAATGGGAATATTACGGCTGGGCCAATGAATGGAATTTTAGTTGACACTATGTATCTCTGGGTGAAAGGAATCATGCCCAAAATAGTTCATAATGAGGATCCCAATGCATGTATTACCCATCAACAAAGATAGGGGAATTTCTATATTTTTTTAATTAGACCCATGATTGAAGATCCTGGCACTGATATATATCTTGTGGGGGTATGAATAATTTCACATGTAGTTCTTGATGCACTTCTCCATTAATATCTAAATCGTGCACAAGGGGAGGGAATCATGAAATATGTGCCACTAAAAATGGGAACTGTTTCGGAGTCCCATTCATTGAAATATATTATATGCAGGTGAGAGGGATTTTTTTTTGTTTTGTATTTTGGCTCAGGACATTGGATCTAGGCATCACTACGTATCAAAACATATGAGAATCAAGGTACATGTTGTTTTTTTGGAAATCTCCCTATATTTGATAGGTCTATATGTATGGAGGGAGGCATTTTTTTTATTATCTATGGTGAGACCGATGAATGTAATTATGGGTGTCATTACATATCACATGTTGTTAGGAATCAATCCCTCCATAGTTTTATAACATAGGATCCCTATGTGACTCTAACTCTCACATGGGGGGAATTGGACTTTTATCATTCTCACTCATGGATCTAGCTCATATGTTGGTAACCCAGTATTAGAAAGATGATTCCCTTGTAGTTAAACATCATACGACATGGAAGGTGGTTATTATGCTGATTAACACCACCAGACTGGGACATTTCATCCCATAGTTTAACATCATGAAATCTAGATGTTATATGACATTTAGTTTAACTTCATGTGATTAAGATGATACACAGTGTATTTTAAGATGGTATTGTAAGGATGAATGATTATGTTCAGTTTATCATCATGCGGTAAGTAAGATTCACAATATAGAATAATTTCATCTGAATAGACAAAATTATCTTTAAATACATGAAATATTTCTTCAAGAATCTTGCATTGGTTAGAGCTGTTGTGAGTTTTCCATCTATTGAGATTATTGAATATTCTCCTTTTGGGTAAACCTTGTTTATGAGATAGGGTCCATCCCAATTTGGATCCAACTTTGGTGGTTTCATTCCAAGTATTATTTCAGTTCCATGAAGTAAAATAATTTTTAAATCAAGAAATGATTGGAGGTGAACCTTATTGTTTATATCATGTGAAATCATGTTCTTGTGAACCTCCTAATGGTGAATGGAATGAATTCTACTTTCATTGCATTATTTAAATTCAAACATAAAATTATAAGATTTATCTTCTACAGATAGTTGTCTACAGATGAATATGCAGAGTGAGGGTAGCTGAACAATAATGGGCAGGACCTCCTGTATCCCATGTACTATCGAGTATGGGGTCACCTATCTGGAAGTGTATTTCATGGTTTGATAATCCCACATATCATGGAGGATCATTTCTATGCATGAATTTTTATCCCTATCTACCTTCTTCTTGAATATATTGGATATGGTCTTCTTCAAGGCCTCTATCATCCAATTGGCCACTGTATATTAGAGGGATGAATGGTTGGAGTTGAATTAGTACTCCTGATACAACATATTCATCTTGTTGGAATAATAATTGGTTCTTTTATCCATTACTATTATATGAGGGATTCCAATCCGGTGATGAAGATGTCTTTCATGATGCTGAAAATTTTCCCTTCACCATCCAATTTCAGGGGTATGGATTCTTCCCAATATAAGAGGAGTTTATAATTTTTGATTATATATTAAAATCTCCAAAATTTCACAGGAGGATATTTTCCCATGGCATCCATTTCCTATATAGAAAATTTTCAGTAGTGCATGGATGTGAGAAGTTTTTTCGAGGGTTAGAGGATGATGTTAGCGTGAACAATGTAGGAATTGATCTTTTTTTTTTGAATTTAGTGTAGTATTGTATCATTGTGGTCTAATAGTATCCAATCATTTGGTTTTTATGGGAATGCATGGATCCTGGATTTTGAGCACAGTAGGCCCTAGTGTATACTTATTTAATGGAGATAGATGTTTTTTCTCCATCAATAAATATAAGAAGGATCCCATCGAGGCTCTTCTTATAGATGACCTATTTTTGACCCATGTCATCATACACAACAATGTTAATTTCTCATCTTCATATTTTATCTCATGTATATATGTATGGTGAGGGAATATCCTTTTTAATGTAGTCCCTAATGGGAATCATCTAGCAAGTGGTATGACAATACATTTCAGGGATGTGGAAAATCTCATTGATTTCATCTATCTAGGATGGAAGGAATTGTGAGAACATCGGATGATAAGTGATGTTATGGACTATTTCATATTATTCAAGATCATCCAAGGATGTGGCTAAATTTTAGATGGCATCTTCCTATTAAATTTGGAACTATAGGACATCAGTTAATGTTGGTCCTGAGAAAATTCATCAATTAGTCCCCAAACAACATTTAATAGGGGGATTAACTCTTCCTTCTTGATAAAATATTCAATGTTTACCTTCTTGACGAACAATTCAGAATCTCTTTTCATCTTCATGTATTTTACTTCTACTTGAATCTCCACCTATAGACCTACCCAGAAAGACTTATTTTCTACCACATTGTTCGTCCATCCCTCTGAGAGGAGAAAGGAATGTGGAAGAACTTCCTTTGCCGGAGATATGAGAATAACTCCCAACCCAACTTAGTTGAGCATGGGGTCTTCCATCTTTTTTCCTGTCAAGATATTGGATACACTGCCAATGATCATTTCCCATGTATGGGACTCCCCTTGAATAGAGAAAAAATCATCATTAGGTACTTCAATGTTCAATGAAGTCATTTATTTCAAGGGGTTCTCTTCCAGAAAGTCTTCTAATGTCTAGCCTTATAGTGATTTCTAAGGCATTAATTGATTGTCAAAATATAGAATAACGACCAACCACTGTGAAAAATTTCTATTCATCATCGGAGGAATGAGGATATATTAAATAAGGTATCCACGACATTCAAATCGACCTCATGATGATGCATGGAGTTACTCAGATTCTACACTATAAATTTGAGGATCAGATAACTCTTCCCAAAATTTGGGTAATTAGTATAAACATCAATCATGGTTCGACTGAGATAATAAAGACTATTTTCACTACCAGCATCATTCCTTTCTATGAGGAAGGTTCCAAGTGACTTCTCTAAGAATATCACTTACAAAATAAGTGAACATCCTTTGACTTCCAGAATCAGATCTACAAGTCTTAGAATATATTTCATGAGACTATCAAATTCTACCTAAAAATCATATTCCAGTCATATATTACACCTTTATTCATTAACATGGTTAAGGGAACACATTTTCTTTCATGGTTAGCTATAATGTGATAAATCTATGCCAATTGTCCTTAAATTTCTTCCAATCGTGTGATGTTGTATGGTGGTGACATTACATGGATGGAATTCTTCTTCACATGGTCACCTTTAATTCCAAGGTGGCATCTGAACATGATGATGATTTTCTCTGAGGTAATTTCAAAAGAATATTTTAAGGTGTCAATTTTTAGTATGTGCTATCATAGTTTGATAAAGATGATTTTTCTAATCGGGTAGGGGTTTTGAGCATTATCAATATTTTACAACTAGTTCATAAATATAGAATTCAACAATTTTTCCCATGAAGGGTTTGAAGATGTGATGAATATAAAAATAATATGTAGTGTCAAGATTCTTCAAAATAAATGGAATTAAGTGATAGAAAAAGACTCACTGAGGGACCTAATATTGGTTTCCAATTTATCTTTTTTGAACATTCAGGTTTGGTTATATCCAGAATAGGAATCCATGAAGGTGTTATCCAGATAACCATGTTTTACAATGATCAGTCATTCTGTGACTGGGTCATGGAATTCATCCTTTGGACAGTGCTAATTGATTTCCTTGAAATCAATGTAGCCATTTATTTATTCATTTGTTTTATTGAATAGAACTATATTGGATATCTTGAGGGGAAATTTTTCATTAAAAACAATTTTTATCTAATTAAATTTTTGAGGGCATCCTTTATTTTGTCATCATGTGCTAGGTGCGTTCTCCTCGCTGCTTATTTATAGCTCCCTACTCCTCTGGAAGGCCCATGTGGTGAGTGGCCACCATGTATTTATGGAAAGGAATCCATGTGTTGTTCCAAGAGAATTCATCTTGATACTCACACAGGAAGGAGTTTTATACCTATTTTTAATTCAGAGACATGGCCACAATAATCAATGTTGGTGGTGTATCATCTTTGGTACCCCTGATTATTTTATTGATTTCATCGATGGTATACGAGATTCTTTCTTCAATTGCAGGAGATTCATCCCTAAGGTCCTCCTACTATTCTAATTCCTTATCTACATTCTCTTATTTTTTCACTATGGGTGCGCGACTTCAGATAATTCATCAGAGTTAGGTGAGGGGTTGATGTCATGGTATTTGATATATAAAGTGATTTCCCCTGATTCAGGAGATTGTGGGGGATCTATTTGAAAATATGGATAGGATAGAAAAGGGTATAGATTAGTGTATTCATTATATTTGAATGAATATATGCCTTCATTTTTCATAAATACAGATTTAGGCAGCTAGTGTACAATTTGGGATTGACTAAATGTGCTACCACTCGAGCTTTCACCAAAATCTAGGGAGTTGAAAAACATTTCCACACTGCCAGACTCAATGGTTATGACTGAAAGTATGATTATTTCTAAACATGCATCCATGTTCGGACCTATATTCTCGATTTGGTTGATTGATGACAGATACTCATCACAAAGATGTCTGAAGGGGTTGACTGGTATCAATTCTATATGGTTCTATAGGCTAACCCAATCTACATAATTGATTTGGTTTTTCATCACATTATCATGATCGAATCCCAAATTTTTATAATGTGATTCATCGGATTACAATGGGGATTTATTTGGGTCAAATGTTACATGTTTACCATTAATGAATTATTTTATGAATTGGTGGTATTATGTTTTAATTTCTTCATGACGATGTTTCTACTACCTACCTAATAGGACAATAAAGGTTGGGTTTTTCTGAACCCTATAAATTCTAATTCAGCTATGAGTTCTCCAAGCTAGGTCTTTATATTTATGTGGACTGTCATCTTCTTGTAATTTTATCATGGCCCGACAACGTGATGGAAGAGGATAAGATATTATCCTCATTTCATCCCTATAAAAGGAATGTTCTTACCAGGATGATATAAACTATAGAGCCATTATCAGTGAATAACTGCTACATACCAACACTAATAATCCTCTCAGACACAAAAAAATTTTATGTGTCTTTTTGTAACAATATATTCATCCAAATATGTGAAGGATATTACCGCATGACATTCTATAAGATTGGACTCTATCCTATAGAACTATGTAATAGTCACAAGAGATTAAAACTATTGAGGGATTAGAAAGGATTCTATGAGTTCTTCCATAAGGTCATTCAACAATCATAGGTAATCCAAGATTGGTAGTATTACTATTAATAGATCTATTTAAATCAAAGTTTTTTACTTATTCCCTAATGTCCAGTGATTCCTTTCTCCCAAATATCCTTTTATCTGTTATTTGGAATTTATGTGGATGGATATTCCATCTAGAATAGAGTTGGAGGTTCTTCTATCCTAGGATGGTTTGGCTAGGCTGGTCTGTAAACCCACTGTGGGTGATCTGAAGCATATCCTTCCTCTATTGGATATTCTAGAATTATTGGTTCTGAGTGGATTTTGGTGGATTTATGGGGACTATCTAATTACTATTTTTTCCAATAAAGTTATATTTCTGGGGATTCAGCAATGTTGAATGTATTAAAAGGTGTGCATCTAGAAGTTTCATTTCTTTCATAGATGTTTACTTCCCATTTTCTTAGGCTAATGTGAGATCTTCCTCATGTTCACCAATTTGGTGTGGGAAACTCAATTTAATATCCATACTCACCATCAATGGATAGATATACTATGTGGATGAAATTAATGGAATAAATGATCAAATTATTTTCTGATGATATATTTTCCTAGCAGGCCGATTCTAGTGATACTATTTGGTGGTCGGTTCCCAAGCCTTCAGATATGAGGCCATAAATTCGGAGATGGTCAAAGCCGAAGTAACCCTTAATGTGGGTTCATCGTAATGCTCATTTTCATTTTTTTCCTGGCATGATTTATTTCAATATCTTATCATTTGGAGTTTTTTTGTGGCAATATCATTGTCTATGTTTTCACAGATGTAGTTGGTGACATATTTGATTATTTCAACTATTCTTAGAAATATTACATGAGAATGGTTTATTGTTTTTTCCATTCATACATCAATCAAAATTTTACACTCTTTTGCTAACATCCACTTGTCATTTGACTCCTTCATTATGGACATTGGAAAAATCATATGGAAGTTGTGTAGTTAGTGGTCCCATCATTACATGGTCGAAGTCTATCAATCTATGTAGAATGATTTTTTATTGAAAAAAATACTGAATTTTATGAAACAATATCCATTGAACGGGAAAATTATTTTCCCTGTCATCGAGACACAAATCATTGACTCTTTTTAGATCTGGTATATGTAGTCAAATAGGGTCATTGGTGGCCTTAAAAAACCAAAGGCTTGATCATCTCAGAAGAAATAGATTTTACATTTTTATTTTTTGAATTTGTTGATCTTTGTTTCAATTATGAAATCATAACAAGGTGGGGGTTTTTTTTTATGCCTAGGGCATCCACCTGAAAAAGTGGATGTGTAGGAACCCAGATCATAGTTTCAGGTACACCATTCCGTTTTATGATGTTTTTTAAAAAAATGAGGTTTTTGGAAAATTTTGAAGTACACGCCATGTACCTTCTGAGTACACGTCGCGTACTCTTTTCCCGCTCGAAGCCCTGTGTTGGCCATGTTCGGGCCACAAACACGGTGTGTAGGGGTGACAGGGAGGCCGTTTTTGGCAGTGTATGGAAAATCCTAGTACACACCGTGTACCTTAAAAGTGCACACCGTGTACTTTTATTTTTTTCACTAAACACACCAGGGTCGCACCTGACATACATAACATGATTTTTCTTCAGGATCTTCATCCGAGAGCGACCCATACGACCGAAAATTTGTTGTGAGTCCCCATTCTTCAGTTAGCTCCGACGTTACTTTTCGGACCTGTCTCATGTCTTTCAGCCCAAGGAAGTTGAGCTTAAAGCGAATGCATCCTTTGAGGAGCATCCCATCCAGATTGTTGATTGCAATGCGATTGATCTCCGTGGGCAGTCTATCCCTCTTGTACGGGTGCTATGGCAGCATGGGCGAGAACAAGATGAGACCTGGGAGTGGGAGGCCGATATACGGTCGTAGTGGCCATAGCTGTTCAGGTTTTCTTCTTCTACGCCTCGCTGGGGAAATTTGGGGAGAAATTTATTTAAAGGGGGAAGTTTTTAAGATCCCGGATCTTCATTTTAGGTACGCCTATCCATTTTATGAAGTTTTTAAGAAAATTGAAGTCTCTGGAAAATGTTGAAGTACATGCCATGTACTTTCTGAGTATATCCATGTTCTCTTTTCCCGCTCGAAGCCGTGTGCTGGCCGTCTCCGGGCCACATACACGTTGTGTAGGGGTGACGTGGAGGCCGTTTTTGGTGGAGTACAGGAAAACCAAGTACACCCCGTGTACTCTAAAAGTACACTCTGTGTACTTTTTTTTTCACTAAACGCACCGAGGTCACACATGACAGACATAACTTGCCTCTTCTTCAGGATCTTCATCCCAGAGCGACTTGTACGGCCAAAAATCTTTCCTGAGTCCCCTATCCTCCGTCCGATCCTCGTTCCAACCACCATTGATTGCGTTGGGATCATCTCGGTAAGCTCTCGCTTCTTCTTTATCCTTGTTCCATTGTTCCTCATCCTTTTCAAGCTATCGCGGGTTGATCATTTTGGGTGTTTTCTCAGATCTATGATGTTCGGGGGAGAATCTATTGTCGCTGTTCACGTATATCGATATCATGGGATCAAGGTAAGTGGTTTGTACCTTCTTGTAGGAAGTCATTGAATATTATGTTCAATTTCCTACAATACCCTTGAACGGGTTGTTGAGTGATTCCTGTTTTGCCCTGTTGTTTGCCTACTTTTCGTGATTGCTTAAGTAGAGGTGATTGTTTGTAAATTTGGATAATTTATACTATGTTCATGTGCCTTTCCTTGCATGTTTTTTTTTAGGAATTTTTTCAGTTTCTAGGCCTAGTTGTAGGATAGTGGAAATGTTATAGACCTATGCTATTGTGCCTTATAATGATATCCATGTTGTTCTTGAGGTTTACATGGGCGATATACGCACGCTGATCATGTTAATTTCACACAAGATTGTGAGAACCTAGTGTAGCAGACCACAGGGATAATAGACGTAAGGGCTTCTCTAGAGTGTCTCTAAATACGATGCGAGACCACAGGGGGAATAGACGATGAGTGCTTCCTCAAAGAGTTTGTACTTCGTCAACACGGGCCACATGGGGAACTAGACGTTGAGTGCTTCCCCGAAGAGCCTTTAGCACGTTATGAGACTATAGGGGCAATTGATGGTGAGTGCTTCCTCAGAAATTATACTCACTACTGGAAAAATACCCTATACCAACGGTTTGGAGGACCGTTGGCAAGTAAGTCGAGACAATAGGTCTATACGAACAGTTTTGGGAAAACCGTTGGTATAGACCTATACCAACGGTTTTGAAAACTGTTGGTATAAGTAATATGAAAATCTATACCAACGGTTCTCAAAACCATTGGTATATGTATTTCAAAAAAAAACATTCAGTGGGAATTGATCCCAAGACCTCTAGTTTATAATTGAATGACTTAACCACTAACCTAACATGACTTTTGTGAACATAATTTCATAAATATATATATGTATTGTTATAAAAATTATAAATTTTGATTTATATAATGTTCTCGTTAAGAAGATTCGATTAAAAATAGAAGGACCTATACCAACGGTTTTGAGAACCGTTGGTATAGGTCCTTTGATTTTAGGACCTATACCAACTATTTTGGACAAACCGTTGGTATAGGGGGGACCTATACCAACAGTTTGGCCAAAACCGTTTGTATAGGTCCTATTAGTCCCCACATATACCAACGGTTTGTCCAAAACCGTTGGTATAGGTCCATAGAGGTGACCTATACCAACGGTTTTGGCCAAACCGTTGGTATAGGTACAAATTAATGAACTATACAAACAGTTTGGCCAAAACCGTTGGTAAAAGTCATATTTCCAGTAGTGACTCTTAGCTGAACTAGAGGGGTGAGACTTTGTGTGCCTCCTAGAGGGATTCTAGTGTCTGTAGGTTAAACCATAGGGGTTAGGCTGTGAGAGCTACCCATTGGGTCACCTGTTTTTCTTCTTGTGGTTGGTTGTTTACTTGTGTACTTTATATGCTAGAACTGTGGATTGTGGCTATTATGTGCTTTTCTGTTTACTGCTTCCTGCACTCTTACTTGCCATGTATTCATTGACTGTTAGGCACAAATCTTTGGGTGATTTCCTACTGGGATTGTATCTCACACGCTGTTTGGGGTATTCTTTTGGGCCTAAGAAGACTTTTTTGTTTCATGTATTGATAAGGGCAAGCGCCCTTCAACTTCCAGTTCTTGATTGTTTGGAGCTGGAGAGAAAGGGTCCATGCTTAGGATTGCGATGCTACTGAAGTTTTTGCTACTTTAGTACTTGTGTTTAGTTATATTTCAGCATGTTGTTGTGTTTTCTGATTTCCTTAGATACTTGTACCTACATCATCATCATCATCATTATTATATTTTCATTGCTTCCACTATTTGGTTTCGGTTCTTTCATATTGTTTACTACTTCCTCTATTTATTATTGTTTTCCTTACCTTGCATACCTTACCGAATGAGGGTATAGTTTCCCAAATAACATACCAAGGCCCTCGCTTCTAGTCGGTAGCCTCTGACATTTGGGTAAATGCGCTTGAGTTCATGTGGTGAACTGGGTATGGGGCACCAGTGGAGGGGCTCCAGATTCGGGTCATTACAGGATGTCTTGGGGATAGATAGGTCGTAGAGCTAGGATTGAGTGTCATTGATGACACTTCCACCATTCCATATCATTTCATAAGGAGTGGTGGGATTATCTAAGAGTTTATTTTTTAATTTTTTATCATGTCATCCAATATTTGGGTGATGGTTGGGAATTCCTAAACCCCACCCATATATTTCCATACGATGTGAAGTATTTACAACTCGTCACATATTTTTTTGATGCATATTGAAATCATTTATATTATGAGTGGTTGGTTGGTTAATTGAATTGGACAACCCATTACATAAAGGCATGATGTCTGAAACCTCTCTAATTGTCTTATTGTTTTTAGTTTGATAGGTCGCTAAGTATTTTCCCCTACCGCGTTGATCTAAATTTGAAGAGGAACTATCAATGGATTTCATCCCATCTTGTGATCATCCAAGCTAAAAAACTGGCATACCATATGAGGTCTTTCCATTGTAGAGATGACATGATGCATATGAGTGTCACTACTTCATGTTTCTCTGAGGTTCCCATCATTATATAACAATGGGATTCATAGTGGGTAGATTATTTTCTAGATCACCCATCCCATTGTATTTTGGAAACATGTGACGTACGAAATTTTGGTGGTAGTGGGGTGCCACTAAAATGTTTGGGTAAGGCATGCTTTCCGACTATACCATTGTACACTACTCCTCTTTGTCTTCCAATTAGGCTGCCAATTTCATGATGGTATCAATCATTCAACAATGAATAATTTTTTGAACCTAAAAATAGATAGGTGAGTCAAAGGGAATAATTTTATGTTCTAGTTCTACCAATATTTGAGACGGATATCTTGATTGGGACATCATATTAGGATTTACCTAAAAATGTAATGGTTCTCTTATCAAAGGGGGAAAATCATGATATTGGACCCTAACTAGGTCTAGGTGGAATGATGGTTCTGAAAATGATCTAAATGGATGTCCATCCCATGAATTGATTATTGGGGTAAATTCTTGTGGAGGAATTTCACCTACTAGAAGTGTATGCAGTGTCTCTTTTCTAGGATCATATTCAATAGGAATTATTTCATAGAGAAAAAATCTGTTTGTTCAGCTCATCTATTTCATTTCATCTTCCTGCAATGTAAATATTTCAATGATAATAGGAAGATCATTTTCATTAAGTGATGGAGGAATGTTGTGTGTGGTGTGTATTTTATTCTACTCTTTGTTGCCTATTATTAAAATAGGTAGTTGTAATTTGGATGAAGGATTTTTGAAATATCAGTAGATCTTTGGTTATGGGTATGTATTCCTTTAATCTCAGTGCGGAACACATTTAGGATGAAACCATAATCTCATGAATCATATATACTTAAATTATTATGGGTGACTTATAAAATATTATCTTTAAAGACCTTCATATATTCATTATGGAAGGTGGGCGTCATATAGTCTTCAAAGTTGTAGGAAAGCTATTTTCATCCTTTTTTGGATTTATTTATTCCATTCTAGGATCTTCTATGGGTTTCTTGGTGAAATTTGACTTGGAGGGATATCCCTACACAACCTTATTTTATTCCTTCTTTCTAGAGGGAATGTGTTGTGAGATGGGATAAAACATTAGCCTTCTCTCCGTGTTGTCTGCCCTAAATGGGGAAAGAACGATTTCCTTCGAGGAGTTGGTTAAGGTGAAAATTAACTTCAGCCCTACATCCAGGAGTTTCTCTTATTATCTTGGTTCAATGATTGGGAATATATTTTCTTGTCATATGATGTCATTTTCTCTTAAAACTAGCCCCATCCCTTGGGGGTGGGACTAGTAACATAATGCGAAATGTGCTACTGCTATTGTAGATCATTCGATATTTTCCATCCCTTTTCATGTAAAAACATGATATCATGCCATGATGGTAGACGAAACACTTACTATAGAAGAAATTATAAATTTATATTGATTGGATCCCCATATATGAAAATCCTTCTAGATGCTCTCAGTAGCCTAGTTCTGCATTTTCTCAAGAGGTCACTCTGATTCGTCCTCACACTTTTTAGACTTACACATGGTCAGTTCTTGTTTAGCATTACATCATTCTTGAAAATGGATTTTAATAAAAATCTCCTTAGGATAATGATATTATAGGATAACATTTCCACTGGTTAATGTCAAACAAGGTATGTGGTAAAATTCAAGGAACCAAACTCTACCCATCCCCAGATATGAACATCAGGTGGGGCACTAGTAATGAGATGCCACAACATATACAATACATTGAATCAAGCCCGTTGGAGTTCATTCCACCATTTTTTCAGCTATGGTCAATATGCACACAAAAGGGATTCTAGGTCAATTTTTCGATTAATCTATCCTAATATTTTGACATGGTATTCATACTCCTTGTCATGAATGTGTATTTATTTCAAAAGTAATATAGTTTTCTATTGATTGATTTGAATGTTATTTACGCATTATTTTGAAAAAAACCCATAGTATGTCAAACTAAGAAGTTTATGAGTGTAAGAACATAACTATTATGTTGTCCAAGGAAAATTTTCTTATTATGAGTGACATGTTCTCTTTTTCAACTTCCAAAGACTCCTCAAAATTATTATCCCTATATGGATACTTCATGACTATTTCTTAGCATCTAACTGGTCTATTAGAGTTCACATTGATATGGTAATGGTCCTTGGTTGGTTAGGAGACTTATTGTCGCCCTAGTACATCTATTATTTTATGGATGTTTCTTGTCCCTAATAGGGTATCCAACATGTTTGGACTCACCATTCCAAGAACTATAGAATAATCAGGATTTATTGTAAATGAATTGACAAGGGGATGACCTTAATGTCTATATGGATTGTTATTATTTGATAGGGCCTTCACAGTTGGTGCTACCATGGAAAGTACTACCTTAATAGATTAATATACAAATATCGGAGAAAAATATTTTTGTGATGACCTTCAAGGATGATTTTATCATGGGTAGGTCCATTAATATAAAATAATATGTCACTATGGGGAGAACCTTTAGAGATGGTTCTATAATGGTGGGGACTACCATCATAATCTGATGTTTGAATCCTATGAAAATATATGTTGTCCATACCCTGGGGAGGAAGTTTATGTTGAATGATTGCATTGGGAGACCTTCATAGTATTCAATATTAAAATGATGAGGAGGGCTACCATAATGATCATTGGGAGATAAGCTCTTATGATAGATTAGATTGTGTTCTTCTTGTAAGCCTTCATGGTGGTTGTTCATGGTGAGAACCTCCATAACTAATAGAAATAATGTTTTAGGGAGGGACTTCACAACAACTACTGCCACTTCGATAATTTTGAAATGGATTAGTAGGTTTATGGGCCACCATAGATACATTATTGAGGGCTTCATGAAATTCGTCTAATAGTAGAGTTGGTTCATCAATATGCTCTTCATTTTCAAGCTTCCAATGGAATGAGTTTGTTTTGGTGATCTCTTGTAGATGAATGGGGCCACATGAAATAGGTGATGGCCATCATATGTTGTATCCCATTCATGTGGCTCCTAGGATTCTTCCAAGATAATTTGATGAACATCATGAGTTTAGGAAGGGTTATATGACTTCCTAAGAGTGGCCACCATAGTGGATGGGTGTCCCTGTTGGAATGGGTATTTGTTCCTAATCTGGTTTTCCATTTATCGCAAGATATTTCAAACAACCCTTATTGATGGGAGAATCAGTTCATTTATGCTCTGGAGTTACCACCCTAATTTTTGGATGAGTCACTCCACATGGAGAGGCTGATTATGGGCCTTAATCCTTTCTATTTCTATGGAATAAATTACATCTTGATATCTGTAGAAGATATGGTTATGTAATGATACACAATCTCCCTTCTTTTTTGGATGTGTTGAGAGATTTTCTATCTGGAATGAGAATATATACACATTTCAGAATCAGAGTAGGAATATTAGTTTACATTAGACCTCTATTTCCCACCAATGAGTACTGATAGTTCAATCATGAATGGGAAAATCTACGGGTCTGACCAAGATTTATAGCTAGGATATGCTAGTCATTGTCTCTGGTTTCCAACATATTTGACTGATGGGAATAAAATTTTAAAAATAAATTTTCATATTCATTTTTCAGCTATATTTATCTGATAGGATTGTTATGCATTACTAGGAATTTTACTCTACTTTTACTTATGTGTCAAATTATTTGAGTGATGGTATTTATAATCATGAATACGACTATCCCTCTTCTCTTTTTCCATCCTATTTAGATGATGGTATTGGTATGTATCTGTAGAAATTTTACTCTTACTATATTTATGTTCCACAATATTTGATATGTGGAAATTATATTCATTAACCAGAATTTGTGTCTAATTGTTTCATTACCTATTTTGATGAATTAATTGAGGTGTTTTAGAATGAATTTGACTCTTAATAAATTTGGTGCCACCATATTTGACTAGTGGGCTTCATTTTTCTGATCAGGAATTTTCACCTTCTCATTTTCCATCCTATTTATATAATGGGATAGATGAATTTAATTAGGAATTTGTTAATGCCTATATTTGGGTGAAACTGCATTTGACTGGTGGGCATTGTATTCACAAGATTGAATTTTCATATTCTGATTTGTGGTTATATTTTGATGATGATCTTCATATGTTTCATCATTAAATTGAAATTTCTTATATTTGGGTTCCACCATATTTGACTAGTGTGCTTCATATTTGTGAGTTGGAATTTACATCTACTTGTATTATGTCATATTTGGAAGATAGGAAAGGTATGTTTTAGCATGAATTTAACACTTCTTATATTTTTCACCCTATTCAAATAATAGAATTGGAAAATAGAAGCATGATTTTGTTCCTCTTCAGTGCGTGCTACTGTATATACATTGTTAACTTCATAACAATGAGCTGGAACATATTTTATCTTGTAGTTATTTGTCTTTTTTTCATTTAATGATCCTTTATAAAGAATAATTATATAGGATCATTGATAGATTTATGATCGTTGTATTATGATTGATTACTTTGGGAACCATTTCAGTATTGTCATGGTTGAGGCCGGATGACATCCTCTACATGTTGAGGATGTTGTGTCACACGACATTAGTGTAGATAGTTTTCAGAAGGCACCTCATCTGAAACCATGTACTGTAGGGATGTAATCACCCATGAAGACATCATTAGCCTCCCTATGCTGATGGAGGAACTCCTTATCACATTCTGGGGATAATGTTTGGAAATGGTTAGAGAAGGCTAGTGGAGATGCCTTGTTTGTTGTGGCATATCATCACTAGGTGGATAGATAGCAGGGCCTCATAGCCTGGTTTGTCTCACTGGGTGTCTCTAGGGAAGGGAGAGTACCATTTTTATGGTACTTTTGAGTAGTAAATTTTAAACATGGTGTTGAATATTTTGGGTGGTGGATGAAGTCCACTCCCTCATGGAGGACCCGACCACTCGTTCATCTACTGCATGCATGTCTGAAAAAACTTCTAAGATGATATGGGACCGAAGTGGGATCTGATGAATATATGAAATATATGTTATATATACATGAAAAAAACATCATCAATGTATCATCCCATGACCACATGTATAACTGATGGTCTCATTTTTACATATTTCATTTTGGATTCGAATGGGGTCTGGGATCTAGAAAACCTCCACCATGGTTATAGATTATTATCGTGTTCTCCATTTTGATTCCCTAATAATCTTCGCATCTTAGGTAATGAAATAAATGGTATAATGGGGACGATAATGTATATCATTTTTCTTAATTCATGGAGGTTAAATTGTTAAATCATTCACATTATGTTCACTAATTTGATTACCTTGGAATATATTTTTGTTCTCGATGCTTTATTCTAGTGGGTTATGTTTTGAACAATTATTTGTGACAGTTCCACAACTTTCGAATGGTCTCCAATGGGTTTTGTACATTTAATTAGAAAAGCATAAGGGCTCTATATCCAGGATTCCTATACATTTGTCCCAAATGTTGTTGTTTACTATGTAACATTGCCAATGAAACATGATGAATCACATTGGCCAAGTGGAATGGATGTCGGGGAAATCACACCCTTTGGGGTGGATTATTTAATATTTTGGGACACTCTTATATATTTTTGATATTTTCACGAATGCATGGTTCATACTAAAATTTTTATATTATAGATTACCCCATGTTAATGATTTAGAATCAGTATACATGGATTTGGAATCATCAATATGTATCCAAGGTTCTCCATTAATGGAAGAAACTGTAAGTATCAATGGTTCTCAATTAATGTTAATCATTTATGGATATATTAGGGAATCCTTGATCATTCCATTAGGAAGATACTAGGTATAAGTAGTGTAATTTGGATATTTCTAGTTTACTATTGACTAGGGAATACAAAATTGTTCTTATGTTAGGATCAAATCCATAATACGAGTTTCCTATATATACTCATTAGTTGAATCAGAACCCATGCCTATTGGTGAAGCTTAACATGACACATCACATTTTTTAGCTTGTGTTAAAATTATCCAATCATGAAATTTAACATCATACATCATGTAATACTATGTAGAATGTTACTAGTCATGAATTAATATGGGACATCTACAGAGGAGGCCTGTGGGACCCGAATGAGATGTGGTCTCCTGGGTGGAAACATGATCATATTAGGGATATGAACCAAGAATGGAGTATTTGATTACTAGGTTTTTACCATTGTGTGGATACCTACACATCCAAGTTAGTTTGTATTCAAAGACGACAATGTCTGGTTCCTCGTAGGGAAAACAAGTGGAAGCTTTCCAATTGACTAGGGCATGACTAGGGCATATACCAAATAGGAGGCCCCATCACAAGAAGATTGATATATTTTTTGGATTTCATGTTGGGGTTATGTCTGGAAGAAGACCATTTGGATGAGGATTATATCAATGTAGACGGCCCATCTGATTTGGGTGCATGTCATGTAGGTGGACCATCTGATTGGGGATTACACCCTTTATGAGGCCCATATGAATTGGGATTACACAATGTGTGAGGCCCATTTGAATTGGTACCTTGAATATTTCCTGATCAACACTAAACTCTAAGCCCATGTCAGTTATCCTTGATGTTAAAAAGAAAAAGAAGCAGTGGATATGAAGATCGCACGACCTCACGATATCTGCGGATAGATTGTTCTAGAGATATAAAGGAAGTGGGAGATGGTGTTGAGTGTTCCAGTATCCTATTTTATTTTCATATCCAGTATAGTTACTTTGGAAGATCTATCCATTTACATCCCAAGCTATGAATAAAAGTTTAAAAAGTGCCACCTCCCCCAAAGGGATGTGGACTTAGCTTAGGCGGAGTGCACTAAAATTTGTTCCGTTAGGGAGAGTAATGTTCATTAATAGCCCTCATCGAAGGGAAATTATGGTAGTTTCAATCAATACCCAGAATGGTGAGGTTCACATTATCACCCAAATGTTGAAACCCTCATTACTATGAAAATTTAAACCTGAGGACATTCAAAGTGACCACCTTGATACAGGGGATTCTCATTCTCCTCCACTTACCATGGGTACATAAACCAAAAAGGAAACACTGATGTGCCCAAAAATATTATTATACATGTATGGTTGATTTGGAAGGGGCATTGGTCTAATTCAATTAGAATGGTTCATTGAGGAAACACAGTGATGGTCGGTGGCACAACTGAGGAGGATAAATGAAGTTGGATGATAGAACACCCTTGAATGACCCATTCTACATAGCATGTTCTTATGTGTGATGGGGTTCCCTCCACTTAAGAGGTTCTTACTTGTGGGAGGGGACCATCTGTGTAGTGTTATGCTATTTGGACTTGGGTTCATCCCATGTATCATGATGTGTCATGGGTCTAGGTTTCACCTACGTAGCATATCGCTACATGGGGCTGAGTTCCAACAGTATAGTGTTTTACAATGTAGGGAAGGAATCCAACCAGATAGCACTTTTCTATGCGGGATGATTATTTGTATTGGGTAATCCATTATATTCCTAATGGAATGGATCCTTCAGGGGGTATTGAGTTTGTAGATGGATGGGAAAATTATTATGCCATTCTTATTGTTATTTGGTGGATTTTAAATACATGGAATTGATGGAGGAATTATGGTATTTTGGGTCCCTCATTGATGTTCCTTCTTCTCTCCTCTGTTTCAATTGGGTAGTCCTCATCTTCAGAACCCTAGGGTTCTTTTTGTAGAAGAGAGGAGGGACCTTCTATCAGTGTGGCCAAACATTCTCAAATCCCATAGGGAGTCTTTTTAGGAATCCTGAGTGGAATGAGTCAGTGGGTAAAGCCTTTTTGGGGTAGATATTAAAAATTATTCTCACAAATGACATTGTCTCATTTGTGGGAGTCATCGAAACAACCTTTCCTAGTGAGAGATTCAGTTCGTGGGGGATATTTGTTTGCAATAGTAGTAATCACAGTATTTTACTGCAAATGGTTTTATCACCATTGATGACTCTACAATTGCCACTACATCCCACAAAAAAAATCCATTCGCAGGTGCTTCACAGAGTGGTGGTCTACTGAGCGATTTGTGCTTTGCAGTTTTCCCTTCCAAACAGTATATCCTCAACATTTCACATCATTTCATATTTTAATTTTACACATTAATTTAATTATCCTTATCCTTTGGGTGGAATTAAGAGGACCCGACAACAAAAAAAGAACCAAAAACAAAAAAAAAACATCAAACCACTGAAAACTAAAAAATACAAAAAAAAGTAATCTATAATACCCCAAAAACCCCTAAAAACAGTAAAATCTGTAAAATCTTTAAAATCACTGAAACCCCCAAAACCCTAGAAAAACTAAAAACAAAAAAATCCTAAACCGCTAAACCCCAAAAAATCTAAACCCCCAAAAACCCTAAAAAACACATAAAAGTATTAAAATCTTATAAAAACCCAAAAAATGATGAATAACCCTAAATGACCATAAAAACCCAAAAAAACATAAACCCCATAAACATTAAAACACACAAATGAATCCTAACATCCCAAAGAAATATAAAAACCCATTAAAGACACTAAAAACACAAAAAAACCCAAAATTCCCTAAAAAATAAAATAAACTATAAACACCCCCTAATACCCATAAAAATCCTAAAAAACCTTAAAGTGTTAAAAATACTAAAATAATTCTGGGAAACATAATTTGTTTTGAAAAATATCTAAAAATACATAAACCATTAAAAACATTAAAACCCCCCTAAAACCCTAAAAACCCAAAAAATCAAAAAGATCCATAAAATACCAAAAATAAAAATTAGAACCAAAATCAATTAAAAATATGAAAAACAAAAAATATTATAAAGACCGTAAGAGAAATTAAAAAATCGTATAAGCCACAATATATCCCTAAAACCAAGAAGTACCCCTAAAACCCAAAAAACCGAAAAAATTACCTTAAACCCTTAAATAACCTTGAATATCTAAAGTCCCTAAAAAATCCTTCAAATCTCCAAAACCCCTAAAAACCTCTAGAACCACTAAAACCCCTAAAAACACCAAAAAACCGTAATAATAATAAAAATTCCATAAAATACCTATATTATGAAAAATAATAAAATACCAAAAAATACTAATAAAAACCTAAAAATACAAAAATCCATGACCCCTAAAAACCCAAGAATCCCAAAAAATACAAATACAGTATAAACCCCATAATAATACTAAAACCCCTAAAACCCTAAAAACCATATAAAATCCTAAAAAACATAATACCCTAAAACCCCTAAAAACCACCAATATCAATAAAACCCTTTAAATGACCCTGAAAACACAAATAATATCTAAAATCCCAGAAACCTCTAAAAATACCAACAGACACTAAAAATAATAAAAACCCTTAAAGATAAAGAATAACCCTATATAAGAACTAAATTACCCAAAAATTCCTTATGTTTTCTAAAAACCATAAAAATATAAATACACTAAAACCCATAGAGACCCTAAAACAGAAAAAACAATAAAACTCCTAAAACCATAAAACCCCTTAACCATAAATCATCAAATTATCAAAAACCACTATACCAATAAAAAACTTAAAACCTCATTAAAGTACCTAAAAATTAACAAATTATTATTAAAAAAAACTTGAAACCCCTAAAATTCCATGAAAAATGTTAAACCCCAAAGCCCCATTAATACCTATGAAATCATAAATATATAAAAAATACGTAAAAATAAAAAACCATTTAAAATCATAAAAAATCCAGTAAATACCTAATATATCTAAAATTCCATAAACCCCTAAAACTCGTAAAACAATATAAACCCTATACCCTAAAATGACAAAAAACCCAAACACCATTAAGAAAATAAAAATATATATCAAATACCATAAAACCACCCAAAAAACAATAATGAACCTAATACATAATCAACCATAAAAACCATATACCCCTAAAAAAGCTTAAAAACCAAAAATACCCAAAAAATCATTAAAATAATAAATATCCTAAAAACACTAAAACACCATTATGCACTATAAAATGAATAAAACCTAAAACACTCAAAAATATTAAATTCCAAAAAAAAAACAATAATAATTATATAAACATTAAAATTCCAAAATATAAAAAACAGCCCTATTAATTAGGAAGACATGTGAAAAACTCTAAAAACACAAAAAAATCATTGAAACCCCTAAAATCATTATAAAAAATTTGAAATTAAACATACAAAAATTGATTAAAAATTCCATTATAATATATGATTTCCTAAAAAAATTTAAAATAATAAAACGCTGAAAAACCTTACCAAACCATAAAAACAAGAAAACTAGTAAAAACATTAATCCCTAAAAACAAAAACGAATCCTAAATACCAAAAAACGTATCAAAACCCTAAAAACACTAAATAACAATAAAAACTATAATAGAACCCTAAAATACTAAAAACCGAAAATAAAAATAAAGAACCTAATAATTACAAAAATCTATTAAAACCCTAAAACAACAATAAAACCAAAAAACCCATAAAAACAATGTAAAACCAAAAAAACCATAAAACAGTAAAATCCTAAGAAGAAACTAAAACTCCTGAACCCCTAAAAACTATAAAAAATAAAAACTAAAGAATCTTAAAAAAATATAAAGACCATAAAAGACCATAAAAACCACAAACCCCAAAAATAATCTAAAACCCCATAAAACCATTTATAAACATGCAAACCCTTAAAACCCTTGATATATTAAAATCCCCAATAAAATCCCCTACAAGTCGCATACAATTTAAAAAACCATAGAACCCTATAAAACACTAAAAACCTACAAAAATAAAAACCCTATAGACACTTAAAAACAAAGAAAAACCTAAAATAACCTCCTTAAAAATATTAAAAAACAAAAAACCATAAAATCTCTAAAAATAACTTTAACCCTTAAATTAATTACTCTAAATCCCAAAAAATCTAATTAAACCCCCCCAAAACCTAAAAATCTCTAGAAACACTAAAAATACTTTAAAATATCTAAATTCACAAAATCCCTTAAAAAATATAAAACCCTAAAACGTGAAAACCCCATTATTACAAAAATACACTAAAACACTAAAACCTATTAAAAGATCCTAATAACCAATAAAAATCTACAGGACTCTAAAAACAGTAAAATAACCTAAAAATACGTAATGTATAGAAAACAACTAATATCCCTACAAACCATAACAGACCTAAAAACCCCTATAAAATTATAAAAATCCTTAAACCCATCAATACCATATAAAATCATTAGATTCCTATAAACCCTATAATCTATAAAAAAACCCTAAAACATCCAAAAACATCTAAAAACCCCAAGACCCCTTAAAACATAATAAAACCTAATTTTTTTTAAAACTCATTAAACCACTTAGAAAAATAAATGGTTCTCTTAGAAATACAAAATAACCTAAAAGAATTATGAACCCTAAAAAACAATAAAATCCCAAAAAACTCAAAAAAAAAATTGTAAAACCAAACAAACCATAAGAAACACTAAGTCTATAATAACCCCTTTGAACCCTATGAAAAATAAAAAAAACATTTTTCCCAAAAAAACCCCTCAAACTTATAAATCCCAAAAAACAACTAAGAAAATGGAAATCCCATAAAATCAATAAAAATTATAAAAATCCTAATAACATTAAAATTCTATGAGAGATACAAAATATCAAAAAAAATTATTGAAGAACCCTAAACCCCTAAAAACCCATAAAACACCTAAAAACCCTCAAATCTTATAAAAATAATTAAAAACCAAATACCGTACAAATCCCTGGAACCCTTAAATCACCTAAAATCAGTTAATGCTTTTAAAAACACTAAAAATACTAAAAACCATTTACAAACCCTAAAAATCAAAAAAACACCTGTTGAACCTCAAGAATCATAAAAAACATAAAGGACACAAAAAACTCCTAAAATCATGAAACATTAAAAAGAACTAAAAACACTAAAAATCATAATACCCCTAAAAAAAATAAAGAAATAATAGAGAACCTAAAAACTATATAATCTCCGAACACCCCTAATGAACTCGATAAGATGACTTTAAACCCTCTACAACCCATAAAAGAACCTAAAATCCTAAAAACTCTAAAACAAACTAAACCCCAAAAAAACTATCAAAATATTGATATACTAAAAACCTAAAGGAAGGTAAAACCCCTAAAACCATAAATCCCCTAAAAACCATAAAACCCTAAAATAGATTACAATACCCTCCAAACATAAAAGTCAACAGAAATCCTTAAATCCCCTAATGTATTCGAAAACCCTTAGGACCCTAAAAACCATAAAAACTAGAAAACACTATAAAAAACTAAAACCCTAGAACCACTAAAAACACCAAACCACCCTAAAACACATAAAAGTTCATAAAACACTATAAGAAACCCATAAAGACCCTTAAAATCCCTAAAAACATAAAGAAAACATACAAAGAATAAAAAACCCTAAACACCTGAAATCCATAAAAACATAGACTCCCTTAAACCCTTAAATCCAATAAAACCTGTAAAATCTAATAAAATACCTAAAAACCATAAAAACATTAAAAATCCCAAAAATTCACGAAAAATAAATTGATCCCCTGAAAACGTAATTGTCTTGAAATTCCGTAAAAACCATTAAAGACTATAAAAAACCAAAAAACCAAATAAAAACCCAAAAGACCCTTACAACCCTCACAAACACTCAAAAAACATAAAAAAATTGTAAATCCCCTGAAACCCAAAAAAGTTATAAATGTCCAAAATATGCCTTAAAACTCTAAAAAAACTATAATACCCATAAAACCCTAAAAACAATAAAATCCCAAAAAAACAATAATACCCCTAAAACCCTATATCCCCTATCCCCCCTAAAACAATAAGAACCACTAAAACCCCAAATTCCTCAAAACTATAAAATACCCAAAAAAATTAGATGACTTCAAAACCCCCAAAGAAACTGTTAGTCCCTAAAACCCTAAAGATCTTAAAACCCTAAAAAACTCTTAAAAGACCCTTAAAACCAACAAATCCATAAATAAAATTGAAAAACATTAGACTCCCAAAAAATCCTAAAACACAACAAATCCTAAAAACCTATAAAATACAACAAAATTACATAAAACCATAAAAAACCCTAAAACCGTACACAACCACAAAAACACTAGAAAAACAAAAAAACATAAAACCATCCTAAAAACCCATTGAACCCCTAGAAGCCCATAAAACACTTGAACCATCTACAAACCCAAAAAAATCCTAAGAATCAAATATAAAGCACAATGATACCTAAAAACCTCAAACCACAAATTTTTTAACTGAACCTAAATACTCAAAATACATTAAAACAGTTACAAACTGGAAATATTCCTGAAACCATAAAACCATAAAAATCAAAAAATCACCCTAAAAAACTATAAACCCTAAACCCCATGAGAAGCCCCAAACCCCCATTAAAATAGTAAAAGCACAGAAAAAACTAAAATACCCCATAAAACCAAACAAAAACCCCTAATGAAGGGTAAAACCCATAAAATACACTAAAACGCAAAAATACACAAAAAACCCTAAAACCCCACAAATCACTATAAACCATAAAAAACCTAAAAACTAGAAAACCTATAAAAATCATAAAAAACATAAAACACCTAAAATATCCAAAAAACCTTAGAAACCCATATAGTCCACACAACCACAAAATAACCTAAAATCCTAGGAACACCCTTAAAATCATAAAAAATAACCAAACCCTTGTCACCCCTAAAAGACCGTAAAACCCCTTAATACCCTTAAAAACACTAAAAACCCCTATCTACCCTAAAAACCCTAAAATTATAAAATCCTTTAAAAACAAAAAATAATCAAAATGACAATAAATACCAAAAAACCCCTAAATTATGAAATTCGTATGAAAATACAAAAGGGCCCCCAAAACCTTTAACCCCCCCTCCAAACATGAAAGTCCCCAAAAACCCTAAAAATTCAAAAAAACCATTAAAACCCTAAAACAAAAAAAAACCATAAAATAATCTAAAAACATTAAAATTACAAGTAAAACAAAAAACCCCTACACCACTATATAATCTAAAACCTGATTAGCACTAAAAATACATTAAAATCCAAAAACCCACAACACCCTAAAAACAAAAAAAAACCTAAAAATCCCCTATTCCAATAAAATAAAATATAGAAAACAAAATCCCTAAAAGGGATTAAAATAAAATAAATAAAAACTAAAATTGTAATTGCACAAAATACTAAACATCATAAAAAACATAGAAAAGCATATAGGACCCTAAATTTCTTAAAAACACTAAACACCCAAAAATCCCAAAAAACCGTAAAAAAATTAGTATCCCTAAAAAATTTAATACTGAAAAAAAAAACCATAAAGCACTAAAAATATTAAAAACCCTAATAAACTAACAACCATTTAGACCTATAATCCTCTAAAAAACTCTTAAAAACCATAAAAACCAAAAAATACCCCTTTTAAACCCATTAAAAACATAGGACCCCTATAACATATCTAAAAATAGTAAAAATCCATAAAACCCTAAAAACCAATAAAAACAAATAAAATACCTAAAAACAACGAAAAACCCAATAAACCAAAAAAACTAATACCCTAAAAACTATTAAAATGATAAAAACTATTTAAACCCCAAAAACTAATTATGGAATATACACTACCCAAAAAATAAAAAACACTAAACCCTAAATCATATACACTACACCCTAAACACTAAACCCTAAAACCTAGACCCTAAACCATATACACAACACCCCAATCCTTATACCCTACACCATAAACCCCATACTCTGGTCCCAAAAACCTATATCTAGCATCCTAAACCTTATACCATGAATCATAAATCCTAAATGCTACACCCAAAGCCATAAACCCTAAACAAACCATACTAAACCGTAAACCCTAAACTCTTTAACCAACACCCCTAACCCTAAAAACTTCACCCTATACACTATACGCGAAATGTTAAAACCTCTACCATAAACCATAAAACTTACACCCTACACTCAAAACCTTATACTCTAAACCCTAGAGACCCTAAAACCCTAAAAACAGCTAAAGGAACATAAAATCATAGAAGGAACTTATACACCCCCTAAATCCACTAAAACATCGTAAAATAACAGAAACCACTAAATATCCAGAAACGAAAGAAAATCCTATAAACCTCCGTATAGACCATAGAAAACCCATAATACCCATAAAGATCCCAAAAACACTAAAATCCCTCCAAATTAACTAATATCCATAGTAACCCTAAAAATAAAACACTAAAAAACCAAAATCCCTTTAAACCCTAAAACCCATAAAAACCATTACAACCCTTAATACCAACAAATTAATAATACATTTAAAACCAACAAACCCCTAATACCCTAATAAAGCCCTAAAAATCCATAAAAACCTCTAAAACCAAAATAAAAAATAAAGTACACCAAAACCATAAAAAACCAAAAGACCATAAAAAATTAAATAAAAGTCCAAAAATGATAAAAACCCAAAAAAGTTCCTAACCCCAAATAAAACCCCAAAAAAATAAAAACCCTCAAAACCCTAAAATCCATAAATACCATAAAATGACCCAAATCTGCTAAAAATCATTAGACCCCTAAAAATGATAATACCCTAGAAGCGCCCAAAAAACACTAAATAAACCAAAAAATCAAAAATATATTTAAACACAATAAATATCTCTGAAAACCATAAAACATTTAAAAACTCTAAAAAACATAAATATTATAAAACCCCTAAATATATTAAAAACTCCTAAAACACCTAGAAATCCTAACTCACATCAAACATCTAAAAACGGTAAAGCACTAAAATCCATTAACAAATAAATCACTCAAAAGACCATTAATACACCCAAAAAGACCCATAAAGGCCCTAAAACCCATAAGAGAGACTAAAAACCCAAAACCCCTATAAACACTAAAAACATTAAAAACACTATAAACCCTAAAAAATACTAAAAAACAATAAAAAATAACACCCAACAACCAATAAAACCATATCTCCCAAAAATCACAATCCACTAAAAATTATAAAAAACCTAAATCCCTAAAAATCCTAAAACCCCTTAAAACCATAAAAAATCTAAAACCATAAACACCTAAAAATCATAAATAAACTAAAAAAAATAAATCCCCAAAACACTAAATACCCTAAAAACTCTTAAAACCTAACAAAATCCACTAATAAGTGAAAAAATAGTTAAAAAATCTAAATTTTCCACATTTCCCTTAAAAATAATAAAAAAACCAAACATCCCTAAAAACCCTAAAAACCTAAAATGCATAAAACGCCATTAAAAACCATAATGATACAATAAAATAAAATAATATACCCTATAAACCCTCAGAAACTAGAAGACTGTGAATCCCGAAAACCCCAAAATGTCCCTTACACCCAAAAAATCATATAAGACCACAAAACCCTTATAACCCCAAAGTCCCAAAGAATCCTAAAAACACAATATGACCCAAATAGATCCTAAAAGAACATATAATCTCCTCAAAAGCCTATAAACTATTTAAAATCTCTAATATACCTCGAAACCCTAAATCACCTTAAAGTACCAAAAGGTCACTAAAAACACTAAAAAATCCTAAATTTAAATAAATCCCCAAAAAAGTATCTAAAATCATTATCAAACAAGAAATTAATAAAAACCATAACAACCCATAAAAACCTAATGAAACCAAAAACCCTAAAAAAATAAAACCCTAGAACACTATAAAATCCTAAAAAATTAATGTATCTTCAAAATCACAAATCTCTAGAAACCTCTACATCATAAAAATCCCTAAAACCCCAAAAGACCTGAAAACCCCTAAAATACCAAAAACTGACAAAGTCACTAAAACACCCTATATCAGGTAAATGTTTTAAAAACACTAAAAAACCTCTAAAACCCCTAAATCCAATAGAAACATAAAACCATAAATCCTAAAAAACACTAGAAACCCAAAAACTAATAAAAACCACAAAATATTCTTGGTCCCCCTAAAAACCCAATCAACATATAGAACACAAAAACATGAAAACACATAAAACACATAAAACTGCATAATATACAATAAAAAAAGAAAACCCCTAAAACCCATCATACACTAAAATCCCTAAAACCCCTAGAAAAACTATGATTCCAAAAACTCAAAAACCGTAAAAAAAATTCCTTAAAAAATTTTAGACCACCGTAAAATCCCAAAAATGAAAAAAAACCCCCATAAAACCATTCAACTCCATAAAAACTGTTAAATCCCCAAAAACCTAAAAAAAATTAAACCCCCTAAACAAACATAAAACCCATAAAAACATTTACCCAATAACCTAAAACCTATACAGTAATCCCTATAAAATAAACCCTATACCCAAAACATTAAACCATAAACCCTAAACCAAACACCCCAAAGCCCAAACACAATATGCTTCAGCTTAAACACTATACCCTAAACCCTAAACCCTAAACCCCAAAATCCAAACACAATATTCTACACTACAAACCTATACAATAATCCCTAAACCCTAAAAACTATACTATAAACCGTAATCCCGGCTCCTTAAAGCCTAAAATCTACACCCTAATCCCTAAAACACACACCGTAAAACCCCAAAAGACACTAGAACCCCTAAAACCCAAAAGGATCATGAAAAAACTAAAATGTCATTAAAAATATATAAAATAGTAAAAAAATCCAAAAAACAATAAAATAACATTAAAACCCATAAATGACCTTGAAACCACCTATAGCACCTTAAAACACCTCAAAACCTACAATATGTAAAACCCCATAAAACCCCAAAACTCCTTAAAACCATAAAACCCCAAAATCCCAAAAAAATAATAAAACCCTAAAAAAACCCTAAAAGCATTTAAACCCCATAAAATCACTAAAAATCCAAAAATTTAAAAAAACCTTCTAACATTGAAAAACCACTCAATCCCAAAATGAATATTAAATCATTAAAAACAATAAAATTTCCTAATACCCTCCACTCCCTAATGAGGTCCTAGAGATTGTGGTACCTTCTCTACTCTCTCGCGATGGCTGATCCCCTCCCCTTCAATAAGCCTTAAAACGACATAGGATTACTCCCATATGCCTCCCCCCTCTAGTGGGGAGGGACTACATCTGATTCTTGATGAAGACCCCTCCTTCATTCTGTTCTCTTCTCCGGATTTGGGGCCTCCATTTTCACAAATCTCATTTTCCCTATGGTGCCTGACCTATTTAAAGGAAAACCATAGCTCATTCTTTAAATAATGGATTTCAATGAATCCTTCCATCTGCATTGTTTCACACTATTTGCTCGTTTTCTGAGCTGGCTCCCTCTAGAATATTTATTTTAATGTTTCATTTTTTAGCATTGGAATCTCTAGGACCATGATACGGTGGATATTGATGATAGATTACATATCATTATTCTCTTTGAAACTGAGGTGGACCTCATCTTTTCTTGTTTTGTGGCCCCTGAAAGATGATACGGTGTCACTTTATCCCTCTTTTGTAGGAGTTTTGATCTTAACATGAACCGAAAATCTTTGATGATTTCGAATTGAGTTAGATTTCGAAACCCCCCCCCCTCCAACGTTGAAAATATATTAATTATTTATATGTTAGGTAATCTGGTGGGATGGTTTTTTGCGTGGACTGTAGGACTCAATCCATATTCCACCATGTTTCTATTATGTATTTTGTTGAAATGTTTTCTACTAAGGAGCTGGTTTATATTGTGTGGATTGTTGTTGGTGAGGATATCCACAAGAATCAAGTGGTGACTCTTGAGATGTGGGTCAAATTATGTTATTCTTATTGGAAGCATGGTCATCATGATCAGGTTTGTAGGTGCATTTCCAGAGAAGACAGTGGTTATAATCTGGATCAGGTGGAGTCTTGTGATATATTACAGGCCATGGTGGAGGTATATGAGGTGGTACTCCTTAGAGAAACAAAAAAAAAATTTCCTCCCCATCCAAAGGTTGTTCAATTTTTGTGTGCTTGAAATCTGATTTGAATGTTGGGTGTGATAAAGAGGTGTTAGTGGTGGCTTCATGTGGCACGCGCCTAGAGATTTATAGAAATTTTAGTGGAAAATAAAGGGCTACTGTAGAGGTGATGCATAATGCTGAATGAATGACATTGAGAGAAAATAGTGGGAAGTATGTATTAGTCAGTTATAGGGGAGATGAGTAGTGTGTTGGCTGAGCAGGGGGTATGGAGTTGTATGGGCATGAGTAGAGTCTTGTTGAGGGCCCCTTATGGAAGTCCACGAGCATGTTAGAAGTGATCTTGAGAATCAATAGTGGGTAAACTAGTAGCAGTCTATTGATGGTTCTTTATTGTGTCTCTCTAAGTAATTGGTTCGATTTTCTTGTCTCTATTGAGCTAGCTGGTGGATATGCTATGCTGGGGGGAGTGGCTGAACAGGGTGTGGTGGATGAGCAGAGGGAAGTGGCTCGGTTTGGGCACGAGGAAAATCTAGTTGACATGAAGACATTGGGAATTGATTATGTGCTCCCTTGTATTAACGGGAGGGCTGGCCTGTAGGTTCTGCCAACGGTTCACAATGAGGACCTTTGCGAATCTTGTACTGAGGATGTGGTTGGACACATGATTCTTGGTAATGCTAGCACCCCTAATGAGAATGGTATGACTTAAGATATGAAGCAAGACTTGGTAGTGTATTAGGGGACCTCTAATGATGAGGAATGTTGTGTGGTTCTGCAAGACATGGTCATGGAGGAATGTCTAGGTGGTCACAAGCTGGATGGAGGGGCCCCAGTTGAGATTGATTCATTTATGAAATTTAAGAAGGATCATTTTCAAGGAGAATTTCATATGCATGGACTTCAGTTTACATGGGATATGGATGAGCCTACATAGTTATGTGGGATTTTTTCCATGTATGATCACATGACCAACTCCAATATGGAACATGTCTTGAGGGAGAGATCTATGATTTGGGATTCCTTTCAAATGTGAATGAAGATAAATTTACATTGTTCACTTTAGGTGACAACGACCTTTCTCTAAATCGACAGGTTTTCAATCCTATGGAGAATAGGGCTGGAGAAAAGGGGGCCTTATGTGTTGCATGTCATAACCTATTATATGAGAAGGAATCAAAGGTTAGTGTTTTCACCTCTGCCTCCCCAAAAAAGAGGCCTTAGAGGGATTATTCCACTCTTCTTGGACCCATTTCAACCTGGGATTCCTCAATGGCAGGTAATCAAAAAGTATAATTCAACAAAAAGGAGTAGCCTTTGTGAACCTCGGAGCAAGTAAGACATAGGGAGATGTATATGGCACTCTTAAAACATTAAAAGGATCATGTGTATAATTGGGAATCAATGGACATAGGTTCATACTATGACTTCTACTTTGCTGATGCGGCTTCTAGCAATGATTCGGATGGTGACCCATATAGTGCAGGCCCCGTTTATGAATTTGGTGGTGATGTTGACTGATTTGTTTCCCATTTGGGCATGGGTTCCATGACCACTTCCCTTTCTTGTTAGTTTGGTTTTTTCTAATACATTTTGGAGGGCTAGCAATAGCCTGTCCCTACACCTTCATTTCAACAAAGTAGTCCTAATGCCATAAAATTACCCTAAAACCTCTAAAACGCATGAATACTCCATAAAAATATCCTAAAAACCCAAAATCTCTTAAAAACAAGAAAAAAAATTATCTATAAAAACCCATAAAACAAAAAAAGATACTCTACAAACCATAAAACATGATAAACCACCTAAAACACAAATCAACTAAAAAATTTCATGAATGCCTGAAAACCATACACTCCCTACCCCAAATCTAAAACACATAAATATGTTAAAAGACCCTAAATTAACCAAATACAAACCTAAAAGACACTAAAATACCTTAATAATCCAAAACCCCCAAAAAACTCTATAACCCCATGATAAAATAAAAAATTATAAAATGAGTAGACACTATAAAAATCCATAAAACATTAAAAACAAAAAAATACTTATAATATCTAAAAACCTGAAAAAATACAAAAAACCTTTAAAACACTTAATATCATTAAAAGACTAAAACCCCTTGAATTAACTTAAAATATATAAAAATTCATCAATCCTAGAAACCCCTAAAACCCCAAAAACCCCTAAAAACACTTAAAATACACAAAAAACCCCAACACATATTATTATACCATTAAAACAAAAAAACACCCAAAAGACCCTAAAAATTAAAATGACCCCCTCCCCCCAATGTTTCCAAAAATGTCCTTAAAATTCATTTATATACCCGAAACACCATAAAACCCAAAAAAATCTATTAAAAAACTAAAAAACATAAACCCTGAGAACCCAAAAAATGTATAATCCCAGTGAATCCCCTAAACACCAAAAAACCTACAAAACCCTAAAAGAATCTAAAAATAATGAAAATATCTAAAAGAACCTAAAAACACTACGATCCCAAACAATCTTTAAACACTTAAATATCATAAACGAACATTAAACCCCTGAAAATCCCTAAAAGAACCACACAATAAGGAAAACCATAAAGATTCATGTAAACAAATAAAAAGACAACAATAACCCTTAAAAATATAAATCCTTATAAAAACCTAAAAAACCATAAAAACATAGAAACCATAAAATCCCTAAAATGCTAAAAAAAACCATCAAATCCTACAAACACTAAGAACTCTAAAATGACTTGAACTCGATGTTAAACCCTTAATGTCTCTAATATCCATAAAATCCTCAAAATATCCTCAAAACCATAAAAACACTATGATGTCTTATAACCCTAAAGATACTAAATCCCTAAAAATCCATAAAGGCCATAAAACCCATAAGCATCATAGAAAATCCAAAAATAGCTAAAAATATAAAAACCCAAAAACTCTAAAATAATAAAAACTCAAATTCACCTTAAATCATGAAACACATAAATACTCTAAACCCTAATCCATAAACTCTAAACCCTATAACCCACACCATAAAACCTAAATCCTACACTAAAACTCATATAAACTACACCCAGAACCCTAAACCCAACACCAATTATCGATTACCCTAGACACTAAACCCAAATCCCTACACTGTAAAACGTATCACCATTCACACTAAACCATATACCCTACACCATAAACCATATTCCCATCACCCTAATGCATATACCCTACACACTAAACTCAAAAACATACAAACTAAACCCTGAAACATAAACTCTAAACCCTAAACACAACACCCTAAACATTAAAACATAAATACCACACCCTTAATCCCATAACCTACATTCTAAACACTATACTATTCACTCTAAATGTTTTAACCAACACCCTATAACCTACACCCTAACACCTAAACCATAAAACCCACACCCAAAATCCTAAACCTTACATCCTAAACCATATACACTACACACAAAACCCAAAAAATTACTCCTCGAACCGTACACTATACGCCCTAAACCCTAATCCCTAAGAACGTGATCCTAAACACTAAACCATACACCCTGCACTGTAAACCCAATACACCATACCCAAAACACAAAACCCTACACCCTAAACTCTAAACCATAAACCATAAACTCCAAACCCAAAACCCAAAAGTCTACACAATAATCCCTAAATACTACACCCCAAACCCAATACCCTACACCCAAAACCCAATATCCTACACTTAAAACCAAATACCCTACACCCAAAACCCTAAACCCTACAACCAAAACCATATAACCTACACACTAAACCCTATATCCTTCTCCAAAAACCATTTACCTTGCACCATGAATCCTAAACCCTACACCCGATTCCATATACCCTACACCATAAATCCTAAACAATTATCCCTATACACAACACTATAAACCCTAAAAACACCCTATACCAAAAAACCTATATCATAAATCTGAAACCCAACACCCTAAACCCTATACCATCCACCCTGAACCCAAAAAATACACCCAAAAACTAATAACCTAAGCCATATGCCTTATACCATACACCCTAATCCCTATAAATTAAACCCAAAACATAAAATCTACATCCTAAAACCAATACCCTAAACTTTGAAACTAAACCCATTACTGTAATTAATAAACCCTAAACTCAAAACCAAAAACCCAATACACAAAACCATAAAAATCGTAAAAACCGTAAATAAAACTAGAAACCCTAAAAGACCAAATAAATATCTAAAAAATCATAAAACCATTAAAATTCATAAAATCCATTAAAAATACAGATAACCCTAAAAAATAAAAAAATTCTATGAACAAACTATAAAGCCAAATCAACCCCAAGAAAACCCTAAAACCCAAGAACCACATAGGAAATCCTCAACACCACAAATAATATTCTAAAACCCTTAAGTATATACTCAAAACACTAAAAACACCTCAAATCCCTAAAGTAAACTATACCCCCAAAAAGATCCTAGAAACCACTGAAACCCATTATAACCCCGAAAACCCCAAAAAAACAAAAAATTCAAAAAATTCAAATAACCCATAAAAAATCTAAAAAATCCCAAAAACACCAAAGAAACCAATAAAAGAAGAAAAACCCCAAGAAACCAAAAAATAAAAAAATAACCTTATAACCCATAAAACCCCATACGATCCATAAAAATGATTTAAAACACCCAAACCCCTAAAAATGCTAAAAATACTAAATTAAAATTGAAACACCTAAAACCCTAAAACCCATTAAATCCCATAAGAGACCTTAAAAACCATAAAATATTCAAAAACCTTCTAAAACCCAAAAAAATAAAAAAACCCTAAAAGTTATTAAATTCCCCTAAAACCATAAAGAAACAAAAAACATAAAAAAACCTGAAATTCCACCCAAGACACCCTACTTCCTCTAAAACACCTATAAATCCATAAAAACATTAAAAACCCTATAAACGGAAAAAAAATCCTAAAAATACTCCATAGAATCACTAAAAGATAGAAAAAATACCCACGAATACATTTAATGACTGTAAGCTCCTAAAATAATCTATACACCATAAAAGGACCTAAAAATAGAAAATCTATAAGACACCTAAAAACTATAAGAAAATCCTTAATGCCTAAAAAATCCATATAAATTTTCTAAAAGTCAATTGACACACCTACCACCATAAAATCCTAAAAATTCCAAACAATAATAAAAACCCTAAAAACCCTAAAATCCATATATAGTCCCTAAAAAATTAATGAACACTAAATAATAAATAAAACCACCTAATTATCCAAAAAATATTAAAAACCCAAATAACCAAAAAACCCCTTTAAATCCTTAAAGCCCATAAAAATCTGTATAAACCCAAATTAAACCATAAAAACATAAATAATCCAAAACACCATAGGGATTACTTAAAATTCATGAAAACCCATAAAATACTCCAAAACCCAAAATAGCCTAAAACACAGAAATACCATATAAACCCATAAAACCCTAGAACAATTAAATACACCAAATACCTAAAGCCCCCTAGAAAACATAAAAACCCAAAAAAATAAAAAACCAGAAAATTGTAAATATCCTTTAAAACCCTAAATAGAGCATAAAAATAATAAAATCTCTAAAACTAATAAAAATTCTAAAAAACGTTGAAAATACTATATAACAACTAAAACTCATAAAATTCTATAAGAGACCATAAAAACAATAAAACCATAAACCACTCTGAAAACCATAAAACCCAAAAAAAAATTAAATAATCCCAATAGAATTCCTAAAAACGTGAAAAAAACCTAGGGAACCAAAAATAATTGAAAACCATAAAAACTGTAATATCCTTGAAATAACCTACAAGAAACTGAATAAACCTAAACTACCCTAGAAATCCTAAAACCAATAAAAACAGAAAAATTCCGAAAAACTCATAATAGCCATAAAACCCTAAAACATCTAAAAACCATAAATATTCATAAAAACTATGAAAACCCAAAAAAAATCAAAACAGGAAAAATGCATAGATGATAAATATCAAAAACCCCTAAAAGTCCATAGAACACCTAAAAATTTCTAAAAACCACAAAAAATACCTTAAAATGTATGAAATCCTAAAAAATTAAAATCCTAAAAAATATTAAAAATACCAAACAACCCCATAGCCTTTAACCAACACCCCAAATCCGAAACCTCAAACCATATACCCAATAAACTAAACAAAAAACCCTACTATAAAAACACAACCCCACACCCTAAACAAAAATACCCTAAACCTAAACCTTATACCCTACACCATAAACCATAAACCATACACCTGAAACCCTATACCCTACACCCAAAACATTAAACCCTAAAACCTAAACCCTAATCACTGTGATTTAAACCATCAAAACTACACCCTAAATGCTAGAACTTTTACCCTAGTACATAAAAGATCCTAAAAACTCAAATAGAATACAAAAACCATAAAAAATTCCCAAATAAACCTCAGTCATCCGTAAAATACCCAAAATTGCCCCTAAAAATAGAAATGAACATAAATCCCTAAAAACCCATTAAAGTCCCAAGAAACATAAAAATTCCCTAAAAGAACATAAAAACACTAAAAAACGCCTTTAAAATCCCATATATTCAAAAAATTTACTAAATCCCCAAAAATATAAAAAATACTATAAACCCAAAAACACATAAATAACCTAAAACATCTTTGAAATCCACAAAACCCCTAAAACCCCTAAAAAGCTAAAATCTATAAAATACCCCATGGACCATAAAACCCAAAAAAACATAAAATCATAAACATACCATGAAAATTCTAAAACCCTAAAAGCAAACTAATAACGTATATTGACCGTAATTCATAAAAAACACAAATTCAATAAAAAGACCCTAAAATTCAAAAAAAAATCAAATACACAAAAAGACCATAATAACATATAAATACCTAAAAATCCTTAAACACACTATAATTCATTAAAAAACATTGAAAACTGTAAAAAACCCTCTGAAGTCCAAAAAATACCTAAAATGCTTGAAAACAAAAAAATATCCTAAATAACTAGAAAACAAAATAACCTCATAAAAACAAAAAAAATGAAAAGGAATAAATACACATAACGGACCTAAAAATCCTTAAACACATAAAACCAATTAAATAGAATAAAAAACCATAAAATAGAAAAACATTGAACCCATTAAAACAAAAAAAAAATTACACAAAAAAATTGAAACTGTAAAAAACCTATAAAAATATTAAAAACCCTAAAGTTCCTAAAATTCCAAAAAAAATCCTAAAAACCCAAAAAAAACCCATAAAACACCAAAACGACACCAAAAACCTATAAGAAGTTAAAAATTCTAAACAACCCAATAGAAACTAAATTCCCAAAATTCCATAAAATCCTATAACCTATAAAAACCATAAACAAGCCTAAAAACCCTAAAAAATAAAAACAAAAAAAATCCTTAAAACAACTAAAAAACTAAATCCCATGAAATGAACTAAAATTACTAAAACTATTAAAATCCATAAGTCGGCTAAAACTCCAAAAAATCCCTAATAATTAAAAAAACATGAAAACCCTACAAATCCATAAAAATCATACATATAATTTAAAACACTAAAACTATTAAAACACAAAAACACTAAAAACCGAATAAAACCCTTAAAAGACACTAAAACCTATAAAAATACACTAAAATCATACAAGAACATAAAAAACTAAAACCCACATAAAATACACAAATCCTAAAGAGTCTCTAAGAGACACTAACAACCCAAAAATACCATGAAAAACCCTAAAAAAACCCTAAAACATTTAAAAACTCTAAAAACCCCCCAAATCACCTAAAAACCCTAAAAAAACATAAAATCCATAAAATATTCTAAAATTCATATGATGCCCTAAAGACCATAAAAATTCAATTAAACAGAAAAAATCTTGAAACATGAATAAATCCTAAAAATTGTAAAACCTCTCAAAACCTTAAAACCCCTAAAAATGAAATATGTCCAAACATATAGAAAAACCGTTACACAGTTAGATGTCCTTAAATACCACTAAAAACCATACAAAATTAAATCCAAAAATCCCCAAAACCCATAGAAACCCTTAAAACCCATAAATACCCAAAAACACTAAAACCCCTATAAACCCCTAAAAATGATCTAATCCCAAAAAACCCATTAAAAACTACATAAAATGGTAAGAAACTACTATAACCTTGAATACCCAAAATCATTATTCACCGTAAAAACAAAAAAAACTATAAAATATTGAGAAACACTAAAACCCCTGGAAACCCCAAACACCAAAACCCATTAAAACCCATAAGACCCTTAAAAACCCCAAAAACATAACAAAACTATTATAACCCATAAAAACCTAATATACAATAAGACCCCTAATATACATAAAAACCCAAAACCTTGAAAAAGTGTCAAAAACCTAAAACCACTAAAATTTATAGTACCCATGAATAGTTAGAATAAAAAAACACCCTAAATCCATAAAAAACCTAAAATCAAATGAATCCAAAGACTCATAAAATCCCTAAAAACCCAAGAACGCATAAAAGACCATAAAAACCTGAAAAACAAAAAATAACCAAAAACCCCTAAAATCCAAAAATAACCTAAAAACCATAAAAAAGTATTTTGAAACCAAAAAACTATAAATGAAACGTTAAAAACCTAAAAACATTAAAATATCCTAAAAGATTCAAAAGCAACCAAATACCCTAAAAGACCCTACAACTCGTGGAATCCCCTAAAATACCCTAAAACCCCTCACATATCCAAAAAGATGATAAAACACCTAAAACCCATTATGGACCCTAAAAACCATACAGAAACCCTAACAGACCCCAGAAAACCATAAAAACCATAACAAACCCTAAAAATAAAAAACCCCTAATGGTACCGAAAAACCTTGACAAACATAATAGAATATAAAACCCTAAAAGACCTAAAATATAATAAAAAAACTAAAAACACATAAAAGATCATTAAAAATACCAAAAATCCCTAAACCCCCTTAAATGACCAAAAGGACCCTAAAAACTCTAAAACACTAATAGACCCTACAAATGACTAAATGACACTAAAAACACTAAATAACATGCAAAAAACGTGAAAACACATAAATGATCCTAATGACCCAAAAAACTTTTAAAGACCCTAAATTTCATAAAAAAATAAAAAAACCCTTAAAACACAAAAAAAACCTATAAACACCAAAATACTAAACAAATATAAATTCCCTATGAATCCTAAAAACCATAAAACCCTGAAAATTCTTGAAAATCCACGAAAACCATGAAAACCCCTTAAAAACCCTAAAATAACCTAAAACCCCTACCCCCCCCCCCCAAATTCCTAAATAATTCCCTAAAGGAACCGAAAACAACCAATAATCCCTAAAAGATGCAAAAAACCCCACATATGCCCCCCTTAAAAACCCAAACAAACCATAAAACCACCCGTAACCCAGATAGACCCTAAAAAATGCTACACCCCATGAAAGGAACTAAAAACTCTAAAATTACTAAAATACACTAAAACTTCAATAAAAACATAAATCCCTTAAAATTACCTAAAACCATAAAAAATTAAAAGACTCTAAAACATGTTAAAATGGTTAAAACCCCATAAAAACCCTAATACACCATAAATGCACAAAAAGCCTAAAAATATATAACTCTAAAAAACATAAAAAAATGACAGAACCCTAAAGACCCTAAAAATCTAAAAATGTCAAAACCTATAAAAAATTACCTCCCCCAAAAAAACCCCCAAAAACCCAAAAACTCAAAAATCCCACAAAAGAAACACTAAAACCCATAAATGGCCTAAAGGTGCAAAGAACCCAAAATACCCTTAAATCCAAAAAACACTAAAACCCTAACAATCCTAAACCCACCCCCTTAAAACCTCCTAAAATCCATAAAACCCAAAAATAATCCCAAAACACTCAATCTAATAAAAACCATAAAATCCTATAAAAACCAAAAAACCCATAAACACCATAAAAACTAAAAAAGCTTAAATCCCTAAAATAACTATAAAACCCTTAATAATTAAATTTTTGAACTCCCCCCAAACCCTAAAACCCCCTACGAAAACCCTAAAAACCATAAAACCTTGGAATCCAAAAAAACACTAAATCCCATAATAAACCTTGGAAACCATAAAAATAATAAGAATCCAAAAAACCCTAAAATCCCACAAAGAACATAAAAACCATATACCGCTAAAAAACCTAAAAATGCATTAAAAAAATTGAAAACACTAAAACCCCGTAGAAAACATTAAGAAATTTTAAAACTAAAAAAAACACATAAAACCCCTAAAAAATAAAAACCTTAAAAACCCAAAATCCCATAAAAATCCCAACACTAAAAATTAATCAAAATCCCAAAAAACCCAAAAAAGTAAAATTGAGATAACCTAAAATATTAAATCCAATAAAATCAACTAGTAACAATTAAAACTCAACAAACAATAAATATCCTAAAAACAATAAAAAATACCAAAAATCCTAAAACCCCATACCCCCTGAATATGATATACCATATACACTACACCCAACTACCTCAACCCTACACCTTAAACCATATACCAAATAGCCTAAACTCTAAAACATACGCATTAAACCTTAAACCCTATGCACTAAAACATACAACCTAAAACATAAACATTACAACCTACCCCATAAACCCAAAACCATAAACCCAATACCACATACCCTACACCCTAAACCCTAAACAATAAACAAAAAAACCCAATACTCTACACCCTAAAACATAAACCCTACACTCTTAACCAAATACCCTACACCTTGAATCCTAAATTAGAAACTATATACCCTACACCCTAAACCTTAATCACTACACCATACACCCCAAACCCTCGACCCACAACGTAAAAACCGTACCCATGACCCTAAGCCTTAAAACCTTCACCCTAACTTTGTACACTACACACTAAACCATAAACCTCACTCCCTAAACACTATAACCTACACATTAAACACTAAAACCTATATCATAAAACTTATAACCCACACCATAAACCCAATATCCAACACCATACACCCTATACCTTACAACAGAAACCCTATACACAGTATAATAAACCCTAAACCCGACACCTATTACCCTATATGATATACTTTAAACCCTAAACTCTGTATCATCAACACTGTACCCAAAAACAAAAACCCAAAAAAATTATAACCATTTCCCTATACCTTACACTGTTAACCTTATACACTACACCCTAAAACCTATAAGCTACACCGCAATCCTTGTACCAAAATCCCTAATACCATAGCAATAATTCCAAAACCTTAAATCCTAAATGATAAACCCTATACCTGACAACCTAATCCCAATACCAAAAATGATACAATAAACCATAAACCCTAGTCTCCACACCATTAAACCTATATCATATAATCTAACATATAAACCATATACCAAAGAACGTATAAAATACACTCTAAAAACACAACCATACACCCTAAACCCAATACTATGTACCGTAAACCCCAAACTGTATCCCATAATCCACATACCATAAAATATAAAACATAAACCCTAAACCCTACACCCTAAACCCCATACTCATCACCGTATACACAAAACCCTACACACTAAACCCCATACACAACCGACTAAACCATAAACCATAAACCATACACCTTAAACCCTATAAACTACACACTAAACCCTATACGCTACATCATAAACCATATAACCCGCAACATAAACCCTATATCCTACACTCTACACCAAATACCCAACACCACAAACCCTTTCCCAACCCCATATACCCAAAACCCTACACCATTCATCCTATACCCTATACTCTAAATCCCAAACCGTATATCTGAAACTATGTACCGAAAAATTGAATCAAAAAATGATACATCATATACCATATATGATAAACCGTGAACCATATACACTACACCCTAAACCTTATACCCAACAACCTATACCCTATACCCAGTTCCCTAACACCAAATCAATAACCACAACACCCTAAACCCAAAACACAACACCATAAACCCCATACAATACACCATAAACCCCAAACAATACAGAATAAATATTATACCCCACAACCTAATATACAAGCCATGCAACCTATACCCTATACACTAAACCCTATAATATTCACCCTAAAATTTATACCCCATACTCTAAAACCTATGACAGAAACCCTAAAACAAGACCCTTTACGGTACACCCTAAACACTCAACACTACTCACTTAACCCAATACTCTATACCCTAAACCCCAAACCCCACAGTCTAAATCATATACCATACACCCAATATCAAAAACCTTAAAACCTATACACTAAACCCTATACCATATACCACAATGCCAAAACCATAAACCCCAAGTCCTATACCATCAACCAAAAACCCAAAACCCTACACTATAAACCATATAACATACATCATAAACCTTATACCCTACACCATAATCCATATTCCCTACACAGTAAACCCAAAACACTACAACCTAAGCCATATACCGTCCACCCTAAACCCTTAAAATTACACCCTAAACCCTATACCCTACACTCTAATAAAAAAAGCCTATACCCTAAGCCTTATACCCTCCACAATAAACCCAAAACCCTACCCCATAAACCCTATACCCAACACATTAAACTCTAAAGCCTAAATTTTATATCAAAAACACTAAACCATAAACCCTACACTCTGAACCCTAAATCCTACACCCTATTGCCTAAACCATACACCCAAAGCATTATACCCTAAACTTGAAAACCTATAATGGACTCATTAATTCCTATGTCTTAGATATACACAAAAATGCACACACAAAAACCTAAATACTAAAAATTCATAAAATATAATAAATAAATAAAATTTTTAAGACCATTAAGGAACTATTAAAAATACCTTAAACCCCCATAAAACCCCTAAAATGAATACAACCATAAAATCCCCAAAAAGCACTAAAATCCACCAAAACATATTAAAACCCAATAAAAGCAGTATGAAAACCCTAAAAATCCATTAGATACCTTAAAATCCCAAAAACCACAAAATACACCTAGAGAAACAAAAAATTCATGAAACCACAAAAAAATAGAAAAAATTACACCTAGTGAACCCAAAAAATCAAAAATAAAAAAAATCCTAACACCCTACAAAACCATAAATTCCATAAAACCCTACAATACCCTAAAAACCTACATTACTCAAATGAGACCCTAAAACCAGTACAAACCACTAAACTAACCATAAAACACTAAAAGAACCCCAAACCCCCTTAAAAGAATCTTCAAAACCCTAAAACCACTAAAATAACCGAAACCCACTAAAACACTACGAAATATGAAAACTCTAAAAACATAAAAACCAAATAAAAAAAATATAATCCCCAAAAACACCAGAAGAGGAAGAAAATGCCGATCCTCTCTCCTGGGTTCTCACTCCCATCATTGCTATCTCCAGGGATTCCTCTTGGAGCCCCCTTGGAGGCTACGTTGATTTCTTCTTGTTCAAGATTTGTGATGTGGATTGGGTCTTACTCACACGGGGTTTTTCCCTGGTGTTTCACTTGTGGGAGATGAGGCAGGGGCCTGGCATCGAAGGGCTCTAGTGGTTCTGTTTGAGAAAGGGAGGCAAAGGTTTGGCCTATATCTTATGGTGGAATGACTTAAACTTGATAGATCCGGGAATTTATCTTCCTATAGGTTCCTCTCACTTGCGGTAGTAACTTCATTGTCATAGATGAGACATTGGTTGACACTCTGGGTGGTGGGGTTTCTCATCAACGGGTCCAGACTCCTTTCATGGTGGTGAGGCCAGATTTAGTTCTCCGGAAGATTTGCGGCTTCTTGCGATGTTCAGATCCTAGAGGCATGTGAGGATTAATGGAGAGGTGTGTTTTTTCAGTAGCAAGCATTAGATCAATGCGGCCCAACCCATTCCAGATCTAGGGTTGAGAGTTTTTTGGTGGATATTTTGTCTTAGCGATAGAATAAGGTGACCAGTTCCTGACTCTACTATGGGTGCTTTCAGATATGATCAGAGGATATAGAATGTTTTGTTGAGGTTTTTTTGATCTCTACGTCTAAGTTTATATGTTCTTTGAGGTTGCTTCGCCGGTTTGGGATGGATTGGTTGAGAGTCGATGTTGGTGTTTCTTAATGGTATTGATGTGAGGGGATGTTTGGTTCTAGGTCGACACAAGGAGTTATGGTTGCTTCGATTTGGTTCTGGGCATCAGTATTGGTGGTCTTTCATTTTTTTGGGTGTGGATTGTTGGAAGATGAATGGATATGAGATTTTGGATGAAGGGAATTAATGTGATGGATATAGATTAATTACAGGAATGGCGATGTTGAAGGAAATGCTAGTTGTTGGAAACTGGAGAGCTGGATGCTGATTACAGCATGACTGAGACGTGATTCCATGGAGGTTTATGATTTCATACTTGTGGTGAATATATTTGGTGTGTTGTCACTAGATGTTGGGAAGTGTGCTGTTGGACACAAGTTACTACTATCTAGAAGGTTCTGAAGTAATTTTTTTAATATGATGATTGGAATTGTTATTTCGAGATGATGTTGTTGACTGGATTTGTCATGTTGAGGCTGGTGCTATTTCTAGACTTTTCTATCTTTTTCATTATGATTTTATTTTTTGGGCTTGTTTTTTGGGTATGGGTAGATTGAATCAACCCCTCACCTACCTTTTGTGTTTTTTATTCCAATAAATTTTGGGGGGTCCATAATAGCCTAGACCTACTCCATCCTTTCCCTAAAACCCCTGAAATCCCTCATTGATGAAAAACCAAAGAAGAAACTAAGAACAATAAAACCCCAAAACACCTAAAAATCCTAAAACCCCCTAAAAACCCATTGCTGCTGGATGGTGTGGCAGAAGTTATTCACTATGTTTGGGCTGCTCGTAACGCCTCCTCCTTCAATCGGCACCCCCTTACGCTTTATGGAGGCATGGTTTCAGTGCACAAGATGATTCAGAATGCCTTGCAAATTCAAACAGGTTCAATGTGAAATTATTTTCATGATCTAACCCTACATCGCTCTCTTGGGGTTGCTGGCTGATGCATGAAACCAATGGCCTTGAAGGTGGTTATATGGATTCCCCCAATTCCAGAATGGTTAAAAGTCAATGTTGATGGTGCTGCACTGGGAGCTCCGGGGCCCTTGGGGTGTGGCAGAGTCTTTCGTACTTCAATAGGGTTCGTCAAGGGCTGCTTATTTAATTTTATTGGGGACAGATGCGCCTACGAAGCAGTGATTTGGGCCATTATAAAAGTTGTGCGTTACGCGTTCCGGTTTGGGTGGCAGAGGATCTGGATTGAGTCGGACTCGATGCTTGGGGTTGCTGCTCTAAAGAAGTCTTATAGGGAAGTCCCATGGTTATTACTTCCACACTGGATTGAGTGCCTTGAAACCTCCAGATCCCTGATCTTTAGTGTGTCTCATGTTTATAGAGGAAAATTTGGTGGCCGACGCTCTCGCGAAAAAGGCGACTGATAAAGGATGCTCTATGTGGTCTTTCATGTCCCCACCTTTTTGCTCTCCCTTTGTTGATTCTGATATGAAGGGTGAGACTCATTTGCACCCTTGTCACTCCATCTTGTAACTATTTCTTTATGTTTTATTGATTTTGGGGGGCTAGGATTGTTTATCCCTGAACCTATTCCTCCCTAAAAACCGATAATGGACCTTCAACCCCCAACCCCTTATAGACTCCAAACCCTTAAAAACCTAAAAAACCTAAATTTGAAAAAACCCCTAAAAATAACAAAACCACAAACTGACTCTTAAAAAACTAGAAACCCTTAAACCCTAAATCCCCAAAGAGTCACTAAAATCTCTAAACCCCTACAAAACCAAACACCCCCAAAACACCCAAAAAATTTACCAAAAAATCTTAAACCCAAAAAAACAAAAAACCCAAAATATCGTAAAATCCCCTTAAAACAATAATACCCCAAAACACCAAAACCTGTAAACATAAAAAACACTATAAAACACAAAAAACCCCTAAAACCCCTAAATAAACCCTAAAACCTTGAAAACACCTTAATTCCCATAAAAATCATAAAAACTTTTAAAACCCATAACAAACACTAAAACCCCTAGATACTAAAAACCCTAACTACCTAATATCCAACGAAAGACCCTATAACACTAATAAACATTAAAATAACATTAAACACTAAATGAACCTAAATACCCTAAATAGATCCAAAAACACCATAAAACCATTAAGACCCAAATAAATAAAATCCCAAACCATTAAAAACCCATTAACCCCATAAAACCATAAAAAACTATAAAACCCTTAAATATGCTAAAATGGTACTGAAAACCATTAACACACCATAAAAACCTTAAAACCCCTAGAAACATAAAAACCCTTAAACCACCTAAAAATATAGGTAAGATGATAAAAAATCATAAAATATTAAAAAAAAACCCCAAATCCACTCAAACCCCTAAATAACCTAAAAATACATATAAGCCCCAAATATATAAAGAAGTTGTAAGATAATAAAAACCCCCAAAAAACACTAAATAACCTAAAACCTTTGAAAACTCTTATAACCCATAAAACAATAAAAACACCCATGATTAATAATCCAATATAATTCCATGAAAAATCATTTATAAACCCTCAAAACCCTTTAAAATAGCTAAATACACAAAAATCTCCTAAATCCCCAAAATAACCTAAAAACCACTAAACCCCCATGAAAACACGAAAATCCATAAAGTACAAAAAAAAACATAAAAACTTCTAAATGAACCTAAAAACCCTAGAAACCATAAAATACCCTAAAAATCTAAAGTACCAAAAAAACACGAACTCCCCTAAAAAATATAATACACCCTACATACTATAAAAATCACATAAAATCCAAAAAAACCATAAATCTGGAAAATAACATAAAAACCTAAAACCCCTAAAAACCATAAAAGCCACCAAAAGACCCTAAAAACCATGAAAACATTAGAAGACCATAAAACCCCGTAAAAATGTTACAAAACCTAAAAAACATAAAAGGACATTAAAATCCCTAACAAATATAGAGAACACAAAATCCTTAAAAAACATGAAAAAACAAAAAAAACTATAAAAACTAATAATTCCCCGAAAAACAATAAAAACCCTACCCCACCCAAAATCCTAAAACCACTAAAAACATAAAATCTATAAAAACCTTAAAACACCCTAAAACACATAAACCCGTCATAAAATCTCTAAAAACCTGAAAAAATATAAAAACACATAAAACCCCTAAATTCAACTAAAATCCGTAAAAACTGAATAAAACCTTAAACACACAAAAAATCTAAAAATACAAAACCCTAGAAAACCCAAAAAAATCTGAAATAAAACCTCAAACAATTTTAGAACACAAAAAACATGAAAACTCAAAAAACCCCTAAAGCCGCATAAAAACACTAAAAATTTTAAACACCCATAAAACCCTAAAATATCCTAAAAACCCTATAAACAATTCTACGAACTTAAAAATAAAAAGGACCTTAAAAGACTGTAAAACACCTAAAACCACCAAAATACCATATGATCATAAAACACTAAAATCTCTTAAAACACATTTAACACCCTAAAACCCCGAAAACACTTAAACCAAAAAAACCCCTATAAATACTAAACCCCTCAAAATTAGAAAAAACAAAAAAAAATCCTAAAAATCCCCAAAAAAAAATACCATAAATACATAAAATCCCATAAATACACTTATAAACCCATAAATACACAAAAAAATGCATGAAAACATTAAAAGAACAAAAAACACTAGAAATCACTTAAAACACCAAAAAGCTTCTACAAAAACCATTAACACTTAGAAAAAACAACTATAACCTCTAAAAATCCAAAATAATATAAAAAATACCCACATTCCACAAACACCCTAATACCCCTTTATGCTAGTAAAAACCATTAAGAAAACCCAAAAAACCAAAAAACCAAAAAACCCCACAAAATCCTGAAATCCTTAAGCCCAGAAACACCACAAAAAACCCTAAAACCCAAAAACACCCACAAAAAAATAAAAGTGCTAAAAAACCTAAAAATCACAAAAAAAAAAAACAAATAAAAACAAATAAACACCTAAAAACACTAGAAAATGGTTAACACTACTAAAACCCTAGAACACCTAAACCATATAACCTACCCCTTAAACCCTAATCCATACCCCCAAAACCCAAAACCCTGCACCACAAACCCTATACCCCACACCTAAAAATCTACCCCTACATTGTAAACCCTAAACCATTCATCCTAAACATGATACCATACACCATAAACCTAACACCCAAAACCCTATACCGTAATACCTAAACGCAAAACCATAAACCAAAAACCCTATACTCCACTTCCTAGTCCCTAATCCCAACACCCAAAACACTATAACATACATCCAATACCCTAAACCTAATAATGTAAATCCTTTTACCTACTCCCTAAACTATAAACCATACATCCTAAACCCTAAACCCTACACCCAAAACCCCAAACCCACACCCTAAAAACTATCGAATGAACCCTAAACCCTACAACCTAAGCCTATATCCTACACCCAAAACCGAAAACCGAAAACCCCACACACTAAAACCAATAACCTACATCCAGAACCCTATACACAACAATATAAATCCAATACCCAATACCCTATATCATATACACTACACTCTATACCCATTATACAACATCCAAACCCTCAATCCAGCACCCTATACCATATACCATACACCCTAAAACCTAAAACACCCACACTAAACCATATAAAAAACACCTAAAACCCTAAACCCTATACACTATACCAAACACCCTACACCCTAGACCCTTTACCTTACAACGTAAAACCTATACCATAAACCCAAAACCCTATAACTAATTCACTAGACCCTAATGCCTAAACTGTGAACCCTAAGACCAAATCCCAACACCCATAACTCTATACACTACTCCCTAGACACTAAACCATACATCGTAAACCCAATGCCTAAACACTAAACCCTAAACATGACACACTATACCCTATACAAAACATCCTTAACCATAAACCATAATCCTTATACCATACACCATAAACCATAAACCCAACACCCCAACACCGATACCATACACACTAAACCCCGATACCCATAATCTCTACACTATATTCCTTACACCCTAAACCATATTTCCTACACCGTAAACCCTAAAGCATAGCCGCTTAATTATATACCTTATTCCCTAAAACTTATACCTTGTACCATAAACCATAAATCATAAACCATAATCCTTTTACCCTACACTCTGTACCCTAAAACCTACACCCTATACCTATACCATATAACATAAACCCTATATCTAGAACCCTAAACCCTATACACTACTCCCAAAACCCAAAACCCAAAACCCAAAACCCTGCACCCAAAACCTTATACCGTACACCCCAAACTCTAAACCCTACACCCAAACCCTATACACTACACTATATACCATAAACCCAAAACCCTAATCCCTATAACCTACATTATAAACCCTATATCCAAAACCTTATACCTTGCACCCTAATCCTTAAACATTTAACCCTACACCATATACCCTACACCCTATACCATAAACCCTTAACCCAATACACTATACCCCACAATCTTAACACTATACCTTACACAATAGTCCCTATCAACCACACACTAAGCCATATACCTCCACCCTAATCCCTAAATCCTTAAAACCCTAAAAAACACTAAAATATTATAAAACACAAAAAAATAACAAAAATCATAAAAACCCCTATTTTTTGGAAAATCGATAAAAATCCCTAAAAACCCCAATACACTAAATGCCATAAACCCCTAAAATCACTAAAACCCCAAAGAAAACCTTAAAATCCATATTTCTCTATAAACCCACAAAATCCTAAACAACTGTAAAAAACCCAAAACCATAAAAAACACATAAAAATACTAAAAACCCTAAAAACCTCAAGAAATCCCAAAAAACCATACAAAACACTTCGAAACCCTAAAATATCTAAAAACCCATAAAAACTAAACAAATCATTAAAGAACCCAAAATTCCTCTAAAAGAAACCTGAAACCCGAAAAAACCCTTATGTCCCGTAGAAAGGTAGAACCATAAAAAAATATAAAAAACCCTAAATACCTTAAAAACCTAAAACCTTTAAATACCCAAAATATCAAAAAAGGCAATAATCCGTAAAGACCCTATAATCTGTTTGCAGCTAATGAATAATCAAAATACTATAAAATATCTAAAAGGCTCTAAATCCATAAAACCCTTAAAAACATAAATACCTGAAAAATAATTAGAACTCCATAATTTTATAAAAACACTACGAAACAATACAGACCCCAATTCCCCTTAAAATGCAAAAAAACAAAAAACCCTAAAAATCATAAAATCAACAAAAAATCTAAAAAATCATGAAAATTGAAAAAAAACCATAAAAAAATAAAATCCTAAAAAACCCTTGAAATCCTAGAAAAAAAAGAAATTCACAATTCCTATAAACCCGCTAAAACCCTAAAACCTATAAAATCCAAAAAACACGAAAAAAATCACAAATAACATATAAAATATAAAACCCTAAAAACCACTTAAATATTACAATACCCAAAAATCACTAAAATAATGAAAAACACTAAAATCCATATAAAACCCAAAAAAAGTATAAAAATTCAAAAAAAAATGAAAACCCAAAATAATACCGAAAAACCCGAATAAAACGTAAAAACGTAAAAAGTTATTATTAACCTCGAATACACTTAAAAACATTAAAACACTAAAATTATCAACTCCAAAACTCTAAAAGAAACCTCCAAAATCTGCAAAAATGCACTAAAAGCTATAAAACCCATAAAATACCGAAAAACCCATAAAACATTAAAAAAATAGAAAACACCCTTAAACCCTAAGTGACATTAAAAACCATATAGAATCCCTAAAATACCCTAAACATCCATAAACACCTTAAAACCCCAAAAAAACTTAAAATATATAAATGACCCTAAAAGTACTAATAACCCTAAAAATGCAGAAAATCCTAAAAACACCTATGAACACTAAAAACCCTAATACCCTTAAAACCCCAAACCAAATTCTATAAATATATAAAAACACTAAACAATTCCTAAAATCCTTTAAAACTCTAAAAAACAATAAAATCCATAAAAACCCAAAAAACAAAGAAAACCACCAAAATGCCCATGAAAAAACATAAACGCCCTAAAAATAATAAAACCCCTAAAAATAAGTGTATACCATGGAAAAATTAAATAACCTAAAAACAGTAAAACCACCTAAAACCCAAGAAAACATAAAAACCCTATGCACACAAAAAATATAAATAACCCCTAAAAAAATTAAATCCCTATAATTTTATGAAACCCTTAAAAACCTTGATAACTCTTATAAAACAATGGAAACCTAAAATAGTAAATAATCCATAAAATCTGGAAAACAATAAGAACCTATTAAAACACCTAAAACCCAACATAATAGTAAAAAACCCTAAAAACAATAAAACCCAGAATATAACATAAAATTATGAAATACCTAAAAGTACCTAGAAACAAAAAAACCCTAAAACCAAAAAAACCCTAATGACATTAAAACCCTAAAAAAAATAAAAGAACCAATAATCTAAAAACACCCAGAAACAAAAAAAATTCTCAATTCCCCTACTAAATCCCATAAATGACCCTGAAATCCTAAATTGTTTTAAAAGAAACTATAAACCAAAATCCCATAAGTACATGATAAATGTATAATAAAAGATTGAAAGTAGTTAAAAACACTATAAAAACCCTAAAATACTATAAAACCCAAAATCATCCAAAAACACTAACCCCCCCCTCGAAAACCACTAAAAACCCTCGAAGATCCCTTATCACACAAAACTCTAAAACCACTTATACCCCCAAAAACCCTGTAAACATGAAAAAATGTCTCATAACCACAAACAACCCTAAACACCATAAAAAATATAAAATCTATAAAATCTTGTAAAACCCCCTTGAACACCTAAAAACCATTACAAATCCTAAAAACCATACAATCCATAAAAACTCAAAAAGGCTTGAAAAATTACAAATCGATAAAACACCTAAAAGACACTAAAACCATAAGAAACCGAAAAACACCCTAAAATAAATTAAAGAAACTACTAATATAATGAAAACAAATTATCCTATTTAACCCATAAAAGACTCTAAAAACCCCTTAAGCACCCAAGAAACAATGAAACCCATAAAACCCCTGAATACACTAACCCCACGATATACCTAAAAAACTGTAAACATTAAAACCCTCCAAAACACTGTAAAAGAACTAATAAAAGCCTAAATATACCAAATACCCCAAAAATGTAAAACCCTTGATATCATTGAAAATTATCAAAACAATAAAAAACCAACATTTCTCATAAGATACACTAAAATCCTGAAAAACCATAAACACTATAAATACTAGAAAAACCTACTAAATAATAAAAATCCTAAAAAAATTCATAAAAACCATAAGAACCCTTAAATTACCTAAAATTTTTAACACCCAAAAAACCCTAAAAAAATAATAATACCCCAAAAACAACTAAGAAAACCCTAAAAAGATAAAAACCACTTAAACCCCTAAAAACTCTAAAAATTCATAAAATAAACCTATGAAACCATGAAACCCTAAATCCCAAAAAACACTAAAAATAAAAATACCCCCCTAAACCCCCATAAAGTCATAAAAATCACTAAAACCCCGAAAACCCAATAAATTTTTTTAAAAACCCTAAAAAACCCAAAATTCGAAAAAAACCACTAAAAACATTAAATGACCTTAAAACAAAAAATTCATAAAAGAACCAAAATGTCCTAAATCATTAGAAGACCATAATATATCTATACCACAGTAAAAGACCCCAAAAACCCTTAAACAACCTACAAATCTTAAAACCTCTAAAAAAATCATCCTTTTAACCAACGAACCTAAAAACCCATAAAAACATTAAATCATTAAATATCCTATGAAACCCTAAATAACACTAACAAAACCTAAAATCTAGAAAATATTCCTAAAAACCATTAATTCACCCAAAAATAGAAAAAACATCCTAGAACATGAAATTCCCATAAAACACTAAAAACCATAAAACTACTAATAAATTAAAACCCCAAAAAAATTTATGAAGACAGCTAGAATTATTTATAACCATAAAAAATTATACTCTCTAAAACCGAAAACCCCCTAAAAATGTAAAAAATTTCATGTGACAATAAAATAACCTAAAAATGATAACAAACCCTAAAGACCATAAAATCCATAAATACACTAAAATCCAAACAAAAACCTAAAAAAAACTAATATCCCTCAAAAATACATTAAAATGCCTATAATCCCCAAAAACCTATTAGAAACCCTTAAAACCCTAAAATCTCTAAAAAAAGTTAAAACCCAGAAATCCCTAAAAATGCCTAAAACCCTCTATAGAAGCCTAAAATCACTAATTGGATCTATGTAACACTAATACCAGTAAAAAACCTAAAATCCAAATAACCCTATAACCCCATAAAATTCAATTAAACTACTAAAAAATCTAAAACCATAAAAAAATAAAAATCCCTTACATACCCTAAAACCCTAAAAATTCCTAAAAGACACTAAACTCCCTAAAAATCATAAAATCCACTAAAAAGTCTGTAAAACATCAAACAAACCCTAAAATACTTTAATCCCCCAAAAGAACACTACAACCCCTAAAACCCCTTAGAGACTATAAAATATACTAAAACCCCAAATGACGCAAAAATCCCAAAACCATAAAGGACCCTAAAAACCATAAAATCCCCAAACCAAAAAAACAGAAAAAGGACACTAAAATCACTTAATGACCTTAAAACCCATAAAAACCACAAAAACTATAAAAATACTTGAAACCCAAAAACTATAAAAGACCCTAGAATCCCAAGAAACACATTAAAACCACCAAATACCATAAAAATATACAAACCATTTAATCCCCTAAAACCCAAAAAAAACCATTAAAACCACTCTAAACCCAAAAAACACAAAACCCCCTTTCAAAACCCTAAAAAATAAAAAACAAAACAAATTGAAAAAACCCGACAAACCATTAATGTCCATAAAAGAAATGAAAATAACCTAAAACACCCTAAAACCCCTAAATACCAAAAAAACCTTATAAACACTGAGAACCATTAAAACCTTATGATCCATAAAAACACTAAACAATCACCACATTACCAAAAAAACCCCAAAAAATAATCAGTCATTAAAACAAAACAAACCACCAGAAAACCTAAAAACCTAAAAACAAAAAACCATTAAATGTATAAAAAATTTTAAAAACCCATAAAACCTTAGAAAAAAAAATACACTAAAACCAAAAAAACTAAAAAAACCCCTACAAACACTGGAAAACATTTAAATCCCCTACAAACCCCCAAAACCCCTAAAACACTTAAAAATATAAATTACCATAAAAGTACTAATAACCCTAAAAACGTATAAAATCATAAAAACACTAAAAACCCTAAAACCCTTAAAACCCCAAACCGAACTGTATAAATATATATAAACACGAAAAAATTCCTAAAAACGTTAGAAACCCTAAAAAAATAAAATCCATAAAAACCCTAAAACAAATAAAACCACCAAAATTCCCATGTAAAAACATAAACCACCCAAAAATCATAAAACATCGAAAAAGAGGAGTATACCCCCAAAAAATTAAATAAACTAAAAACAATAAATCCACCTAAAACCTAGAAAACTTAAAAACCCAAAAAAGACTAAAAAATATAAAAAACCCTTAAAACATTAAATCCATAATATTTTCTGAAACCCTTATAAAGCCATAAAAACATAAAACTGTAAATAATCCAAAAAAGCTGGAAAACAATAGGAACCTATTGAAACCCCTAAAATCCAACATAGTAGTAACAAACCATAAAAACAATAGAACCCCCAATATAACATAAAATTATAAAATACCTAAATGTACCTAGAAACAAAAAAACTGTAAAACCCATAAAAACCCTAGTGACCTTAAAACCCTTAAAAATTAAAAGAACCAATAATCTAAACAAACCCAAAAACCAAAAAAATTCTCAATTCCCTTCCTAAATCCAATAAATGTCCCTGAAATCCTAAATTATTTTAAAAGAAACTATAAAACAAAACCCCATAAATACATGATAAATGTATAATAAAAGATTTAATGTAGTTAAAAACACTATAAAAACCATAAAATACTACAAAACACAAAAAAATCTAAAAACACTAACCCCCCCCCCCTCGAAAACCACTAGAAACCCTCGAAGATCCCTTAACACACAAAAAACTCTAAATCCCCTTCTACCCCCCAAAAACCCTTAAACATGAAAAAAGGTCACATAACCACAAACAACCCTAAACACCATAAAAAATCTAAAATCTCTAAATCCTGTAAAACCCCCTTAGACACCTAAAAACCACTATAAATCCTAAAAACGATACAAGCCATAAAAACTCAAAAAAGCTTGAAAAACTACAAAACGATAAAACACCTAAAAGACCCTAAAACCATAAAAAACCAGAAAACACCGTAAAAGGAATTAAAACAACTAATAACATAATGAAGAAAAATTAACATATTAATCCCATAAAAGACCCTAAAAACCCTTAAACACCCAAGAAACAATGAATCCCATAAAACCGCTGAGTACACTAAAACCACTAAATACCTAAAGAAACCTTAACATTAAAACCCTCCAAAACACCGTAAAAGCACTAATAAAAGCCTAAATATAGAAAATACCCCAAAAACATAAAACCCTTGATATCCATGAAAACTATCAAAACAATAAAAAACAAAAAATATTAAAAGATACACTAAAATCCTAATAAAACATAAACAATATAGATACTAAAAAAACTACTATATAAAATAATCCTAAAAAATCGTAAAAACCATAAGAATCCTAAAATTACCTAAAATTCCTAACACCCAAAAAACCCTAAAAATAATAATACCCAAAAACCAACTAAGAAAACCCTTAAAAGATAAAACAACACACAAACCCTAAAAACTCAAAAAATTCATAAAATATCCCTAAGAAACCATGAAACACTAAATCCAAAAAAACACTCAAAATAATAAAAACCCTAAACCCACATAAAGTCATAAAAATTAACTAAATCCCCAAAAACCCAATAAAAATTTTTAAAAACACAAAAAAAACACTAAATTCGAAAAAACCACTAAAAACATTAAATGATCTTAAAACCACAAATTCATAAAAGAACCAAAATTTCCTAAAACATTATAAGACCATAATATATCTATACAACAATAAAAGTCCCCAAAACCCATAAACAATCTACAAATCTTAAAACCTCTATAAAAATTCATCTTTTTAACCAACAAACCTAAAAACCCATAAAAACATTAAATCATTTAATATCCTATGAAACCCTAAATAACACTAACAAAACCTAAAATCTAGAAAATTTTCCTAAAAATGATTAATTCACCCAAAAATAGAAAAAACAACCTAAAACATGAAATTCCCATAAAATACTAAAAACCATAAAACTACTAATAAATTAAAACCACAAAAAAAATATGAAGACCGCTAGAATTATTTATAACCGTAAAAATATTATACCCCCTAAAACCGATAAAATCCATAAAAATGTAAAAAATATCATGTGAAAAAAATAACCTAAAAACCATAAAATCCCTAAAAAAACTAAAATCCAAACAAAAACCTAAAAAAATAATATCCCTCAAAATTCCATTAAAATGGCTAAAATCAACAAAAACCTATTAGAAACCCTTAAAACCCTTAAAACCCTTAAAAATAGTTAAAACCCATAAATCCATAATTAAGCATAAAAACCTCAACAGATTCCTAAAATCACTTAGGGAATCTATGTAACACTAATACCAGTAAAAAACCTAAATCCTAAATAACCCTATAACCCCATAAAATTCATTTAATATTCTTATAAATCTAAAACCATTAAATCCATAATAAACTAAAAATCCCTTACATACCCTAAAACCCCTAAAAATTCGTAAAAGACACAAAACTCCCCAAAAATCAGAAAACACACTAAAAATTCAGTAAAACATCAAAAAAAACCCTAAAATACATTAAACCCCCTAAAGAACAATACAAACCCTAAAACCCCAAAAAGACCATAAAATATAGAAAAATACCAAAAGACTCAAAAATCCCAAAACCCTGAAGGACCCTAAAAACCAAAAAATCCCCAAACCCAAAAAAAACAAAATAAAGGACACTAAAATCAATTAATGACCTTAAAACCCATGAACTCACCAAAAACAATAAAAATACTTGAAAACCAAAAACATTAAAAGACCCAAAAATCCCAAGAATCACATTAAAACCACCAAATACCATAAAAATTTTACCAACTATGGATGAGTTTGTTGCTGTGCTGCTGGAGTGGAAGTGGGATGCTGGGAGATGTTTGGTGGTTGAAAGAGGTGCTGGCTGTCTGAAAATGAGGATGTTGGTTGCTGGTTTGTTGTGGATGCTGGTTGGCTGGTTTCTGCTGCTGGATGTTGTTTGCTGCTGTAGTCTGAATGCTGGTTGTTGGTTAGCTGTGAGCTGCTGGATGCTGGTTAACCCTGGATGTAGTGCGGTTGGATGCTGGTACTGGCTGGATGTGATGTGATGATGCTGCGGTTTTGTCTTTTTTTGTGCCTTTTTCCTTCTTTGTTTTTCTTTCTTTGGCGTGGGTTGTAAGGGTTTTTTGGGTGTGGATCGTTCGACCCCTCCCCTCCCTTGTCTGCAGTGTTTGTGTCTTTTTGTTTAAAAAATTTTGGGGGGTTCCAGGAATAGCCTGGACCCGAGCCTACTTTGCCTGAAACCCAAAAAAACCATTAAAACCACTCTAAACTCAAAAACACAAAACTGCCTTCAAAACCCTAAAAAATAAAAAAAACAATTGAAAACCCTTAAAAACCATAAAAGTCCCTAAAAGAAATTAAAATAACCTAAAACACCCTAAAACCCCTAAATACCTAAAAACCTTATAAACACTAAGAACCATTAAAACCTTATGATCCCTAAAAACACTAAACAATCATCACATTACCAAAAAAACACAAAAAAATAATAACCCATTAAAACTATACAAATCACTGGAAAACCTAAAAACCTAAAAACATAAAACCAATAAATGCGTAAAATATAGTAAAAACACATAAAACCCTGGAAAACAAAAAATACACTAAATCCAAAAAAACTAAAAAAACCCCTACAAAAACAAGAAAACATTTAAATCCCCTAAAAACCCCAAAAAATTTATAAGCACTAAATAACTCATAAAACCACTAAAAATTGTAAATATACTAAAATCGCAAACAATATTAAAAACATAAAGCCCCTAGACCCCCCAAAATAATAAAAAACTTTAAACCCCTAAAACTCAAAAAATAATAAAAAACTTAAACCCCCTTAAAAGATTTAAAAATAGTAAAAACCTAAAACCCCTAAAACCCTACAATTCCTAAAAATCATAAAAACATAAAACCTAAGAGTCCACAAAAAATCATAAAATCATAAAATATCTGAAAATAATAAAAATCCTAAAATCAGTAAAACCCCCAAAATCTATTAAAATCCATAGAATCCCTAAACCATAAACCAAACAACATAAACCCTAGAACATACTCTGAAAAACATATACCCTACTCCATAATCCCTAAACCATACAACCAAAATCCTATACCATACACCGTAATACCCAAAACCTTACACCAGGTAGGTTATACCCAACACCATAAATATTAACCCCTACAAAATTTACAGTATTCCATACAACATTTACCTTAAACCCTAGACCCTAAACCCTAAAAAATAAAACATTAATCACTAAACCCTACATCCTAAAACCTAAAACCAATTGAATAAACCCTAGAATACCCGAAAATATCTTACAAACACAAAAAAACCTAAATCTCTAAAACCATAAAAAACATAAACCCTCCAAAAACCCAATTAGTCCCAAAACCTCCTTATAACCCTAAAATAACCTAAAACCCCTAAATAAACCCTAATGGACCCAAAAAAAATTAAAAAAATTAAATACCATAAAACAACATAAAACCTCTATAAGCACAAAACATGCTACAAATCCCTAAAACCATGTACAAATCTAAATGCCTAAAAACCATAAAAAACATAAATTTCCCTAAAAATAAATAAATTAATTGTTGATTCCATTTTAAAACCCCAAACAACCCTAACACCACTTAAAACAGAAAACCCCATAAAAAATTTAAAAACACAAAAAACCCTACCAACACATAAAAACCCTAAAACCTCTAAAACCTTGTAATTACATAAAGGATAAAAATTTCAAGAACTCTAAAATGTCATTTAATATCCTATAAAACCCCTAAACACCGTAAAAACTCAAAAAAAACATAAAAAACATAAAATCCAATATAACTACAAATAACCATTAAATCTTTAGGGACCCTAATAATCCAAAAAACCTGAAAACCCCTTAAAAATATTATTGTCCAAAAAACCTAAAAATACTATAAAACAAACTAAAAGTCCCAAATACACTGTAAAAATACCGTAATACCCAAAAAACCATAACCCCCATTCCATAATACATTTGAAAAACAAAAAAACCCATAAAAATTCATATAAACCATTAAAATGATTAAAACCACCCTAAAAAAATAAAAATTACATTAAACCCTTAAAACCCTATCAACCCAAAAAATGACAAAAACTGTAAAATCCCTAAAAACCATAAAATCCCAAATGACTTTAAAAATATAAAACACACAAAATTACTCAAAAGAAACCAAAAAGGCCTTAAAACCCCTAAAACAATCCTAAAACACTAAAAACCTAAAAAATACATAAACCCCTAATTGACAATATAAATTTAAAAAACCCAAAAAACCGAAAAAAAACCTCATAAAACAGAAAAAATGTAAAAATAGAAAAACCAAAAAACCATAAAAAATTCTATAAACCCCAAAAAATACCAAAAACCCATTACAAATACTAACATCCCCCAAAACTGAAAATTTCAAAAAAACCCCAAATTCCCTAAAAATCCGTTAAACTAAAAAAATCAAAAAAATCTCTTATAAAATCATAAATAACCCATAAAACCCCTAAACATACACTAAATCCCTAACAAGCTATAAACACTCTAAATTACCCTACAAACCATAAGAAATCCTTAAAACCATAAACCCCTAAAAACCATAAAAACCCTAACACAACATAAAAACACAAATAAATCTATGACAATCAAAAAAATCTTAAAACCTAAAACAATAAATACAATAAAATCCCAAAGAACCTGTAATATACATAAAACACATAACTTCATAAAACCATATATACCTTAAAACCATGAAAAATCCATACACACCTTAAAACCCCTAGAAACACATTAAATTTTAGAAATACCACTTAACCCCATAAAAATTATAAAATATCTTAAAACATAAACACCCCTCAAAAGATATAAAAAAATTAAGAATCCTTAAAAATCCTTAAAAACCAAAAATAAAAATACCCTAAAACTATATCCACTTGAAATCTATAAACACCATAAAAACATTAAAACCCAAAAAAAGGGACCTCCCCCCCTAAAACAATCATAAACATAAAAACCTAAAAAAAAATTAAAACTCTTAAAAACTAAAATACTCAAAAAGATCTAAATAAATAAACCCCATTACCATAAATACATTAAAACCCCACAAAAAAACTAAAATACATTAAATGTACATAAAACACCTAAAACACTAAAAATAACCTAACAAACATTAGAAATATGAATAAAAAATATAAAACCCATAAAACCCCAGAAAACACTATGAAAATCATAATACTCACTAAAAACAAAAAAAACATTAAAATACCCTAAAACCCATGAAAACCCAAAAAATCCCTAAATACCATAAAAATCAAAATAAACGCTAAAATCGTAACAAAAATCGTAAAAAACACTAAAAACCTGAAAATACATGAAATTTCTAAAGCCCAAAAATTCATATCTCAAAAACAATTAAAACCTCGAAACACCCTAAAAACATTGGAAAATCAATGAAAACTCAAACAATCATTAAACCCCCAAATTCCACCAAATTCCCTTAAAATTATCCAAACCCCAAGAAATTACTAAAACCCTATAAAATCCTAAAACCACATAAAACCCAAAACACTACAAACCCCTCTATCCATAAAAATCCCTAAAAACCATAGAAACGAAAAATAAATAAACACCCAAAAAACATAAAACCCTGTAATACAATAAAAACCATTAAAACCCATTAAAACCATAAAAAAAATTAAAAAAAAAGAACACAAAGAGGGCCATAAAGACTAAAAAACTAAAACCCTAAAAAACTCTTGATAACCCCAAAACCGTAAAAATAATCAAATCCACAAAAACCCATTATACCTTCTTTAAAACTATTGAAAACACCAAAACACCTATATACCAAGAAAAAACCCAATAAAAATAAAACCCTAAAACACCTAAAACCCTAAAACCATAAAATACAATAAATCCCATAAAAAACCCTAAATATGTAAAAAAAATAAAAATCATATAACCCCTAAATGTTAAAAACCCCTAAAAATACTAAAATACCTTAAAACCAATAAAACCTAAAATATATTACTATAAAAACCCTAAAAACACTAAATACATTTAACACCCTAAAAACCTGGAAACAATGAAAACCCCTAAAATCCCAAATAAACCATAATAACCCTAAAAACATTAAAAACCAAAAAACATTTCATATACTAAAAACCATAAAAATTGACAAATAATAAAAACCATAAATTCCACCAAAATCCGAAAAAACCCTAAAAGAATAATAAAACACCAAAAATTTAAAAAACCCTAATATAAATGTAAAAAACCTAAAAATACTAAACACCCCTACATAACACTAAAATACATAAATACCTTAATAAATCCATGAACACCCTTAAATCCTCAAAAACCCAAAAGTCAAAAAACACTCAAACACCCCCTAAAAATAATTGGAAAACACTATAAAACCCTATAAAACCCTATAAAACACTAAAAAACCAAGAAAATTTTTAAAAACCTAAATATCACTAATAATCCTAAAACACGTAAAACTATAAAACACACAAAAATACCTGAAAACCATAATACCCATAAAAACCATACAACCCTAAAATCAAATAAAACCCCTAATACCGCAATAAAACCCCATGAAACCCCCTAAAAACCCAAAATAACTTATGAGTCCCTAATAGTATTTAAATCCCATTAAAAACACAAAAATTCTAAAAACCCTAAACATACTAATAACCCTGATATGTCTAAATACACTAAAAGTTATAAAAACATTAATAAATCTAAAAAACTAATAAAAAATTAAAACCTTATAAAATACCATAAAACCATACAACCATATAACCCCTTGAAATATTTAATCCCTAGAAATACTAAAAATTCCCAATGAAAAACTAGAGAATCCTAGAACCACAAAAAACACTAAAAGACCTCGAAAACACATAAAAAACCCAAAAACCCCTAAAAACCAATAAACTCTAAAAATACTAAAACCCTAACCCCCCCAAACCAATAACCACTAAACCATTAAAATCCCTAAAAACCATTAAACCCTAATAAAATCATAAGAACACTAAAAAAACTAAAAACATTATCAGAACATAAAAAACCCAAATAAACCCTATGAGTACATAAAATTTCTAAAACCCAAAATGATCCCAAAAACCATAAAACTAAAAAATACTCTAAAACAAAAAATACACCATAGAATACCATAAATCCCAAAAAGGATATAAAAACCGTAAAACACCTCAATGAAAACAAAACGACCAAAAACCACTAAAAGACAATAAACCCCCAAAAGGTCCCTCAAAACCCCTAAAACCCAAAAGGACCCAAAATCATCCATAAAGGATATATAACCCATAAAACACATATAAGACACTAAACCACATAATGAAAAATAAAAACCCTAATACCCCAATGGGCCTTAAAAACCCGAAATACTAATAAAGTATCCAAAATATGCAGAGACACTAAACAATTATATGAACATAAATAATATATTATCAAAAAACCCATAATAACACTAAAAATCCGAAAACATTCATAAATACCATGAAAAGTATAAAGACAATAAATCAATTAAAAACCAAAAACACCCTAAAAATCTCTAAAATCTCTAAAACCACTAAAACCCATAAAAAACACTACAAACCTCAAGCCCACTAAAAATTATATATTATCAAAAAAACCCATAGTAACCCAAATTAAACTTAAAACACCTAAAACTCAAAAAAATCATAAATCCTTAAAATCCCCTAAGGGTTATAAAAACACAAAACAATCACTAAGGTACCCTAAAATACTTGAAAACCACAAAAGACCCTAAAAACTTAAAAATCCTAAAACCCCTAAAACACATAAAAACACCTAAATACACAATATAAAATAAAAAATACCTTAAAACACAAAAAACTATAAAACCCACAATAACCATAAACATGCCCAAAACCCAAAAACCCTTAAAAATCAAGGACACCCCTAAAATACCCAAAAACAATGAAATATTGAAAAACGATAACAAATAATAAAAGCTCTATTATACCCCAAAAAACCCAAAAAACTCTCAAAATATAAAACTATACTAAAATCCACTAAAACTTTTAAAACCCCATAAAATACAATTAAAATTTGAAAACCCTAAACACCTTATAAACCATAAAATCAATATAACAACTAAAAATACACAAAAATATATAAGAAACCTAAAAATCCTAAAAACTCAATTGACCCTTGAATCCCAATAAATACTCTTCAAAAATTGAAAACCCCAAAAAACAATAAATAACTAAAAATCACTAAACCCCTATAAAAATAAATACCGTAAAAACCAAATGAAACCCAGAAAAATCCAAAACCTTATACCCTATAACATATACCCTAAAATGTACATCCTAAAACCTATACCATAAACCCTAAACCCAGCTCCCTAAACCCTATACTTGATACCCTACATACTATAAACTGTACCCTACGACATATACACTATAACATATACCAAAAACCTTATACAGTAAATCATAAATTGGACAACCTAAAAAAAATATTTCGTACACCCTAAACCCTACTCCCGAACCCTTAAACCCCAAACCCTATATCATGCCCCATAAAACCTATACCCTAAAATATATAACCTATAACATATACCCATGACCCTAAAACATAAACCCTAAAAAAACTAAACCCCAAAATCAATACCCTAATCCCTAAACCCTACACCCTAAACCGAATACCCTATCCCCTAAACAGTAAACTATAATCGATATACCCTAAACCCTAAAACCTACAGCTTACAACCTATAACACTTACACTAAACAATACACCGTAAACCCTATACCATACACCGTAAACCAAACCCTAATCCCTAAAATATATAATAGACACCCTAAGCAAAAAAACATACTCCAAAAACCCTATTCACAATTCCCTAAAACCTAATTAATTCACCTCAAACCATATTACCTAAAATATAATGATAAATCATACACCATTACCCATATACCCTACTTCTTTATAATACACTACAAATTCATTAAAATGGTACGAAACCATAAAAACCATAAATAACACAAAAACACCCTACACCACATAAAACCCAAAAAACCCCTAACGAAACTAAAAACCACTAAAACCATAAAATCCCAAAAAACACACTAAAAACATAGATACCCATAATAGTAATAAAAATCATAAATTTCTTCAAAAACTATAAAAACCCTAAAAACCCTAAAAACTATAAAAACACTTGCACCCATAATACTCAAAATTCCCCAAAACCAAAAACTGATTCAAAACAAAATGAACCATAACAATACCATAAAACCCCTCAAATATTAAATCCCAAAAAAACCATTATAACCCTAAATGAAGTTAAAATCCTAAATAACATTATCACAGAAGACCATAAATACCCAAAAAACATAATAGACCCTTTAAAATCTTAATGACCATAAAAAACACAAATCACCCTAAAAGACCCTAAAAATCGTACAACACATAAAAGACCCTAAAACATTAAAAAAAGACAATAAACCCTTGAAGCCCTAAAAGACAAAAAAATACCCCAAAAACCCCCAAATAAAACCCATAAACCACATATTAACTGTAAAAATATAAGAAAAAAACTAAAGGACTCTAAAACACACAAAAAACCCCATGAAGGACCCTAAAACCCATAATGAACCCAAAACAACTGGAAACCTTAATCAACCCCAAAAATCGTGAATTACCCTAAAAACACATAAAAATTCTAAAGGACCCTAAATCCAATAAACCATCTTATAAAACCATAAATTTCCTAAAAACACAAAAAATCACCAAAAGAACCTACAAATCTTCAAACTCCTATAGAACCGAAGAAACTAAAAGTCTTTAGAAAACACTAAAAACACTAAATTGCCATAAAAACAAATAAAACCCCATAAAGACCCTAATGAATTTAATGAACATTAAATCCCATAAATATAATTATTGACCCTAAAAACCCCTAATAATTATACAAGACCCTATAAGTTACTAATAACACTAAAATTCATTTAAACCACTAGAAACACCAACAACCATAAAATATTCTTTTAAAAAAAATCCTAAAGGACATCAAAAACCCAAATAACCCTAAATACACTTTAAATAAGAAAACCATATAACCCCTAAAATCCTTACAAAACCCGAAAATCCATAAAAACACAAACAACTAAAAACCCTAAAATTCATTAAAACCCATAAATTCACAAACACCCAAAAAAATTAAGAATCATAAAAAACACTAGAGAACTATAAAAATTCAAAAAATAAAAATAAAAAAACCCGACAACCATAAAACCCATAAAACCTATAAAACTCCTAAAACACCCCAATATCCATAAAAAAACCTAACAACCAAAATAAACCTAGAAACTCCAAAAAAACAAAAAGAAAAACTTAAAACATCAATGATACAAAAAAATTCCATAAAAACCAAATAACACTACAAACCCTAAAATCCGTAAGAACTCTCAAAAACCTAAATGTCCCTAAAACCCCTAAAGCTACCAAAAAACCCAAAAATCACCTAAAAATAATAACACCTAAAACCTAATAATTCTCAAAAGACCATAAAACATAAATTAACGAAAAATACTTAGATTCTCTAATAAAACAAAAGACTCAAAAACCCTTATGAAACCCTAAAACCCCTAAAATACAATAACAACTAAAACACCAAAACACCATGAATGCCCTTAAAACTCTTAAATGATCCTAAAAACACAAAATGAACCCTTAAACCATAGAAATATTTTAAAATGGTAAAAAAAATCTAAAAACCCATGAACCCATAAAAACCAGAAAACCCAAAAATGCTAAATGATCCAAAATACCTTTAAAACCCCTATGGAAACCTAAAAACCAATTAAATATATAATGTACCATAAAGCACCAAAAAATCTCTAAATGATCCTATGAAACCAAAAAACCCCTAAAAGACACTAAAACCCATAAAATCCTTTAAAACCCCTAATAGTCCTAAATGGACCTAGAAACCCCCAAATACCTAACAATCCCTAGATATATAAAGGACCCTAAAAACTCAAAAAACCCACAAAACCAGAAAATCGATAAAAGTCCCAAAAAAGTTTTAAAGGATATAAGAAACATGAAATCCATAAAATAACCTAAAAAACCCAAAAATAATTTTAAATCTTGTAATATCAATGAAAACAGTAAAAAATATTAAATCCTTTAAAACAATGGAAATACTCAAAATCCTAAAAATCCAAGAATATAAAAAACCACTAAAAATATAACAAAACACAAATAACTCTAAAAAATTAGAAAGCATAAAAAACTAAATCCCTAAACACCCAAACAACATATAAAACCCTAAAAATATCAAAAAATATTAAAAATAACAAAAACCACTAAGAACCATAAAACCCTAAAAACAATAAAACCCCAAAAAATGCCATAAAACTGAAAACCCCTAAAACCTTAAAAATCATAAAAAAACTAATTCAAAAGATAACCTAAAACCCCAAGTCCTCGAAATAAAATTTGATAGCCTATGATCCCTACAAAATTCTATAACACTTTAAAACCAATAAACTAATAAAACCACAAAAACCCCTAGAACCCCAAATAGACTTTGAAAACAATAAAACCCCTAAACACTAAAACCCCCTAAAACAATAAAAATCCAAAAAAATTACTAATATATAGAAACCCACTAGAAACCCTAAAACACCCTAAGATACCCAAATAACTCCATAAAACCAAAAAAACCATAAATACATAAAAACCGTAAAGTCCCTAAAAACCATAAAACCCCTAATAACCCAAAAGCTTCCAAAAATACCTGTCATCTCCTACAAATCATAAAAACAATAAAAATGCTCAAAATAGTAAAAACCCCTCAAAAATCTAAAAACCACTAAAAACCATACACCACCTAAAAACATAAAATCCTTAAATACATTAAAAAGAATAAAAAATCACTAAACATTGAAAAAACATTAAAACCCCTCAAACAAAAAAAATTCCTACATACATTAAATCCTCTAAAACACAAAAAACCGATAAATACATTAACACCCCAGAAAAACCTAAAAACCCTAAAAAACCCTAAAACCCAATAAAACCATAAAAACCATAAATGAACTATAAACTAGTGAATGTTTATAAAAACCAAAAACCCTAAATAGTCATATGACCCTTAAAATACCCTAAAACATATAAAACTGTTAAAAGTCCCATAAAATCCCTAAAAACACTAAAATGACTAAAATTATTATATCCAAAAAAATTGTATATCCCTAATGACCCTAAAAACAATAAAACCCTAAAATATATAAAAAACATAAAACTCCTAAAAACCCTAAGACACCTACAAGTCCCAAAAACCCTTTTTAAACAGAAATAGAGTTCAATAAATAAAAAACATAAAATCCAAAATATCTGAAAATATCCAAAAAACCATGAAAATTATGTTACCCTAAAACACATAGTAAGTCCTTAAAATCCCCCAAAACCATAAAAACACTGAAACCCGTAAATTGCCTATATAATACCAAAAATCGCCAAATCCCAAAAGACCCAAATGACCCTTAAACCATAATAAAATCATTAAACCATTGGAACCATAATAAAATATAAACCCTAAAACCACCTAAAACCCCATCAAAAACTATAACAACACTAAAAACAAAATTCCTAAAAACCCTAAAAGAATATAAACACAAAAACACTATAACCCTAAAAAAGACATAAAACACATAAAATCCATTAGACCATATTCACCCTAAAAACCAAAAAAATCCCTAAACCCCTTAAACCCCTAAAAATGCATTAAATATCATAAAAGGCACTAAACCGCCTAAAATTGAAAAATCTCTCAAAAATAAATACCCCTAAAAACTGTATGAAATTTAAGAAAATAAAATTCTTAAAAAACATAAAATCGAAAATGGAACATATAAAATATAACCCCTTAAAAATAATAAACCCAATAAAAACTCTAAAACCATTAAAAGTAAAACCACCCATAATACACTAAAAACCCTAAAACCCAAAAAAAAGGTAACATTAAAAACATTATAAACGTAAAACACTCATAAATATTATAAAAACTCTACCCTCAACGCCTCAAAACATTATAAAACCTAAAAAACACGAATAACACTAAATGGCCATAATGTCCCTAAAACCAATAAAAATAACCTATAAGCATTTGGGATACAAAAAAATTTAAAACCCATAAAACCCAAAAAGACACTTTTGAAAAACCTAAAATCCAAAAAAAACCAAAATGTGTAAAAATTTACCTCAAAACCCTAGAAAGATTAAAAACCCAAAAAACCCCTAAAAACCCTACCAAATCCTCAAAACAATAAAAACTCTAAAATCCTAAAAAATTCTAAAAACCTAAAATCCCCAAAACCCCTAAAACCCCAAAAAAACATGAATGACCCTAAAACCTTATAAGATATTCATATTAATACCCTATGAGATAGTAAAACCCCTTAAATAACATAAAAACCAAAAAAACTAAAATCCCCATAAACCGTTAAAAACCTTAAAAACATAAAACCCAATTATAATTTTAAAATCCATAAAACCTAAAAACCCATAAAACACTAACAACCCCTAAAATCCATAATAACCATAAAAATAATACTAGATTACCCATAAACCCTAAAACCCATAAACCTCATATTATTAAAAAAAACCTAAAAAACCTAAACACCCCTAAAAACCAAAAAACATCATAAATCGATGTAAATACCTAAAACACCAAAAACCTCAAACACCCTAAAACACTAGAAAATAAATGAAAACCCAAATACCCCTAGAACCCCTAAATCCACCATAAAACCTGAAAAAATCTCCCAAATCCCTATGAATCCCTGAAACCCATAAGAAATCCTAAAAACAATAAAAACAAAAAATTATTAAAATTCCTAAAAAACCCTAAAAACCAAAAAAACACATAAAAATCATAACACCGTAAAAAAAGATACAACCCCTTAATAACATAAAAACCATTCAGAACATTCACAACCATAAAAAGAATAAAAATAAATAAGAACACTAAGATCCCTTTAAAACACTAAAAAACCTAAAACCCCAAAAAATCGTAATAACCCTAAACCATAAAAACAGTAAATCCATAAAACACATAAAACACCTTTGAAAACTCTTGAAAATCCTAAAACCCATAAGAAATATGAAAAAATACCCATAAAATAATGAAAATATTTGAAAAACTAAAACCCTAAAATACCATAAACCACTTAAAACCCCCTAAAACACAAAAAAAAATTAAAATAAAAAAACCCCAAAAAGATAGAAAACCCCTATAATCCTAAAATACAGTAAAACCCTAAAACCCTATAATATATTCTTATAAAACCCCTAAAAACCCAAAATACAATCTAACACACTAAAAACCCTAAAAACCTAAAAAAATTAAAATTAATAATATAGAAAATAATCTATAAAAACCCTAAACACAATAAAAAAACAGTAAAAATCCAAAAAAACAAAAAATATTCAAAATATTAAATACCCTAAATTCCCTGAAAAAGACTACAACTGTAAAAGAATCCTAAAATTCATAAAATCCTAAAAACCCTAATATAACTTGAAAAAAACTAAATAATCCAAAATAATCCTATGTAACAATGAAACCCAAAAAACCCATAATATATCCATGAAAACTACATAGAAAACCTAACCCCAAATACCCAAAAGAACTCTCAAAATCCTTGGAAAATCCTATAAAACCCAAAAAAACGTTAAAAGCACTAGAAACATGTATAACACCTAAATACTGAAAAAATACCTAAAATCCCATAATACCCTAAAAACTAATAAGACCCCAAAACCCCATAAAAACAATTAAAAATCCTAAATACCATACGATCCCCTTAAATCATTTAAATCCCAATAAAAAACCAAAAACAATAAAAACCCTAAAAATACTAAAATCCCCTAAAATTTCATAAAACCTTAAAAACCCTAAAACCATAAAAACAATAATAATCCTAAAACCCTTATAAAACAGTATAACCCGGCAAAACCCCCTAAAACCCGTAAAATAATAAATCCCCTTCAATGGTAAAACCCTAAAAATACTAAAATACTCCTAAAGAAATCCTAGAATATCCTAACACCACAAAAACTCTGAAGATCCTTGAAGACACATTGAAATCCCCAAACCCCTAAAAACCCTATAAACACATAAAACTATAAAACCCTTAATAACTGTAATACCCCAAAAAACCATAGGTCACTATCTCCATAAAAAATAAAAACCATTAAAACCCAAAATACCTAATAACTCTAAAAATACTAAAACCCTAAGAGAACATAAAAACCCTAAAATTCTAAGAGAACCTACAATCCCTAAAACACTAAATGACACCAAAACCCAAAAAAACTTAAATGAAACGAAAAATACTAAAATCCAATAGAATATCCTAAAAACTTAAAAGGATATAAAAACATAAAAACCCTTGAAGAAAACACATAAAACATCCATAAAATACTAAAAACCCTAAAACCCCAAAAGTCCTAAAGGACACCGAAAAATACATAACGGTCATTAATCCTCTAAAACAAATAGTACACGGATACCCTCAATGAAACATAAAAACCTAAAATTACCTAAAGGACCCTAATAACCCTAAAACACATAATATATCCATAAAATACTAAAAACCCTAAAAAACATTAAAAACTAAATAACCGTATAAAAAATCCTAAAACCCCCCAAAACCGATTAGGAACTAAAAATGCTAAAAATAAAAATACATTAATAAATACCCTGAGAACTCTAATGATACTAAAACCTATAAAAACACAATACACCCTAAAAATACATAAAAACCAAAAACCTTTAGAAACATTAAAATCCCTAAAACCCCAAACCCCCAAAAAATTATAAAATATCAAAAAACCCGTATTGAACCCCAATGAGACTTATAACCCCAAAAAACAAAAAAAATCATACCGTAAAAACCCCTTAGGGACCACAAATACACAAAAAAATCCAAAAATATCAAAAAGTAACATAAAACACCATAAGTCACTCAAAGACACTAAATACCCAAAAACCCACAAACACATTAAAAGCAATAAAAAAAATAAAACCCCAAAAATACAATAAAGGCCATTCAAAAGAAAAAAATACCATAAATCAGAAAAAAAACATTAAAACCCATAATGACTTTAAACAACCCATAAACCATAAAACCCAAAAAAAATATGGAAAAAACCAAGAACATCCTAAAAACAATAAAATCCCTAAAAATGATAACATGCGTTATAAACCCTAGTGAACCTTCCAAATCCCTAAAAACACACAAAATATTAAAAAAAATACTAAATACCCCTAAAACACCTAAAAACCCATAGAAGATACATGAAGTTAGAAAAACCATAAAAACACTTACAAACAATAAAATCAATAAGACCCCAAAAAATAAAAATAAAATGATAAAAAAACTAAAAGCCTTAAATACATGAAATACCCTAAAGAAATTAAAAACTATTTAAAATTTATAATCCACTATGAGCCATAAAATAATTTGAAAGCCCTAAAACCCTAAAAACATAGTGACTCCTAAAAACCAAATGAAACCCTGAAAAAACCAGAACCCTATTCCCTAAACCAAGAACCCTAAAATTTACAACATAAAACTTATTCCATATACTCATATAACAAAATCCTACACCCAAAACCCTCTACTAGATTCCCTAAACCATAAACCCCACAAACAAACGATATACCATACACCTAATATCGTAAAACCTAAACTATACACCCAAAACCCTATAACTTACACACTAAACCCTAAATCCTACATGTTATTCCTTATATCCAACACCATAAACCGTATAAACTATACCCTAAACCCTTTACCATACACCATAAATCGTACACCCTAAACTATATTCCCTACACCCTACACCCTAAATCCTACACCCTAAACCATACATTTTAAACCCTATATCATTCACCCTAAACCGTAAACCCTACACCCTAAATCATACACCACAAATTGCAAACCCTAAAACCTATACCTTGAAACCTATATAATTCAACCTATACCCTAAACACTAAACCCTACACCCTAAACCCTATATCATTCACCCTAAACCCTAAACCTTATACCCTACACCACATAACCTATAGCCTACATAATAAATGTTGAAACCTAAACCCTAAAAAATACACCCTAAACCCTAAACCCTACACCCTAATCCCTAAACCCTACACACAAAATAAAAGAAACCTATAGCCTAAACCTTATACCATAAATCGTAAAAACTAAACCATGCACCATAATCCCAAAAATCAAAATAATAAACCCTATACCCTTTACTGTAATCCCTACATCGTAAACCCTAAACATATACCCTAAAACATATACCCAAAACCCCAAACCATACTCAAAAAACATATTCCCAATTATTTAAAACCTAAACAATTCATCCAAAACTAGATTTCCTAAACCCTAAATTAACCTAAACACATTAACCATTATACCTACTTCTTTACAATACCCTAAAAATCCCATAAAATTCTATGAAACCCATAAAAAATCTAAATAATCTAGAAACTTCTACACCCCACCTATAAACACTAAAAATGCTAATGACACTAAATATCACTAAAATCATAAAATACCTAAAACGTCAAAATATCATAAAAACCCATAAAATGATTAAGAACCCTAAATTCTATTAAGATCCCTAAAACCCTGAAAACCCCAATGAATCGAAAAACACCAAAACCCGAAAAACCCAAAAAACCAAAAAAACATAAAAACCCTATAATCCCAATTAAACACTATAAATCTGAAAAAACCCTTAAAACACCAAAAACCTAAAAACCTCAGTAAACCATTATAACCTTAACAAAACCTAAAACCCTAAATAACCTTAAAACACACTAGAAAACATTAACAACCCCTAAAACCAAAAAAAACTCAAAAAACCCATCATTGACTCAAAAAACAGTAAAAGTCCCTAAAACCCCTAAAACACCCTAAAAATCCTAAAATACATAAAAGACCCTAAAACATTAAAAAACTAAATGAAAAGTAAAACCATAAAATAAAAACCCCTAACAAAATTGACATATTCATAATAAAATAGCCTATGAAAACTAAAAATCATGAAAAAACATAAAGGACAATAAAACACAAAAACCCCATTATAGAACCTAAAACTCTTAATGAAACCAAAAAACCATGAAAAACTAATCGACTCTAAAAACCCATAATTTATCTAAAAACACGTAGAAATTATAAATGACCAAAAAACCTTAAAGTAACCTATGAAAAACAAAATATCCTAAAATCCAAAAAACCCCCTAAACGTCTATAAAACCCTAAAAATCCCTTAGACACCCTAAAACCGTAAACGACCCGAGAAAACACTAAAAACAATAAATTTCCATAAAAACCCCAAAATACCATTAAATAACCTAATGGGTTTGAAAAATATTAAATTCCCATAAATTTCATTAATGACCCTAAACACACCTACAAATTTTAAAAGACCCTAAAACCTATAAAAAACAAGACAACATTAGAAACCCTATAAGTCCTTAATAGCAATAAAAATCCATAAAACTCATAAAAACTCCAAAAACCCATAAAAACATTAAAAAATTATAAAAATCCCTAAAAATATAAAAATTATAAAAACCCAAAAAACCCTAAATCAGTGAAAACCCCTAATATATCTAAAAACCATAAAACCCCTCAAACCCTTCTAAGGTACCCTAAGAAGAAAAAACTACCCTAAAGGACCTGAAAACTAAATTATTTTAGAACCCCTTTAAGCATAAAACCCTATAAAAACCCTCAAATATTATAAAAAACCCTTAACCCCTAAAAACCCCCAAAAACCATAAAAAACATAAAGGTCCCAAAAAACAGAAACCCAATGTAAAGACTCGGAAATTTCCATATAATTTTTTATAATTAAATTTGAATTTTACGAGTCCACAAAAATTTAATGCTCGTGATTCTGAGGCCTAGAGTTCCTGGAATGAATTTCAGATATTTGTTTCGTGTACATTCAGTAAATGTACGAGTGGGTTTCTGAAACTTTTGAACTAGTGATAGGAATTGAAATATGAGGGCATCGTTGAACTCATAGTGCTGATATTCACTTAAGGGAACTTTACCTCGACTGCAGTTGGTCAAGGGAGAATGATAGAATTTGCGTTTCTCATGGATATAGAAATAAAATAATATAAACTTTTATTTTATTTTTCATTTTTTTAGACCTCCCATGTGGATGGTTTAAATGTGGGGACAACCTGAACTAAAACCTCCCACATGGGTTATGGTGGTGGGGAAAACCTGATCTTAAATCCTCATAATTTGTATTTAATGATAGAGAAAACCCGACCCTTTCAACATCCCACTTAAATATGGGGAAGTCTCTTGAACTTCCCCCACTTTAATTGTGCCACCCCCTCGATTAATTATGCCACCCTATTTAATTAATTAATCCAACACAATTTCAACCAACAATTTAAAAATTTGACAAACATACTTTATTATGTAGGCTATTCTTTTTTGGTGGAGATTTGGGGGAAGGATTTGGCAAAGGATAAGGAGTGATCTTTTGGGTGATAACTTTAGAGGAATTATTCTTCTCCAATGAAGAAAAATCCTCTAATGATGAACAACGATGCAGGACTTATACTTATTCCTCTATACATACTCTAGCCTGTGGCGTCTTCAATCGACGATAGTCCTTCCCTCCCCATCGACGATATAAAATCTCTGAGGTAGGGTTTTTATTATGTGTGATTATGGATTCCCATGTTCTTCCATTATAAAAAAAGAATGTGAATCAACACTCCAAATAGTTGATCGGTAGATGATTTATTTTTCTGTAGGTTTGGGAATAGTCATTGTTGTTTGTTGTTGAATTTGACGTTCTTCATTCAATGTTTTTTTTGATCCACTTGCAACCGCTCTAACGTGGAGGGTGCATGCCAAAAAAAACATGGGCCGACCCCTCCCCTGTTCTTCATTTTTGGTGTGTTCTTCATGATGGTGATGATGACCAGTGTCAGTGTTTGGCACCGGTGGAACTCGAGATCCACAGACACCAACACGGTCGACCGCGACGAAGGTGACGACGCAAAGGTGCCACCCCACAGCCACTGCACCATTTGCGGCCTCCGCCGCCTTGCAGCCTCGCCCCGTCAGTGGCCTCTGCCACCCGGCGGCCTCATGTCATCTGCGGCCTCCACCACCCCATGGCCTCTGCCGCCCTGCGACCTCCCATGTCCTTATCCTCCACCGCCCCGTGGCCTCGTGCCGTCGGCGGGCTCCGCCACCCCGCTGCATCGCGCCGCCCACAGCCTCGTGCTGCCTGCGGCCTCTGCCACCCCACGGCTCTGTGCCGCCATCCTGGCCCCCACAGCATCACAGCCCCCACACCATCGTATCCCCCATGCCCTCACACTACTCGTGGTATCTTTCGCCCCTCAACCCCCGAGACCTCTACTGCTCTGCGGCCCACCGAGGTTGTTGTATCCTTCGCGGCCTCCGCGCCGCCCCGCACCGCCCAGGCCCAGCCGCCCAACACGGGTCAGGCGGCACCCAGCTGGTCGGGGTGCCCAATGCGGGACAGGCCATACCCAGCTCGCCGGGTCGACCCGAACCAGGTCGGGCCACGTCGGACCCGAACCAGTTCGCGCCGGTTCAGACCCGACCCCGACCCACATTGACCTATTTACACTCTTTTGGAAATAACTTTGGAACCAAACATCCTTTTGAAGAACCAACTATGGTACCGAAAACCCTTGAGTGAGAAGATCCCTTCGGATACCCCACTTGATATTTGGATAATTTTTGGATATGTTTGGGTTGGATTGAGCATGAATCCAACCTGTCCCTCGAGACAAAAAGGATAATAACTTACAGACCGGGCATCCGTTTGATGCACAGTATGTTGTGTTGAGACCCCTATGTCGTGGAGGTCCATTGGTTTAATTATTAATGGAGATTCTTGGAATATGGAGTATCGACAAGTGGAATTATGATAGGACCCTGCCGGAGATGATCAAGCTCAGAACGAGAACCCAGTAGCTGGATGTGACGTGAAGAATGAGTAGAGTTCCTGTGTGGGTCAGCACCTAGTGATCGTATGTGGGTCAGCACTGAGCGATCATGTGTGCGTCAGAACTGAGAGATCATTTGTGGGTTAGCACCTAGCGATCCTATATGGGTCAGCACCGAGTGATCCTGTGTGGGTCAGAAGCAGAGACTCTTAATAGAATAATATGATATATCCTACGACTAATCATTTGTACATTTGTACTTAAGTTACATCTGGTGTGAGCTCAGTTTGTACCTGTTTGGTACTTTACTTTGTGGTAATACCTTCATGGTATTATTTTGTGTGGCATACATGTGGAGTACTTACCTTCATGTCACTTCTGCCTTTGTATAATAGTTCAGCTTCGGCTTTTGAGTTGGACTCTGTGTTTCCCCATGAATGAGATGGGAATACTTTATAACATAGTTATATGTATGTGTATATACCAAAGTAGGATTGTTAGTTGATTTCAAGATTTGTGGTTTATCCTTTTTGGATTTTTTGAGACCTTGAGTGTCTCGGGGTCCCTACATAGTATCATAATATTCACCCCTGCATGGGCTATTCCCACACCCTGTGGTGTTTGGTGCAGACAACAGATAGAATTGATCGAGGCTTAGGATACCAGTACTGGACGGTGCCTGGAGGTGGACTATACGACGTGTTAGTACGCATAGGAGACTGGCGGACATGGAGTACTGAGGAGGCAATCTGTACTTACCTTTCAGGTAGTAACCTCGGAGGATGACTCAATAGCTATTTTCCACTTTCTTTAGTTGTATTGTATCTCAGTTGTACTTGAACATTTACTGTTAGGACTATATTCTAACCCCTTCTACTTCCAACACTCTTTTTTCTGTATAGTTTTCATGTGTTCGTATAAAGATGTTTTCTTGGTTGAGGGGGATTACAGAATATATAGGCAATGCCTTCCTAGTTATAGGGAATACACCTTTCGGTGCTAGTCTCCTACCCCAGGTCTATGGAAGGCGGGCTTGGGGTAGTCACAACACAGGCTCCGGGGGATGGTTCATGACAAATTGGTATCAGAGGACTCGGTTCTACCGTAGAACTTATGACTCTGATATTTATTTTTAATGGAAATTGTGTTAACTGCAGAGAGTGTTGTTATTTGATTAGGGAAACCAGTGGTGGTTTGGTGGCCGATATATCTAAACACAAGGATCCTGAATTCTAATTTCTAACTTATTCCACGAAAACACTGATTGCATCTGTGTTTTGGAGATTTTTATTTGTGATATCTTGAGTCAACTCAATAGGTATAACTTATTGACTATGGCACAACTATTTATTTCAGGATGCCTCCATGCAGACAGCCATCTAGGGTTCCGAGAGTAGTACGCACTGATATCCCACTGAGCAACGAGGCCTCGGTGCAGGGCCCTCTTCCAATAGAGGCACCAGTGGAGGCACCAGCAGTTCCATTACCTGTTGGTGCACTGATGCCACCATCCCCAACAGTAGAGAGTGCAGGCTACTTAAGCATGTTGCGTGAGTTCCAACGAAAGAGGTCACCTCGGTTCATGGGAGAGATGGACCCATAGGACGCTGAGGATTGGCTGGAGGCTGTGGTTAGAGTCTTATGATTGGTAGGGACACTAGCCGATCTCATGGTGATCCTTGCCGCCAATCTTCTACTGGCAGCTGCATGCAAATGATCGACCATGATGCTCTAGGCTCATGATGAGGTGACACTTCTCTGGGAAGACTTTGAGAGCCTGTTTTGTGTAGAGTTTCTTCCAATGAATCTTCACATAGTGTGTATAAAGGAGATTCTTCATCTTCAGTAGGGTAACATGATTGTGGTTCAGTACTCGAAGAGGTTCACTGACCTCTCATGTTACTCTACTGGTATGGTGAGGGACCCATTCTTTCGGGTCCGGGCCTTCGAGAAGGGGCTCAGGCAAGAGTTCAGGGCTTCGATGATTTCTCTTAGCATCCCGACATAGGCGGGGGTGTTATAGAGAGTCGTCTTAGTGGAGTGTTTGCTTTATTAGGAGTCTCAAGCAGTGAGACACACCACCAGACGTCACGTAGAAAATTCTTTTGCAGCTGGCAGCAGACAGATGTCACATAGGTCCAACTCTACCAGACCTACAGGTGGACGACCATAGGATTCAGGGTCGGTTGTGCAGGGCACTCGAGGCAGAGCCATTCATGCCAAGAGCATTCCATGTTACACATTCGGCAGGCAAGGTCACATGGCTCATGACTAGCCGACCCACCATACGGATGATCAGTAGATGGTCGAAGGACCGCCCAGGCAGAGACAGAGGATCGACCGAGGAGGTCCGCTGGGAGAAGGTAGACTTGGAAGAGGATATGACCATGCAGCTGGCGGTGGGCGACGATTTGAGATGTTACTGCCACCACACCCAGGTGGTCCACCCCGACCACAGGGAGCAAGAGGATAGGGGCGAGCTTAGCTCCGGGCATTTGAGGCATACGATCAAGGTGCTCCGGAGATCATACGAGGTATGATATGTGTCTACACCACCTTAGCTGCAGTACTTATAGACATATGTTCCATTTATTCTTTTATTTTCACTACCCTCCTTCGGATCATGGAGATTCCTATAGAGCCGTTGGCTCTATCCATTCGGCGAAAGACTCCTACGGGAGTAGATTCGACGATTATGCACCAGTGTCGTTAGAGTGAGCTTACTCTAGTAAGCAAGATCTCTGGATGGGATCTCCTAGTAGCGGCGTCGAGGCCTTATGACGTCATCTTGGGTATGGACTCATTATCTATAGTCCATGCTCTGATTGACTATATTAAGCACAATTTGTTGTGTGTCTCCATATATGGGACCAGGTTTACCTTCAACGGTGAGAAGGGAGCCTTTTGATCACTGGATGGACTTATCCTGAGGAGGGTGCAATTTATTACTCACCAGTTGGATAGCCTTACCCTTGGAGTTGTTGATGTAGAGAGTCTCTGATATCTTATAATGGTGGACTAGTACACAAATGTCTTCCCTGATGATGTTTTGGGTCTACCTCCTCATAGATAGGGGGAATTTTACATTGATTTGTACCCTGGGACTTCACTGATATCTAAACCAGTGTATCAGATGGATCCTACAGAGCTTCGTGAGCTGCAGGTACAACTACAAGACTTACAGGGGAAAGGGTTCAACCAGCCCTATGTTTCCCCATGGACACCCACGATTTTGTTTTCCAAGAAGGCGGATGGGAGCTTGATACTTTATATCTACTATCATTGCCTAAGCCAGGTGACCGTGAAGAGTAAGTACCCACTACCGAGGATTTACAACCTCGTGGATCAGATGAAGGGAGCACGATGGTTCTCGTAGATAGACCACAGGTCAGTCCATCACCAACTCAGAGTACGAGATGAGGATGCGCAGAAGTTGACATTCGGATGTCGGTATGGCCACTACGAGTTCTTGGTTATGCCATTCATCATAACTAATGCTCTAGCAGTGTTAATGGGACTCGTGAACATGACCTTTCAGCCATACCACGATTTCATTGTAGTATTCCTTATTGACAACATTCAGATCTAATCATCTACCGAGGATGAGCATGCCTATCATTTGCAGGTAGTACTAGACACACTCAGAAAGCACTAGCATTATGGTAAGCTCTAAAAGTGTTAGTTTTGTATCCGAGATGTTCACTTTATGTTACATTTCATATCGAAGGCTAGATTAGTAGTGGATCTAGTGAAGATTGGGGTGGTACATACTTGGGAGCCACCAAAGAGTGTGATGGAGGTACGGATTTTCTTGGGTTTGGACGGATAATACCAGATATTTGTTCCCAAATTCACTAGATTTGCAACACCACTATCAGCATTTACAAAGAAAGGGAAACCCTTCGTTTGGTTAGAAAGATGCCATCATAGTTTTCAGGAGCATAGTTAGAGGCTGACTAGTGCACCCATCTTGAGGCTACCAGAGGAGGGCGTAGGGTATGTATTCTACTGTGACACATCAGGGACCATACTTAGATGTGTCCTGATGCAAGATCGAACATTTAACACTTATGGTTCTCGGCAACTGAGAAAACAAGAGCAAAACAACTTACCAATGACAAAGAGTTAACAGCAGCGGTCTCTGCCTTGAAGATGTGGAGACATTACTTGATGGGAAAGCATTTTACAGTGTACTATGATCACAAGTGTCTCAAGTATATCTTCTCTCAGAAAGACCTGAACCTGAGATAATGGATTTGGATTGATTTCCTCAAGGACTACGACTTTGAAATAGTTTATACTCCTGGGAAGTGGAACTTTGTAGCAGATGCACTTAGTAGGAGGTCTGGTATACAACTGTTAGGCAAGTTGACAGACCAGCTGGCTACTTTGAAGATATCCTTGGTGGATCGATATGGATTAGATTTTTTTATTCTCTTACAGTCACTCCCCCACTTCTTCAGCGAGTTAGGGAGGCACAACATGGGGACGCTGACTGCGATGCTTGACGTGCTCAGATATTCATAGGGCAGGCACCTGTTGGATTTTTTGAAGGTGGGGAGCACCTCATCCTCTTCAGAGGACATACCATGGTACAAGTGTCTCTTTATGAGAATGTGATGATTGAGTTCCACACATCCCCTCTAGAGGTATATAATAGAGTGGAAAAGATGTACTAGGATCTATGGCAATATCACTAGTGGCCGGGAATGAATAATGTAGTTGCAGAGTTTGTCTCTTGGTGCCTCACTTGTCTGCAAGTGAGGGCAAAGCATTATGTACCAGCAGGATTGGTTCAGCCTTTGGAGGTCCCATAGTGGATGTGGGATGTGATTTCCATGGACTTCGTGGCAGTACTTCCATGTACATCCTAGGGTCATGACTCAATTTGTGTGATCATCAACCGACTCACCAAGTCGGCCCACTTCTTACCGATCAGATAGCAGGATTCAGTTGAGAGCTTGAGACACCTTTTTGTACAGGAGATTGAGTGGTTACATGGATTACCCTTGATGATTTTCTCTAATTGTGATGCACGTTTTACTTACCAGATATGGAAGGGGTTGTAGGAGGCTTTCAGGATGCAGCTTCATTTGAGCACCGCCTTCCATCCTCAGACGGATGGCCAGACTGGGCGGACTATTTTGACCCTCGAGGACATGCTGCGTGCTTGTGTACTCGACTTCAGTGGTAGCTGGGAGGATCAATTTCCTTTGGCGGAGTATTCATACAACAACATCTATCACTCCACCACTAGGATGGCACCTTTTGAGGCATTTTAAGGGCGACCTTTCAGATCGCCTTTGTGAAGGACTAGCCTTGGGGAGTCAACACTCGTGGGACCAAAGATGGTACGAGCTACCATGGAGAAGGTGTAGATCATCCAAGAGTGTATGAAGACTGCACAGAGTAGGAAGATGTCTTATAACGATAGGAGACAGAGACCTCTGGAGTTCACGGACGTTGGCCATGACTTCTTATGGGTCTCACCTCAATGTGTTTTTCAGAGATTTGGATAATGTGCAATGTTATCTCCAAGAATCAACAGTCCTTTTTAGATCCTCAGTTGAGTTGGTGAGGTAGCTTACCACTTAGTTCTTCTACCTCACTTGCACCGGGTGCAAGATGTCTTCCACATATCCTAGATGAGGAGATACGTGCACAACTCCTCCCACGTCATCGACCACAGAGAGATGGATGTTGATGATTGGGAGAATTTTACAGAGGTTCCAGTTGAGATTGATGATTAACAGGAGGGGTCCTTCATGGGCGGTCGATAACTCTGGTGCGCATTCATTGGCAGCACGGGAACCTCTAGGAGAGCACATTGGAATGGGATGCTCAAATTAGTGCTTAGTACCCCCACTTGTTTTTCCTAGTTTTGAGTTGTGACTTACAGGGATGTAAAACCATGAGGAGGGGAGAATGTAAAGAACTAGAAATATCCATGTAATTTTTTAAATTATATGGGAATTTTATGAGTCAGTGAAAATTTACGGCACATTATTCTGAGTCCCGGAATGCCCGGAATTAATTTCCAAACATTTTTTCAGGTACATTCAGTAAACGTATGAGTGGGTTTTTTTATCTTCTGAACTAGTGCTCAGTATTGAAATCTGAGAGCACTGTTAAACTCACAGCACCAGTATTCGCTTAAGGGGACCTTCATCTCGATGACAGTAGGTCAAGGGTGAACGATAGATTTTGGGTTTTTCATGGAAATAGAAATAAAATAAACATTAATTTTTTTCATTTTTTGTTGAAACCAACCATGTGAATGGTTTAATGGTGGGGACCACCTGAACTAAAACTTCCCAAATGGGTTATGGTGGTGGGGACCAGCCAAGCATAAAACCTCCAAATTTGAATTCTATGTTGGGGACCACCTGACCCTTTGAACCTCCCACATAAATGTGGGGATGTCTCTTGAGCTTCCCCCACATTAACTGTGCACCCCTTGATTAATTATTCCACCCCCTTTATTAATCATGCCAGCCTCTTTAATTAATTAAGACAACATAATTTGTTCCATCAATTTAAAAACTGGACAAACTTATATTATTATGTTGTCTATTCTTTTTTTTGGTGGGGATTTGGGGAAAGGATTTGGAAAAGTAGAAGGAGAGATCATTTGGGAGAGATCATTGGAGGAATTCTTCTTCTCCAATGAAGGACGCTCCTCCAATGAAGAACGCTGACACACGACTTTGACTTCTTCATCAAGATATCCTCCAACATGGGACGTCTTCAATCGATGACCGTCCTTATATCCATATCGACATGAAAAAATCTCTGATGTAGGGTTTTTATTATGTGTGATTATGGATTCCCAGGTTATTCCCTTCTAAACAAATAACGTGGATCAACTCTCTAACTTGTTAATCCGAGGATGATTTCTTTCTCTGTGAGTTTGGGAATGAACATTTCCAGGGGTTTCTGAATTTGATGTTCTTCATTCAAGGTTTTTCATGAGCCACTTGCATCCACTCTAACATGAAGGGTGTGGGCCAAACAAACATGGCATGACCCCTCCGTTGATATTCATTATTTTTGTGTTTTTCGTAATGGTGACTGCGATGGGTGCCGGCGTTTGGCACCGGTGGAACTCGATAACCATGGCCGGTACCATGGCCGACTGCGATAAAGGTGATGGCACACCAACACCACCCCAAGGCCTCTGCCACCCGTGGCCTCCTCTGCCCGTGGCATCTGCCACCCTTGGTCTCCACCGCCCATGGCCTCCGCCACCCCATGCCCCCCCCCCCCCCCGCCCCATGGCCTCCACTATCCCACGGCCTCCACTTCCCCGCCACCTCCGCCACCCTACGGCCTCTACAGCATAGTGGCCTCGTGCCGTCTGCTTCCTTTGTCACCATGGGCCTCCTCTTACCATGGCCCCCACCACCCCGCTGCCATGCGTCATTTGCAGCCTCCTCCGCCGGCGGCCTCCGCCACCCCACAACCTTGCGCCATCTGCAGACTCTGCTGCCAACGGACCCCGCCGCTCCACGGCCCCCTCCGCACCGCGGCCCTCACTGCCTCGTAGCCTCTGTCGCCCCCGTGGCCTCTGCTACACCTCAACCTCCGTCATGTGGCCTGGGCTGTCTGTGACCTCCACCGCCCCACGGCTCTGTGTTGAATATGCGGCCCCTGTTCCCTCACACCTCCATCAGGGCCCCCACACCCTCAGGCTGCCCGCGGCATCCGTCACCCCGCGGCCCACATGGCCTCCGCCGCTCCCCGGTCCCCGGTGGCTCTCACGGCCTTCGTGGACGCCCAGTTTGTTTGGAATAAAATATCACATAGATTGATAAGTTTGGTCTTATACTATGAATATTCACATTTAAAATGGGCTATTATTGGGGATTATACTGGATAGGAGGCCCATATGATGCTTTGTCATTTGTAATATGACCCTTTGATGGTTAAGGCAACGTATTGGGATGTACGCTATGTAGAAGTCCCATTTTACCATATGGTTGGGGCTTAAACATGGAAGCTTAACTTATGAATTAAGAGGTTGAGGCTTATATCTATAGATAATTCCTATGTTTTTGGGGAATACACTCAAAGGAATGACCATATAGTATATATAGTTAGGGATTATTTATATAATTGGCCAATGGAGTTTTGCATTTTCCTAGATGACATAATCACCACTAATGTCTACAACCAAATTATTCATCCTCAATGTGAGAAATAAGAGAAACATGGCTCTGTATGTTCACATCTCCTATTTTATTTAGTAACAAGGGTAGTTACAATTTTTAATATATCAGGTTATATCCCGAGATGAGCTGATGAGGAGAAAGAGTGTCTCCTCCCACTAGAATAGCTAGGGTCTTAATCCAGGAGGTATTCCCATGAGTTCTCCAAGAGAGAGGGAGATAAATGATCAGAACTGTACCAAAATGAAGGGAATGGATTGTGGTTCACCTCAATCCCTATAACATGGAGGTCCACATGATCACATAAATTTCTTAACCATCATTACATTAAGAATAGATAACTAAATTCATTCTTAATTCCCACCTTGTTGAGGATGTTACACACATGACTCTATTTACCATGCATAATTATAATTTATAGGACAAGATGGTGTGGCCAATGATCAAATCATACATATGATGTTTAATTGGAAGAATCCATGGCCAAATGTTGTAAGGCTAATTTGACTAGGGTCAAACAAGGGGAATTATGACATAATAGAAGGAAGTAATGTCATATTGAAAGTAGGATTCCATATTCTATGTAGCAGGTTCTTAGTCAAGATGAGGATCCCTCTACATTGTGAGTTCCTTTTTAGGTGAGGGAACCATCCATGTAGTGTTGTCCTTTGTGGTTATGGATTCTTCCCACATAGTCTGTTGCTACGCAGGACTAGGTTCCTTCGTCGTAGAGTGTAGTTATGTTGGGCTGAGTTTCTCCCACGTAGAACATTGTTAAGTGAGGAAAGGTTCCTCCTGCGTATTGTTTCATTAGGTGGCATGATTATCCAAAAAGGGGCCACTAACATATTCCTTGTTGAATGGTGTCTAAAAATAAGGTTTTGAGTTCATGGATGGATGTTTGATTTATTGTTTCTTCTTAGTGCTATTCAGAATATTTTTACGTATTGGGAATTGATGGAGATGCCCTGATTTTAGGGTTTCAACATCACTCATCTCATTTATCTTTCTTCTATTTTGTCTTTTTTATACCAATTTTGGTCCCCATTGGGGTATTTTTGTAAGATAGTGGTGGAAACATATATCTCCATGGTCGATCATCCACAATGTGTTATGGTGTATATTTTTTGGGAGCCTATGGAGGATTCCCATGCCCAAAAACAACTTAGTAAATGGAAACCAAGATTTCATAGGGATAAAAAACATCATCCAACACTGTAAAAAAATTTTGTTTCATCCTTCGGGTCTGGAGGGCCATCATGTCTCATTAAAAACTTCAGTTTATAGGGATGGTCATTCATGGTGGAAATGTTTCCAAAAATCCCCCGCAAACTACAACATTTTATTTTCGTAAACCAATGGTGCCATATCATTCTGTGAACTATTTTATTCATTGGTCCTTTTCAAATTAGTAGATTGTTATTCAGAGTGGTGGTCCGTGAAGTGATTTATTATTAATGGTATTGATACATCTTCCATGGATTCACCCCATTGAAAATTTCCTTCATGTTCTTATTTGTTTTCTATTTATATCCTTTTCCATGATAATCAAATTCTTCTTCTGTTTAATGTAGAAATTTTTGGACAAAAAAAATCCCCCATCAGAATGGGTTTTGATTGGGATAAATAGGAGGTTATTGTGATGTATAAAGTGGTCCTGTTTAAATGAAATATCAGAAAAAGCTCATTTCATTCCTTATTCAATGGAATCATGGAGCACAATTTGACTATTTCTAGGGGTATATGAAAAACTCTTCAAAAATTATGACTTTTGTGTCACCAGCATAATTTTTTCCTACATCAAATATGATGCGATCATAGCAGGCATAACATTACATTTTCATAGGCTTCCTATTGTGGGGTTTTAACCTAACAATATTTGTTCCTTTACTATTTTTGATATCTTGATTGTTTCTTACACCATAAAATTTGTAGGATTAGTGATCTTTAACCCAACTTTTTCTAGGTATCCCATTGTCGATTTTCCACCTAGTTAGTTTGGTGTCTATTTTTATGGAAATTTTAGAGACATTATAACCAAGCTTATGTGATTTAGGTTTTATGATGAACATGTTTATGATGAATTACAGGTAGAGGGCTCTGATATAGCATAATGATGTAAAATATCCCTTTTTTTACATACATGAATGAGGGATTTTCATAACACTGGTTTTTGGATTTATGAATTTGCAACATGATATGAGGAAAGAATGTGGCGGTAACCATAATAATGGATTCCAAAATTATTTTTCAAGGGTGTACGAAGGTAGGAAAATCCACTTTGGGGATAAATTTCTCTTTGGTTTAAATTTATTTAATTGGTGGATTTATGAAGAGATGTCTGGGTTATATATTTCATATTCAATAATGGTATCCTCCGGACACATTCCCTCCATTTTTTATAGCAATGTGATCTATAAAAATAATTACTTTCCAAGGAAACGATTGGTGGATAATTGTGGGAATTAAGTCTGAAAACTATGTGGATAACTGTATCTACACAATCCATGAATGAGAAATTACAACCATATGGATTTTTCTTCGGTAAAGGAGGGTAATAGAATGGTTTTGTTTAATGTGTTTTATCTAGTACATGGACCATGAGGTTTTTTTATAGTCAAGGAAATTTTAATGCATTGATTTAAGGTAACATAGACTTGAATGAGAGATAAAATGTTTTCAAATTTCATTGTAACATGTTAAAGAGTGTCAAATCATATATAGGAATGAAATGGGTGGAGTTTGTAAGATGTAATCTGGGGGAATTCCAATTCCACTATGTGATGTAGGATTTAAACATCATTGGGGCATACATTGATAAGAAAAAATTCACTTGGGGATAATATTTCCTTTCTTTCACATATGATTTTTTGGAAACTTATGCAGATCCAACTAGGGCATGATGTGCGTAGGAAAACAACGATTTTTACATGACATTGACCCTCCATTTTCAATGGATGTGGATGTTTCTAGGGTTTTGTAAATTTTCATCCACTATTTTTTTTATGTTAATGGAAATTACCCAAAATTGAATGGATCATTTCATGTAAAAATTTCTTATGATTGGGTAGAATCATTTCCCTCACACATATATAAGAAGATTTCCCATGCTAATCTAACCCATGTACATGGGAATAAATTTGTTTTTTTTTTGTGTGTTTGGACACATTATTTGAGAATTGTATGTCCCTACATATCCCATGAGGTCCTGAATCAACCCATAGGTCGTTCTTAGAATGATCCCTCGCACATCAATCAAACTCCTATGTTAGAATGGGGAATTTTCCTTTGGATAATATCTCATAAATGGGTTGAGAATCATATTATAATCTCATATAGAGATCTATCTCATGTGTTAGAGAGTGGGTAATTTTTTGTGTGGATGGACCATGATATATGATCTTTGTGTCATTATGTATCTCACTAAAGGTGAGAATCATGCCATACATTTTTCTTGTAAGTCTCCTGATGCAGGTCTGACCGATGCACAAGGAAAGGTATTTTTTATCTTTTGTTGCATATATATCTAGGATTACTTGTTTCAATGTCACTACATACCATTAAGTGGAAAGGATAATTCCAAACATAGTTCTTCATGATTCTGAAGTTTAGTGTCATGAGACTAGCTAACTGAACATGAAATTTAACATCATTCAATGAGGACATCATCCATGTAGTTTTTCATCATACGACTATGACCAAGTTTCATGGAATGAGATGCCCATTAGACCTGGATGTTTCTAAATACCTTGAGCATGAGTTATAATATATTTTAAACATTGATTATTGGGATTATTATATAAGGATAAATTATATGGGGATGAAATATAGTTGGGACTTACTGAGATAGAATAACCCTATCCTAGAGATTAATTTTCCTTTAGTTGAGAGGAATTATTTCAGTGAAACATATATAGATCTAACAAGTGAATATTGAACATAGTAAAACAATTATCTCCTTAATAAACTGACCCCTCACATCTCTGATATCTATAGGATAATGGTGATCATCCAAAATCATCCAGGGCACAGAGTATGGTGTATGGAAGGAATGTTCATGGGTATAAAAGAAACATTCAAACTATGATAATCATGGAGTTTGAAATTTCTAATATATATATTAGTCATATATAGAGGCATCATATTGGATTCCTTGATAGAATCCAAAATGAATAACCCAATTTCGATATATCTAACACAGATCTTTGTTTATACATAAGAGATGGGGGTATCTGGTGTGCATTTTATGGTCTTTCTAAATGGACCATCTGATGTGGATTGATATTCCTCGATTACATAGGGAATCCCCTATTGAAACTCATAATCCAATATGAGAAATTTTTAGTGTGATAAAAAAGTGGTGGACAAGGATTATTCCACCACACAAAGTTGAAGTAATGAATGATGGGGGTATTTCTCATTTTTGGTGGCGAGTCCATGATGGAGAACCTATGAGCCACTAAAAATCTTATTAAAATGACAATAAATAAACAAATAGTTCACAAAAAACTCAATGTCTAGTTCTAAACCATACATAGGGATGAGGTAATTTGTATCATTCATTTTAGGTATAAATGGAATTTTAAATCTAGGCATCAATGCTTTTCTTTTAATGAGATAAATCAATCCACACAAGGTCTTACGACATAGTGTGCTTTAAATGTATGCGGTGAGGATGAGGTGGCCCATGGTGAAATAGGGGAATGATTTAACTAGATCTAGAATTAGAGATTCAAGAATCACAACATATCTTGTATGTTAAGGAATCAAGATACAAATAGTTTTTTATGTGCTTCCCTGCACAGATCTCACTCATGTAAATGGAGGGGGATTTTTCATGAAATCGACCTTTTAGTAGGACCTACATTGGATTCCCCTAAACTAATTTAATATGATTTAAGGGGAGGTTTTTTTAATTTATTTCTTGGATATCCCAATAACATGATGTCTGGGAATCTCAAATTATCCATTAGAATAAGAATCATGTCACCCATGTTCTTGATGAAAATCTCCTTGGATAGGATTGACCCGTACACATGGGGAATTTGTATTTTTACTATTGGAGTGGAAACCCCATGATGTAGATTCTAGGACTCACAATGTATCATAATTAGGAAGAATTGAAAGTATATTAATTTCTTGAATATGAAATTTTAGAGGACCAATGATAGTGGAAAATTATTCTCGGCTGAGACCAGTATGGTGTGGTGTAGTTTAATACCATAGAAGTAGGGAATTGGTGTCACGATGATTATATTCTTTTAAAATGGATTGGAAACCAGGAGATCGTGAGTATTTTGTTTTTTAGTTATAGAAAGGATGATAGTGCATACTAGTGAGAAAAAAATCCTGACATAAAAATAGTCCATTGGGTCCTATGATGGTATGAAAATAATCTTTTTAATGGAGGAAGATTTGAGGTTGGGCCTAATGCAAGAGGTATAGGAATCACTACGTATCAAATGAGGATAGGAAATGAGAAACCCATTCCTCTAGATGATAATTTTATATGTAGGTATGACACAAATGCACAGGATCCCATTTTCATGGTTCATCCCATGACATAAGGTTTGGATATCACTACGTATCTCTTGATAAAAGGAATGAAGCCACATAGATTTCTTGATAAAGGGACTCCATACATTGATCTAAATTTCAGGCATGATCAAGGTTGTTTTATCTTTATCCCACATAGATCTAGTTCATGTGTGGATACATGTTGATTAAAATGATGATTCATGTGAAGATTAATGAAATGTAGTGATGATCAAAACCCATATTTTATGCTCATTGTGTTTGGGAAAATGGTGTAAGAACCATAAAATTGGCATTTCTGACATGGAGATATTACAAAAAAATCATGGAAATAGGATAAGAAGGTTCACCCACCACCTATACATTATTGAGGAGGATCAGGTATTATTTAATGTCATGAACATGGTTTTGGAATTCCAGTTTATGATCATGGAGCTTGGAACTAGGGAAGGAGGCGTCCCAAAATGATACGTTATGGCATGGAAGATTTAAACCCCTATCTTGAGTGAGGGCCTTGGAGCACTAGTGCCAAACCACATATTACAGATATTCATTCGCATAGTTTAACCTCACGAGTCAGGGGATTTTTACATTGTTTAAAATAATAAGGTTATGAATATTTATCATGATGGTCTTTTTCATGTGATCAGAATGAATTTATCAAGAGAGTACATGAAATGCATCTTCAAGAACCTTGCATAGCTTAGAGCTGTGGTGACCCATCCTTCCATCCATATCAGATAATTAGATCCATTAGAGTGGACCTCATGTATGGCATTAGGTCCCTACCATTTTTAATAAACATCAGTGGATTCAATTTGAGTATGATCCGAGTCTTGAGGACCAAAACTATATCTCATTTTACGATTGATTGGTGGAAAAAAATTGTCAAGGGATTATACGATCCAGATTTTCTATATTTCCATGTAATATTTGATATAAAATATTTTCTCATCCCTTTTATCCAATTGATTAATTGATTATAGGATTGATCATTTATGGATAATTGATCACAAATAGAAATGTGGTGTGAGGGGAATTGAACATCGATGGGTAGAACCTCCTCTATCCAATATAAGAATGAGTATGGGGTTTCATGTGTGCCAGTGATAGTCATGATTTGGTAATCCCACATGGATTGTATATTTTTAACAATCCATGAATTTTTGTCCTTACCTACCATATTATAAAGAATATTTGATATGGTCTTATGGAAGGAAACTATTAGTCTGTTATATACTGCATGGTAGCAGGATGAACAGTTGGACTTTGTTTCATACTCCTATGATAACATATCCAATTTAGAAAAAACAATTGTTGTCATTGTTTGTCAGTACTTTATGAGTGGAACCAAATTTTGTGATTATTTTTTCCTTCATTAAGCTTACAATGTTTTTCCCCTGACTTATTTAAGGGATATGTCTTCATCCTACTTTAAGGAGAATTCAGTATCAGTAAGAACTTATTTGAATAGATTTGATGTGGTGGGATTGTATAGACCTTCAACATCCATTCCAAATGTAGAAAATTTATAGGAGTACAATAATGTGTGAAAAAACTTTGGGAGAGGATAATGAAGTAGGAATTATCCTGTTATGAGTGGAAATATTTGTTGAATTTTGTACTGTCTTCCATTGGAGTGGGCCAGTAGTACCCAATCCATCAAATTTCATGGAAAATATTGAGTGCTGACTGGTGAACTCTACAGACACTATTTTTCACTTATTTCCTAAATATAGAGGTCTCTTATCCATCAATTCCCCTAACAAAGACCCCATAGAGGCTTCTATTATAGAGTTCATTTAGACTATTCGAGCCATAATGAGAACAATGTTACATGGTTATCATTATATCTGCTATATCATGGATCTATCCAATGGGAATTCTCTATTTAGAAGGTCATCCACAATTGGAGTCATCTATCTAGTGAAGGGACATTATAAATTGGGTATGGGACAAATATAAATGATCTCTTTAGTATGGGATTGAACAAAAGGTTAGACGATATGGTGGTTTTCAATGTAGATGGATGTTTCCTCTCACACGAGATATTCTAGAGTTATGGATGCAATTGTTAGTCCATTGTAATATGAATTTTGTTTATTGTGGGATGTTATTTTATGTCAGTTCCAAAATAAATTCAACCATTAGTCATTAAAAATATCTTTGAATGGTGATTAACTCTTCCATTTTGATATCAAATTCACCATTAACCAGTTTTATAAATAGTTCAAAATTTCTCTATTTCTTCAAGTGATTCACTTTCACATTAATTTCAAGATCTAATCCTGTAATGATAGCCTAATATTTTGCTTCATTGTTTGTGAACACCTCTGAATATATGATGTATCATTGTAATACTACAATTGTTGGGGATATGATTTTGACCCCAAACACAATATTTTTGTGTGTGTAGTCTTCCATAATATTTCCTATCAATAGAGTAGATGAAAATTAAAAAATAAATCTCCCATAATTTGGGTCTCAGTCAAACAAATTAAACCACTTCATCGGGTAGTTCAATTTTTAATATAATTATTTATGTTCAGGGTTTCTCCACTATCAAATCTATTAATTATTTTCCGTTGATTACTTTCTAATGAAAAAATGAATGGTAAACTATTGTAGGATGACCTCCCATTGTGACAGACTTCATGTCAACATTGAATGATTGATAATCTATTTGATGGGTTTCTGAAAGAGAACAAAATAACATGGGATGTTGTAGATAGTTCATCAACATCTGAAAAATAAATATTTGTTCTATAAAACTCTACATGATATATAAATAAATATTATCAGTATCAATCATTTTTTGGATGAGCTAATAAATTTTTTTTCTCTACAAGAGTCATTATTTAATGTTAGGAAGGGACCCTGTGATCTCTCTAAGTATGTTACAAAAAAATAAGGGCCATTACTTCACCAAGCAGCATCATCACAGGTCGACTCAAGATATATTTCTTGATGTTGTTTAATACTTCCTGATAATCATATTCCCACTACTATATAAACCCATTTTTCATCAACCTAGTGCAGAGTAGATTTTTTCCCTAAAGGTTTTTTATGAAGTGTCGAATGTATGCCACTAATACATGATGTTCTATCACCTACATGATGTTTTTAGGCGGTGAAAAGAAAAAGTTAATTTTTGTCTTATTTGGGTCAATATTAATGACATGATTTTGTATGATGAAGCTATGAAATTTCCCAGAGGTAATGAGAGAATAACATTTCAAGGTGTTTATTTTTACGATGGGATATAGTAATTTTTTTAGAATATTTTATAGTACGACAGGTGGTAAGTAAATTGTTAATCTCTAACCAACATTTCATCAACATAAAATTCAAAAAACAATTCCCAAGATGGGTTTGAAGAAGTGATGCATAGCATGTTGGAATGAAGGAATAACATTCATCATACCAAGGGGAATTAATTGATAAAAAAATACTCCCTAGGCGTACGTGAAGGTGGTGGATACATCACCTTCTTAGGACTTTTAGATTTGATTATATGATGAATTACCATCTATGAGGGAGAGAGTCTGATGTTCATCTATTTCCTTGACTAGTAGATCCACGATCAAGATGGTAAATAATTATTTAGGATGTTTTGGTTTACATCCCTAAAATCAATGAAAATTATGATTTTCACTTTTTTTGCATAAATGGGGATGATAATTTCTACCCATATGGAATATTGGACCTCCTAAATGATGTTGGATCAAATGAGAATTACCAATTTAGCCTCAATTTTCACAGCATATATCAATTGTTTCATGTCGGTTTCCTATTTATATCCTCAGTGGTACTCTATAATGTTGAGGTTGTGAGTGGACACCATGGGATCTAGACCCATCATTTTTGTGTAATTCCATGTGAATAAATCTTGAAGATTCTTCAATAATGATGAATAAACTCCTTTCTATTCAGAGTACATTTGAGAACTAATCAATGTGGGTTGTAGATGTTCTTATTTCCACGATTTATTTCTACAATATCATTAATGGTAGTACGTACACCCCCATAAAATGATGCAGGGTATTCCTAATTTCATCCTCTTCTTCTTCCACATCTTCATCATTTTGTCTTGTTCCATTGGGGGGAATGTGATGGGATAAATTATCTAGATATTAGGGAATATATGATATCTTTTCATCCTGATAATAGAATAATTTCATCCAACTTGGAAGATACCAAGATTCTTCCTTGAAATTATGGAGAGGATGGATTGAGGGACGGATGATTTTTGTCTTCTACTATGACTGATGAGATAACACCTTCCACATAAAATGGTGCTATAGAGTTCTCCAAGAGCACTTGGGATGTAATTAATGTGATTTCATCTAAGTTTTAACCAATTTTTGGGGAGTATGAAAACATTTCAACACTGTTGGAATTAGTTTTCATGGGTGATATCATAAATAATACTGAACACACATCTGAATTCAGAATCATATAACAAACTAGATTGATTGGTTACATTTATTCTTCACTGATCTTCTTAAAGGTGTTTTCTGATATCATTTCTATTCTATTCGGGGTAGTGAACCTGTCCATACCATCATCTAGGGGTTGGTTTATTTTCTCATTATATAATATTGCATCGATATAGTGCAACTCATGAGATTTGAGTGTAACTTTATCAATGTGAACCATTTTTATTTATCCATTAATCCAATATTCAGTGCATTGATGGTATGATGAGGGGATTTAATTTTGTTAATATAACTAGGGGCTTCCTAGATATATGTTGTTGGACATTTTTTTACAAACCACTATGAACTAATATCTATCTCTAAGGTCTCTAAATGGGTCCTTGGGAATGACTTGTAAAAATGTATTATAGTCACATTTATCATAGACATACAATTTAATGGAGGATGTTATTAGGTTATCTTAGTTTCAGAGCACCTGGTGAAATTTCCATATTTGAATAAGGTTTAATCTTATGACTTTATTAATGATGACTTTCTAGACATTGACATCATTTCTCCTGTCTAACTCATTCAAGGTTCTTCAATGTCCCTATGTAATGTCACCTTCATCTCAATTTGTGAAATAATTAACTATGTAGATTTCCACTAGATTGGTATTTATTCTATATGAATTTGTAGTGAAAACCTCAACTACAAACTCATAAGGGCTTTGTAGGGCCGCTATGAGTGCTTCCTTGATTCCTTTTAGAAAACTCATGGCATTCGGGATAAATACATTTTCCAGTAACAAGGATAACTATTCCAAAATGTCATATATATATGGAATAAAGTCACACACATCCCTTTCTGTGGATACTCTTTCATATTATCTTTAGTGGTATGAGTATTGAGAGTAGACATCTTGTCCCTGGAGGCAGGGGTTCGTGGTACTCATTCCCATTGTGGGTGGGTCCAGGATTTTCTTCTTGCCAATTGAGCGAGATCTAATAATTTTTGTTATTCTGATGGATACATTAGAGTGATGGGCCTAGGGTGGATTCTAACCTATGCATGGGGATTTTCCTTTTAATTTTATACCTCTGAATGACATTTATATGAGTTTCTAAAATATTCATATTCTGCTAAGGGGTGCGGAGAAATGAATGGCTCCAACTCAGATTGTTCCTTCCATGGAATCCTTAACTATATAGAATCTTCCCCAAATTACCCAACTAGAAATGGGGAACTCGGGTTTAGATCCATACTCATCATTATGGAGGCGATAAATTATTTTAATTACATTAATGGTGATTACGATCAACTCCTCAACTAATGAATAATTTTTTAGGATGGTCATTTCTAGTGGTGACATTTGGCCAGGCGGTGCCCATGGTTTCATATCTAAGGGCATAAAACATGGGTGGTTCAATGATAAAATTGGAAATTTTGTAGGCTTCCATTCCCATTTCTTCTTGATGACTTTATAGAAAAACCCTTTTTTGTAAGGCCTGCTTTGAGTGTTTTGTGTGGATGATGACACCAACCGCATTGTAGTAGGAGTGGATGGGGACATATCTAATTGTTTTAATTAGTCATGGGGATTATAATTATTTTGGAAGAACATATTTTAATTCATAAAAATATCCAACTTACGCACCCACTTGATAAAAATATATATCTTTTATCCTCCTTCCTCGCTGGTAGTGATGGAAACACATGACACTTCTATTGGTGGCTTCACATGTTTTACATGCCTGGAATCTATCATTTCATATAGGAGGTCTTTAAGGCTGAATAATTCCAAAATTATGTTTCCTAATATCCAGTGAAAGGGGAATTAATTTTTCATGTCATTGTTACATACCTAGTCGAGCCATTTTTCCTATGGGAAGAGGATTAAATCATAGTCTCTAGAGGATATAAAATTTCCACATACTTGATCATCTGAGAACAATTAAAATGTATTCCTTCATTAATTGAATTGATTTCTCCTAGGTCTGATCTACTCATCCTATTGTGGGGGGGGGGGCATTATATTGAGGCCATGGTGGTTCTACATGATAATGTGTATCCCTTAGATGTAGAAATGGTGTGGTGCCTGGCTAATGTGTAATAGAGGCTTCCTTTTCCTTCCATACTCTTTTCCCTAAGACTATTGGATTTATTCAGGACATGAGATTAGTATTCCATATGGTTTCATCCATACCATGGGAAATCAAGGAGGAATATCAAAATCCACTCTATAATTCACTAAGATGAGTGGAGTTCAAAGCTCATTGTGAATTTTTTCAATGTAGATAGTGACCATATCCTCTTGAGGATGTATATGATTCAGGGAGTAGGTAATCCCATTCCATATATCATTGAAATAAGAGACATTATTATTTTATACCTATTTAAAAATTGATAGGACAAAAAGTGTTTTCTTCTGAAATGTTGAGTTGAAATGATTGACAAATTACTAGTGAAGATCCTCCCATCTAGAGATTGAAAGAGCTAGAAAACTAGTATACCATTCTATGACTAGCCCTTTTAATTTTCGTAAAAAGAATATGAATTTTACATCTTCTTATTGATCAAGGTTTCCCATATTGTCATCCAAATGGGATGCATAGTGGGTTATAAGTAGTTCCAGGTTTCCTAAATTAATGAATATAAGAAACATGGAAATATTTATTTTTTAAGTGGTGGTGTGTCACTGGCCCAGTTGGGGTAAGGTTTTCATTCCAACAACATTGGTGAATACCTCTCCTCCAGGGATTCCAATCACAATGTCAATGACTCGAAGATGTCAATTGTCCATTGATGAGTGTTTGGTTGATCCAGATCATGGATAGGTGCACCGATGAGATAGACCAAATGCACTGGTTCTACCATAATTTAAGGAAGATATCAATACAGAAACAACATTTGGGAATTTATGTAAACCCATTCTGACTTTGTCTTTAATACAGGGAAATCATGATATCCATAGATGATCATTTCCACATAAACTAATGGTCATAGAACCATGTATAGAATATATACCACCCTCAATTCAACTACCAAGATAAACCCTTGTGGCTGAGGTACACCTGTAGTAAATGTATGTTGAGGTTATTCCTAGGGATCCAATTAGATAGGAATGCTTCATCTGAGGAACACTATGTTGACTCTCCTCGACTATTTAATTAGTTCCTCTTATATAGTGAATAATTCTTCGAGCATAGGGATATCATCCTCATCAAGTGGAGGATTTGGGTTGTATATGATGATAAATTTAATAACCTCAATAGTAGAGATTCACTAGGGAGGTTGTGTGAAATTGGTTGAGGGAGAACCCAAATTTTTGAGAACCCTCTTGTAATGTTTTTTCACACCTTTTTTCACTATGTGGACAATATATCAGTTGGAACCACCCTTTCTTTGATATTCATTATCTATATAATTTTTTTTCTGTAGGATTTAAATCCATGATTTTAATTGATGCGTAATGTATTTTGGGCATCACACCGGCTTATGAAGGATAAGATAACGGATTACAATATTTTCAAACCTCTTCCTTTATTTATTGAACCACTTCATGATTCATGGAAATGGGTTTCTCAAAGGGAAAAGCTATATAGGCTCGTGATATGCCTCCATTATAGGGTAAATGGGTCACGCGATGGGATGAACATGGTGGCCATACCACTTTTCATCCTCCATAAATGTGAAAGAATGATTATTGTTGTGGAGTTCATTGAGGTTAAAATTTCCCCAACCCTATAGGTGGGGTTCGTCCCATTCCATTATTGTTAGGCCATAGTCCAAATTTTTCAATCATAATGGGTAATTTTGTTTTAAAAATTCCTATATTACTATGGGCTAGGGATTATCAAATACTACTAAAATTGGGGTTGTTTTCCCCAATCTCTAGATCTCATGTATCTTTGTTAGAGTCTGATGAATATAAAATTATGATTCATTATGTGATCTATTTATAAATGATGACATTACCTATTTTTTGGGATTGGATTACATTATGCTCTAATCCTATTCAATTTTATTGATTTATTAGTTCATGATCTTTTTGATGACCTAATATCATTGGGGCCGATGTTGGTGAGGTTTATTTATGGTCAAATCTTGTTGAGTATGTCATATTTCCATTGAATAGTATTTATTTAAAAACCTCCATGGAATAATGAAATCACTATATTCCATTTCTAGTGGGTTTTTGGGAATGGGAAAAGAGGTAAATGAAAATATCAATGATTACCCATCCCCATATATGAACACCAGGATGTGAATCAACAATTATATGGTAAAACTCATGCAATGCATTGAGGCATGAAAATTGAATATCAATCCATAAATTCAATGATCAAGGTAGTTATGCATAAAAAAGTATTATTGGACAAATTTTCATAGAATCTATCCCAATATTTGTATATTTTCTACAAACACATCATCTGGAATGAATTTTTCTTTTAGATGGTGGAGAGTTGTCCTGAGATCTAGATATGTGTTGTGTATTAATTATTTCGACAATTCCTTTGGAATACTGAAATGTGAAATGAAAGAGTTAAAAAACATGATGGGTATTTCATTCTTTGAAAATTTCAATCTCTTGAGAAGCATATTTTTTTAAATCTATGAGAGACTACCCAACGCGATTATCCAAAAAATGGTGCTTATTTACTATTTTATCCCGAGTAGTAGGGATGGAGAAGATCTCATTAGTTTGGGAATGGTCAAAGGGTTAATCATTGGATGAGTGTTGTCCTGGGATATCTCCTTTTTGATAAATTATGTAACATTCCATTGATAAGGCTTCTATAATGTCTATACACATATTTTAAATCACCTTTTAATATGAGGGATATTTTATACATGACTCAGGAAGGAGATGACTTTCTATCAAACATAAAATTCAACTGTTGGGAGGAACTTCTCAGTGAGAAATTTTATGGAGATGAAAACCATCAAATCTTGATGTATGATTGTAACAAGAATTCCTACTATGTATACCCTAGGGAGAACGTAAAGGGAGGATGATAGAAAATGGGGGAAATTATTTCATGCATAATATGTCACTATGTAGAGGACCTTCAAAATGAATTCCATAATGGCAATGACTACCATCATAGATTTTTTTCCAACTATATGGAGAATTTTAGTACCGTATACCATGGTGATGGCATTCAGTGTGGAAGAAAGTAATGGAAGGAAATTATTACAAAAATATGATGTCACTATGGGGAGTACTGTAGAAGGGAATTCCATAATTTCAAAGAATACCATCATAGATTTATGCCCAATTTCCAAATGAATTTCTTTATAGTGTACATGGGGAGGAATTTCTTGGTGGACAATAATAAAATGGAAGACCTTCTTACTATTTGATCTTCTATTCATGAGGATGTATAACATGATTCTCATTTGGAGATAATCTATAATGATCGATCATTTTATGTCAATGACGGAAGTCTTTATGTTTGATTCTATTGGGAAGATCTCTAGAGATGCTAGAAAAAATTATTCAATGAGGAGATTCAAATAGATACTTCCACTTCTGTTATTTTTTATTGGGTCAATAGGATCCCGAGATACCATTTATAGACACTTCATGGACTGAATAACTCCATCTTATATCGTATTACTGTTATGAGTATGATCATGATTTTATAATTACTTTTAAAATTATTTATTCTTAAGGTCACTCCTACGGACAATTGAGGCCTCTCACTATAGAAGATGAAATTCACATATGGGTGTTTATTTGAGTCGCTACTTAGGTGATGTTTAGATATGCTAATGAGCATCCAGTGTTCTGGTATGGATATATTCCTACCAGGGAGTAACCACCAAAGTGGATCAATTTTCCCTAGTTAGAACTTGCATTTTCCATTTATCATGAAATATTTTCAACTACAATCTGGGATGGGAGAAGGGATGCATGAGTACTCCAATGTGATCATCATATTCTGTAGATGAGTCTCCCCACATGGGGAGATGGTGGGGATTTGGACTAACCCCTTTATATTTCAATAGACATGATTAGATCATTGTAGGTCTGTAGCATATGGTAAGGAAATAATTTATTATCCTCCATTATTTCTATGATGTGATGAGAGAACTCCTTTTCTAGAATCGGAATGTATGACTATTCCACTTTTAGAGAAGGAATACATCCCTGCTATGGTCCTCCATTTCATACCAGTAGGTACTAAAATTATTGTTGTGTGAGGGCATAAATATGAGTCTCCTCCTAACTTAGAACTAGTATATTCTAGCTTCTTCCTCTAGATTCTTCAAAATTTACATGACAGGCTTGATATGGATGATGAGGAGTTTTTTCCATATTATTGGTTTCCATCATATTTGACTAATTAGATTGATATTCATATGTAGGAATTTTCCTATACTTTTATATTATTGTTGTAATATTTTCAATGTGGGATTGTTATAAAAAATAAGTAATTTTCATCTGCTCATTTTTTTCCATCACATCAGACTGATGTGATTGAAATTCATTAGATGGGATATTTGTTTGGCTGTATTTTTTAACCATATTTACATTGAGGGATTATTATTTAGTTTTAGGGTTTTCAACCTACTCATGATGTTCTGTCATATTTGGATGATGGGCATCATGAGAGTTGATAGGAATATAATTCTATTGATGGGTCTCCATCGTATTTACTTGATTTGATTCATCATCTAGAATTAGGATAATGGAATGTTCTTAATTCTCCAGTAATCACCCTTTGTGAAATGCCTAGAGGACCCATGTTTTTAAGAATTTAGTCGAGGATCTTAGGGTGGTACCCTCTATAGGGAGTGGATTTTGGGTCACACAGTATTGGAAACAAGGATTTTTTGTAGGGGCCCTTGAGTGGGCCCTTGTGTTATTGGGATTAAATAATTGGTTTTGAATTCATCAGGCTCTCTATGGGAGGGGTGGAAATGTCTATCAAATTCTAGGGATAGGATTCTGAAATGGTTTGAGAAGAACAACATGTTACACCTGGTTCTGGACTAATGACCATCATTGGGTGCACATTCGGTGGTACTTCATTGACTGGTAGTCCTGTTAGGATACCTCCTAGGTGGGGAGAGTACCATTTTTATGGTACCCCCTAAAAAGTTAATTTAAAATCTAGTGTTGAAGATGCTAGATGGGATAGGGAATCCTCTGATTCATGGAGGTCCCAACCATTGTACTGGATTGTGATCATGTTTGTGAAAACTAGTGAGATTTCCTTTTATTGAAGAGATCTCTAAAGAGTGCTTGCAATATTTGTTACAAATATAGGGAAAAATCATCAAAGAAGATTCTGATGAATACATGCATTAGTTATTTTCTCGCATGGCCATTTATATTTTGGGATGGGAATGGGGCCTCATGTGGTGTAACACTTCCACCATGGTTAAGTATTCACATCGCTTTCACCATTTTGTTTTTGTCAAAAACCATTTTCACCATTGAGGGTCCATTGAAAGGGTTCACTACTAGAAATACAGGTATTTGCGACGGGTCATTTGCGACGGGGTCCCATCTCAAATGGATTTTTGCAACGGGGCCCCGCATCAAATGACCCGTTGTGAAAAACGGCATCGCAACTAATTGTTTTTCCGATGGGCCCGTCGCAATTTTTTTTTGCGACGGAAAATGGGCCCATCGCAAATAGATTTCTGGTTTTTAAAAAAACAATTTTGCGACGGGCCCATCGCAACAAAGTATTTGTGACGGGCCCTTTTCCCATCGCAAATAGTTTCTTCGAAGAGCCTATTTGCGACGGGCCAGTCGCAAAAAATAATAATAAAATTTGAAAAAAATTAAAAAATTATTTATTAAAATTTAAATATATTAATCTATTTATATTGTTATAAATATAATATTTATTTTATAAATATGTATTTGAAAGGATCTATTGAAATATAATATTAATTTATAAAGTATTTAATAAAAGAGGTTTATAAAATAAATTAAAAAATATTTTTAATTTGTAATTATGTAATTTTTATCAATTAATAGTCATTTAATAACTCTTTTAATATAAAAAAAATATAAAAAAATTAATGAAAGATCAAAAATATGTTGAAAATGAAACCCAAACTTCAAACGTCCATAACATTTGATCGGAGACTCTGTTTGAGCTGTACAACATATCAAATTGAAGCCTGCGACGAGCTCTACAGCCCTACTAGCTGGGGGAACCCGTCCAATGTATTTTCGAGGCTAAAAAAGTCCCAGAAGGCCTCCAAAGTTGAGTTTTTAGTCGGGGTACCCCGATTTTTTACCATTCAAACAGCTATAACTTCTGATCCCGATGTCCAATAAACTTGTACCATATATCATATTGAAGATAATTTCATGTTCTTCGATTTGACTGATTGTAAAGCTGAAACAGACCCCTGGATTGGTTTGTATGGTCGTTTTAACATTCAAATTTCTATAACTTCCGATCTGGATGTCTGTTTGGCCTGAACCACATATCATATCGAATATCATTTCATGTTCTTCAATATGACTAGTTGTGGAGTTGAAACAGACTTACGGATTAGAAGTTATAGTTGCTTTAACATTCTTGATGGATTTTCACCCCCTCATTTCTATGTATTCATTTATAACTATATATATATGTGTGTGTGTGTGTGTGTGTGTGTCTGTGTGTGTGTGTGTGTGTATTGTATATATGTATCTATCTATGTATTTATTTATTTACAAATACACATAAAAAGAATATTTTATAAATTTATTTAAAACCAAGTTTATAAATATATATTAATATACAAATAAATATAAAAATAAAAAGTTATAACTACATATATATATATATATATATTAATATATGAATAAATATAACTATATATATATATATATCGATCATTAAATGTATATAAAATTAAATGTCTTAGTTGTAAAGGTTAATGCGCGCATGGAGGAGGTTTATTAATAATTATTAGTAATTATTAGTAATTATTAGTAATTATTAGTAATTATTCGTATTTTTTCGTCTTTTTCGTAATTATTCCTAATTATTTCCTAATTATCCAAATTATTCTAAATTATTACTAATTATTACAAATTATTACTATTTATTCCTAAGTATTAGTATTTATTACTAATTATGAGTATTTATTCTTAATTATGACTAATTATTAATAATTATTCCTAATTATTATTAATTATTCCTATTTATTATTAATTATTTCTAATTATTATTAATTATTCCTAATTACCATTAACTATGAACAATGAATACTAATAATTTAAATTTATTAAATAACAAAACAATCTAAACATAATTAAATTACAACTAATCAAGAATAATTAAAACTAATAAAAAATTTAAAATAATTATTAAATTAAAATGAACATAAATACCTTTAAAATTGATCTGAGGTTGATCTCTGATAGTTTTTAGAAACATCAATATCAATTCTAGAAATAATAATTAAACTTAAATAACTGTGAACTCTAAAAATAGAGTTTTGAGAGAAGTAGAAGATAGAGTTTGAGAATGAATGGAAAAAAAACGGATGGGGTTATTTATAGGTCAACTTATTTGTGACGGGACCATTTGCGATGGGTATCCCGTTGCAAATAGTTTTATTTGTGATGGTACCCGTCGCAAATACTTTAGCCCGCATTTATCATGGTCAACAGTTAAATAGTTATTTGCGATGGGACCCGTCACAAATAATAACCTGCCGACATACTATTTGCGATGGGGGTATATTCCCGTTGCAAATATTTTTTACCGCAGCCGGTTATTTGTGACGGGTGGTAACCCCCCGTCGCAAATAACATTCCGGCAGTTTGGTGCGCATTGTGCGCCAAATCTTTTGCGACGGGTGAGGTTTCCCCGTCGCAAATAACTACTTATTTGTGATGGGAAAATGCTCTCGTCACAAATATGATTCTAACAGGACTATTTGTGATGGGATTTATCCCCATCACAAATAACCCGTCGCAAAAACCCCTTTTTCCCGGAGTGGTTTTAAGGGTAACAATAAATGATTTTGGGTACATAGTTTTTGGGAAGTCTCCAATGATTTTGTCCGTGGATCTGGAAATTAACAATGGCTCTTATTTCAATGAATCATGGACCTACAACACCGAAATAGGTGTTTGTTAGGTAAAAAAGCCAATGGAACATTAAAAATAACATTTTATTAGAGGATTGGATTTTGGTATCATCAGTATATTTTAAGTAAAATGGCCTATAATTGGACTCTTTTAAAGAATTTAGATATTTTCATTAATCCTTTGTTCATTCCCAATAATGAGTATGAATATTATAATGAATTAGCTTTCAATCATGAACATGTATAATATTAGAATCATCTATAGGAGTTTGAGGTTCCCCATTAATGGATGGATCTATATGTATCTAATGTTCTCCATCATTGTTACCAATTTTTAATGGGATCAAAGATTCTTGGTAAATTTTTTGAGATGATGATGGTCTTAATCCATATGCAAAGGAACTTTGGATTTTTTTATCATATATAATGATGAATATTATTTGGATGTCAATACTGAACAATTTAAAATGGGATTCATACTTATCATCATGAGAGATATCAGAACCTAGTTAGTTTGGTGCCATATAACAGGACACATTTACTTTTTAAGGTTGTTCTATGTGGAATGAATCATGATATTTAATTTCTAGAGGAAAGGGAATCTAGGAAAAAGGTTCATAGTAAAATATTGGTGTGGAACATATGTAGAGGTGGCCTAAGGGTCCTGAAATAGATGTGGTCTCCAAGGTGGATAGTACCCTACTAATAATATTTCATGAAGAACATTTGGGTGAATTTTAGTGGTAGGTTTGGACCTAGGTGAGATTTCATTCGTATTCTAGTTAGTTGTGAATCAACAGACACATAGTTTGGTTATCTTGGGATTATACATGGAAGCTTCCATTTTAAAGGAGTAATTATTGGGAATTATATCAGATATGATCACTATCTAGTGAAACTTCATTTGAAAAACAACCCATTAAAGGTGGAGGTTTTTCTTCTTGAATTATACTATATAGGAGTCCCATTTGAGAATGCGGTTGGGTCATACTCACAAATTCTTCCCATAAGAATTTCTTGTGGGGGGATTACATCTATGGAGACAGCCCAAGAAGATTGGGCTTACCCTTATAGGCATTATCAAAAGGAGGATTTTTTTAACCTCTTAAGTAAATAATGAATATTAAATTTTCATATTTAATAATATTTTTGAATAAAATGTTAATATTAATTTAAAGGTAATTCTATGTTCGATGGCGTACCCAAAACACAACAATGAGTTTCTTTGAAATCCTACGTTGCACACTAATAATATAATAATATTATTTTAAAGGGTAGTTAACGCCTAGCCATTGTAATGGTGGGAATGAACAGAAATAACTACAAAATGATTATATATGTTTGTTAAATATTTTAACAATTACCCAATAAATGATAGTGGCTAAAAATGAAAATGAATCCAATTTTAATCATAAATATTCAAATATTCCTCAAAAGGTTGATTAACAACCTTTTGATGGAGAACCCTTTTTAAAACTACTTTTTGTCGATTTTATATGTTATATTTGAAAAAATAAAATCATTCTTTAGAATCAGGGCATCAAAATTTAAATTGTTTAAATTTTTGTTATTTTTCTTATAAAGTTCATTTTTTTAATGAATAGTGAAAAATGTTGTATTTTAATTCAAAACCTCCTTGTAATCTAATTTATTTATATTTTTAGATTATCTTTTTCATTGAGTTTAAATTTTAGTTAAAATATATTTAAACTATTTAATCCAATGGTGGTCATTGGAATTAATTTCACTTTGAAATTGGACATAAAAAAGTGTCAATCTTTTGATAGATAATGTTTCTTAAAAACACGCTATTTATTTTGACAGCGGGAATTAATTATAAAATTAATTAATGAAACGTCTATGTTTATACTATGGTAAAATGGAAATAATTTTTTATTTTTTAATATAAAATATACTTTGGATAATTTTTTTGTATTTTTCTGAAAAATGTTCATTTTTAATGAATAGTGAAAAATATTGCATTTTACTTCAAAACTGCTTTTCTATCTAATTTATTTATATAATTACATTTTTCATTTAATTTTATTTAATGTGTAATTTAATTATGTTATTATCACTTAATAAAATGTTTTGGTTGGATGTAATTTCACTTTTCAATTGGATTAAATCCAAGTCTATCTTTTGATAAATTTTAATTCTTAAAAACCCATCTTTGGTTTTGACAACGAAAATTATTTTTTAATTAATTACTGAAATTTATATGGTTGTAATTTGGTAAAATGTATTCCATTTTTGGAATTAGAAGGTACAAATTAGTTAATTAAGACTCTTTTGTTTTTTGACATTAGGAATAGTAATGACGACAATTATCTTTAATTATCATGATTAATTAATAATCAGGTAGTTAAGGGTAATAAAATAATATAATAATAATATAAAATGACCAGAAAATGTGTCCAAATCCTCTATTATGAGTTATTACCGACCATGGGAAGAATTTTACCAAACATGGGGGCCCATGCAGTCACATGGGTGTGATAGTGACATTTATGACATTATTTTTATAAAGAAGAGAAATATTACAAAGGATTGTACATCCTAAGTAAAACAATTTTAATTTTGTTTGCATAAATTACATATAAGACTATAAAAATTCATTTTAATGATAAAAATTCTTCCTAAATCATTTTGTTTTTTTAAAAAAAATTAGACATTAAATAAATAAATATATTTATGACACCATGATGATGTAGTGATTACCTAATTAATGAATGATTTAAATAAAATGAAATGATAAGGTAAAATCACAGATTTAAAGTTGTCTAAAACCTATGAAATTGGTTTATTTATAACCCTTATCACCAAATCCTCAAAATATATCATTGTAGTACCCTTAAAATCTGAAAATAATTTTATAAAAAAGTAATATTTCAAGACTTTCCAAAAGTGACCATCCCCCCTCTTATAAAAGGCCCCCACCACTACCCCCTTACCCACACTTCTCAATCCCTTGGCTCATCCAAAATCTGCTCATATTATCTCTCTAAATCCCTCTCTAACTCCTGGAATCATCACATTGAGCAGAAGTCTTTTCATGGAAGCCTTTGGCTCAAATCAAAAAGAGTTACCTGATCTAGAGGTAATATCTTCTCTCGAGTTTCTTTCTTTTATTTTCCTTCTTAACACGCCACTATCATATTATTATTTGATCCCATAATAACACCAGTATCCTCAATATACTAGTATGTTCTTATTATAATTATTCTACATACACTTACACACACCTCCATCTAATTGTTAAAGAACATACTATTTCTGTGGGAGGCGAATTACTGCATCACGAAACAATGATTGTTCAATCTTCTCTTAACACCTCTCATGGTGCCCATTATGATAATAATATATTTATATATGATATATATTATATTTATGTACACTCTATGCTTCTGTAGTTTATATTTAATGCATACCTTTATGCTTTAAATTTTGTGAAAATTCGATAATTTCATATGAGGAAGTGTAGACAACCGCCCCTCAAGTGATGTGACTCATTCATTCCAAACATGGAATTTATAAATAATGTAATTAATGAACATATGATACCTATATAACATATATATTATACTGTAATTATAATATATCTATGTCTAAATTAGTTTTATAGTCCATCAATATGAAAAAAATGAAAGTAGTGTTCATGCGTACGTACGACCTACCGTCTCCATGAGCGGTACATTTAATTTATTATCTCAAAACATTATTTAATATTATTAAATACATACATACAGGATATATAGGATATTTAAATCATGAACACCATTCTATAGATGATGTACTTATAACTACATGGACAATTCTCTTCAAACAAGTTTATTTTTCACTCATGTACCGAACATCGACAAAACATATGATATGAACTCAAATAATTAAATAATTATTATAAAATGATAATATGTGATATGAATTGAATAATAAACATTAATTTAATTTCTAAAGAAATTATAAATTGACCAATGTTTGTTATTTAGGAATATAAAGAAATGAAAAAGACAAGTCAGACTTGAGGTAAGGGGATTTCTTATCTCAATTTTAATTCTATGGGATTTCCATTGTTTGCCACTTATTTATTCAATGTGGTGTATTCTGTACTGAAATTTCATATATATTATCATGATTATTTTCATATTCATGGTATTATTTGATTCATTTGGTGTTTATTATCTTTTGTTCATATGACTCGATTGATTACAACGAGGTAAGGGGTTTTTATCTCACTTTTTATTCCCATGAGATTCGTGGTACATTTTCCTCTATTTCCTATTGTGTAGTGTATGTACTGCCCATGATTGTATTATTTGTGTAATATACATTAATTTATGTGTATTTACATCTTCATTGTATGATCCTTCTTTCATGGGGTGTAAATTTCAAAAGTTACCCAAATCGGAAAGGGAACCTTTCACCCTCTGCTTTTTAAAAAACATCTTTTTGTTACGTCTTTTAATTTACATCTTTGGATTTTGGGATACGTTCATATATATCCTTACTGCAGTAAATATTTTGTCAAAGTTATGAGATACGCTTTTTATCTCTCATCAACTCATTTTCTTAATTTTAAAGTGGCATCGTTAGGCTGTCGAAATTCTTGTAAGGGATCTCCTTAACCCAATTTCAATTCTTTGGGTTAACCAACTACTTCTTTATTATTTCATGCTATGAATATGGGTGGATGAACTATGACTATTTTACACATAATATCCACTTATATTAGGTGTATTTATATTTTTCACGCATAATTATGTAATTGATTTATCCTTAATCTAAGGATACCATCTTTGTACGAGACTTCATCTCAATCTCTTTTCATTAATGATTATTTTGATTTCTACACGAATTTATTTTTATACGGTGTATAAAACCCGTTTGAATTTACATTTCATTCAAAGGGAATCTTTTCTCTACGAATCATTTTACTAAATGACACAAAGTAATGTCTCTTTTTAACGTAAGTGGTGACAACGACCTTTTCCGTTGCGGCGAGTATTATTTGATCTGTGGCATTCTTAACAAGTCGTAATGTTTTCAAATGAAAAATAAATACAATATACTCTTTTCACATATTTTGGTATTGAAAATGGTTTTTATAATGGATTTATTATTTCAATATCTTAAAATGTTATATTGTTATTTCAAAATGGCAATGTTATCATTAATTTATTCTTAAATTATGTGTTATGATTATGATATGGTTCATGGCCATTGTTACATATACGGGTGGTTCCGTGATAAACCTAGTGTGGGTGAGCCAGAGTGTAACACCCCAAGATTCCATGGTATGCTTCTCTTTGAATATTTTGATAGCGTGTGTTGTACGCAACACCGAGTTCTAACACACCATAACCAATCAAACTAGTCGTTATGAATAGTAATACCTACTTTTTGAAATTATATATATTTTATTTTTTAAAATGGACTTCATTTTTGGATTCGGAATATCAAATTTAGCCTAAGGTGAAATTTTGGTACTTTTTGGATAACTTTAATATTTTGATGAATAGTGAAAATTACTAAATTTTAATTAAAAACAACTTTTTTAATCAGAATAATTAATAGTGATAAATTATAAATTTGAGAGGTTTTAAATTATATTTAGAATATATTTTTACCATTCAATACAACGTTGATCATTGGACATAATTTTACAATTAATCCGGACATAAACAAGTGTCAATCTTTTGATAGTTATTATCTCTTCAAAACACGCTTTTTGTTTTAACAATGGGAATTAATTTTAAATTAATTTCAGCCACTTCTGTGTTTTGAATTTGGAAAAATGGATTCCATATTTTGAATCAGGATGTTCAAATTCTGTAAATAGGTAACTTTTATTTTTAGACATTTTGAATAATTACTGCGGTAAATATTTTATTTACCATGGTTAAGGGTAAATCCGGTAAATAAGGGATAAAAATAATATTATAATAATACAAAATTACCCTAAAACGTGTCCTAGCCTTATTGGTTGATACATTTTCGACCATAGGCATCTTTGGGTCGTTTTAGGGACCCCATGGAGCCACTTGTAGGTGATAGGGACACTTAATTTTAATTAAGTTAAAATGAATAAAAAATTGACACAAGAATATATCTTTTAGAAAAACAATTTTTACATAGGGTTATTTATGTTGGATTTTCAACTATAAATATTATTTAGAAAGATAAAACGATTTCATACATAATGATATTTTATTTATAATTTTTAGACATTAAATAATTTAATTTATTTATGACACAATGATGATGCAGTAATTACCATAATAGTGAAAAATTAAAATAATTGATATTATAAATACACAAATAAATATAATTTGAGTCTTTTTATGAATTAAACTAATTTTTTAAGTTAATATGACATATTAGGATTGCTTTAATTGACTTTTTTTTAAGTAATAATTCTGTTATGTGTTTCAAAAAAATCAACTATCGAATAGTGTCAAAATTGACATAAAAGAATTTTTAAAACAAATATTATATTATTAATTGATATTAAATTCCTAAAAATCTAAGGTTCGGCAAATAGACTTATATCCTGATAGGTATATCATTAATGGACCACTTGGGGGTCTCTTGGATGTATATGGTATGTTTATTAACAATATAATATAAAAATACAAAGAGACATTGTAAAGGTGAAACTAATTAACTTAGAGTTAATACTTAAAGATAAGGTTAATATAAGTACCCAAACCTGTCTAAATTATATTGGTTTAGTGGTTTTCGACCCATACCCACCTTAACATTTAAATAATCCACTTTGGATCCATTAGAAACCGAATATGAATTTATTATAAATTAATATTTCTAACTTTTCCAAAGGTGCCCCTCATCCCTCTTATAAAAGGGAACTTCTCCTTCTCATTTCTTCGCACTTTCAAGCCTTTTGGTTTGGCCAAACTCTGCCCAATTACTCTCCCAACATCCCTCACTACAACCTAGAGGCCTTAGTTTGATCCGAAAGCCAACCTAAAGATCCCTTTTGATCAAATCGAAATGAAGAACCCGAAGAAGAGGTAATGATTTCACCACCCTTTTCCAAGTTCCTTTCTTCTTCCACTTCTTCTTTCTTTGTTATTACCATTCTAAAATAATAACTCCATTATCACATATATACTGTGATGTTATTATAAATATGGTACAACCGTATTCAGTATTCTATCCACCCATTGAATAATATGTCACCATACGTGTGTACGTACGGCTTACCGTCTCCACGTCGTGGTGTAATTGTTATTCAATATATCATTATTTGGATGGTTATAATAATGATGTGTAACTCATGTAAATAATAAATATAACATGTTAATGATTCTGTATATATGATATACCATCCATTTATATATTATTTTAATATCAAAAGAGTGATATTGTCGCTCGTGCGTACGTACGGACTACCGTCTCCACTAATGCGATGAGATTCATTCTCTATCGTATCCATTCAAGTATAATTCTCATTTCATGATTAATAATAGTATGTAAGGGCTTGAGATCATTTTGTATATGATTATGATACATCCTATCCATTAAAAACATGGCTTATGTAACAAAACATATAAAATAAAATGAGTAAGTTAACACCCGAAACAACGATAATATTAAGATATTATTAACAAATCAATGTTAAAAGATCATATATGATATCATATTAATGTATATGATTCTTGTATAATTTAATAACAATTATTTCACCATTATACATGAGTTTAACCTACCCCAACCAAGGAAAATTGCAAGGTAAGGGTTATTTCACAATCTCTTCATTATCAAAGGTTGTTTATACGTAATAATCTAATGGGATCTCTTTATCATCCACATCCATTTTTCTTAAAAATTTATTTCAAAACATTTTTAATATTTAAAAGAATATGGGTTAAAGTCATTTATACCATTTTTTGACTTTTTATAAGAGTTTTATAAAGGAATATTTCCGTCGTTTTACAAACAAGGTGCTTTTAACCTTTTCGACAGAATTAATGTAAGAATGTTTTTTTAACTTATACGGCGGGTGCGGTTATTTTCTGTCGTTATATAATCATCGAATATTCCCTTACAAGCTTATAAGAATATTTTCAAATAAAATGTTTTATTTCATAAATATAGGACTCTTAAATGATTTTAAAATAGAAAGAGATATTTCTCTAAAAAGAGTTTTGATTTCATCGATGTCAACATCCTTTGATGTATTTTACACTTATTTGAAGTTGATTTATTATGATACAAAACATCTATATTGTATTGAAGGATTTGTGATATGTTTGACTGTGGATGTGCTATTTTTATACCATTCATAGTTTATGATGAATGTATTGACATTTCGTATGATAGTTTTAATACGAATGTTTATGTTATGTTTAAACCTTTTCATATGGGAATGCATTGGACTTAATATGTGACGGGTGGAGCTCGCTATAGCTCCATGATGCATCGGTAGGTCTCATGAGACAAACTACTGTCTTCGAACAAGGCCTTTACAAAATATTTTTTGAAGTCTTGGCACGAGGCCTTGGCTATGTGGTTATGATAGTCTGGAATTATGCATTCCATCATTATGAAAGTGGTAATTGATATTGCATGTGATTATTCGATTAGTATAATATCAATGTGAATAAGTAAATGGAATTATTTCATTTTACTTTTTCCATACTATGTTGAAGTTCACGTTTAAAAGGCTTTTGTTTTAGTTATACATTGCCTTAAATGTTTATTCTTATTTTTGAATGTTTCCGCTATATTTTTATCCTTACTGGGCATTTGTGATCACCCTTTTTTTATGTTTTATTTTTCCCAGGATGTGAAGAAGTATGTTATGAATGACCTGCAGGGATTTTATGAGGGGATAATAGTGTGGACTATAGAGACATTATGTTGTTATAGTGGTTTTTCACTTTATGATGTAATGTAAAACCTTATGAATATATCTAGTGGTTCCAAGGCTACTAAACCAATATGTCTTTAGAGATTTGATCTTTCTTGTGATCATGCCAATGTTATGTAATAATGCACCGACTCTGGGTAAATAGGGTCGGGGCGTTACAATTGGTATCAAACAAAGTTTAGTACAAACCATGGAAGCTAGATTTAGATAAACTATGATTAGAGCACGTAGACCTAAGATGAACTTTGAGGATTAGTATAGAAGAACTTCCAAAAAATTTGGTAATGTAGAGATTTTGTGAGTTTTCCGAGCAATAAATCCCTACTTGGATATGAGCTGGTAGAGGCGGCTCTGGGTCAGATGTATCTAGGGGTAAAACCCGAAAACACCGCTTTGAGCTAGTCTCGAACGGGAACTGGTGCAAGACAACGGGCCTTGCTGCACTCTTGGTTATGACACTCTCGGGGGATATGCTTAGGATAAGTCTCATTTTCTTTACAAATAATTATGAAGGGTTTATGAGTATATACTTCCTCAAAGAATTTTTTTTATGATTATAGATTATATCCATAAATAGTTCAATTTATGTTAAGTGTTTTATAAGTATGAGATTATGTATTTTGATTCACAAACTAATCTAGTTTATGCCATTGTTTAGAAATGGGTCTTAGTGGAAGAAATGGAAACTGTATCAATGAACTAACTCCATGTAGGGATTGCCCTCCTGCTCAAGATAATTATAATAGAGCTGGTGATGCAACTGGTGCCGATCATTTAATCACCATACTGGGACAACTCACTCGGGTTATGAATAATAACCTTACCCGTATAGAGCACCCTGATCCGTAGCGTGGAGGATCAATGATAGATCGATTCATGAGGCAACAACCACAAACGTTCAATGGGATTACAAATCCCTTAGTAGCTGAGCAATGGATATTTTCCCTAGAGAAAATATTTCAGGCATTGGGGAGTAGTGAAAGGGAAAAAGTTATCATGGCAGTTTACTGACTCACTGGAGATGCTGATCAATGGTGGTCATTGATTAAAAATATGAAGGAAGATGATGAAGTATCAAATATGTAATGGAGGGAGTTCAAAGATCTGTTTTTAGAAAATTACTTTCCTCGCGACCATCAAGCAGATATGGAGAGGAAATTTCTGAGTCTGAGACAAAAGGAAGATGAGAATGTCACAAAGTATGAGGCTAAGTTTACAAGGTTAGCAAGGTATGCTGGAGATTATATACGTAACCCAAGATGTAAAATAGATCGTTTCTTTGATGGGTTAAAACCATTTCTCCGTCGAGCATTAGTCTCACAATCCTTCTCTTCGTACGAATACATTGTCTCATGTGCTGTCAAGAATGAAAAGGAATTCTCTAAGTCTTATGACTTTAAAGAAAATAAAGAGAAGAAGAGTCCTTCTGATCAATCTGGGAATGGAAATAAGGGGAAGAAGGGAATGTTTGAATATCCATCCTGTGGTAAATGTGGTAAGAAATACCCCGGTACATGCTTGAAGGGAACAAGAGTCTGTTACAAGTGTGGTGAAAAAGGCCACCAAGCTCGTGATTGCAAGGGGGAGAAGGATGATACCAATGTTCAGTGCTACAATTTTAGGGAGATGGGGCATTATGAAAATGAATGCCCTAAGCGTCAAGAAAACTTACCTCAGAAAAGGCCAAGGGAACAAGGCCAAGCTTATGCTATCACTACTGCTGAGGTAGAAGCTTTGAAAGACGTGGTGGCAGGTAATTTAATGGTTTCCTCAAGATTAGAAAATGCATTATTTGATTCTGGATCATCGCATTGTTTCATATCTTCCCAGTTTTCTAATAAAATTAGATATTTCCAATTTTATTTAACAAGGGAGTTTTCAGTTAAAACTCCTAAGGGAAGTATCATTACAACAATGTTTTGTGAATCAGTCCCCATTAGAGCACATAAATGTTCTTTATCTGCTGATCTCATCGTCATACCTATTATTGAGTTTGATATAATCCTTGGTATGGACTGTATTTCAGACTATGATGCGAAGATTTATTGTAAGAAGAAGGAGGTTACGATTCGTGATGATAATGATAAGGAACACCTTATCTTTAGAGAAGAATCGTCACCACCTAATTCTTATTTAGATCCACCCCGAGTAGCTCAACTAAATTCAATTATTGGGGAGGAAGATAATGAAATAACTATGGGTGAGGAACGGAATGTTCAAATAGAGGATGTACCTATTGTGAAAGAATTTGTATATGTATTTCCGGAAGATTTACCTGGACATCCTCCAGAATGAGAAGTTGAGTTTTCCATTGATTTAATTTCTGGATCAGGGCCTATATCGAAGACCACTTATAGAATGACCACTGTAGAATTAGATGAACTAAGGAAACAACTAGACGAATTGAGTAATAAGGGATTTATTCACCCTAGTGATTCTCCATGGGGAGCCCCTGTTCTTTTTGTTACAAAGAAAGATGGATCTATGAGGTTATGTGTCGACTACAGGGAGATCAATGCTATAACGATAAAGAACAAGTATCCCCTACCTTGGATTGATGATTTATTTGAACAACTGCATAGAGATAAATACATTTCAAAGATTGACCTTCGATCTGGATACCATCAGTTGTGTATGAAGAAGGAAGACATTCCTAAGACAGCATTTCGAACCAGGTACGGGCATTACGAGTTTATCGTAATGCCTTTTGGATTGACTAATGCACCCTATGTATTCATGGATCTGATGAATAGAGTTTTCAAGGAGTATCTTGATGAATTTGTGGTGGTATTTATTGATGATATCTTGGTATACTCCAAAAGCTACGAAGATCATGAAAATCACTTGCACATTTTCCTGAATACTCTGAGAAGACATGAATTATATGGGAAGTTTATCAAGTGTGAATTCTGGTTTCATGAGATTTCTTTTCTTGGCCATATTGTCTCTAAAGATGAAATATCTGTTGATCCTTCTAAGACCAAGGAAATCCAAGAATGTCCAGTACCTATGAGTATAACTGAGGTACATAGTTTTATTTGTTTGGTAGGTTATTATCGATGATTCATCTGGAATTTTGCCTGATTGGCTAACCCATTAACGAAGCTCACACGTAAAGGGGTTAAATTTGTTTGGAAAAAAGAGTGTGAAGAATGTTTCGATGAACTGAAGAGAAGATTAGTCAATGCTCCTATATTGACTCTACCATCGGGGAATGATGGGTTCGTTATTTATAGTGATGCATCATTGAAAGCACTTGGTTGTGTCCTAATGCAGAATGATAGGGTTATTGCCTATGCATCACGACAGTTGAAAATTCATGAACAAAACTATCCTACTCATGATCTTGAGTTAGCAGCTGTGACCTTTGCTTTGAAGATATAGAGGCACTACCTATATAGTGAAAAATGTGAGATTTATAATGATCACAAGAGTTTGAAGTATATTTTCTCACAAAAATAACTCAACATGAGGCAAAGGAGATGGCTTGAATTACTCAAGGATTATGATTTCACGATACACTACCACCCGGGGAAAGCAAACAAGGTGGCCGATGCTTTGAGCAGAAAAGACCATGGAGTTTTGAATGTGATGAGAACTGAAAGGGATCCAATTTTCATGGATCTAGTGAAGATGGACATGGGAATAACCAGGGAAGGAGAAACATCAATTCTTTTTCAAATGGTTTCCAAACCGTCTTTTCTAGAAAGGATTAAGAGTTCTCAGACTGATGATGAAGAATTTCAAAAGAAGATTAAAGCTGTGAATGATAGGAGATTGAGAGAATTTGTGTATGGAGATTGAATTTTGAAATTTCGGAAGAGACTTTGTGTTCCCTATATATATGATCTAAAAAGGGAATTGCTGGATGATGCTCATAGTTCCAATTTTTCTATACACCCTGGGAGCACCAAAATGTATAGAGATTTGAAGGAACATTTTTGGTGGGAAAACATGAAGAGGGAGATTGCTGATTTTGTGTCAAGATGTATGGTTTGTCGACAAGGGAATGCTGGAAGGCAACAGCCTGGAGGAGTCATGCAACCTCTTCCCATACCGGAGTGGAAATGGGACAGTATTACGATGGACTTTGTCATGGGGCTACCAAAGACTCCTAGAAGGAATGATGCAATATGGGTTATTATTGATCGACTTACCACGTCAGTACATTTTCTTTCTATAAGAGAAGATCTAACCCTGGAACGTCTAGTAAGACTATATATTAATGAAGTTGTGAGACTTCAAGGAGTACCCATATCAATTGTTTCTGATCGTGATCCCCATTTTACATCAAGATTCTGGAAAAGTCTTCAGAAATCCCTGGATACTGAACTTCATTTGAGCACTTCTTACCACCCTCAGACAGATGAACAATCAGAATGGACTATTCAAACCATAGAAGACATGTTGAGATCTTTCTCACTTGACTTTCAGGGTATGTGGGATCAATATTTACCTCTGGTAGAATTTTCCTATAACAATAGCTTCCATTCGAGAATTCAGATGGCACCATATGAAGCATTATATGTAAAGAGATGTCATACACCAACATGTTGGGATGACGTTGTTGAAAGAAAACTTGTAGGCCCCGAACTGGTGGAGGAAACGATGAAAAAGGTGAAGGTAATCCAAAATCACATCAAAGCAGCTCAAAGTAGGCATAAGAGCTATGCCGATAATCGAAGGAAGGATTTGTAATTTCAAGTCGGTAATAATGTTTTCCTGAAGGTTTATCCATGGAAGGGAGTCATTCGTTTTGGTAAGAAAGGTAAATTTAGTCCCAGGTACATCAGACCTTTCGAAATTCTAGAACGAATTGGGGTTGTAGCTTACCGATTGGCAATGCCGCCAAGTCTCTCGAAAGTTCACGATGTTTTGCACGTATCTCTGTTGAGGAAATACATGTCTGACCCAATGCATGTACTCACATATGAGGAGTTAGAACTGGAACCCGATCTGTCTTATTGCGAAGATCCCATCAGAATTCTTGATACGAGAGAACAAGTACTGAGAAACCGGACGACATGTCTGGTAAAAGTTTTGTGGAGAAACCATAAGATGGAAGAGGCAACGTGGGAACCCGAGGAACATATGATGAAGAACCACCCAAGTCTTTTCATGTGATAAGTATTCTAGAAATTTCTAGGAAAAAATTATTTGAAGGAGGGGATAATGTAACACCCCAATCTTCCACGGTACGCTTCTCTTTGAATAATGTGATAGCGTGTGTTATACGCAACACTAAGTTCTAACACACCATAACCAATCAAACTAGCCGTTATGAATAGTAATACCTACTTTTTGAAATTATATATATTTTATTTTTTAAAATGGACTTCATTTTTGGATTCTGAATATCGAATTTATCCTAAGGTGAAATTTTGGGACTTTTTCGATAACTTTAATATTTTGATGAATAGTTAAAATTAATAAATTTTAATTAAAAACAACTTTTTTAATCCAAATAACTAATAGTTATAAATTATAAATTTGAGAGGATTTAAATTATATTTAGAATATATTTTTACCATTTAATACAATGTTGATCATTGGACATAATTTTACAATTAAACCGGACTAAACAAGTGTCAATCTTTTGATAGTTATTATCTCTTAAAAACACGCTTTTTGTTTTAACAACGTGAATTAATTTTAAATTAATTTCTACCACTTCTGTGTTTTGAATTTGGAAAAATGGATTTCATATTTGGAATCAGGATGTTCAAATTGTGTAAATAGGTAACTTTATTTTTAGACATTTTGAATAATTACTGCGGTAAATATTTTATTTACCATGGTTAAGGGTAAATCCGGTAAATAAGGTTTAAAAAATAATATTATAATAATACAAAATTACCCTAAAACGTGTCCTATCCTTATTGGTTGATACATGTTCGACTATAGGCACATTTGGGTATATTTTGGGACCCCATGGATCCACTTGTAGGTGACAGGGACACTTAATTTTAATTAAGTTAAAATGAATACAAAAATGACACAAGCATATATCTTTTAGAAAAAAAAATTTTACATAGGGTTATATATGTTGGATTTTCGACTATAAATATTAATTAGAAATATAAAACGATTTCCTACATAATGATATTTTATTAATAATTTTTAGACATTAAATAATTTAATTTAGTTATGACACAATGATGATGCAGTAATTACCATAATAGTGAAAAATTAAAATAATTTATATTATAAATACACAAATAAATATAATTTGAGACTTTTTATGAATTGAACTAATTTTTTATGTTAATATGACATATTAAGATTGATTTAATTGACTTTGTTCGAAGTAATAATTCTGTTATGAGTTTCACAAAAAGCAACTATTGAATACTGTCAAAATTGACATAAAAGGATTTTTTAAAAACAATATTATATTATTAATTGATATTAAATTCCTAAAAATCAAAGGTTTGTCCAAGAGACTTATATCATGATATTTTTATCATTAATGGACCACTTGGGGGTCGCTTGGATGTATATGGTATGTACATTAACCATATAATAAAAAAATACAAAGAGACATTGTGAAGGTGAAACTAAATAACTTAGAGTTAATACTTAAAGATAAGGTAAATATAAGTACCCAAACCTATCTAAATTATTTTGGTTGAGTGGTTTTCGACCCATCCCAATCCTTAAAATTTAAATAATATACTTTGGAGCCATTAGATACCGAATATGAATTTATTATAAATTAATATTTATAGCTTTTCCAAAGGTGCCCCTAACCCCTCTTATAAAATTGAACTTCTCCTTCTCATTTCGTTACACTTTCAAGCCTTTTGGTTCGGCCAAACTCTACCCAAATACTCTCCCAACTTCCCTCACAAAACCCTAGAGGCCTTAGTTTGATCATAAAGCCATCCTAAGGAGCCATTTTGATCAAATCAAAAGGAAGAACCCGAAGAAGAGTTAATGATTTCACCACCCTTTTCCATGTTCCTTTATTATTCCACTTATACTTTCTTTGTTATTACCATTCTAAAATAATAACTCTAGTATCATATATATATTGTGATGTTATTATAAATATGGTACAACCATATTCAGTATTCTATCTACCCTTTGAATAACATGTCACCATACGTGCGTACGTACGACTTACCGTCTCCACGTCGTGGTGTAATTGTTATTCAATATATCATTATTTGGATGGGTATAATAATGATGTTTAACTCATGTAAATAATAAATATAACATTTTATTGATTCTATATATATGATATACCATCCATTTGTATATTATTTTAATATCAAAAGAATGAAATTGTCACTCGTGCGTACGTACGGACTACCGTCTCCACGAACGCAATGAGATTCATTCTCCATCATATCCATTCAAGTATAATTCTAATTTGATGATTAATAATAGTATCTAAGTACTTGATATCATTTGTTATATTATTAAGATACAACCTATCCATTACAAACATGTCTTACGTAACAAAACATATAAAAGAAAACGAGTAAGTTAACACCCGAAACAACGATAATACTAAGATATTATTAACAAATCAATGTTAAAAGTTCATATATGATATCATATTAATGTATATGATTCTTATATAATATAATAACAATTATTTCACCATTATACATGAGTTTAACCTACCCCAACCAAGAAAAATTACAAGGTAAGGGTTATTTCACAATCTCTTCATTATCCGAGGTTGTTTATACGTAATAATCTACTGGGATCTCTTTATCATCCACATCCATGATTCATAAAAATGTATTTCAAAACATTTTTTACTATTTAAAAGAATATGGGTTAATTTCATTTATACCCTTTTTTGACTTTTTATAAGAGTTTTATAAAGGAATCTTTTCGTCGTTTTCCAAACAAGGTGTTTTTAACCTTTTCGACAGATTTAAGGTAAGAATGTTTTTTTAACTTATACGGAGGGTGCGGTTATTTTCCGCCATTATAAAATCATCGAAGCTTACCTTACAAGATTATAAGCATATTTTCAAATAAAAAGTTTTATTTCATAAATATAAGACTCTTAAATGATTTCAAAATATAAAGAGATATATTTCTCTAAAAAGAGTTTTTATTTCATCTATGTCAACATCCTTTGATGGATTTTACACTTATTTGAAGTTGATTTATTATGATACAAGACTTCTATATTGTATTGAAGGTTTCGTGATATGTTTGACTGTAGATGTGCTATTTTTATACCATTCATAGTTTATGATGAAAGTATTGACATTTCATATCCTAGTTTAAATACGAATGTTTATGTTATGTTTAAACCTTTTCATATGGGAATGCATTGGACTTAATATGTGACGGGTGGAGCCCGCTATAGCTCCTCGATGCATCGGTAGGTCTCATGAGACAAACTACTGTCTTGGCACAATGCCTTGACAAAATCTTATTTTTAGTCTTGGCACGAGGCCTTGGCTATGTGGATATGATAGTTTGGCATTATGCATTCCATCATTATGAAAGTGGTTATTGATATTTCATGGGATTGTTCGATTAGTATAATATCCATGTGAATAAGTAAATGGCATTATTTCATTTTAATTTTTCCATACTATGTTGAAGTTCAAGTTTAAAAGGCTTTTGTTTTAGTTATACATTGCCTAAAATGTTTATGCTTATTTTTGAAAGTTTCCGCTATATTGTTATCCTTACTGGGAATTTGAGATCACCATTTTTTTATGTTGTATTTTTCCCAGTATGTGAAGAAGTATGTTATGAATGACCTGCAGGGATTTTATGAGGGGATAATAATGTGGACTATGGAGACATTATGTTGTTGTAGTAGTTTTTTACTTTATGATGTAATGTAAAACTTTATGAATATATCTAGTGTTTCCAAGGCTACTAAACCAATCGGTCTTTCGAGATTTGATATTTCTTGTGATCGTGCCAATGTTATGTAATAATGCACCGACTCTAGGTGACTGGGGTCGGGGCGTTACACTGAGATAGCTCTCCAATGCATTGGGTAACGCGAAGGAGTTAAACGCTATGTTTCTTCCGAAGAGATTTAGGGAATAATTGTGATGGGTATGCCAAACGTAACCATGGGGGTTACTCCCTATGTAAGAATGTTATGAAAGCCTCAAGTTACCTTTATGTCATATGATTTATATTAGTTATTCATAAATCTTATTATTTCATGAGGTATGTTAATGTGCTTATGTTTTATGAGTAAAATATGATTTCATTTATTTTTATGTATACATGGACTAATGTTTTCATTCCATATTTTTATATCCCTTACTGAGATTTTTATACTCATCCCATGTTTTTGAAATGTTTTCCATAGGACATAAAGATGAATAGGGTCAAGGATGGGATCATGGAAAGACATTCTATCTAAAACATTTAACCAGACATGTTTCTTTTTAATAGTTTTTATTTTATAAAAAACTGGAACCTAAGTAGAAATTCCTACTTTGTAATCTTTGGAGATTTAATAGTTATGTCCTAATTTTCTAAAACTATAAACCTGAAAAGATCCTCAATTTGAATTATTCATCTAATTAATGATTATGTAACGTTTTAAGGCCGAGTCCTTATATATGGTATCAAAGTTCGGTTTAGATAACTTTAGAGGTTAGGGTATTCTTTCTGCATAAGTGACATTACCATAATGGTTAGGATTTCAGAAAGAGTCATAGTTTTTTTGATAAAGTGAATGAGTTTAATATAACATGAATAATTATATCAGAGTATTATATGATGATTTTACTAATATACAAACATAGACATTTTTTGATTAAGTAAATGGAAGAATCTAGCAGGAACGAAAGTAACTGTGGATGTGAGGAAAACTGTGAAGGTTTTCTAAATGAACAGCTGAACGATATGGGAGCTGCAATGAGAAATCTGATGGTTATTCTCAACCAACTATCTTGAGTTATGATTTACCACCAGAACCTTAGTGATTTTTATAAGTCATTATATTTTCGAGAAACAAATCCCTTCAGATGTTCAGGTAATAATCATAATTGTAAGTATTCTATGAAACCTATGTTTCAATGATGTGGAATGAAACACATAGGAAATTGTTTCAAAGGGACAGAAAGATACTATATATGTGTAAATGAAGGAAATAAAGCAAGAACCTTCCATGGAAAAATGAATCATCTAGTTGACTCTAGGAAAGGAAAAGAAGATCTTTCTGAAGGATCAATTGATTGTTTTAAATTTGGTATGCATTGTCATTATTAAAACACATTTCCTACGTAGAAGTTTTGGGAATTGGATCTCCAGGAACGTACACATATTCATTTACAAATACCTAATTCCATTCTGATTGAGGATGATGAAACTGACAATTACCAATGAATGGTATGGATTATTTCTTATCATATGTTTTCCTATTATTGAAATCTTAGGATATGATTCATGATTTTGTTTTTAGGAAAGAAGTACTTCAGAATATGTTGGAAAGGAATGGTTTATGGATCATGAAGAATGTGGAATGAGTAAGAAATCTACATATAAGGGATTCATGAGTTATGGTAGAGTTTAGGATGGTGAGATTCTTAAAAGTATTAAGGCACTTTTGATTATGGGGTTACATTAGAGGACTTTTTATAGTATGTGTAACACTGATGTTTGATATAAGAAAATTTTATTCAAGGAATAGTTTTCTTTAATTTTGTGGATATAGTTATAAATAACCATTTGGGTTTATATGATCCTTGAATTTGAGGAAATTACTAGTTAATACATTCTGGGATGAAAAATGAATGTTATAAGATAACCATTGAGGTTAAAATATGTTATGGTTATTTTTTATGAATTTATCTATTTTTAGGAATGTTATAAAATTATATAGTTTTTTTAAAAGGACAACATGTGGACTGTGTGACAACCCATCGCGTCAGACGAAGCTCCCGGAATCGAACCCACAACCAAAGTACGACTGAGATTTATCGCCTACCACAGGACTACATGAAGTCCCACGTTAGTATGACTAATTGTTTTTAGTTATATGATCATATGAATCAGGCATATATTCATTTTGGGTTATCTATTTAAATGATTAACCTATCATGGATGAAATGTGATTAGGTTAATTACTTTTTAGTATGAGAATTTAAGTGTAACTGATGTTATTCGAAGATAAATGTTATGATTTATCTTAGAAGACTATGTGATTAAATCCTTCGAATATTCGGGTTTCGATCTTAGTTTGGATTACCTTTAAGAAAATTTTATGGACAGTTTTTTATTGAATGGTATTTCTTAAAACTTGGATTCTTTTTGTTGAATTTTGGAGATTAAGTGTAATATTTCTTTTTAAATAGGATTATCCTTTTGGGAATTATGTGATCTCGTACTAACCAATTTTGGTTTTGGTTAATGTCTAAAGACATGGGAAATATATAGTTCATCTTTTTTGGATTATTTGATTCTCTCAAAGTTGATTATAATGCTCTAAATATATGAACAATTCATCTTGAATACTCATCGTTTGGAGAAAATATGTGTTTGTGTTAGAAATCTTGTAAAAGATGAAATTCTACCTAACAAGTAAGTTTACTTATGTTTTAGTTAAGCTAATAAATAAATTTCTCAGTGAAATGTTACTTAAAACAAAAATGTTGTCTGTTTACTTTTCCTACTGGGGAATCAAATAATGTTTAACTAATCACATGTTTGTGATTTTCTAGTCCTTAACATTCTCCTAGACATATTTTCATTCACACTTTATCAGAAGATGATGGTTTGTTTTCTCCTCCATATACATGTTTTCATGGAATCCAAGTGTGTGTTATCTCGAGTGACCTTTTTAATTTTCTTTCGTTCTTTTAAAGTGATAGTTTAATTTACCCATTTACCGACGTGGGGATTTCAATGAAGTTCCCGAGCCCAATTTTAAAAATTGTGAGGACTCATTTCACAAAAAGAGGGGAAGGATGTAACATCCCAGGAAAATAATGAATATTAAATTGTTATATTTAATAATTTTTGTGAATAAAATATTAATATTTCTTTAAATGGAATGATATGTTCGATGGCGTACCCAATACGCAAAAATGAGTTTCTTTGAAATCTTACGTTGCACACTAATAATACAATACTATTATTTTAAATGTTAATTAACACCTAGACATTTCAATAGTGGTAATGAACAGAACTAGCTACAAAATAATTATATATGTTTCTTAATTATTTTAACAATTACCCAATAAATGATAGAGGCTTAAAATGCGTATGAAACCGATTTTAAGCATAAATATTCAAATATTCATTAAAAGGTCGATTAACCACCTTTTGATGGAAAACCCTTTTTAAAAGTAATTTTTTACAATTTTATATTTTATATTTGACAAAATAAAACCCTTTTTTTATAATCGGGACATCAAAAAGTACTTTGTGTAAATTTGTGTTATTTTTCTGATAAAGTTCATTTTTAATGAATAGTGAAAAATGATGTATTTTAATTCAAAACCTCCTTTTAATATAATTTATTTATACGGATAGATTATTATTATAAGTGGGTTTAAAGGGTAGTTAAAATACATATTTACCATTTAATCCAATGGTGGTCATTGGAATTAATTTTACTTTGAAATTGGACACAAACAAGTGTCAATATTTTGAAAGATATTGTTTCTTAAAAACATGATATTTGTTTTCATAGTTCAAATTAATTAATGAAACTTCTATGTTCTAAATTTTTTAAAATGGACATAACTTTTGAATAGGTAATATCAAATTTACTTTGGATAATTTTTTGGTATTTTTCAGACAAATGTTCATTTTTAATTAATAGTGAAAAATAATGCATTTTACTTCAAAACTATTTTTTCATCTAATTTAATTATATAGATAGATTGTCCTATTAATTGTATTATTTTTTTATCACTTAATATAATTTTGTTCATTGGAAGTAATTCCACGTTTCAATTGGATGTTAAAACAAGTCAATCTTTTGATAGATTTTTCTTCTTAAAAACCAGTCTATAGTTTTTAGAACTGGAATTATTTTTAAATTTATTACTAAAATTTATGTGTTTGTAATTTGGTAAAATGGATTCCATATTTGGAATCATAAGGTCCAAATTATGTAATTAATACACTTTTTTTGTTGGGCATTATGAATAGTAACAATGTCAATTATCTTTAATTAGAATGAATAATTAGTAATCGGGTAGTTAAGGGTAATAAAATAATATCATAAAAATATAAAATGACCCCAACATGTTTCCAAATCCTTTATTTTGAGTCATTACCGACCATGGGAATCTTTTTACCAATATTGAGGGCCCGTGGAGTCACATGGGAGTGATAGTGACATTTATGTCATTATATTTAAAAAGAAGAGAAATATAACAAAAAATTTCATATCCTAGGTAAAACAATTTTAAATTTGTTTACATATATGATATATTAGAATATAAATATTCATTTTGTGTCTAAAAAAATTTCCTACATCATGTTATTTTTTACAACTTTTATGCATTAAATAAATAAATTCATTTTTGACACCATGATGATGCAGTGATTACATCATTAATGAACGATTTAAATAAAATGAAAAGATAAGGTAAAATCTAAGAGTTACACTTGTTTAAAACCTATTGGATGGGTTTAGTTCGAACCCTTATCACCTTATCCTCAAAATATATCATTTTGTGTCCTTTAAAATCCGAAAATCATTTTATAATAATGTAACATTTCCAGACTTTCCAAAAGTGACCCTCCTCCCCTCTTATAAAAGGCCCTCAACTCTACCCCCTTAACCGCACCTCTCATTATTTTGGCTCATCCATCCTCTGCTAATATTATCTCTCCATATCCCACTCTCACTCTTAGAAGCCTCACTTTGAGAAGAAGTCTTTCAAGGAAGCCTTTGTCTCAAATCAAAAAGAGCGACCTGATTTAGAGGTAATGTCTTCTCTCGAGTATCTTTCTTTTATTTTACTTCTTCACTCAACACTATCATATTATTATTGGATCCCATAATAATAACATTATCCTAAATATACTATTATGTTTTGATGATACATATTTTTCCTACACTTACACACTCCTCTGTGTAATGGTTAAATAACATAATGCTTCTATGGGAGAGGAATTACTGCCTCACGAAACGATGATTGTTCAATCTTCTTTTAAAACCCCTAATGGTGGACATTATGATGGAACTATATTTATATATTATATTTATTATATTTATTTCCTATATATTCTTATTTATTTTATATTTAAACCATTCCTGTATGATTTTCATGTTGTGCAAATGTGATAATTTCATACGAGGAAGTGTGGACAACCGCCCCCTCAAGTGATGTGACTCGTTCATGACAAAAATGGAATTTGTAAAGAATTTAATTAATTAACTTATGTTAACTATATAAAATATATATTATACTGTAACTATAATATATATATTTATGAATTAGCTTTAACATCCATTAATATGACAAAAAATGAAAGTAGTGTTCATGCGTACATACGGCCTACCGTCTCCATGAATGGTACATTTCATTTCTTATCTCAAAACATTATGGAATATTATTAAATACATATATACTTTATATATATGATATTTAAATCATGAACACAATTATGTAGATGATTTTCTTATAAATACATGGACAACTCTTTTAAATTAAGTTCATTTTTGACTCATGTACGGAACATCGGAAAAACGTATGATATGAACTCACATAATTAACTAATTATTATAAGATAATAATATGTAATATGAATTGAATAATAAAAATTAAAGGAAGTCCTTAATAAATTATAAATTGACCAATGTTTATTATTCAGTAATATAAAGAAACGAACAAAACAAGTCGGACTTAAGGTAAGGGGATTTCTTAACTCACTTTTAATTCCATGAGATTTCCATTGTTTTCCACTTAATTATTTCATGTGGTGTATTTTTTACTGAAATTTAATATATATTATCATTATTATATTTATATTGATGGTATTTTTTGATTCATTTGGTGCTTACTATCTATTGGTCATATGACTCGATTGATTACAACGAGATAAGGGGTTTTATCCCACTTTTTTTTCACGTGAGATTCGTGCTACATTTGCCACTATTTTCTTTTGTGTGGTGTATGTAATGCACATGATTGTATTATTGGGGTAATATATTTTAATTAATGTGTATTTACATTTTTATTTTATGATCCTTCTTTCATGGGGTGTACGTTTCGAAAGTTACCCAAATTGGTAAGGGAACCTTTCACCCTACTCTTTTTAAAAGACTTCTTTTTGTTAAGTCTTTTAATTTACATCTTCTTATGTTGAGATATGTTATTATATATCCTTATTAATGTAAATTTTATGTCCAAGTGATGAGATACCATTTTATCTCTCATCAAATCACTTTCGGAATTTTAATGTGACGTTATTAGGCTGTCAAATTTCTGTAAGGGAACTTCTTAACCCAATTTCAATTATTTGGATTAAACCTCTACTTCTAGATTATGTCGTACTATGAATATGTGTGGATGAACTCTGATTTTTTTACACTTAATATCCACTTATATTTGGTGTATTTATATTTTTCACAGATAATTATGTAATTGATTTAACCTTAATTTAAGGAAACCTTCTTCGTACGGGACTTCGTCTCAATCACCGTTCATTGAGGCATATTTTCATTTCTACAGGACATTATTTTTATATGGTGTTTAAAACCCTTTAGAGTTTTCACTTCATTAAATGGGAATATTTTCTCTACGAATCATTTTACTTAATAACAAAAAGGAATGTCTCATTTTAACATAAGCGGTGATAATGACCTTTTTTGCCGCTGAGAGTATTATTTAATCTATAGAATCTTTAACAAGATGTAATGTTTTCAAAAGAAAAATAAATACCATATACTATTTTTATGTATTTTGTTTTTTAAAATGGTTTTTATAATGGATTTATTAGTTCAATATCTTAAAATATTATATTTTTATTTCAATGTGGGAATGTTGTCTTTCCTTTATGCATAAGTTATGTGTTATTATTGTGTTATTGTTCTTGTCCATTGTTACGTATACGGGTGGTTGTTTCTTCTGGAAATGGGGATGACCTCATTTGTTTAAAGTTTAAACTTTCCCATCAGTTTCTAATGGGGTTATTAATAAAACCTGAAACATCTGATGATTCTATATCCATTTGTACTTACTTTCCAAAGGTAGGTGCTCATTAGTTATAGAGTGATGAGGCTTAAGAATTTGCATTGGTCAAGAGGATGGGAGGTGAGACTCATAACACCTTTTGGGGGAATTATTCTCTACTCTGGGACTCTATTATAGATTTATGTTATGTTCATGAATCATTATTAATTTACCAAGAATGAAAATGAGTTCTTCCTTTAGATTTTGCAATCAATGATTGATATGTAGGAGATTTTAGATAATCTTTTATGTGTATTTGATGTTATTCATTGATAGAGAATAATCTGTATGAATTAGTTATTCTTAGTCAATGGTATCCTTCCATACATTATATAGAAATATCTTGGTCATTATGATGACCATACTGGTTTTAAATCCACTCAGTGGGGCACTTGAAGTTTATTTTCATTCAAAAGGACATGGATTATTTTATAGTTTGGATGATACCCATAGATGGGCTACCTATGTATCCTTGTTAGAAAAGGAATCAGAACCCACGTAGTTCGAGTGAAGAAGTATGGGGTTTATGAATGATTAATGGCCCAAATAGAGATTTCATAATTACTTTTACACTCTATGCTCACGTGAGTCATGCTCGGTGTGAGAAACACGAGGTATTAGTAAAACCTGACCAATGTTCCACGAAAGATGCAATCATAAGAAATGATGTGGGGATTATGTATGTATCACTTCCCAATTTGGATGAGGATAGGGACTTACATCTGGGAAGAAGCCCAAGAACATGGTTTGTAAAGGTATATGTTGTTTATAGATATTTGGATACATAACATAATGATTACACCTGATAAGGATGCCCAAATTAGAAAGGACTTATGATTGCATTTCATTGATGAAAAGGAAGCCCAAATCATAGGAAATTATGACTGGGGAGTACTCCTGAATGAAGGCCTAGGTTAAGAAGGTATGGAACTTGGGGATTACTCTTAAGAAGGATGCCCATATAAGGGAACTTAGGGCTTACTCCTAAGAAGGATTCCCGGATGAAAGGTCTTCTCATATTTAAATGATGAAGTTGAATGAAGGAAATCTCTAACCTTAGTGAAACAATGATATGTAAATCAAGAGGTTTTGAGACATGTTCCAAATAATTACATTCAGATAAGGAATCCAACAAAGTAACTATGCAATAAATATCATTAAAGAGGGTTTTGAAGGTTGTTCTTGAAGAGGAAAGGTGGATTTGAGGAAAGAAGGTGTTTGGAAGGAGGCATGCAAGTGTTGTTCTGTCTTGCATGTCCTGGTCGCACAAGTGTACTTGCACGACATGAGTTCACTTTGGCGATGAAGAACCTGTGATGTAATACTTGGGAGACTTTTAATTGGATCCCTTAGTATCATCTCTAGAGTCTTTCAAATGGGAGGTGCGGAAGTTTCGTTGAGTGGGAAAGGAAGTGCGCAAGTATCATCACTTTCCTTAAAGGACTGGATAATTATGCACAGAAGTATTGATGAATTATAATACGTCGGAATTATTCCTCCTCTTCAGAGATTCCATTCTAGGAAAAGAATTACCTTAGAAGTGTTCGGAAGACTTCAGATGCAGACTTGGATTACCATAGATTGAATATTAGTTTTGGATTTTTTGTCCTTGAAATGGGGGGCCCAATGGGGGTATTTATAGGCCATTGAGGACCTTGGGTGAAAAAATAATAGGGAACCCAAGTGACATGTGAAAACCATATGTTTCCTGCAAGTATACTTTCATGACCAGCTTTGAACTTGAACAACTCATGCTTAAAGCGTTCCTTGTTCATGCCTTTTCCCTTTTTTGTTGTTTTTTAAAGGATGACTCTCTTTGTTCTTATGGTATTCCCCTTTTTCATTTGTTAGATTCTATGTTTGAATTGAGCGTCAACAAAAGTCCCCCTTCAGAGTTGGATCCAAAAAAGGAAAGAGGATTTGACTCTGAGGAAAATCAGAAATAAGGTATTGTGGCACGTAGGTCTTATGCGCACAGGTATGCTTCTGGCACGCAGGGTCTGGCGCATAGAGGTATGGCTTAGCTTATAAATATGTGGCACCACATTTCACAAAGCACTCAGTTTTAAACTCTTTGGAGCTCTCAGTGCGCAAGTAGCTCTCGTTCGGGCAAGTGAATTGGCATTTCATTTTTCGGTGCTTCTTTTCATGTCACGCTTCTACAGTAAGTTTTTTACTTGTGCGCCACTACTAGCGTGGTTAAACTTGTGCGACCAACATGGACTTGCGTGAAAATATGCGACTTGCGCACCTTAATTCCTTACCCATTTTTTCAATTTATTCACAAATTTTTAAGGAAAATTAACTTACATAAATGTAAATTATCTGATTTTTGTGTAGATTCAATGGATCCCAAAAGAATTGGAACGGCTTCAAAGATGGAAAGTAAGAGAATAGATGACATGATGAACATTTTTTCCCATGACTATTCTGATATTTTAGACAAAACTCTCCTAGAATTGTCCAAGTACTAGAAGAAATATCACGCCAATTTCCCGCAGAGTATCAACTTGCCTTTGTATGGCCATGGTCATCTACAAGGAGTCAACATTCCAAAGGCAAAGAATTACATGTCCAAGATGCATCCACACAGCAACCTCTCTATTTTGGTTATGCAGTTCATTAAGAGTAGCAACAATGGTGTGAACTTTCAAATTTTTCTTCCATGTCATTTCCTTGTAGATATGAAAACGGTAAAACCATGGTCTGATATGTTTTCCACTATCGGTTGGTAGAGAGAGGTCTATCATGACATGAGAACAATATCTGAAATGATTACTCTCTCCAAATGGCTCTTTACTTCCAATGCTCCATTATCAAATCCATGTATCCATCTTCCAGGTCTCTTGGACAGAAATATAGTCACTGTTTGATCAGCAGAAAATTTTCTTAATATGCACTTAAGAACATCCTTTTACGATTGTTCCAAGAAGAGATGGTATCCATGCGTCTCTTATTGTATCCAATTGAATGAATGAATTACTGGTGGCTGCTGATGAAGCTCGGGATGATATGAAGAGAATGCAGAGTTATGTTGAAAACCACTTATAATTCCTGACCAAGAGAGGAGACTCATGTATGTGGATGTCCTTATAACTCTTGTGAATCATTGAAAAACACTTTCATCTTCAATCATTTGTGCATGTATTCTCTTGCTACATGCTCTAATTAGTTTTACCTAAGCCAATGGGCCTATTAATCATAATTCAATTTTTTCTAGTGTGATACAAACAACCCCACAAACTTCACATCTCATAATTGCTCAATATTATCTAAATCATATGAAATGTATGTTTAGTGAGTCGGGACTTCACTTTTTTTCAAAGTTCCCCTTTCTTTTGTAGGAAGTTTAAATTCATGCACATAGAACATATAAAAGATAATGTTTAAAGTCAAATATCTTTGACCTAATGGATTAAAATTGACTCAATTACTTGATAATTTATTTGGAAACATATTAACACATTCATGTATGGAGGGAAAATGTAATGTTTGACTTATGAAATTTTGAATATGAGGAATGACATGGGAAATGTTCTAAAAGGCATTAGAGAATGTATTTCCTAAGAATGATGTTACCACTATTTGAAAAACCAGTTAGGGGGTTGAATTATGCAGGACCACATAAGGGAATTGGATGTATAGTCAAATAATAACATCTTTTGGCTGACAGGTCTGTTATATAGACTACTTATGCAAGGCCACCTAGGGGCACGTGCTGCATAGTCAGGAAAACTAACTCTCAGAAATTTAACTTTTCTATTGCTAAAATCTAGTGCATGTTTATGAAGATTCAAATTTTCCAAAGCATAGAGTCTGCTATATGGAGAGAAGTGCTTGAATATGGAGAGGATATTTCCAATTAAGATTGTCAATGAATTGGATGAATGTTACTCCTGTGAAGGTCTGACCCAAACATAGGGAAGGAAAATATAAACAATAGACTTTAATACTTTCATATTATGAAAATGAGTATGGGAAAAGATGATAAGGATTTCTATTTTTGCAGATTCCCACATACTTTCGTTAATACCAATAAGGAAAATAGATGTTTCCCCCCCAAGAATGAAGTTAAAACTATTTGAAAACCCGTTAGGGGGTTGAATTATGCAGGTACACTCAAGGGAATTGAATTCATAGTCAAATAATATCATCTTTTGGCTGACATGTCCATTATGTAGACTACTTATGCAAGATCACCAAGCGGCACATGCTGCATGGTCAGGGAAAATAATTCACGGGTATTCTAAATTTTGTGACCAGAATTTAGAAAAATAGGAATAAAGATCTAGAAGTATTTACGGTTTGGAGTATGAAACATGAAAACGATGTTTTCATACCACATTCATGTGATCACATAGGGATTATTCAGACAAGGGACTAAAAGTGGAATTTGGGATTGGCCTAAAGACTTGGGGCTAGATTCAAGGGACACTAAAACCATCCTATGTATCCAATAAGGATGGGAATAATGACACACATAGTTCTTTAAAAACCCTCTATATAGATATAGTTCTTACATGCGAAGGGTGAAAGGGTAATTTAGTGCAATGATGGTAGGATCCCAGATTAAAGGTTCAGGCATTGACATGCATGCATATAGTTTTTGGAATATAACATGATTGGAGATAAATTTCAATAATAATTCCCTCTCAAGTGAGTGTGTTAAAGACATTGGTAGTTTATTGTCATAAAGAACAATAGTACGAATAATTTAGGGTCATATGCATGGACTGGTGATGAATAGTTTATTGTCATGTAGCTAAGATGTATTGTTATGCAGCTTAATGTCTTACAGTGAGGAAAATGGGGGACTATACAATTTATTGTCATATAACAAGGAAAATGGTGAACCAATGTAACGATATTGGTTTTGGGTGGAGGCTTCACGGATCAACATCGTGTGAGATGGAGGTGAATTGATGTGAAGATATTGGTTTTGGGTAGAGGCTTCATGGATCGACATCATGTGATGTGGAGGTGAACCGATGTGAAGATGTTGGTTTTGGGCTTGAACCTCAAAAGTTTTCCTACATACCCAGCCTAGAAGGAAAGGATCAAAGTTCACATATTTCGATTGAAGAATGAATTGGTGAGCGAGTGGTACTTAAGGACAACCTGAAGATGTTGTTGGGACTTATGCATGGTTAGTGGCCCAAAGAGGGTGTTATGTTTGAGGCTTTCTCTAAGATCACGTGGGTCATGCTCGATATGAGAAACAAGAGGTAGCAACAAACTGATCAATGCACAGTTTAACGACATGTGGGACAAAGGGTGTTGTACAATTTAGTGTTATGTTGGAAGGACAAAAATATAGTTTAACATCATGTGGGATGAAATAGGGACTTTTACAGTTTAACGTCATGTAAGACATATGAATAATTTAACGTCATGTGGGATGTAAAATGGACTTTTTCACAGTTTAACATCATGTGGGATGAACAATAGGTTCTTGGTAGTTTAACGTCTTACAGATCAGACAAATAGTTTAACATCATGTTGGATGATAGAAGGATTATACAGTTTAAAGTCTTTCATTGAGGACTAAAATACAGTTTAACGTCATTTAGGACGTAAAAGGGGGGACACCGTTTAATGTCATCTTGGACGATACAGTTTAACGTCATGTTGTATGATTATGTATTAGTGTTACATAAAATACTTCTTCAGGAATATTTCATTGGTTGGAGTCATGATGAGTTCTCAATCCATTGAGATTAATGAATAAGCTCCATTGGAGTAGACCTTATGTATTGAGTAAGGTCCTTCCCACTTCGGCTCAATATTTGGAGGTTTCTTTCCTGGTATCATTGGATTTCTGATAACCAATAGCAATTCTCCTTGAATAAATGAATGAAGATGAACTTTTTTTGATTAATGAACATGCAATTAGATTCTAATAGACTTCCAAGTGGTGCAGGGTTGACAATTTTTTTTCATCTAATCATTCCAATTCATCCAATCACTTTTGAGATTGTTCATCTATAGATGACTGATCACAAATGGCTACTCTGAACAAAGGTAATTGAACTTAAATGGGAAATACTGCTTCTGTTCCATATACCAATGAATATGGATTTGACCGCGTAACAGTGTAGGTGGTGGTTCGATAAGCCCATAGAGCATGAAAAAGTTTATCAGGCCATGATTCCTTATCTTTATCAACCATATTTTGCAGTATGTCTAAAAGATTCTTACTGAAGGCTACTATTTGGACAATGGCCACTAAATGATACCGAGTTGATTGGTTGGATTTAATGTTGTATTCTTGATACAACTTCATTCTCTTGGATGACCAGAAGTTGGTGCCATTGTCTATCAAAATGGTATGAGGGACACCAAATCTATTAATTATGTTAGACTTGATGAAGCTAACAATTCTTTTATAACTAACTTCTTTGAGAGGTATTGCATATTCCCATATGGAAAAGAATTCGATACTGGAAAGAATATACTTAAACTGCTTGGATGTAGCCAAATGGTAAGGTCTTACTACATCTTTTTCCCATGTGGAAAATGGCCATGAGTATTTAGCTATATGAAGAAAATCTGGGGGTTGATGAATGAAGTTGGCACATATTTGGTAAGAATGAAACTTCTTAGCGAAATCATCAAAATCTAGTATCATTGAAGGCCAAAAGTATCCATGCCTTTGAATTTGATCAAAAATTCAATGTCCAAACTGGTGGGCACAACAGACACTTGTATGTACTTCATTCATGATAGCCATTATCTCGTCACCATCAATAAATCTGAAGAGAATTCCATCAAAACCTCGCATGTAGAGAATTTTTTGGTGATCTCGGCTATCATAAAGAGTAAAATTGACAACACGTCGCCAGACATGTTCTTTCCCGACTCTATCAGGTGGGAGTGTTCAATTTTAAATTTATTCCCTAATAGGTGTAATCTATAATGTAGTATGACCATATGGTTCAAAAAATGGGGCTGATTTCATTGATTTCCTCTGTTCTGATTTGAACATAAGGTGAAATTGTACAACGGCGGGCAATAATGATGATTTTTTCATCCCAATTTGGATCTTCCAGAGTTGTGGCTACATTAGTCAATGCATCAGCTTGGGCATTTTGGGATCGCGAGACATATGAAAATGTCAGTTTGGAGGGAAATTCTTCCATTAACTCTTTGATGTAATCACATAAAGGGATTAACTCTTATTTTATGATGGCATAATCCCTATTGACTTTCTTCATTACCAGATCTGAATCACCTTTTACCTTCAAGTGATTAACATGTGCCTGAAGTGACAATTTTAAGCCTGTGACGAGAGCTTGATATTCTGCTTCATTGGTTGTACAACCTTTCAATACTAAGAAGGAATTGGGTAGAACTGCCTTTTCAGGGGAAATAAGTACAATTCCAAACCCATATTTGTTGAATTTTGGATCTTCCATTTTCTTCCCGGTTGGACTTTTGGAAGCACCATAAAATTACATTTCCCATGTTTGAGGATTATATTCAATAGAGAATACTTCCTCATTATGATGTTCAATATCTAATGATGTGACTTCTACTGAAGGGTGTTCAGCAAGGAAATCAGCCAGAGCTTGGAATTTTATTTCCTTTTGAGACACATACTGGATATCAAACTGCTGCAAAATAACTGCCCACCTTTCCAGACATCCTGTAAGCATTGGACGACTAAGGATAAAATTGAGTAGGTTATTGCGAGATACAAATTGATCCTCATGATGTTGCAGGTAGTGTCTCAATTTATTAACTGAACAGATTATTGATAGGCAACACTTTTCAAAACTCGAATATGGAGTTTCCGCCTCAAGCATAGTCTGACTGAGATAGTAAAGGTTGTTTTCATTCCCAGCATCATTATATTGGGAATGGAAGGCACCCAATGATCACTCTAAAGCTGTCACATAGTGGATAAGTGGTCTTCCTTCAGCAGGTGGCATTAATACCGGTGGACTCAAAAGAAATTTCATGAGAATGTTGAATGCTTCTTGACATTCTTCAGTCCCTTGGTAAGTGACTCCCTTCATAATTAATTTGGTGAAGGGTAATAATTTTCCTACTAGATTGGCGATGAATTGTCTAATATTGGCCAAGTTTCCTTGATGTCCTCTTAATCATTTCAAATTTTGAGGAGGTGACATAAAAAGGATTGATTTCCTCTTTTCAGGATCCACTTCAATACCACGATGGCATAAAACAAAGCCAACACGTTTTCCTAAGGTTACCACGAAAGAACATTTCAAGGGGTTCATCTTCAAATTATGTTGTCGAAGTTTTTAGAATAATATTTCCAGATCAGCTAGGTGATCAGAACGTTGTCTGTTTTTAATCACCAAATCATCCACATAAAATTCTACAAATTTCACTAAAAAGGGTTTGAAGATATGGTGCATGGCATGTTGATATGTTGCACGTGAATTCTTCAGGCCAAAGGGAATTACCCAATAGAAAAACACACCTTGAGGGGAACATAATGTTCTAGACTCCTCATAATATGGGTCCATTCATATTTGATTGTACCCAAAATAATCATTCATGAAGGAAAGAGTTTTGTTGCCACCAGTTGCATCAATTAAGAGTTCTGTGACCAGAACTGTAAAATCATCCTTGGGAAAATAACGATTATGATATCAGAAGTCAATGCAAACACTAATTTGTCCATTCATCTTTTTCACATGGACAATATTATCTAGCCATTTGGGATACTGAACTTCTCTGATGAAGTTAGCCTTGATAAGCTTATCTATTTCAGCTTCAATTTTTGAGGCATAAGTTGGGTGTGTTCTTCTTGTAGCTTTCTTGAATCCTAGATGTTCTTCTGGGAAACCCAAAATATGATTAGTAACATCAGGGTCAAGCCCTGGCATATCTATATAATTCCAAGCAAATGCATCTCAATTTTTTTTAAAAAGAAAATATACATTTATTTCTCTTCAAGAGTCATGGCCGCACTAATTAAAGTGGGGTGTGGATCTTCATTTGTACCAAGATTTATTTCTCTGAGTTCATCCACAGTGGTAGAGATACCTTCTTCAAATACTGGAGGAGCATCCCTAAGAACTTCCTCTTCAACATCAATATGTTTTACTTATTTTGATTCTACTTTCATAGTAGATGATGAAGCAGAATTTTCATGATCAAGGGAGAAGGTAAAATTTGAACATCTTGAAAAAGAGGCTGTCATTTCTGACCCTATTGATGATGAAGGGTATTTATGAGGTGATAGAGTTGAGATGATGGATTGAGAATTGACATCACTATTTTCCTCTAGAATTGCTATAAATTCTTCTAGCAAAGTTGATGATGTATAGAATTTATGGATTTCAGTGGATGAAATGAAGACATCTCCATGTAAGTTTTCATCATTGCTTGGCCAATCAAAAATTTCTCCCATGCTTTCTCGCTCGATTTCTTAAATTGACATTATGGATTTTTCCATAAGAATATTTGGATTTGGGTATATTCGGTCATTTTGTCTGATAGGAAACACATAATCTGTACTCACATGTATGAATGGGTTTACTGGAATCTTTTCCAAACCAAATGGAGCATTAACTTAGGTAACCTACTTTGTCATGGATTTCTCATTTCCTTCCATGTGATACAATTATGCCTCAATGTTTTGAGATTCACATGTTTTGAATGGGGCTTTATCACCATACAATGTCCCAATTTGACCACTGAAAAAATATTTGAGACATTGATGGTATGATGAATGTATATCCACATGTTGATGTAGCCATGGTCTTCCAAGAATAATGATGAAGGTTGTGTCATGATGAAAACCCATGAAATCTGATTTAGACACAAGGTCTCCAAACTGAGTTCTGATTGATATCTCGCCCAGAGGTTCTTGTTCATTTTTATCATATCCCTACGACATCAAAGTAGAAGGAGATAGATCAGATTCGGTGAGGCCCAATCGATGAAGTGTACGAATAGGGATAAGGTTGGATCTTGAGCCATTATCAATGATATCTCGTTGGATGTCTACATCATTGACCTTTCTAGATAAATAAAATGGTCTGATATGTCCATGTACAACATCGTCTTCATCTTCATTTGTAAAAGATTTCAATGCATGGCAATCTGTAGGATTATTCTCCACAAGGTAAACCTCAGCTGCATAAATTTCCGTTTTGAATTCCTGAGGACTTGACCAAGCCTCAATAAGCTCCTCTCGAAGATATGTTGATAGATTCAAGGCATCCAGAATTGATAACATGGCCGGTACTTGGGCCAAATCTTTCAAGACATCATACTTTTGGCCCAAAGGTCTATGTTTCCCAACATGAAACTGTGGTTTTGTAGGTTCCATAGAAGTTGATGCTTTGGAAGTAGATGCATCTTGTATCAGGGTAGGAGTTGGAAATACACCTGGGATTAGCATATTAGACCGACTAGGTCTATTTATTTTCTGAGAGGAAACAAATGTAACTCCTAACGGATCTTCCAAAAATACTGTGTCAAGACTGAATCTGCAATGTGTGGATGAACTTTCTTGTTTTTCTTTAGCCCACTGAAGGGTTTTTCCATGAGTTTCTACTGCATATACAATTCTAGAAGGGGTAGGATTGAAATAGTGGATTCTGGAATATCCACATCTTCCCCTGTATCCTAGACCTCTATCTCTTCCTCTAAATCATTCTATTTGATACAGGTAACTCAGGTTCATCAGGATTGAAACTTTTATTGGAATAAGGATCTGTTAAATGAATCATGTTAACAGAATCAAAGATCAACTCTTTGTCTGATGAAGATTATGCCTGATTAGCTAGTTTAGGTTGTGTCGTTTGGCGGGAAGGTGCCCGTGCTTTTGAAAAAGATTGCATAAAATCTGCTAGAGTCAAATATAATTTAGTCTTTGATACGAACTCATATTTTTTTTACTAATCTTCTTTCTTAAAATTATTCGGCTTCAATTAATATTTACCTTCTGATGAAGCGGTTTTTTGTGGCATTCATAGAAGAAGGCACAATTTGTTTATTGAATTATGTTCTTAAAAATTAATGAGTTTGGTTGATCATTTTCCTAACCATCCAATAATCATATTTTTTAAAAATTTTACTTTTGACTTCATGCCACTCACATTCTTCCTCTGGATCAGTAGCAATTACACATGCTACCTGGGCTGAATAACCCTTCAGTTTTACTTTTCCAAAGTCCACCATCTTTTGAAGAAGTTCTTTGAAGACAAAACACTCCTGAATGGGATTCCCCAACATCTGATTAAATGGGAAATAGTTGTGGAGGACTTCATTTCGTTCTTTTTTTGGCCTTTTGGGCCTTTCCAAAATAACCAAATTGATTTCTAGAGCCAAGATGAAGTAGCCAGGAACTTGTTCATTCTGGAAAGAATAATAATTGTTATTGATGTCTTTAAACTGTTTCCACCTTTGATCTCATTGATCATCTTGACGAGGGAGACTTTTTTTTTGATGCTAAGGAGGTGGAGCCCTTCGATATGATGAATTTTTTTGTGGTGGAAGCAGGTAGAGGTTCTTTTTTAAGGGTAACTGTAGCAATATCTTTTTTCCCCATTATCCATCCTAGAACTAATGGAATTACTTGAGTTTTAGCCTTAGTCTGTATAAGATAATCTTTTATCTGATGAGTGATTGATGTAAGTTCTTGAAACCCTCCTATGTATTTCAAAGGGATAAACGATGTGCGTAATTAATCACACAGATTTTCCACAAAGATCGGCAAAAATTCTTCTTGAGGGAGTGGTAAACTCAATGAATATGTTAATACATTCCAGTGGGAAATGAAATATGAATCCCTTTCATTTTCCCTTTGTTTATAATTGGTATGATCAAAAACTATTGTCTTTGGCATGGATGAACTAAATTGAAGAAGGAACCTTTGACAAAGATCTTCCCACACAGTAATTGACCAAGATTGAAAACTTGTATACAAGACAAAAGAAGGACCTTGTAATGACTGTACAAAACACATGATATTAACTGATTCTTGTTGCTGAGGAGATCCAATCATAGGATCACAATGGGAATCAAAATGTGTTATGTGTTGTTCTGGATCTCCCGAACCATTAAAAATTCGGAATGTGGTGCTCACAAAATTTGATGTGGGGGAATTTCATTATCCCATTCAGGGAATGCTTTCATTTTCAGTTGAACTGGTGCACGTTTTACTTCGATAGCTTCCAACCGAGCAGTTAATGACTCAAGGGTAGTTATTAATTTTTGAGAAACATCTTATTGAGCTTGAACCTAAGAAGGTGCAATAAATGGAGAATGAATAGGTGTAGTGACCGGTACTACCACTTATGTTAGTATTTCTAGTTGTTGTTGGGTATGACCCATAGGATTAGACCTATGATGGTGTACTTGTAATGGAAGATATTCTTAATCCATCCCAGTAGCTACCAAAAATTCCCTTGATTGCTTAATTCCTCATGCTTAGGAGGAATACTACGTTGAAGTAGTTCTCCATTTAACCTCCTTAACTCCTTCATTTTTTCATCCTAATGTGCAAGTCTATCTTCAAGTGAAATAGATTGACCTTATCCATTGGAAAATTGAGATGAAATCTATCTTTTCCCTTTCCCCTTGATGGATGCTTTTCAGAGAGGGGGAAGTTTGTTATTTGAAGGCATACCCAGATTCTGGGTAAGCCATTGATTTTGGGTATGCACACCTTCATCATTTTCCTCGGTGTGTACTGCCTCTTGAACATAAATTTTTTTATCTGATTCTCTTGAGTGAAACACATTTTATAGGGGATTAGTGACAACGTAATTAATGAAATTTATATATGCAAAACGCATTTCATCCCTTTTGTCTTCATTTCAACGATATCGTCTTCTTCCATGTCCTTGATGATACATTTCCTTTTGTCTAGATGACCCCTCAAGAACTTCTTGATGAACCATAATTTGGAGGGAATCTCCTGATAATTTGGCTTTGCATTCCTCTTGCGGCTTGTTCCCTAATCGAGAGAAAACTGAATTTCGCTAAGGAAAAGATTGATAATTTGAAAGTTCGTAGTCCAGACTGGGGCTGTTTCTATTGTTCCTTCTCAACTCCTCGAATCCTGTCTATTGATCCCAAGGGTTTGATTAAAAGATTACCTAGCCTGGAAAGCTGATGTGGCTCTTAAGCTGATACATCTGAAACTTTATTAAAAGATCTCCTGATTTTGTGGACTTTAGTCTGGAAATTTGCTGGATGCATCAACTGACATTTACTAAAATCACCTTCCTTAGATGAACATTATATTATTTCTGAATCTTCAGTCAACTGATTATGTGCACTCTCTAAATGAGAAGCATGTTTGATATTCTCATTTTCTTGATTCAAAAGTAATTCAACAACTTGTTCTTTGTATTCCGGAATTTGGGAAGAACTAGTTGAGGAATGTTCTTGAGCTAGCATTTGATTACCCATAAAACCAGTTGAATGTAGTCAGCCATGGGAAATAACATTTCATGAGACCACTTTTGACAGGCTTTGATGACTAGAGAGCATAGCGAAATGTAGTAATCCATGAAGACCCCAATCTCTGTTATGAATACTAGATGGGGAATTGGTAATTAAGCAGTGCAACCTTTTTAATGCAACAAGGCATGACTATTGTAGGGATCTCTTCTTCTTTTCAACCATTGGATGTCAGGAAACTGAGAGAGATTCCAAGTCAATTTGGTGCTGCAACACTTCTATTATCTTGACATTATTTTCATATTAATCATAAGATAATATTTTTTTTTCAATTTGCAAAGAGTTTTCCATATGTTGAGATGAATATATTGAATACAATATTTTGTCAACATTTCAGCAATATCGTACTGAGAGTTAGCGAAAGGCCAAAACATGACTGGTATTTCACCTTTCACCAGTTTTTTCCCATATTCATCACTTCATCTTTGTCATTTGATAGAGATTATTCTACCTGATTGGACCAAAGCTGGTGCATCTTTGTTGCTTCCATAGATTCAACAATATTGGTAGAGAATTCAGTTGTCAAATTAGAAGTTGAATGACCCAATGTTGGTTCAGAGAATGACCTACACGCCAAGTTATCTTCTGATTGGGAAAGTATTTCACTTACTAGTGGTACGACATCAGACATGACTAGCTTCACATTAGCAAGTGCCTTAAGATAAGAGGGATTTCTCATTACTAAATTTTCCATTGAAGAATTTTTTAGGAAAAGAAAATTAATAATGTGGAGAGGACATTCATAGCTAAATTCATCATTATGGGGAGGACCACCATGGTGGGTTACAGCAAAAGATGAAACATTTTTCTCATTAGTCTTCTGGCTATGCAGAGGGTTATCATAGCTCTCATCTGAAGATGAAACTTCGAGATCGACTGAATTATCATGAATCAAGCCTTCATGAGGAAGGGACTGTTGATGACTTTCGGGATTAATATTTCCACTATTGGGAAATGATAGAGTAAAATCGTGAGTCGCAATAGGTAATTGACTGAATGTTTCAAGAACACCAGTATTGAGGATATCCTCATTGCAGATTCGCTCTTTATTTTTCATCTATGCTGGATGTGTCTTTTTCTTATATGCCTTCTTAATAACATTAGAAACCACCTATTCACAAAAGTGGTTATTATGAGAAGGTGTATGTGCCTGCTTAAAAAAATGTTCAGGTTGGGATGATTATCTCTATTCAAATGGGGTGTAGGTGCCCGACATAGTTGTCTGTATGGCATGGGAGAGTATGACCCACGACCATCCTAGACTTGAACAAAGGTGTGTATCTGCTCTGTAGTGATATGCTAATGCGTCACTCCACTGATAGGGATAGATTTTTGTTTCTTCTTCTATGATGCTGCTGAAGTTGTTATAATATTCTAACAGGCATCCAGAATATGGGAAGGGATTTGCTTCTGCTCTTTCACCATTGTCAGAATGTTCTTTGTGACTTTATCTGTCAGAATGGGAATATACGTCCATTATGTGCTTTGAGTAGGTGTGTATTCCTACTCATGTCCTCCGTTTCCTGTTAGTGAATTCTGAAAGTACTTATGTGTGGGGGCAGAGAGTTGAGTCTGCTCCAAATTTGTCGTCGGAGCTTTCCGACTGACCTCTCTAGGTGCTAAAAAACGAGACTGTTGGCAGGATTGATGAACATTGGCAGGTGTATGTGAATGTTTTTTATTCTTCATCATGTATGGTTGACTATTTTCCTTCAATACTGGAAGAAAAGACTGCAGATAGAACTGTTGATTGTAAACAGGTGTATGTCCCTGCTTATCAGTTGCCACAATATTAGATTGGCAAGCTTCTTTGGGTGCAGCCAGACGAGCCTTCTGACCGGTCGATGAATTATAAACAAGTTTATATGCCTGCCTATAACACTTCTCCGGAATTTCATGGCAGGATTTGCATGTTACTATCAGACGAGTCTGCTGGATAGCTAGATTAAGAAAGACGAGTGTGTGGGCCCGCTCGTCGTTTGCCACCAAGTTAGGTTGGTGGATTTTTCCAGAGGGGGCATAGGTGAGAACCTTCTCCCTATTGGCAGGTCATCTCATCTGGGGGTTCGTCTTTCCATATTGGGTTCGAGGAACCTGATTAGAATTCCTGGAGACGACACCCTCATCATGTTGAGGGCACACTACCACATGATTCTGGAATCGATGGTTGATGGGAGTCCTCAGGAAGGACTCTTGAATCCTGGAATGGAAGCCCTGAGTGACCTCCTGATCAACCTCCCTGTAGTATGGGAGGGACTGGATGTTGCGTTCCAGGGATAATGACCCGAAACGGTTGGAGACGGTGGTTGGAACCACCTGCATCTTGATCATTGGTCGTCGCTGTTTGGACAACCAGGGTGAGTTGTTAACATGGAGTGCATGTCGAGCGGCCTACATAGTCGGGATGGTACCATGTCGATGGTACTACTCGATCAGTGCATTTGAAACCCATTGTTGAAGATGCTGAGTAGGTGATGTCGTCCTCAAATCAGGCGAGGATCCAATAGGAGTAGCAGCAGAGGCATTCATGTGTGTGAACGTTAAAGAAGCCATTTCTGTAATTCATAGAGATCATTGAAATGAGTTCTTTTTTGATATAGAAGACATAATCAAGATAAGTTCGGCCACAACATATTTTAGATGAGCACATATGTTATTGATTGCTTTTTTGTCAAGTACATTTAGTTTAATAGGGGCCTAACAAATAGGTAAAACATCATTTAACATGGTTAATGATTCACGTCGGGTTCACCATTTTGTTTCTTCTGGAAATGGGGATGACCACGTTTGTTTAAGGATCAAACTGTCATATCGGTTTCTAATGAGATTATTCGTAGAATTGGAAACATCCAATGATTCTATATCCATTTGGACCTATATTCCAAAGGTAGGTGCTCATTAGTTGTGGACCGATGAGGCTTAAAAATTTGCTTTGGTCTAGAGGATGGTAGGTCAGACTCACCCCACCCTTTTGGAGGGAATTATTGTCTACTCCAGGATTCTCTTATAGATTTATGTTATGTTCATGAATCCTTTTTAATTTACCAAGCTTGAATATTAGTTCCTCCTTTAGATCTTGTAATCAATGATTGATATGTAGGAGATTTTAGAGAATCTTTTATATGTATTTGAGGTTATTCATTGATAGATAATCATCCGTATGAATTAGAGATTATTAGTTAATGGTATACTTCCATACATTATAAAGAAATCTCTTGGACATTAAGATGACCATACTCGTTTTAAAGCCACTTAGTAGGGTACTTGAAGTTTATTTTCATTCAGAAGGACATGGATTATTTTAGAGTTCAGACCGTACCTACAGATGGGCTACCTACATATAATTGTAAGAAATGGAATTAGAACCCACGTAGTTCTAGTGAAGAAGTATGAGGTTAATGCATGATTAATGGCCCAAAGAGAAATGTCATAATTACTTTTACACACTAATCTCACATGAGTCAAGCTCGATTTGAGAAACTAGAGGTATTAGTAATACCTGACGATTGTGCCATGAAAGATGCAATCGTAAGAAATGATGTGGGGCTTATGTATGTATGACTACCCATGTTAGATGAGGATCGGGACTTACATTAGGGAAGAAGCCCTAGAATAGGGTCCATAAATGTATATGTGCTTTATAGGGATGTGGATACTTAACATAGGGATTACTCCTGAGAAGGATGCCCAAATTAGTGGGGACGTATGATTGGGTTTCATTGTTGAAAAGGAATCCCAAATCAAAGGAAATTATGACTGGGGCTTAATCCTGAAAAGAAGGCCCAGGTTAAGAAGACTTGGAACTTGGGGCTTACTCCTAAGGAGGATTCCCATATAAGGAAACATGGATCTTACTACTAATGAGGATTCCTAGATTAAATGTCTTATCATCTTTAAAGGGTGAGGTTGAATGATGGAAATCTCTAACCATAGTGACATAATGTTATTTAAATCACGTGGTTTTGAGAGATGTCCCACAGACATCCTTTTAGATAAGGAATCCAATAAAGTAACCATTCCATAAATAGCATTGAAGATGGTTTTGAAGGCTGTTTTTGAAGAGGAAAGGTGGATTTCAGGAAAGGAAGTGAATTGAAAGGAGGCGCCCAAGTGTTGTTCCAGGGCGCAAGTCCTGGTCACGAAAGTGTACTTGCACGACATGAGTTCACTTGGGCGAAGAAGAACCTGTGAAATAATACTTGGGAGACTTTGATTTGGAGCCCTTAATATCATACTAGAGGATTTCAAATGGGTGGAACACATGTTTTCTTGAGATGGAAAGGCAGCGCACAAGTATCATCACTTTCGTTAAAGGACTTGATACTTAGGCGCACAAGTATTGATGAATTCTAATACATAGGCCTTATTCTTCCTTTTAGAGCTTCCATTCTAGTTAAATAATTACCTTAGAAGTGTTTGGAATACTTCAAAAGGAGACTCGGTCCACTAGAACATGAATCTGAGTTTCATATTTTTCGTCCTCGAAATGGGGGGCCCACATGGGGTATTTATATGCCATTGCGGACCTTGGGTGAAACAAAAAGGGAATGCAGGTAACTTGTGTGACCCATATGTGGTGAGAAAGAATACTTGCGCGACTAGAATGGAACTTGTGCAGCCAATGCTTAAATAGTTCCTTGTTCATGCCTTTGCCATTTTTTTATGTTTTTCAAAGGATGACTCTCTTTGTGCTTATGGTATTTCCCATTTTTATTCGTTATATTCTGTGACTGAAAGGAGAGTCAATAGTGGTTCTATGATAAACCTAGGGTGGGTGAGCCCGAGATAGCTCTCCAATGTATTGGGTAACATGAAAGAGATAAACGCTAAGGTTTCATTGAATAGATTTAGTGAATATACTGTGATGGGTATTCCAAACATAACCATGAGTGTTACTCCCTATGTAAGAATGTTATGAATGGATCAAGTTACCTTTATGTCTTATGATTTCTATGAGTTATTCATAAATCTTATGATTTTAGGTGGTATGTTAAAGTTATTATGTTTTATGAGTAATGTATTATTTCATTGATTTTTATGTACACATGGACAAATGTTTTCTTTCCATATTTTTATATCCCTTACTGATCTTTTTATGCTCATACCAAGTTTTTGAAATGTTTTCCATAGGACTTAATGATTAATAGGGTCAAGGATGGGTTCATGGAAATAAGTGTTATCTAAAATGTGGAACTAGAAAGGTTTCTTTTTAAGAGTTTTTATTTAAGGAAAAAAATTGAAACTGAGTAGAAGTGTCTACTTTGTAATATTTTGAGATGTAATAGTTATGTCCTAATTCTCTAAAACTCTAAACTTTAAAAGATCCTCGATGTGAATTATTCATTTAATTTAAGATTATATAATTTTTTACGGTCGGGTCCTTATAATATGGTTGGAGATTATTAATATAATAATCCCATGTAGGTTTGGTATCATGAAAATTTATTGAGTTCCACTAACCTTTATGCCCACTTGAGTCACACTATGTATGTGAAACAAGAAGAATCAGATGATCTGGAGATCTGATAATTGACTTTGTCTACTGGTGGACAATGTGAAGAAACCCAGAGAGAGAGGGGAGATATTTTCCTGTTTATGTCCATCCTTTTATAGTAGAAACCACAATTGTAACATTTGGTAATCCATCTTGTTACATCCATGGTTGAGGTTAAGGAGAGAATGACTGCCACCTTCTACCAAAAATACTAGCAGCATACTCTAAGTGGGAAGCCCTTATGGTCCTCAGAAGAGTGAGGAAGGATCAGGACCGACCCTCATAGAAGGGAATGACCAGTGGTTCCCCTCAATTTCTAGAATGGGGAGGTTCACTTGTCCATCCCTATGTCGGAACGCTCATTTCCCTGGGAATGTCGTCCTGAAGAAATTTCATGGGACAACCATGATTAAGAGGTTACACAACTGACTTTTCTTACCTTGGGAATGTATACTATAGAGGTCACACTGGTGTGCATGATGATATACTCACTCTTGTTAGGTGGATTTGGAAGAAACCTTGGAAAATCATTGTTAGAATTGTTCGTGGAGGGTAAAACATGGGGATAGATGATATGATGGAATGGGGTGATGGGATATGGAGGTCATGAAGACCTTGGATTACCTATCCTATTTAGTAGGTTCCTAGGTGGGATTGGGTTCCCTCTAGGAATCGTGTTGATATATGGGTGATGGAACAATCTGTGTAGCATTGTCCTATGTTGTCTTGGGTATTTCTCGCGTAGCATGTTGCTATATAGAACTATGTTCCACTTGATTATTTGGTTTCAATGTGAGGAAGGGTTATTACCTCATTGAATTTTTTAATAAGGGATGATTGAAGGAAATGGGGCCATCCATTTATGTCCTAAGGAATGTTTTCTACAAAGGGGGTTTTGAGTTCACAGATGGTTGGACAATATATTGATTAATCCTAACTGTTATGCGGTGGATTTACAAATTCTATGAATTAATGGAGATGATATAGTTTAAGCATTTCCTCATTGCTAATCTCCTTTGGATTTCTTCTATTTGTACATTTTGGTTCCTCTTTCAGTCCCATAAGGGTCATTTTATAGAATAGGAGAGGGATAAGATACCAACATATTTGGTCATCCACGACGTCTAACAGGTCATATTTTAAATGATACTAAAAAGGATACGCCAACACACAAACCAGTTTTTCAATGGGGGTTTGGAATTCATACGGAAAAAATCTGTGTCTCGCCTCACAAATGATTGTGGTTTCATCATGGGGAAAAGGGCCATCCTGTCCCCATAACATAATTAGTTCACATGGATGGTAATTAGTAGGGTTTTAAATTAGCATATTTTCTATCAAATAAATTTGCTTAATTTTTTCTCCAAGTTTATCCATATCATTCCAAAAACTCTTCTTTTGTCGGGTGCTTCAATATGTGTCGGGACACCTTGTGGAGCAGCGGTATGCGAGGCGATTTGTGCTTTTCAGGATTGATTCGTACTTCATGGATTCACCCAATAAAAAATTTCTTTGTGTTCTTTTTTGAGGGTTCTTTATTTCTTTTTCCATGTTAAATGGATTATCTTATTCTTGTAAGTTGATTTTTTAGGATCCAATTAACGATAAAAACTAATAATTGTCCCAAAAAATCCTAACACCCCGAACAAAACAAAGAGACCCTTAAAAGACTGAATCCCCTAAAAGATAATCCAAATAAAAACCTAAATAACACTAAAAAACCATAGAAAACATAAAAAATTGAAAAACCATAGATCACATTAAAACCCCCAAAACCATAAAAATATAAACCCCTAAAAAATCCAAAAAACCCATAAATCATAAAGACACTAAAAAAACCTAAACAATCAAAAAACTGTAAACACCCCCAAAAAAATTAATACCCCTAACACACTAAAAACATTAAAAACCAAATAAAACATGGAAAAAACTAAAATTCCTACAATCATTAAAAACCATAAACCCCAAAAAATTACAAAAAAACCATAAAACCCCCAAATCCACATAAAACCCCAAAAACCCCTATATGGAAATGAAAATCACCTAAAGACCCTAAAAATTACATAAATCTTATAAAATTAACTAAAAGATTATAAATCAATAAATAACCCTAAAAACCCTATAAAATCCTAAAAATCCCTAAAAACATAGAAACCCTATTTACCCAGAACCCCATAAAAACCATTAAAACCATTTAAACCGTTAAATCCCCTAAAAACTAAAACCCCTCAAGACTGTGAAATCCATTCAAACCCATAACAACTCTATAAACGTTAAAAATCTCTATAAATTCTAAAAAACCACATAAAACACTACACATAAAAAATACTTTAAATACCATAAATACCATTAAAATCATAAATCCCTCAAATCCTAATACCCCTTGAAACTCCCACAACCCAAAAGAACACTAAAATACCTTGAATCCTTAAAACCCATAAATACTCTAAAATGCACAAAATTCCTAAATCCATAAAAACACTAAAAAACCTAAAACCGTTAAAACACCTAAAAATCCTAAAAAAAAGAATCCATAAAACCCATAATAGGAAAAAAACAAAAAATCCCCTAAAATACCATAAGTTACTAAAAACATATAATATAATCCTTTAAATAACTATAAACCATAAACATCTAAAAAACCAAAAATCCCTAAAGACAATAGAAAAACTAAAAATCTAAAAAACTGTAAAACCCCAAAACATTAAAAACCCTATACAGCCTACAAAATTCAAAAACCCATAAAACCCTTAAAATAAAAAAAAGACCTAAAACAAATTAATAGTATAAAACCCGTATAACAATCCTAAAACCCATTAAAACCTAACAAATCCTGTTATAAAGTGTATAAAAACCTAAAAAACAAAAAATCCCATAACAAACACATAAAAACCAAAAACCCCTATGAAATCCAAAAATAACTATTTATTCCCTAAAACCCATTTTAACCCCAAAACCCCTTAAAAATCGTTGGAAAACACTGAAAATCATAAAACCCTAAAAATCATAAACCCCAAAAATCCCTAAAACCCCAAAAACCCCAGGAAACATAAAAACACCTAAAACTTGAAAACCCCTACAAAAAATAAAATCATTAAAATCTCTAAAAACCACCAAAACAGTTAAAATCCTTAAAAATCTTATAACCCTATAACCCTTTGAAACAGCAAAAACCCACAAAACTATATAAAACCCCTAAAACGTTAAAAACCATAATAATAACTAAACTCCCTTAAAACATATTTGAAACCCTAAAACCTCCAAAATACTAAAAACCTAATAAAATCTATATACCCCTACCAATACCATGACCCCTAAATACCCATAGTAACTACAAATTTCTAAAAACCCTAAAAATCGTAATAAACCCCTAACCCCCTCCCCCATTCCAAAAAAACCCAAAACCCCCACACAAAAACCAAAAAACCACAAAAAACCTACAAAATATAAAAATCATAAAACCCCGTAAATCCTAAAAACATTTGAAAATAAAATACCCTTCATACTATTAAAATCACTAAAATCCATAAGAAAACTAAAATCCCTAAACAATCCCCCATGACACCCTAAAATTCCTGAAAACTATAAAATAAACTAAAAATACATAAAACCCTAAATAAACTAAGTAACCCAAAAACCCCAAAAGGACATAGATTACCATAAAACCCTAGGTGGCTATAAAACCGAAAAACCCCCTAATGGGGCCAAAAATCCCATAAAAACCTAAAATACCCAAAAAAACCAAAACCCCTAAAGGACCTTAACAAAATATAGATTTCTAAACCCCCATAAAGATTCCTAAAAACTCTAAAACTCTTAAAACCCCTATAAACTGTAAAGGATCCTAAAAACAAAAAAAAACAAATATGGTCCCTAAATACCCTAAAATTCAAAAATGATCCTAAACACCCTAAAAACAATAATCAATCTTAAAAAAATTAATTATACTATAAAACCCTGAAATACCTAAAACCTTAAAACCCCTAAATCACTAAAATCCACAAATACCCAAAACTACCTTAGCAACAAAAAACAAAAAAAACCCTAAAAATCTCCAAAAACCCCAAAAAACCTAAAAACGATGAGAAATCCTAGGAAACCCCTATGAACACCAAAACCACTATAATATCAAAAAAAAACCCCATATCATAACCAAAAACACATAAAACATAAAACACCATAAATCCCAAAAAAACATAAAATTGTTGAAATCCCTAAATCCCATAAAGAAACATGAAATCCCAAAAATTCTTAATGGACCCTAAAAACCAATAAAACTGCTAAAATACAATAAAGCACAAAAAATAGAAATCGACCCTAAAAACTCCAAAGCCTCCTAAAAACCCAAATAAACCTATTAACACCCTAAAACCCCATAGAAACTGTAAAAACCTTCTAAAAGAAACAAAATACAAAAAACCCCAAGAACCCCAAAAAACACAATACAACCAGAAAAAACTGAAAACCCTACACAATCTATGGACAAATATGAAAACCCAAAATCCCTAAAATCTGAAAACTAATTATAAAAATGATAAAACCATTTAAAAATCCTAAAATGCTAATAAACCTCACATAACCCTTAGAACCATCAAAATATGAAACAATACAAAACTCTCCAAAAAACCCTGAAAATAGGATAAAACTATTAATTTCTTTAAAAACCCTAAAATTTATAAAACCTTAAAACCCATAAAAACCCTCAAAACCACATAATCTTAAAAATCATGAAAACCATCCAAAACCATAATAACACCTTTAGAACCTAAATAACACGCAAAACCCCAAAACCCCTAAAACCCCTAAAACCCTAAAACCGACAAAACCCCTAAAAACCCATAAAACCCATAAAACCCTTTACAACAAAGAAAGCCCTTAAAATACCTAACAAACCTTAAAACCCTACGAAACACTAAAAAATCCTAACCTTATATATTACTTCCCAAACCCTAAACCATACACCCTAAACCCTATAACATACACCATAAACCTTATACCCTATACCCTAATCCTTATACCCAACCTATAAAACCATAATCTCTACACACAAAAAAAACCCTATAATCCACACCCTAAACTCTAGGACATACTCCCAAAACAATATACCTTACACCAGAAACTCTACACAACCAATCCAACACCCAACACCATAAACCCTAAAACCTACACTCTAAACCCTATACACTACACCCAAAACACTAAAACCTACATACTGTTCCCTATAACCAACACCGTAAACTCGATGGCCTAAACCCAAAACCCTATACCCCACACCAGAAACCCAACATGATAAACCCTACTCCCTATAGTCAACTCTATAAAAACAACACTGTAAACCCTACAACAAAAAAACCTATCTCCTAAACACTAAACCCAGAACCCTACACCCAAAACCCTACCACATAAACCTTTTACCTTACATTATAAAACCAAAACCCTATACCCCATACCCAACACCCAAAACATCAATCCCAAAACTATACACCCTAAACACGAAACACTACACCTTAAAATCTATACCCTACACTCTAAACCCAAAATCCTATTCACTAAACCCTATTCACAAAACAATAAACAATACAATATTCACTCTAAACCCCAATCCTTATGACCTAAAAAATACAGCATGAGACCTATACCCTACACCCCAAAAATAAATCCAAATAACATGAACTCTATACACTATACCGGAAACCTAAACCACAAACATGAATGCCTAAAACCAAAACAAAAAAATTATACCCTACACCATAAACCATGTGCCCTACACCATAAACCATAAACCTTGTACCCTACACCTTATAACCTAAATCGTAAACCAAACACCCTAAACCTGATACCCAACAACCTAAACCCTACAAAATACACCCCAACCGGATACCATAAACCCTAACGTTATACCATATAACATAAACCCTATAACCAACAACATATGATAACCCCCAAAAAACCCTAAGAAAAAATTAAATATCCCAAAGAACCCATAAAACCCTAAAAAGCATAAAAATCATAAAACCCATAATAACATTAAAAAATGGCAGAAACCATAAAACCCCAAAACCATATGAAATCCCAAAATACCTTTAAAACATATATTATTCCTCAATACCATCAAAAACCCTAAAAACAAAAAAAAATCCTAAAACCTTAAAACACCTAAAATCCTGATAACACGAAAAAAATAACAAACCAATAACTTCTAAAAAAACCCCTCAAAACCTAGAGGAACTTAATTAATATAATATCCCTTAAAAATCCTAAAACCACAAAAAAACGTAAACTCAAAAAATACTGTAATAACCCAAAAACACCAATAAACCATAAAACCATAAATAACCATAAAACACCATAAAAACTATAAAAATTCCCTAAAAGACCTTCTCTACCAAAGAAAACCTAAAACACCATAAGAAATTTAAAATAAATCAAATCCATAAAACACCTTAAAGGAGCCAAATACAACATAGAACCCATAAAAGGACCAAAATGCAATAAAACCATATAATAAACAATTACCCTAAATCCCAAAAGATATTAAAATAACAAAATTCCCTTATAACAACCCTATTGCCCCTAAAGAACCCTAAAATCTCAAAAACCCCTAAGGAATCCTAATAACACCAAAAGGACCCTAAAGGGATAAAAAAACACTAAAGGACACAAAACCACATAAAAACCAAAATAGAACATAAACCCCCTAAAGTACCCTAAAACCCCTAAAGTACCCTAAATCGCCTAAAGTACCATAAATTCCCAAAACACCCGAAAGGGATCTATAAAACCCTAATAACTAAAAAACCCCAAAAACCATGAAAACACCCAAAATACACTGAAGGACCCTATAAAATAACAAAATATTATAAACCCCAATGAAATCTCCCAAACCGTTAAGATACTGTAAAACCCCCAAAACAAGGAAAACACATAAATAAAAAAATGACCATAAAACCCAAAAAACATTAATGAACTAAAAATAGTAAAAAATCATAAAAACATAAAACTATAAGAGTCCTTAAAAACCACTGAAACAATAAAACTTCTAGAAATGAAAAAAATGATAAAAATGATAAAAACCATAAATCACATAAAATATAAAAACCCACTAAAGACCTATAACCATGGAAACTCCTTAAACCCTTAAATACCTAAAAAGACATTCATAACACCATAAAATCCTAAATGACCCTTGAAACCCAAAGACCCCTTAAGGACACCAAAAACCCTTAAAAAATATAAAGGACCAAAAAACCCAAAAACACCTTATGGCCCCTAAAACCCCTTAAAACCATAAAAACAATAAATCCATAAAATCCCTAAAAACCCAATACACCCCTTAAAACCCCTCAAAGACCAAAAAACCCCCTAAAACCATAAGTGACTCTAAAATCACATAAAACCCTAAAGGACCAAAAACTCCAAAACCCCCTCTAAAACATTAAAACACCCCCAAAAAAACTAAAGGGTCCCCAATAACAAAAAAAAGATATCAAAAACCCGGAAAAGTAATGAGCACCCTAAAATACATTAAATCCCTTAAAAACCACTAAAAACCATAAAAATAAAAAACCCTAAAAACCCTAAAAACCCAAAAAAAATCTTTAAAATCCTATATATCCTCTACAATCCCTAGATCCATTGGAATCCCTAAAGATCGTAAAAATAGAATGATACATGAAAACCACTACAATCCATTAAAACCCATAAAAACCCAAAAGAACACAAACCCCCCTTAAAACCACTTTAAAACACCATAAACCACAAAAAATAGTAACAACCCCATAAAACCCTTGAAATCAAATTAAACCCAAAAACCCATGACAAAACTTAAAAAACACTAAAAACATTAAAAAACACTAAAACCCCTATAATCCCACGAACACTCAAAAGACCAAAAATACCAAACAATTCCCTAAAAAATCCAAAAAACCTAAAAATCTCTAAAAAGACCCTATACCCCTATAAAACCCCCCAAAAGACCCATAAGACCCTTAAAATCATATGAAACCCCCAAAACCCCTTACAAACCGAAAAACCATAAAATCCATGAAATCCATAAAAACCATAAAAATGTTTATCCCCCCATAATAACCAAATATCCCCATTAATAGGCTATAATTAAAAAAAATAAAAACTTCAAAAAACCCCAAAAAAGTATAAATACATTAAAAACAGACCCTCCCCTCTTCAAATCCCAAAAATTCCTAAAAGTTAGAAAAACCCAATATAACCATTAAAACTCTTCAATCCTAAAACCCCTTAAACCACTAAAAACGATAATAGTTCACAAAAAACCCAGGAGACTCAAAAAAACATCAAAATTAACTAAAAAACAAAAAAAAACTAAACATTCATAAATCCCTTAAAACCATAAAAATTTAAACCCCAAAAAACCCAAAAAAACTATATACCCCACAAGAACCCCTACAAACCGAAAAATAATTAAAAATAATGAAAAACCCTAAATATATAAATACAACCCATTAAACCATAAAATTAATAAAATAACACTAAATTCCCTAAAATCCATAAAACCCTATAAAACCTATAAAAAACTAAAAACCTAAAAACCTGAAAACCACATAACAGCAAAAATAAAATACAAAAAATATTAAAATCTAAAACCACTAAAACTGTAATATTTTTTAAAAAACACCTAAATCATGAAAACCCCTAAAAAGACATAAACACCTATAACAACACAAAAACCCCCAAAAACCCATAAAATATATCAATACATTGAAAACTCTAAACCACTTCAGTCCTCTTAAAACATAAACCCACAAAAAACACCTAATACCCTTAAACCCATATAAGTCCCTAAAACCACTAAACACAATTATTGACCCTAAAAGACTTTAAAAATCATTAAAATCCAAGATTAATCCAAAAAACCTAAAAAACATCAAAATCAATGTAAACCACTAAGAAAAACATAAATCCCCTTAAACCCAAATAATTACTAATATCACTAAAACTCTAAAAACCCCATAAATATACTAATAACTCTTAACATCCATAAAAATACCTTATTGACGCTTCTTTCCGTCATATAGTCTAACGAATGGAAAAGGGAATAAATTTAGCATAAAGAGATTCATCCTTTGATGAAACCTAAAAATTTGACGAAGGCATGAACAAGGATTTGTTTAAAAATGGGCCGCAAAAGTATCATCATGGTCGCACAAGTATACGTGTGTGCCACATATTGGGCGCGAAGGTGATTTGCATGCCATATTTGATTTTCACCCATGGTCTTTAGTAGAATATAAATACCCCTAGTGGGGCCCCCATTTCGGGGACGAAAAATCCAAAACTCAGATTGAAGCTCTCAGTGCCCTAGTCTTTGCATGGAGTCTTCCTAACACTTCTAAGGTGATTTCTTACCTAGAATGGAAGATACAAAGAGGGGGAATAAGGCCTAAGTGTTGAAACTCATCAATACTTTCACGCCTAACTATCCAACCCTTAAGGGAAGTGATGATACTTGCGCGCCACCTTTTTCCCTAAAGAAAATTTTCTACTCACATATCTAAAAGCCTCTAGAGATGATACTAAGGGATCCAATTAAAAGTCACCCAAGTATTACTTCATAGGTTCTCATTTCCCATGTGAACTCATGTCGTGCAAGTATAATTGTGCGACCATGACTTGCGCGCTAGACCAATACTTGCGCGTCTCCTTCTAATTCACTTCCTTTCCTCAAATCCACCATTCCTATTCAAGGACAACCTTTAATGCCTTCTTCAAAGCCATTTATGGCATGGTTTCTTTGTTGGTTTCCTTACCTGAAAGAAACTCTGTGGAAAATCTCTCAAAACCTCTTGATTTACATAACTTTATGTCACTAAGGCTAGAGTTTTCCTTCATTCAACCTCATCCTTTATGTTGAGAGGATCCTTAAATTGGGAATACTCTTTAGGAATAAGCCCCAAGTCCCTATACATGGGCAACTTCCTTAGGAATAAGCACCAATCCCCTAGCCTTGGGCATCCTCCTTAGGAGTAAGCCCCAAGTCCTCTCTTCATTAATCTGGGCATCCTACTTTGGAGTAATCCCCAATTATAAATCATATGTCCCTTTAATAATGGGAATCCTCCTTGGGAATAATCCCCAATCAGTAAATCACTATAAAGCACAAATACCTCTATGGACCCAGTTATTGGGCATCCTCCTTAGGAGTAATCCCCATGTCCACTTTATTCTCAATAAATCATAAATTCCTTTATAGACCCTGTTTCTAGGCTTCTTTCTTGAAATAAGTCCTAGTCTTTATCATCATGGGAAATCATATTAAATAAGACCCATATCATTCCTTGTGACCTCATCTTTCGTGGCACAATCTTCCGGTTTTACTAATACCTATTGTCTCTCACACCGAGTATGACTCACATGAGCGTAGAGTGTAACAGTAATTATGACATCTCACTTTGGGCCATTAATCATGCACAAACCTCATACCTCTTCATTAAAACTACATGGGTTCTGAATCCTTTTCTAATAAGGATACGTAGGTAGCCCATCTATAGGTACGTTCTCAACCCTAAAATAATCTATGTCCTCTTGAATGACAATAAACTTCAAGTGCCCCATTGGGTGGCTTTAAAACTAGTATGGTTATCATAATGAATAGGTGATTTCTAAATAAATTTATTGAAGGATACCATTGACTAAGAATCACTAATTCATATAGATGATTCTCAATTGATGATGAACCTCAAATACTTATAAAAGATTCTCTAAATTTCATACATATCGATCATTGATTGCAATATCTAAAGGAAGAACTCATTTTCATTCATGGTAATTTAATAAGGATTCACAAACATTACTTAAATCTATAAGAGACTCCAAGAGTAGAAAATAATTCCCCCCAAAACGGTGTGATGAGCCCGACCTCCCATCCTCTCGACCAATGAATTTTCTTAAGACTCATCGGTCCACAAATAATGAGCACCTACCATTTGAAAGTAGGTTTAATTGGATATAAAATCATTGGATGTTTCAGGTTATATGAATAATCCCGTTAGAAACTGATTGGAATGATTGAACCTTAAACAAACAAGGTCATCCCCATTTCTAGAGAGAAACAAAAATGGTGAACCCGACAGGAATCCTTAACCATGTTAAATTATGTTTTACTTATTTGTTTGTCCTTTATTTAACTCAATATGGGGGCCAACAAAGTAATCAATAACATATGTGCCCATCCAAGAGATGTGGTGGCTGACTTATCTTGATTATGTCTTTTTATCAAACATGCAGTATTTTCCAAGATCTATCTGCATTACAGAAATGGCATCTCTAAAATTCAAACATGTGAATGCCTCTACTGCTACTCCTGTTGGATCCTCGTCCACTCTGAGGATGACATCACCAACATAGCATCAACAATTCTGGGTATCAAATGAACTGATCATGGAGTACCGTCAACAAAGTACCATCCCAACTTTAGAGGCTACTCGACATGCCCTCCAAGTGAACAACTCCCACCGGTCGTCCGGACAACGACAACCGGTGGTCAAGGACTTGGTGGTTCCAACCACCATCTCCAACCGTTTCGGGTCATTATCCCCAGAACGCAACAACAAGCCCCACCCATACTATAGGGAGGTTGATATGGAGGTAACTTAGGTCCTCTATTCAAGGATGCAGGAGTCCTTCGTGAGGACTCCGACCAACAATCACTGCCAGACTTTTGCAATAGTGCGCCCTCAACATGATGAGGGTGTCGTCTCAAGGCGTTTGACTCAGGTTCCTCGAACCCAAGCCGGAAAGACAAACCACTAGTGGTGATGACCAGTCAACATTGAGCAGGTTCTTATCTTTTCCATTTCCGGAAAATTACACCAACTGAACATGGTGGCAAGGAACGAGTGGGCACACACACCCGTCCGTTTTAAATCCACTTTCCATCAGACTCGTCTGGCAGCAACCCACCATTCCCGCTAGAAAATTCTTGTGGATTACTATAGATAGAAACATACACCTTTTTAAAAATCATCAACTAGTCATGAGGCTCATATGACTACATATGATGAAGCCCGCCAACCCAATGTGTTGAAAACTGGTAAACAGGCACATACACCTGCTTACACTTATCAAACCTACCAGCAGTCTTGTATTCTAGTATTGAAGGATGTTCATCAACCACATTTTACGGAGAGCAAATAGCAGGCACATACATCTACTAGTATTGATCAAGCCTACCAATAGTCTCGTTTGGTAGCACCCAGAGAAGTCAATTGGAAATCCCCAATGAAAAATAGGAGGCAGACTCAACTCTCTGCACCGAAACATGAGTACTTTCAGAATCCATAGACAGGAAAAGGAGGATAGGAGCAGGTACAAACACCTAATCCAGACACAGAATGTACGTATATTCTCGTTCTGGCAGCTGAAGTCAACAAGCATATTCTGTCAATGCTGAAAGAGTAGAAGCAAATCCATGCTAATATTCTGGATGCCTGTCATGATATTATAACAGATTCAGCAGCATCTCATGGAAGGACCCATAAATATATACCTATCAGTGGTGTAACTCATTATCATGTCATCCCGGAGTAGACACACACCTATGTTCCAGTCTAGGAGGGCCGTGGGGAACACTCCCCCATGTCATATTCACAATCAGGTCAGAAACATACACATGATTTAAATGGAAATCATCATCCTAACCTGCCCATTTCTCCTGAGAAGTTACATATATCTACTTAGAGTACCCACTTCCATCAACAAGTGGTATCCAATGTGAGTAAGAAGGAATCTATGCAAATGACCCATCCAGTACAGTTTATAAATCAAGAGCCAATCTGTGATAAGGCCTTGCTCGATGCTGGAGTTATTAAATACCTCAGACAATTATCTGTTGCACCTCAAGATTATACTCTCTCATTTCCTAATATTGGGAATAATAATTCTGAATGTCTCCAATAGACACTTCTTCATGAAGGCTTGCTTCATGAAAATTCGGTCGATCTTGAAGTTTCATCTTCAGATGAGAGCTGCAATAACCCTCTGCATAACCAGAAGACCAAAAAGAAAGAGATTTAATTTTTTGATATAACCCACCATGGTGGTCCTATTTATGATGATGAGTTTCGCTGCAAATTTCCTATCCATAGTAGTAATTCACATTTCCCATAAAAGGCTCCAATGGACAATGTAGTTCCGAGAAAGACCTCTTATGTTTTGGCACTTACAAATGTGAAGCCAGTCTTGTCTGATGCTTTATCAGTAGGAGGTGAAATAATTTCTCAATCATAAGATATTATAGGGTGTAGGTCATACATTGAACCACCCCTGGGTCATTCATCATCTAGTTTGACAAATGAATTCTCTACCAATCTTTCTGAATCTGATGAAGCAACAAAGAGGCACCAACTTGGTCTAATGATGTTGAAAAATCTCCATCAAATGATAAGGATGAAGTGCTGAATATGAGGAAACAACTGGTGAATGGTGAAGTACCTATCATGTTTTTTCCATTGGATAACTTTCAGTATGATATTCCATAATTTTTGACAGAAGATTGTATTCATGATATTCATCTCAATATATGGAAAAAACTTTGTCAACTGAAAAATAAAATATTATCTTATGATTAATATGAAAATCATTTCAAGAAAATAGAAGGGTTGCATCACCAAATTGACTTGGCATCTCTCTCATTTTCTCAACATCCAATGGTTGAAAAGTATCAAAGAGTCCTTCATCATTCATGCCTTGGAGCACTAAAAAGATTGCGCCAGTTAATTTCCAATTCCCTGTCTAGTATTCATATCAGGGGATAGGGTGTTCATGGAGCACAACAATTTACTGTTATCTCCAAAAAAAATCCAGCCAAAAATGCTCTCATGCAATGTTATTGCCCATGGCAAGCCACATCCAACTAGTTTTATGTGTAACAAAATTCTTTCTCAAGAACAGGCTTCAACTAGTTCTTCCCAACGTCTGGAATACAGAGAACATGTTTTGGAACTACTCTTGCATCAAGCAAATGAGAATATCTAACATGCTTCTCATTTAGAGAATGCACATCAACAGGTGACAGAAGTATCATAAATAATATAACGGTCATATTAGCCAGGTGATTTGAGTGGATGTAGGTGATGCATCCATCCAATTTCAGGACTAAAGTCTGCAAAATCAAGAGAGCTTTTAAGAAAGTCTTAGATATAGAAGCTCAAGAACCACATCAATTTTCCAGACTAGGGACTCTTATAACCCAACCCTCAGAATCAACAAATAGGATTCGAGGAGTTGAGCAGGATCAGTAGTAATAGACCCAGTCCACCAGACTGGGGACTTTTCCAAATTCTCAATCTTCTCGTTAGTGGAAGTCAGTTTTCTCCCAACTAGGTAAGGAGCTGCAAGAGGAACATAGAGCCGAATTATCAGGATAATCCTTCCAAATTACTGTTCATCAAGAAGTCCCTAAGGGATCAACTCAAAAAAAGGCCATTTCTCATCATAGATAAGGAAGAAGACAGTATCACAGATATGTCGATAGAAGAGATGCAATGCATTTTTCATCAATAAATATCGTCAATGATATTGTTACTAATCCTCTAGAACAAGAGGCTCACCCTGGGGAGTCGGATGAATATGTTCCCGCTCAAGAGGCTACAAGCACTGAAATAAATGAAGAAGTTATGCGAACAAGAAATCAAAGGATTACCCAGAATTCAGGTATTCCTTTAAATAACCAACTCCCCCCTCTCTGAAAGGTGTCCATCAAAGGGAAAGGAAAGAGTAAGGTTCCATTCCACCCTATGTCCGGAGAAGGCCAATCACTCTCATTAGAGGAATGGCTCGGACATCAAGAGGATGAAATGAAGGAGTTAAGGAGATTGAATGCAAAACTACATCAAGGTAGTCTTCCACCTAAATGTATTGGAGTCATTCAGTCAAGGGAATTTTTTGCAGCTACTGAGAGGGATCATGAATATCATCCTTTACCCTCACAGGTCCAATCCTATGTGTCCTACACATCAAAAATCACCAATACTACCATCAGTGGTAGTCCCGGTTATGACACCCGTCCAGACTCCAGTTATTGCACCTGATCAGGTCCAAGCTCAACCAGTTTTTGTTTCAAAAGTTGATAACTACTATTGAGTCATTAAATGCTCGGTTGGAAGCTATGGAAGGAAAGTGTGCATAGGTTCAACCAGAAAACAGATCTTACCCTAAATGGGTGGATGTAATTCCTCCCCCATCAAATTTTGAGAATATCACATTCCCAATTTCTAATGGTTTGGGAGATCCAAAGAAACACATAACACATTTTGTTTCTCGTTGTGATCCTATGATGGTAACAGTACAACAACAAGAAGAATTTAAGCTCAGGTGTTTTGTACAATCATTACAAGGACCTGATTTTTTCTGTTACACAATTTTGCAATCTCGGTAAATTACTGGGTGGGAAGATCTCTATCAAAGGTTCCTTCTTAAATTTTGTTAGACATTTCCAAAGACTACAGTTTTAGATATTACCAATTTTAAGAAAAGGGATAATTAAAGAGTTTCAAATTTCATTGCTCGATGGAAGTTATTAACTTATTCCTTATGTTTAGAACTCCCTCAAGAAGAGTTGTTGCTGATCTGTGTGGAAAATCTGCATGATGAATGACGCACACCGTTGATCCCTATGAAATAAACAGGAGGGTTTCGAGACCTTACCTCGATCACTCAGTAGATAGAAGACTCTATTATAAAGACTGAGGCTAAAACTCATGTAATTCTATCAATTCTAGGAAATAGAATGGGGAATGTAGAGACTACTATAATTACACACAAACAAGCACCTGTACCTGCTTCCACTTCAAGACCTTCATCATATCGAAGTGCTCGACGTCCTGAGCATCATCAACAAATGTCTCCTCATCAAGACGATCAATTTGATCAAAGGTGGAAACAGTTTGAAGACTTAACGAACAATGTTTATTATTTTCTAAAGGAACAAGTTCCTATCTACTTCATCTCGGATCTAGAAAACAATCTAGTTCAGTTTCCAAGGCCCAAAAGGATGAACAAGGAAGTATATGAAGACTGTCCCAACTATTTCCCGTTTCATCAAATGTTGGGGCATCCCATCCAGGAGTGTCTTGTTTTCAAAGACCTCCTGTAGAAGATGGTGGACTCTGGAAAAGTGAAACCGAATGGTTCTTCAACCTAGGTAGCATGTGTTACTCCTACTGATTCAGAGGAAGAAGGTGAGTGGTACGAAGGAAAAAAGCAAACATGGGTAGAAATATGACTATTGGATGGTTAGAAAAGTGATCAACTTAACTCATGCTATTTTACGAACACAATTGAAGAAACCAATTGTGCCTTCTGCTATGAATGCCATAGAAAAACCCCCTTCATCAGAGGGAAAATCCCGAAAGAAGTGGCATAATTCGAAGAAAGAAGAACAGTCATATGAAGACAAGTTCATGTCAAAGTCTAAATTGTCTTTGACTCTGGCAAATTTTATGCCATATTCTTCAAAAGCAAGGGCACTGCCCTACCAAACGACACAACTTGAATATGATATTCAGGTATAATCTCCATCAAATGAAGAGTTGATATTTGTTTCTATTATTATGATTCATTTAGTAGATCCTTATGCCCATAACTGATTCGATCTTGATGAACCTGAGTTCCCTATATCAAACAGTGGAATTAGAGGAAGAGACAGAGGTCTAGGAAACAAGGGAAGACATGGATATTCCATAAACCTGTATTTCAATGCGACCCCTACAAGAACTGTGTATGCAGTAGAAACTCGTGGTGAAGCCCTTCCGCGGGCTCAACAGGAACACGAAAGTTCTTCCACACATGTTAGATTCAATCCTAGCATAGTCATTTTGGAAGATCAGCAAGATGTTACACATTCTTCCTCTCTGCAACTAAATAGACCTAGTCGATCTAATCTTCCAAATCTAGGATTATTTCCTACTCCTACCCCGATACAAGATGCATCTTCTTCCAAAGAATCAACTTCTAAGGAACCTGTAAAACCACATGTTCATGTTGGGAAACACAAACCTTTAGATCAAAAGTATGATGTCTTGAAACATTTGGCCCAAGTACCGGCCATGTTATCAATTCTGGATGCCTTAAAACTATAAAAATATCTTCCGGAGGCGGTTATTGAGGCTTTGGCAAGTCCTCAAGAATTCGAAACCGAAATTGATGTGGCTAAAGTCTACCATGTAGAGAATTATCATGTGGAATTCCATGCAGTGATATCTTTTATAGATGATGAGGAAGATGATGTTGTACATGGACATATTATACCTTTTTATATATTACGAAAGTTTAATGATGTGGATATCCGATGAGCATTCATTGATAGTGGCTCAGAAGTCAACCTCACCCCTATTCGTACACTTCGTCGTTTGGGCCTTACTGAATCTAATTTATATCCTACTACTTTGATGATACAAGGATATGATGAAATTGAACAAGAACCTCTGGGAAAGATTACACTCAGAACTCAGTTTGGAGATCTTTTATCTAATTCAGATTTTATGGTTGTTTGTCATGACATAACCTTCAACATCATGCTTGGAAGTCCTGGCTATATCAACATGCAGTCGTACCCTCGTCATACCATCAGTTCCTCAAATATTGTTTCAATGGTCAAATTGGGACATTGTATGGTGATAAATCTCAATTAAAAAAAATATGAATCTCAATACATTGAGGCAGAATTTTATCACATGGAAGGAAAGGAGAAATCTATGACAAAATAGGTTACTAGAGTTAATGATCCATATGGTTTGGAAAAGATTACATTAAACCCATTAATACATGTTAGTACATATTATGTGTTGCCTATTAGTCAAATTGACAAGATATACCCAAATCCAAACACTCTTATGGAAAATTCCATAATGTAAATTATGGAAATCGAGCCAGACAGCATGGGAGAAATCAACGTTTCACCAAGTAGTGATGAAAGCTAAAATGGAGATGTCTTCATTTCATCCGCTGAAATCCATAAATTCTATACTTCATCAAACAAGTCAGAATAATTTATAGCAATGCCATAGAGAAATAATGATGTCCATTCTCAATCCACCATCTCCTCTCAATCACCTCAGAAGGACCCTTCATCATCAATAGGGTCAGAAATGGTAGCCTCTTCTTCACGATGTTCAAGTTTAAACTTCTCTCCTGATCATGGAAATTATGCTTCATCATCTACTATGAAAGTAGAAACAGAGGAAGTAACACACATTGAATAAGAAGAGGAAGTCCACAAAGATGCTCCTCTAGCATTTGAAGAGGGTATCTCTACCACTGTGGATGAACTCAGAAAAATAAATCTGGGTACAAATGAAGATCCACGCCCTACATTAATTAGTGTGGCAATGACTCTTGAGGAGCAAGAAATCTATATTTTCTTTTTAGAGAAAAATAAAGATATAATTTCTTGGAGCTATACAGAAATTCCAGGTCTTGATCTTGATATTTCTACTCATCGTTTGGTTTTTCCAGAAGAGCATCGAGGATTCAAGCAAGCTTCAAGAAGAACACACCGAACTTATGCTTCCAAAATTGAAGCTGAAGTGGATAATCATATCAAATATAACTTTGACAGAGAAGTTCAATATCCCAAATGGTTGGCTAATATTTTCCCTGTGAAAAAGAATAATGGAAAAATTAGAGTTTTAATTGATTTCATAGATCTTAATCTGCATTGTCCCAAGGATGATTTTCCAATTCTGATAAAGTAAATATTAATTGATGCAACAGCTGGCTATGAATCACTTCCCTTCATTGATGGTAATTCTTGATATAATCAAATCTGAATGTCTCTAGATGATGAAGAATATACATCCTTCAAATCCACTCATGGTTCTTTTTGCTATTGGGTAATTTCCTTTGGCATGAAGAATGCAGGTGAAACGTATCAATGTGCCATGCACCGTATCATCAAACCCTTTTTAAGGAAATTAGTTTAATGATATGTGGATGATTTGGTGGTTAAATCCAGATAATGTTCTGATCACTTGGCCGATCCAGAAATCATATTCCTCAAACATCAACAACACAATTTGAAGATGAACCCCTAGAAATGCGCATTTGGGGTAACTTAAAGAAAATTTCTCGGCTTTTTTGTATGCCATCGTGGTATCGATGTTGATCCTGAGAAGACAAAGTCAATCCTTGGTATGTCACCTCCTCAAAATTTGAAAGAATTAATAGAATTCAAGGACACTTGTCCAATATTCCGCATTTCTTCACCAATTGGCAGGCAAATTATTACCCTTCACCAAAATACTGAAGAAGGGTCTCACCTACCAATGGACCGAAGATTTCAAAGAGGCATTTGATATTCTCAAGAAATATCTCTTGAGTCCACAATTATTAATTCCACCTGTTGAAGGAAGACCACTTGTCCTCTATGTGATAGCTTTAGAGCGATCATTCGGTTCCTTCCTTGCCCAAAATAATGGTGTTGGGAATGAAAACAACCTTTACTATCTCAGTCGTACTATTATTGAGGCAGAAACTTGATATTCGAGAATTCAAAAGTGCTACATAGCATTAATATTTGCAATCAGAAGTTGAGAAACTACCTGCAACATCATGAGGTCCAACTGGTATCTCGCAATTACCCGTTCAAATTTATCCTTAGTCGTCCAATGGGTACTAGACGTCTAGCATGGTGGGAAGTTATTTTGAAGCAATTTGATATCTAGTATGTGTCTCAAAAGGCAATAAAGAGTCAAGATCTGGCTAATTTACTTGTTGAACACCCTTCAGCAGATGATACATCTTTGGATATTGAACTTCTTGATGAGGAATCTTATCTATTCAAGATTTTCCTCAAACATGGGAAATGTACTTTGATGGGGCTTCCAAAAGTCCAACAGGGAAGAAAAAGGAAGATCCTAAATTCAACAAAGTGGGGTTATGAATTGTGATTATTTATCCAGAAAAGGCAGTACTACCCTATTCCTTCTTGTTGTACATTCATCCCACATGACGTTAAACTATCAAAAATTCCCTAATTCGTCCTCTATGAAATTAAACTATACATCATTAGTTTTTTTTCTACCTCTTGTTTCTCACACCGAGCATGACTCTCATGAGCTTAGAGTAAGCCTCAAATATTACATTCTCCCTGGGCCTCTAACCACGCATAATTCCCAACACCATCATTGGGTTGTCCTCACATACAACTAGATCATTAATTTATTCGTCAATAGAACTACGCGGACTATGATCCTTGCCTTATAGGTTGGGTAAGTAGGAAACCTCTCAAGGTTCAATACCAAAACAAATATTTTCATGTCAGTTTGCTTCCATCTCATACGATGTTGATCCATGAAAAAGCCCAAAACCAATCCTTTCACAACAGTTCACTTCCATAGTCCTCACTGCAAGTCTTTAAACTGCACAGTCCCCTTTTTTGTCCTCAATTCAAGACATTAAAATTCATAGCCATACGTCCTAGATATATGACACTAAACTATGCAGCACTAGTCTATGCAAATGACCTTAAAACAACTCACACTTTTTTCTGGTATGACAATAAACTACAACATTCATTGACACTATCACCAGAGAGGAAATCATTATTGACATTGATCTCCAATCATGTTATATTCCATAGACTACGTTCATACATGGCAATTCCCAAACCTTTAATCTGGGATCCAACCAACATTGCACTAAAGTCCCCTTTCACCCTTCACATGTACGAACCAAATCTGTATAGAGGGTATTTCAAGAAATATGTGCGGTTTTATTCCAATCCCTATGTGATACGTAGGAACGTTCGATCATCCCTTGAACCCAGCCCCAAGTCTATTGGCCTAAACCCAAATTATACTTTCAGTCCTATGGCTGAGAAGTCCCCCTGTGAGCTCTTGAATGTGGTATGAAAACATTGTTTTCATGTGTCATATTCCTAACCATAAATACTTTAAAATTCCCATAACCCCTTTTCCAGACTTCTGGTCAAAAAATGTCTGATACCCAGGAATTATTTTTCCTAACCATGCAGCATGTGCCCTTAGGCGGCCTTGCATAAGTAGTCTACATAATGGACCTGTCAGCCAAAAGATGTTATTATTTGAAGATACATCTAATGCCCTTAAAATTCCCTGCATAATTAAACACCCTAACAGGTTTGTCAAATAGGGGTAACTTCATTCATGGGGGAAAAACCTCTTTGGTCTTTATTGGTATTAACAAAAATATGTGGGGATCCACAAAAATAGACATCCTTAACAAATTTGTCCCATAATTTTTTTTCATAATCTGAATGTATTCAATTCTATGGTTTATGTTTTCCTTCCCTACATTTGGGTTAGACCTTCGCAGGAGTAACATTCATCCAATTCATTGACAATTTTAATTGAAAATATCATCTCCATATTCAAGTACCTCTCTACATATAGCAGAATCTGTGCTTTGGAAAATTTTAATCTTCATAAACTTCCATTTTCTTTTAGCAATAGAATAGTAAAATTTCTGAGAGTTATTTTTCCTGACTATGTAGCAAGTGCCCCTAGGTGGCCTTGCATAAGTAGTCTACATAATAGACCTGTCAACCAATGTATTCTATTTTTTGACTGTGCAGCCAATGCCCTTAAGTGGCCCTAAATAATTCAACCCCCTAACTGGTTTTTCAAATAGTGGTAACTTCATTCTTAGGAAATACTTTCTCTAATTCCTCTTAGCCCTATTCTCATTTCATTCCTTGGATTCAAAATTTCATAAGTCACAGTTTACAATTTTCCCCTCCAAACCTGAATGTGGTAATATGATTTCAAACAAATTATCAAGGAATTGATTCAATTTTAATCCATTCGGTCAAAGTTATTTCAACCTTAAACATTACCCTTTTATGTCTGACGTGCATGACTTTAAACTACACACAAAAGGTCAGGGAACTCTGAAAAAAAGTCAAGTCCCAGCACACTAAACACAAATTTTTAATGATTTTGGTAAAATTGAGCAATTAAAAGATTCAAAGATAGTAGGGTTATTTTTTATATTCCATGTAAAAATCAAACTATTATTACTAGGCCCATTTGCTTGGGTAAAAATTTAAAGATGGTAGCAGGAAAATGCAGTCACAAATGATTGAAGATGAACATGTTTTTCATTGATGAACAAGAGTTAGAAGGACATCAATAGACTGGAGTCTCTTCTCTTTTTCAACAATTAAAAAGGATGTCAACATAAATCTTCATTTTATTTGAGGCATCGCGAGCCTCATTAGAAGTCAATTGATGCTCATGCACTCAGCCAACTAAACACTTTTCAGCATGATGGAGTGATTTCATGGCTTTTGTAATGGCTTTCATACCATTCCTTTGAACTCCTTCTGATGAATTATTAAGCTGGTAAACTTCCCCAGTAATAGAATCTAACTGTTGTTGAAGGTGCATCTATTGGATGACTTTATCCTTGATCATATTTATTATCTCCATCAACCTTGCAGCATGATAAGCCTCACCTCGAGATACTGCAACCTCAAATTCACCAATATTGGTCATCAGCCTCGCTCTGATCAAATCTTGATGACACTTCGGCTCTAGATCTCTACTTAAGATGACTTGTTTCACCACTGTATGGATCACTTTATATCCAAAACCGCCAATTCCTATCATGATGAATAGGGAAGACATTTGCGGGATCCTCGAAGCCAGCTCTTCAAGATGAACTTCAGATATTATCTTCCATATGTCTTCCCGGCCCAAACAGCCACATATATTGCAAATCATTTTAGATCCTCGACAATATCTGCATAGGTTTGACACACCGAATATTCCCACATCAAAGTTGGTTTCACACCTCCTCCAGGACGGAAGTCCAAACTCTTCTTCGAGCCTTTGGATTGATCCATATGAGAATTTAAGAATATTGAAGGATAACAATGTGGCTGCAGCTCAGGCTTACGATGTTTTAGATCTCGGGAACAAGGGCTATGATGCATTATATAGGCCTTCTCCACTATTCTAGCATTTACAAATGATCCTCCAACTGAGATATTTTCTGAATAAAAGTTCATGTAAGTTTGAAAACAAGAATGTAGGAGATAGTTCTTTGGCTCTGGGATGTTGAATTCTTAAATATGACCATTCCCATACAGAGGCAAGAAAATGTTCTGCAGAAAATCAGAATGCTACTTCTTCATATAGATAGCCTATTTTGGAAGAGTGCTTTCACTGATGGTGTAATAGTCATGGCCAACAATATTAATCATGTTGTCAGACCTCTTTCTATCCAACTCATTTTCCGTTACAATTCTTTTGGGAGCCATTTTATCTGCACAAAAATCAGCTAATTAACTTTTAAGTAAGTTGAATTATCCTAAAATTTGTGAAGAAAAATAAAAATATGTCTATGGAATTAAGGCACACAAGTCCAATGCTGGCGCGCAAGTCTATTCAAGTCGCACAAGTTTGGGTGTGCATGTATCACCACGCAAGTCAATCTACCTCTGCAGAAGTGCGACACGAATAGAAGAAATGAAACCGCAGAAAACAAGTCACTTGTGTGATGAGAGAAACCTGCGTGGCAAGAGCTCAGAAGTGTACAAAGACGGGTGCTTTGCGCAAGAATGGAGCGCATATTTATACCCAAGGCCGCACCCCTGCGCACCAAAGCCTATGCTAATCTCACCTTTGTGCCGCTATCTGTGTGCTCAAAACATGTGCTCCTCCCTTCCTTGGTTTTCTCTTTTACCTCAGTGTTAAATCCTCTTTCCTTTTTCAGATCCAACTCTGAGGGGGGACATTTGTTGACCCTCCATTCCATCACAGATTCTAACAAATGAAAAAGGGAATACCTTTAGCATAAATTTATTCATCCATTGAAGAAACATCAAAAATTTTCAAAGGCATGGACAAGTATTTTTTTAATAATGGGCCGCGAAAGTTTCATCATGGTCGTGTATGTATACTTGCGTGCCACATATTAGGCGCACATGTGACTTGCGCGCCCTATTTGATTTTCTCCCAAGGTCTTCAGTAGCCTATAAATAACCCTTTTTGGGCCACCATTTTGGGGACAAAAAATTCAAAATTCAGATTGAAGCTCTCAGCGCCCTAGTATTTTCTTGAAGTCTTCCGAACACTTCTAAGGTAATTTCTTACCATGAATAGAAGATCCAAAGAGGTGGAATAAAGCCTATGTGTTGAAACTCATCAATACTTGTGTGCCTAACTTTCCATCCCTTATGGGAAGTGATGATACTTTCACGTTGCCTTTTCCCCTCAAGGAAACTTGCACACCACCTATTTGAAAGCCTCAATATATGATAATAAGGGCTCTAATTCATAGTCTCCCATGTATCACTTTACATGTTCTTCATTGCCCAAGTGAAATCATGTCGTGCAAGTATACCTGTGCGACCAGGACATGCATGCCAGAGTAATACATGCACGTCTCCTTCTAATTTACATCCATTCCTCAAATCCACTGTTCCTATTCAAGGACAGCCTTCAAAACATTCTTCAATGCCATTTATGGCATGGTACCTTTGTTGGTTTCCTTAACGAAATGGAACTCTGTGGAACATCTCTCAAAACCTCGTGATTTACATAACATTATTTTACTAAGGTTAGAGATTTCCTTCATTCAACCTCATCCATTAAGATGAGAAGATCCTTAAATTGGGAATCCTCCATAGGAATAATCCCCAAGTCCCTAACCATGGGCATCCTACTTAGGAATAATCCCCAAGTCCCTAACCTTGGTCATCCTCTTTAGGAGTAAGCCCCAAGTCCTCTCTTCATTAATCCGGACATCCTCCTTAAGATTAAGCCCCATTAATAAATCATAAGTCCCCTTAATATTGGGCATCATCCTTGGGAATAATCCCCAAGCTCAAAATCTCCATAAAGCACAAATACCTCTATGGAACTTGTTACGTGGCATCATCCTTAAGAGTAAGCCCCAAGTCCCCTATAATCTCCATAAAGAACATATACCTTTATGGACCCTATTTCTAGGATTAATTCCTGAAATATATCCTAGTCTTTATCATCATGGGGAATCATATTACATAATCCCCATATAATTCCTTGTGACCACATCCTTCGTGGAATAATCTTCAGGTTCTACTAATACCACTTATTTCTCACGCTGAGTATAACTCACGTGAGCTTAGAGTGTTAAAGTAATTATGATATCTCTATTTGGGCCATTAATCATGCACAAACCTCATACCTATTCATTCTAACACATGGGTTCTGATCCATTTTCTAACAAGGATACAAAGGTATCCCATCTGTGGGTACGATCCCAACCCTAAAATAATCCATGTCCTCCAAAATGACAATAAACTTCAAGTGCCCCAACTGAGTGGATTTAAAACCAGTATGGTTATCATAATGACCAAGATATTTCTATATAAATGTATGGGAGGATACCATTAACTAAGAATCACTAATTCATATATATGATTCTCTATTGATGAAGAACCGAAAATACATATAAAAGATTCTCTAAATTTCCATCATATCGATCACTGATTGCAAGATCTAAAGGAAGAACTCACTTTCATGCTTGGTAATTTAATAAGGATTCACGAACATAACTTAAATCTATAAGAGAGTGCTGAAGTAGACAATAATTCCCACCAAAAAGGTATGATGAGTCTGACCTCCCATCCTCACAACCAAATCAAATTCTTAAGACTCATTAGTCCACAACTAATGAGCACCTACCTATGGAAAGTAGGTCCAACTGGATATAGAATCATTTGATGCTTCTGGTTCTGCGAATAAACTCGTTAGAAATTGATTGGAAAGTTTAAACCATAAACCAATGAGGTCATCCCCATTTCCAGAGAGAAACATCCCTGAAACACTAAAAACTATAAAACCCCTAAATGACCTTAAAATCCCTAAAACCAAAAAAATCCTAGAAACCTATTAAAAACCATAAAACATACTAAAACCATAAAAAACCGAAAATATACATTTACAAAAACCCTAAAGAGCAATGTTACCCTTAATCCCCCTAAAATAATTAAAACACAAAAAACTGTTAACATTCCTAAAACCATTAAAACCTATAAGAAACTCTAAAACTCCAAAAACCATAAAAAACCTAAAATCCCCATTAAACCCCTAAATAAAAAATTAAAAACCCAAATCCCCAAACTATCCTTTGACACTCCCACAAAATCTAAAAACCCAAAAAACCTGGAAAACACCAAAAACACTAAAAACTATAAAATATTCTAAAAAAATAAACAAACCTTAAAAATCCATGAAATCCTTCAAACAACTAATTACAAAAAAAATAAACCAAAAAAAAACCAAAAATCAATAAAGAAAAATAAAACCATAAAAGCCTAAAAACCCCCATTAACAAATAAATAATTTAATAAAAATCCCAAAAACCCATAATAATCCATGAAATACATAAAATCCCTAAAATCCAAGAAACCCCAAAAACACAAACTTCTAACATCTGGAACAATCTTTAAAACCATAAAACACAAGGAGAAAACTAAAACCAATTAATCACCTAAAATACCCTAGAAACCCGAAAACCCTTTAATAATCCAAAAATTCCCAAAAACCACAACATCGTAAATCATGATAAAAACCCTAAAATCCCTAAAACTAATAAAAAATACACAAAACTAAAAAAACACAATTAACACTAAAAACGGAAAATGACCATAAAAACCCTAAAAATACCTTAACTCATAAAAAACCTAAAAACATATAAAACTCAAAAAACATAAATCCCCATTAAAAACCTAATCCCTAAAAACACTGAAATCAAATAAACCCAAAAAACATCCTATAAACCCTAATAACATTCAAAAGAATTAGATAAACCATAAAACCCCTAAAAATAATAAAAACCCATAAACCTATAAAAAACTCTAAAAACTACAAAAAACTTTGAAAACACATAATCATATAAAACCATGAAAAGACCCTAAACCCCCACAAAAATACACTAAAACCCATAAAACCACTTAAAGACCCAAAAACAACTAAACACCTAAATGACCATAAAAACACTAAGAATTATGAAAGTCCTTTAAAACCCAAAAAAATCTATAAGACAAAAAACTATAAAACCCTATAAAAGGCCATAGATTACACAAAAACACCGAGATGTTTCTAAGGCCCCTTATGAACTATAAAAACTCAAGGACATTAAAAACACCAAATAATTATATACTGTACACAATAAACCAAAAACATTACCCCTATACCTTATAACATACACCCTATAACCTATATACTACACACTAAACTATAAACCATACACCCTAAACCATATACCCTACACCCTACACCGTAAACCCTAAACCCTACACCAAAAACCTTATACCCTAAACCATTAACCCTAATCCCAATACCATATACCATATAACATATACCCTAAACCATAACCCTACACCATAAACATTATTCCTCACACCCTAATCTACACACAATGAACCCCATACCCCTCCACCCTAAAAAATAAATTCTACACCTGAAACACTATACTATACAAATTAAACACTAAACTTCACACCCTAATCATTATCCCCTACACCCAAAATTGAAAAACCTATACCCTAGACCCTATAAACTACTCTTTAAACCCTACACAATACTCACTAGACCATATAGGATACACCCTGAAACCTAAAACCTAAATCCTAATCCCTATTACCTATACCCTATTTCTTAAACCTTACACCCAGGACCCTAGACTGTACACCCTAAACCATATACCATACACCTTTATCCCTATAACCTAAAACCTAAAACCTAAACCCTACACCCTAATCCTAGTACCATCCACCCTAAACTCGATAATATACACCATAAATCCTATACCATACAACATAAAACCTAACCCATATACACTAAACCATAATCCTTAAAAACACTAAATCAGCCATAGAAATCTAAAACCCGAAAAAACCCCAGAAATCCATAAACCATAATAAAATTATAAATTCATCAAAAAAATATCAAATCCCTAATATCCATAAAAACAAAAAAAACACATAACCCTCTTAGAAAACATTAAATACATAAATCTATAAACCCCTTAAAGAATATAAATCCCCTAATAAAACCATTTATGTCCTTATGAAATCCAAAAAAATTACTAAAACCCCTAAATCCCTAAAAACCCCCTAAAAACATAAAAACTATATGAAACTCTAAAAACACTAATAATACCCAAAAAACATAAAAATCCCTTCAAAAACAAATATACCATAAAATACCAATAAACCGAATAACACAAAAAACCAAAAAACCCCTTGAAATCCCTAAAAACTGATGGCGGCTCTGGTGACTCTGGCGATTCTGGCGATCTGGCTCCCTCGTGATGGCGGCTCCCTCCCGGGTTGAAGAAGATGGAAAATGAAGAACCTCCCCCTTGTAGCGGGGGAGGATCCTCTATTGGAGGACATATCGTGGCTCTCCTCTGTTGACTTGTTACCCTCTTTCCCAAGAACGCTGCTCTTCCCGAAGGTTCTGGACTTTTTCGAATGTTTTTTGCAGCTTCCCCTCTCGATTTGGGAGTTCACAGAGGCTTTGGACCTGCACCGCCTAACTGTTGTTGCATTTTTCCCGGTGCGGCAACCCCTAGTGGTCACTTTCGACAGGTTCATTTTGGCTTGCTGGAATATTAGGGCTCGGGCGACTGTGGGCATGTTCGATAAATCCCACATCATGATTCACTTTTCCACGGAGTAAGAACTGGTCTTTGCCTGGTCAGTGGCTCCTCGGTTGTGCAACAGTGGTCACTTCTCCCTCTTTCGGTGAAGCTTTGACTTTCATCTGAATCAGAGATCCCCGTTTGCTACTACGTGGGTGAGATTTCATGAGCTTCCCCTTCCCTTTCCAAATATCTCTATTATTTCGATGCTTGGGAATTTGGTGGGGAGGTTCGTTTGTGTGGATAGTAGGACTAGGGCCCTTTGTCTTTCGGTTGAAACAAGGGACTTTTTTTGAAATCGATGCTTGGAAGACTCCTGTGGATACTGTCTAGATTGCAGTGGGGGAATACTCAGATGGAGACAACCTGTTATTGTTTAGCAATGGACGGTTTTCTGCTCTTCTTGTTAGAGTTTTGGGCACAACGACCTCTCTGGAGGGCATTCTAGCACTGTCAGGGGTGGTGGTTCTCTTGCTCGCATGTCCTCTGGTGAGATTACCCTCCCTCTGGTGGAGGTGAAGGGGACAAAGGGGGTGGTTTCCTCCCAACCTCTGGTAGCTGATGTTCCCTGCTCGTCTGATTTGCTGGCTGGAAGTGATTTAGAGGTGGCCCTGATGGATTCAGGTGGTTTCATTGTGAGTCTAGCTGGAGGTGCTGGTGTTTCGGGAAATTCTGATAAGGAGGAAGTGCTGCTGGTTGAGAGGGATGATCGGGTTTCTGTTGAAGGTGTTCACAGGTGTGGTGACTCCCCTATGAGGCAGATATATTTAGGGAAGGCTGTTGTGATGGTTGTCTGGAAAGAAAATGTGGAGGATCCATGTGCTCTGGATCTGGAATGAGATGGTATAGATGTCTTGAAGGTTAATGAGAACATTGGAGGATCCTTTCCAGCAACTTAGGGAGTTGTTATTTCTCCAAACAACTTCCAGGTTGCATCCATGGCTGAGCCTACTGCAGTGGATGTGATGGTGGCAGATGTCGTGAAGGAGGCAGTGGTTTCTCAGGGCCCAAGGACTGGGGATGAGTGGATCTTGTCTTCAGCTGAGGAAAGGTCTATGGCAGATGAAGAGAACTGGATCCCCAGGGTGCAACACATGAACTAGAGCGATTCACATCTAGTTTTGTCCGGGTGTCTAGGGGTGGGGGACCTGACATGGGGTCGGGGCTATCTCCTCCCTCTGCCAGCACAAGCGGCGCTGAGGATCCTCCCAGTGGCAAGTTCTTTAGCACTTTTTCGGGAAATGTCGGTGATGTCGGTGGTCCGTCCATGGACCTGCATAGGGCTATGGTACATCATGGTGTCCCCTCTACTGATGATTTTTGTGTTCAGCTACATGAAATGGTGTGGGCGGAATGGGAAAGGATCCCGCTTGAGGGTGAAGCTGAGAGGCTTGGGGAGAGGTTTGATGAGGCTGATCGCCGAATAAACGCTGCTATGGTCAGGTCAAAGGAGAAAAAAGCCAGAGGAGGTTATAAAACTCATGGGGAAGAATGTTAGAAAGGAAAGTCACCATCACCTGCTAGTGATGGGGTCACATGTGCGACGGTGGGTGCTGAAGTTAGATCCACATCTGCCCCTCTGAGACGAAGATGGAGGAGGGATTACTCTACCCTTTCACATACCATGGAAACTAGAGCCACTTCACGAGCTGTTAGACTTAATCTAAGGGTGAATAAGAGAGAGCAGCATTCAATTTCCACATAGCAATAGAAGGCTAGGATGATGCTGCTATCCAGGCTTGGCATGCAAGAGGATTTTGAGTCTAGATGGCACTCAACGGACATGGGTGCAGATTCAGATTTCCGTTTTGCTGATGTGGGTGATGGATTTGTTGTGGGAATGAGGATTTGAGGTGCAGAGCTATAGGATTTTGGTTGCGATGTTGACTGATCCTCCACTTGTGTAATCACCCTTTTGGAATTTTTGACTTGTTTGTTTTTTCTTTTGTTTTTTTCCTTTCTTTCCGTGGCCTTCAGGCTGAATTCATTAGTGGTTTTGGGTGTGGATCGGTGGATCCCTCCCCTCCCTTGTCTGCAGTGTCTTTGTGTCTTTTCTATTAATAAATTTTGGGTGGTTCCAGGAATAGCTTGGACCCGAGCCTTAATTTCCCTAAAAACACATAAAACCCTAAAAACCCTAAAAACACCAAAAACCCAAAAAACCCCCAACGGACAGTATAAATTCTAAAACCCTCTAAAACCATAAAAATAATAAAGCTTCTAAATATACTAAACCCCCTAAATACCAAAAAACCCTAAAAATACTTGAAACCATTAAAATCCTAAGTCCCCTAAAGGACCCTAAAACCCTAAAAACCCTATAAGGCCCTAAAATTATAGGATACCCTTAAAGCCTAAAAACCTACAGTCCTTCAAGAAGCAAAATAAACAAATCGATTTTAAAAACCATAAATTCTCTAAATAAAAAATAAATATCCTATAAAATTCCAGACTCAAAAACCCACAAAAACTCATAATGAACCCTTAAAATTTAAATAGATGCTAAAATCCCTTATATCACTAGTTGATCCATAGAATAGATAAAAATACCTAAATAACCCAAAATATACTAATAAAAACCTTAGTGTCACTAAAATAAAAAATAAACATAATAGAAAAAAAATAACCATAAACCCCCTAAATGAACATAAAAATAATTCATTTCCCTATAAAACTAAAATACCATAAAATCAGAAAACCCCTTAAATCCCTAAAAGACTCTACAAACCCCTAATACACCATAAAATAGTTAAAGACCCCAAATACCTTAATCCACCTTAAAACCCTAATATACACTAAAGGACCCTGAAAACCATAAAATCCATTATAAGACCCTAAAAATCATCACAACCTAAAAACCCAATAATATCCTAAAAATGTAAAAATAATAAAACCCCAAAAAACCGAAAAACCCCTTAAAATCCTTAAACGTTTAAAAATCCCCAAAACACGTAAAAATATAGAAACCATAAAATAATAACAACAAATTAAAAATCCATATATTATACCTAATTTAAGAACACTAAAACACCAAATGGACTATAAAAACCATAAAACCCCTAAATCACCATAAAAACCAAAAAATCAATATTTTCCCTTTAAAATTTTAAAAACCATTTCAATACAATAATAACACAAAAACCGTCAAACCCCCTCAAACCATAACAACCTTAATAAACTCTTACCGACCACAAAAACCATAAAAAAAAACCCCTAAAACCCTAAAACAAGAAAACAACATTGAAGGACCCGAAAAATTAAAATATAACTCTAAAATACCCTAAAATCGAAAAATTACCCTTAAATCTAAATTAAGATAAAGACCATAAAACCCCTAATACTACAAAACATCTTAAAATTGCCTAAAACCAATAAAACCCATTTAAAAACCCTATCACCCATTATAAACCATAAAACCCTTATAACCCTTATAACCATAAAACACTAAAAACCATAAAATACCTAAAAAATGCTAAAAACCAAAATGCCTTAAATCCCACAAAAGACCAAAAAATCTATAAAAATCATAAAAATAATAAAACCCTATAAAAGCACAAGAAACCAAAAAATATAATTAAATACCCTAAAACCAACCAAAAACACTAAAAACATCACAAAATCTTAGAAAACATAAAATCCAAAAAACCATCAAACCCCTAAAAAACCTAAAAAACTATAAAATTCATAAATCATAAAAAACCCTAGATACCCTAAAAACCAAAAAATACATTAAAACGAAAATAACCATTACAAATCCTAATAGTCCCTAAAAAAACGTAATAACACTTAAAATTATTTAAAACCCTAGAAACCATAAAACTATTGAAACCCATAAAAACCATAACCATCATATGCACCATAAAACCCCAAAAAACTAAATTAAAATAAACCCCTACAAGACCCTAAAACCCCAAAATGAGTCTGAAATACCTAAAAACTCTTGAATCCCCCATAAAACACCTGAAATACCCAAAAAACTCCTTAAACATCCAAAAACCCATGAAACCCTAAAAAATAAATAAAATAAATTTTAAAAAACTCATTTAAATGTTAAAAACCAAAAATATATATAAATTTAATAAAATCTATAAAAAACTCTAAAACCCATTTAAACCCCTAAAACCAGAAAAACCTAAAAATACTAGACTAGAAATATCCATAAAAAACACTTGTAAACCCCAAAAAACCCTTAAACACTACGAAAACACTAAGAACCCATAAAAACCTAAAAATCCATAGAAAACCACTAAAACACTGAAAAAACAGTAAAACCCTCATCTGACCCCTAAACAACCCTAGAATCCCAGAAAACCATAAAATAACCATAAAATCCTACAATTTACAAAAATACTAAAACACCATAAAATCATCAAAACCCCAAATCCCAAAAATCCCCCCTAAACCCCTAAAACCCTTAATAAATCAAAGAGTCCTAAAAAATCGTAAAAAATATAATAAACTGAAAAAGCCTAAAACCGCAATAATGACCCAAAAAATCTTCAAAATTACCAAAATATCCATAAAGGACCTAAAATACATAAAATCCCTTGAACACTTAAAAACCCCCAAAACCATAAAAACATATAAAAAACTTAAAAATAGTAAAAACCGTAAAATTATAAAGACAATAAAAAAACATAAACTAAGAAAACACATGAAATAGCCTTAAAATCCTAAATATCATAAAAACCCTCCGATGATCACTCAAAACCCTAAAACCCAAAAACAATACAAAACCCTTTAGAAAGTATAAAAACATAGGAACTCCTAAAAATGATGAAAACATTAAAAACCCTTAATACCCATAAAAACCCCTAGAAACCAAAAACATTAAAATCCCCAAAATTCAATAAATACACTATATGTTTTACAAAATCCCTTAAACCCAGTAAAAAACCAAAAAACCCATAAAAAATTATATACAATAAAAAACATTAAAACCCAAAAAAAAATATAAAAACCATATAATCCATAATATCCATAAATGTATATAAAAACTCAAAAGTCCCATAAATCTCTAAAAAAATATAAAAACCCATAAAAACCCCTAATACTATATTAGTAATTTTAAAAAAAATAAAACCTTAACCCCCTAAAAAATATATAAAATACAGAAACCCCAAAAAACATTAAAAATACAATAAAACCCCCTAAAACCCTTAAAACTACTAAGACACTAGACAACCATTATCCCCTACCCCAATGTCTTATAGATCCCTAATATCCCTAAAAACACTAAAAACATAAAAAAACTAAAAAATAAACCAAAATCATAGTGACCGTGAAAATCATTATAACCATAAAAACACAAAATACCCTAAAATCCTAAAACCATAAAGGTCATTGAAAAACCTAAAATAATATAAATTTAATCAACACAAATAACCCTGAAAACAATGAAAAATACATTAAAACCATAAAACAAAAATAACCACAAAAATTCAAAAAAACGGCTAAATTTTCCTAAAAACCCTTCAAACCCAAAAAAAATATAATTTCCGTCAAATACATAAATAAAAAAACATAAAAATCCAAAATAATTCTAAAAAAATTAATATTCCTAAAACACCTAAAACCATAAAACCATAAATAACCACATAAAACCCCTAAAAATCATAAATATGAAAATATGTAAAAACCCTAAAAACATAATCACACTAAATAAACCATAAATAACCCTTAAAAGAGAATGAAACCCAACAAATACACCAAATAAACTTAAAAAACACTCAAAAACCCTAATGTTTCCTAACTTTTCTTGAAATTCAAAAATGAAATTATTCCCTATCGACACTAAGACACTAAAAACGTAAAAAGTACTACAAAATGACATAAATCTATAAAAGGCTCTAAAAACATAAAAACCACAAAATAATTGAAAATAAAATAGAAATATAAAATAGAAAAAAACATAATAATCATAATAGACCATAAAAACCCTAAATAACCCTTAATCCAATAAAATAAAAATGGAGTCTAAAAACCATAAAAGCCATAAAAAATTAAAAACCCTAAAATACCAGAAAAAACCTAAGAACACTAATAGATAATACAAAACCAAAAAGACCTTAAAATAATAAATGAACAAAAAATCCCCTATATCCTGAAAAATTTATATTAATCTAAAATATCCTAGAATCACTTAAACACAGTAAAACACCCTAAAATCCATAAAACCCCTTAAAACATAAAATCCATTAAATGGCCCTAAAAACCCAAGAATCATATAAACCCTAAAACCTGAAGACCCTAAATCACTATAAGTCTCAAAAAAATACTTTTCGTCATGAACACACCATGAACTATTAAAACAATAAAACCCCATAAAACCCGATAAAATAAAAACCCAAAGATAAAAATAAAAGAAATAAAACCCTAAAAACCTCTAAAAACACTATAAAAACATTAAAAATCATAAAACCCAAAAATATCAAAAAAAATCCCAAAAATCCCCTAAACCCCCGAAGCCCAAAAATCTCTACATACAATTTAAAACCAAAAATATAAAAAATATTAAAATCTCTCAAACCCCAAAAACACTAAATTGTTTAAAATCCTAAGACCCTAAAGCCCTTACACCAATACCTAGAAGAACTAAAAACATTAAAAACACATATAAAACCCACCTAAAATACATATAAGCCTAAAATACCTCCAAAACCCTAATAACATAAAAACCATAATGATCCTAAAATCACTAAATGTCAATAAAACCCTAAAATCCAAATAAGATGCTAAAATCTCCATAAAATAGGAAAATAACCTAAAAACCCTAAAAACCCTAAAATATGCTAAAAAAATTAAAAATAAAAAATGATACATAAAACCCCTTTGATGTACAAGAAATACAATATCTGATAAAAACCCTAAAATCCCATGAAATTCCAAAAAATCACTATAACCCTTAAAGAAATTAAAAAACCCATTAAATCCATAAAAACCCTAAAATAACCACTAAAATAAGAAAATCCATAAAACATGAAAAAAAATAATTAATTAAAAAAATACCATCATAAAACACTGAAACAAAAAAATCCAAAAAATTCATAAAATAACCAAAAAACACTAATCATCTCAAAAAACCAAAAAAACACTAAATTGATAAAATAAAAACCCTAAACTCCCAAAAATAACATAAAACCAATAAACCAACATGATTACTATAAAACATATATAAAATCTCAAAAAACTTGTTATGACTTTAGTAAATCCCTTAAATCCCCACAAAAACATAAAAACACTAAAACCCCCCTAACCCTAACACACATGAAAACCCCTAAAAACCAAAAAAACCTGAACAACCCCTAAGAACCATAGGAAAAAAATTAAAAACACATGATACCCTAAAATCAAAAAATACATATTAATAACCATGAAACTGAAGAACCCCTAAAAACCTAAAATAAAATCCCCCCCCCCACAAGCACCCCAAAATACCTAAAATACCAAGAAACCCCCTAAAAATCCAAAAACTACTAAAAACATAAAAACCCATAATAATCTAACAAAAATGAATAATCCTATAATTGAAAATCCTAAAAAAACCCCAAACCTAATACCCTAAACCATAAAATCAACACCCTTAACAATATACCCTACACCATTAACACTAAACCTTAAACCCAAAACACTAAGTCATATACCCAAAACTATAAACCCTAAATCATATACCTTACACCCAATCCCAAAACCCAAAATCCAAAAACATAGAAACTACACCCTAGACCATATACCATGGACCCCTATCTCTAAACACTACACCATACCCCCTACATCCTACGTACACCCTATACCTGAAAACCAAGTCAACAAACATTATATTGTTCACCCAGAACCCTACACAATACCCCATAATCCATATACCAAATACCCTAATACCTAAATCATACACACTAAACAACATACCCCATGCTTATGGTTTACTATTTCTGGATGCAAGATGTTGATTGGTTGGGAGGTGATGTTGGGGACATCTCTGATTTTCTTCTTTTTTTGGATTTGTCTGCTTTTTTGTCTTTTGGGGTTTTTTTGGGGTTGGGGTTATAATGGGTTTTTGGGCATGGGTCGTTTGACCCCTACCCTCCCTTGTATGTTGCATATTTGTTATAATAAATTGGGGGAGGGTCAGGAATAGCCTGACCCTCTCATCTTCCTTACCCTAAAACCCATATATTCCCATAAAAACCCTGTGAACCTATAAAAAACTAAACAACAAAATATCCTAAAACAATAAAAACACTAATAAATTATAAAACCACTAATTATCCTAAAATCCCAAAATACATTAAAAATACATAAAAATATAAAAATATAAAAGGCTTCAAAACCCCTGAAACACATTAAAACCCCCTAAAAACCCAATAAAGCCTAAAATCCCTATAAGCCAATAATAACCGAAAAAACCCCAAGACCCTAAATAAACATAAAATTACTAAAAACCCCTTAATGGCACAATGAACCCTAATTAAAAACCATAAACCCCTCTAAACCCCATAAAACCCAAAATACCCCTAAAACCCCTTAATGAACCTAAAATACCGAAAAAGAGCCTAAAACCTATAAACCGCAAAACAAATTAAAATCCAAAACCACTAAAGTCAATAATTATTTCAAATAAGAACCTAAAATATCATATAATAGAGTAAAAAACACATATGACTCTAAAAACACTTAAAACTAAAATATACCCTAAAATAATAGGAACCACTAAAATATGACAAAAATTTAAAAACCCCTAAAGGACCACATACCCCTAAAAAAGTAAAGGACCCCAAACCCCTATAAAATATCAATTACAACCTAAATAACACTTAAGAACCAGGAATCCTCTAAAACCACATAAAGGTTAATAAAACCACAATAAACCCTAAATGACTCTAAATCCCCTTAAATACACAATTAAAAATAAGTACTACAAACTACCATAAATATCTAAAAACTTAAAACCCCCTAAAAATTTCCAAAAAACCCTAAACGACCCTAATAACCATAAAACACCTAAAAGTTCCAAAACCCTTAAAAACCTAAAATCCCCTAAAAACACAAAACACATAAAATTCCCTAAAAATATGAAATATCCAAAAACCATAAAAACATTAAAAGACCATAAAAATCATAAACCCATAAAACACATAAAATCACCTAAAAATATAAAAAAAACTCTAAATAGACCAAAAAACATAACATGTCAAAAAACCTTAAACCCCCATTAATGTATTAAAGACCTGTAATGTTTCTGAAACAACTAAGAATATAAAAAACTAGGAAAATACCAAAAAACCATCAAAAACTATATAAATACTAAAATACAAAAAAATACCTAAAAGTCCCCAAAAGGATAAAAATTCATAAAAACCCTAAAAACCCTACAGGTCCTAAAAAACCAAAAAACAATTACAAATCCATAAACCCCCAAAATCCTCCCAAATAAAAATAAAACACATAAAACCGATAAAATACATAAAGACCCTAAGACTACAAAAACCCTTCACTCCTCTAAAATCCCTAAATTCCATAAAACATATAATTATCTCTAATATCACCTAACAATGCTAAAAACCGAAAAGGACCTCAAAAACCTAAAAATCATGAAAACCCAAAAAACCTAAATTCCATAAAAAAGATAAAAACCTAAAATATTGATAAACCCCCTAAAAACAGAAAAACCCATAAAACTGATAAAAAATCCTAAAAATCCCAAAAAGACTCTAAAACCGTAAATGGTTTACGGGGCCCTAAAACCCCTAAAAGATACCAAAAAAACCGAAAAGGAAAAAAAGAAAAAAATCTTTAAAACCCATTCAAGACCATAGAATACACAAAACCACTAAATGACTCCACAAACCCTAGACAACCCTTAAAAGTAAACACAAATAAAAACAAATAAACGAAACAAAAAAAATCCTAAAGAATCCAACAAACCCTAAATCTCCTATGGGATCCTAGAATCAAATTGGACCCTAAAACCCCAGAGCAGAACATATAAAATCATAACAGACAATAAAACCTCTAAAGTCCCTAAAAACTATAGAATCCATAAACCCCCAAAAAATTCCAATAAGTACCGAAAAAACCTAAAAGTCCCTAAATGACATAGTAACCCCTAAAACCCCTCAAAACTATAAAATTCACCTAAAGTCCTGAATATAGTAAAAGATACTAAAGCTTCTAAATAGATTAAAATACCATAAAACCATGAAAAACTTCTTCAAACACCTAAAACCCCCAAAAAACCCTTAAAACCCATGAATAACATTAAACCACTAAAAAAAATTCCAAATAACCACTAAAACCATTTAAAAACTCCAACATACCATTAAGAACCTTAAAACCCAATAAAACCACAAAAACCATAAAAATGCTAAAAATCCCAAAAAAAACAAAAAAATTCTAAAAAATCATAAAAACCCCTTGACCCCCCCCCCCCCCCAAACACCAAAAAAACTAAAACTGGAAATAGTAAAAAAAATCTCAATGTACATAAAGAACTAAAATCCACATGAAAACATAATGAACATAAAAACCCAAAAATAATAAACATCTAAAGAGCCCCTAAAAATCCTTGAACACCTAAAACACCTAAAGAAACTATAAAACCCCAAAACCCCAAAAATAACGTAAAACCGTAAAAACCATACAAACCCATAAAAACCCAAACACCATTAATAGGCACAAAAATCCCTAAAATCCTAGATCCGCATAAAACCACTAGAAGATCCTGATAAACCAAAAAACCCTATAGAACTATAAAAACCATAAATACCCAAAAAACCCCAAAAACCAAAAAACTCTAAAACACATAAAACGCCTATGAAAACAATAAAACCCCTAAAACAACCCTAAAACCCTAAAAAATCGTTAATCCCCAAAAAACATTAAAAAAACCAAAAATCATCAAAGAATCCCTAAAACCCGTAAAGACCCCAAAAACAAAAGGAAATTATTTAAAAGTCGTATACTCCCAAAAAATGAAAACGAATACTAAAATACATAATAAACAAAAAAGTATAAATATTATAAACCCTAAAAGAACATAAAACAACTAAAAATTCATAAAACACCTAAAAATAAGAAAAATCATTAAACCCACCTAAAACTGATCAAACCCTAAAACCCCTAAAAACACTTATGTACCCTAAAAAATAAAAAAATAAAAAAACCATAAGACACAAATAAAAACAATAAAACCCAAATATAATAAAAATCAATAAAATACCAATGAATACACTAAATATTCTAAAAATCCTAAACACTCTTAAAAATCCTTAAAACCTCTAAAATCCATATACACCAAAACACCTAAAATCCAAAAAAATTACTTAATCCCCATAGACAAACCTGCCCCCATAACCCAATACCCATCAACCTATACACTATACCTTACACCCTATACCATTCACACTAAACCCAATATCCTTTACCCTAAACCCATGACACTTGAACCTAAACCCAACACCCTGCACCGTAAACCCTAAACCATACACAATAATCCATATAACCAACACCCTAAACCCTAAAACCTACTCCCTATACCTATACCCAATACCATACTCCCTAAACCCTTCACCCCTCAACCTTATATCCTAATCAAAAAAACCGAACACCCTACATAGTAAACCATGTGTAGTAAACCATAAACCCTTTACCTTACACAATAAATCCTATATCCAACACCCTAATCATTATACGCTTCAAATAAAATCCTATACACTACACCCTAATTCTTATACTGTATTCTATAATCCCTAAAACCTATCTCATGAACCCTAAAACCTACACCCTTTATCCTAAACCATATACCCTAAACACAATACAAAACACACTAATCCCTTAACCTTACACCCCAATCCCTATTCCCATGACACAAAACACAAAATACTACAACATAAACCCAAAACCCAACACATTAAACCATACCACATACAAACTAAAAAATAAACCCCACAACCTATACCATAAACCCTACACCCCAAACACTATACCATATGACCTGAACCATTGAAACTATACCATAAACCTTAAACTAATACTATACACTCTAAACCGAAAAATATATACCGTAAGTCCTATAACCAAATCCTTTAACCTTATACCATACCCCAAATACCCTTACCCCACAACCAAAACCATATATGCTAAACCCAAAACCCAAAATACTAAACCCTAAACCCAATACAATTCACCCTAAATCTGAAATCAAAAAATGATACCATATACCCTACAGCCTAAATTCTAAACCCTACATCATGAACAATATACCCGACACGATAAACATTGAACCACAAGCCACAATCCCTATACCGGACGAACTAAACTCTAATCCCCAAAACTCTAAACCCAATATCATGCATCAAAAACCAGTCATCTTATATACCATATCCTCCATCCTAAAACCTAAAACCTATCACATTAAAATTATACAATACACCCTAACCCATAATACCTACCCCATAAATCCTATACACTATACAATAACCAAAAAACCCTACACCCGAAACCACAATCCCTACAACCTACAACATATTAAAATACATTACACTCTAAAACCAAAATCGTACACCATCAAAACAATACCCTAAACATTATACCCTATACCCTATGCCATATTCCCTAAAACATACACCATCATTCCTAAACCCCTAACCATATATGATAAACCATAACTCCTATATCATACACCATAAACACTATAATATACACCCTATACATTATACCCTACACCCTAACCCTTTTACCCAACATCTTAAACCAGAAAACGTACACCATAAACCCAATACCCCTTATGCTAATCCCTATAACTTGCAACCTTAACATTAAACTCTAGTCCATAAACACAATACCCTACACCCTACACCTAACACCGTATATCGAACACCCTAAACATCAAACATTACACCCTAAAATCTAATCATTAAAACCTGATTCCTACACCCTAAACATTACACCCTCAATCCTATACCCTAAAACCTGAATCTGAATCCCAAAACCCTAAACCATAAAGCGTACACCCAAAACCCAAAACACTATACCCTAAACCATGTACCCTACACTCTGGAAACTATAAACTACACCATAATCCCTATATCCTACCCCCTAAAACCTAATGCCAACAGTATAAACCAGAAACCACAAACCATACACCTTAACCACTAAACACTAATCCCTACACCATAATCCTATATCGTACACCATTATCCCTAAACCTAAAACACATATTCATATACATTAAACCCTAAACCATAAACCATGCACCCTAACCAGAATAACCTAAACAAACATCCATAAACTCTATGCCCTAAGCCCTATACCATACACCCTATACCCTACACCGTAAACCATATACCCTCCACCCTAAACCCTAATCCCAACATCCTAAACCCTATACACTCCACACAATACCTAAAACACTACAACCTAAACCCTATGGCCTACACCGTGAAACCTAAAACTACACCCTAACACTTATTCCCTATGACCAATACTCTAAACCCTACATCCTAAACCAAATATCTTATAGCCTAAATTCTAAAACCTACGTCTAAAACCCTAAAACCAACACCCTAAACTATAATATGTTTACCCCAACCCTATACCCTGCATCCTAAGCCACAAAACCTACCCCCTAAACGTTATACCCAACAACTTAAACCCTAATATATAAAACCTATCCTCAAAATGATATACACAATATCCAACACCTTATACACAAACCCTAAAATTCGTAGAAATCTTAAAACCCTTAAAATAGAAAATAAAACCAAAACATTCCATGGAAACCATAAATACCATCTAAACCCCTACATCAATAAAAGGATAAATACCCCAAAAACCTAAAAAACCGAAAATTCTGTAAAAAACCTGAATAAAGTCCCCAAATAACAAAAAATTCTCCAAAAAATTCAAAAAAAAAAACTAAATACCCTAAAACATAAAATCCCTAAAATCAAAAAAAACCCCTAAAAACAATATGAAAAGAATATAACATTAAATTCTTTGAGAAGAAACAAACCCCAAATCCATAAAAACCCTAAAAATTAAAAATACACACAAATCCCCTAAAATATACATAAACACCCTAAAATACCAAAATACCCATCAAACACCTATAAAAATTTAAAACACTATAAACCATTAAAAACCAATTGGAATCATAAAATCCATAATCCCAAAAAACCCTAACGGAATCCTAAAACACTAAAGGTAACCTAGACCCCCTAAAAGAACCCCAAAATACCCTAAATGAATGCTAAGATGCTAAAAAACATTGAAAAACGTAAAATTCTTCAAAACCCCCTAAACCCATTATTACCTAAAACAATCAAAAAGCCAAAAAACCCAAAACCCCATAGAAACACTGAAACCCTAAAAAACAGGAATGAACATAAAACCCTAAAAATCCAAAAACATCAAAATTTCTAAAACACAACAAACCATTAAAACTCTAAATCCCCAAAAAATCATTCAATCTTCTAAAAGACCCATAAAAGATCATATAACTCTAAAAGACCCTAAAAACCATAACAAACCACTAACACCCTAAAATACACAAAAAACACTAAAAACCCAAAAAGAAATAATACCACTGAATAAACCAAAAAAATCCTAAATAACCACAAAGACACTAAAACCCATAAAAATCAAAAAACCTATAAAACCATAAAACCCTAAAATCAATAATACCCATACAAACATGAAACACCATAAAAACTTTTAAACGCCATAAAATCTCATAAAACCCAAAATAATAATAAATTCCCATAAAAACCCAAGAACCCCCTAAAAGGCCCTGAAACACCTAAATGACCATTAAAAATTTAAAACCCCTCGAAGGACCTAAAAGAAACAAAAACTACTAAAACACCCAAAAATCCCAATAACAGTAAAAACCTAAAACCACCATAAACCCAAAAGACCCTAAAATTGTAAAAAACCCTAAACCCCTAAAAAACAAAAAACACTACACCACCAAAAACCTATAAATTATATTAACACCCAAAAAAATCAATAAATCCCCTAAAAGAAGCATGGAAATTAAAATCCAAAAAATGAACAAAAAAACAAAACCCCATTAAAACCCTAAAAAGCATAAAAACACTAAAAACTCTAAAAATCATTAAAAACTGTAAAAACCCGAAAACCCCTAAAGTCCATAATACTCTAAAACTAAAGAAACCACAAAATCCCCACACCCCCTTTGAATCCAAGTAGATCCAAAAACCATAGAGAATCCTGAAAACCCTAAAAAAGCATCAGACCCCCCTAAGAATACAATAACACCTTTAAACATCCTAAGAATACTAAAAACCCATAAACCCTTAATAGCCTAAAAAATATTAAGAGACACTAAAATCCCATAAAAACCCATAAAACACTAGATAAAGCATAAAAACCATAAAAACCTAAACCCCTCAACCCTAAGAAAACAAGAAACCCCATATGATAACATTGAAATGTATTAAAAACCTAAAAACCCAACAAGCCATCCAAAAACACTAAAAACATAAATTCCAAAAAATACCAAAAAAAACTAAAATTCATACAAACTGTAAATAATCCTAGAAAACCCTAAAGGACAGCTAAACACATAAAACTACTAAAAGACCCAAAACTCCTAAAAACAAAAAAAAACGATAAATCCTAAAACTGAAAAAACTGAAAATTTTCCTAAAGGCCACTAAAATGAACTTAAATACATTTAAAAAATCCAAAACATCATAACATATAAAATAAAATATAAACAAAAAAACCCCTGAATACATAAAAACAACTTAACACCAAAAAACACCGAAAAACCCAAAAACACCATAAAAACAATAAAAACACTCTATAAACACATTAAATCCTATCAAAAACTATAAAAGACCCTAAAAACGAAAAAACCCATAAAACCCAAAAAATCATAAAAATCGTAAAATAACCTAAAAATTACCAAAAACCTGAAAATCATTAAAAAATAACAAAAAATTTAAAAACCTAGAAAACCCCATAAAATAATAAAAAACCCAACACCAAAAAGAACAGAATGAAACTATAAAAACACTAAAACAATATAAAATAATAAATAAGAGAAAAAAACAAAAAAACATTCCAATACCTCAAAATATATTAAAACCCCTAAAAATCAAAGAATCCCCAAAAGCACCTAAATCCCCTATAAATCCTAAAACACCAATAAATCACAGAAAATATAAAACCCCCAAAATCCATAAGATCTCTAAAACCCCACAAAACCCTAAAAAAACCCAAAACCCTAAAAATTCCAAAGAACACTAAAACAATAAAAATAGTAACCACCCATAAAACCAGAGAAACCCCTAAAACCCCCAAAACATGGGAAAAATCCATATAAATAATAAAAATGATAAAAAATATAAAATGATTAAAAACTACCTAAAACCCCAAAACAGTAAAATTCCCAAGATCATATAAACCCTCTAACATACAAAACAAACCCAAAACCCTATCCCCCAAACATAATACCCTACAACCAAAATCCTAAAACCTACACCTAAAAACATATAACCTACACCATAAACCCTAAACTGTACACGTTAAACCTAATACCCTAAAACCAAAAACCCAACACCATAAACCCTATACACTACACCCAAATGCTAAAATCCTTTAACCTAAACCCTAGAGACTACACCTTAAACCCAAAACCATACACCAAAACCATTTAACATAAACTACCTGATAAACCCTGATATCTTCTAAAGGATCCTAAAAACACTAAATGGCTAAAAACCCTAAAACCCATAAAATACCTGAAAAATACATGAAACCCCTAAACCCCCCAAAAATACCAAAAACCTAATAGACACTATTATCCCACAAAAGACCCTATAATCCATAAAAAATAAATTACCATAAATACCTTTAAAACACCTAAAATAACATTAAAAACATAAGACCCCCAAACCCACTAAAACACCATAAATACATGAAAATATATAAGAACCCTAAAATTCCTAAAACCCATTTAAAACCCAATTTCCACTAAATGGCCTAAAAATTATAAATAACCATAACAACCATATTTCCCCGAAAACCATAAAAACTGTAAATATACCCTAAAAACCATTCAAACACATGATAAAACCTAAAACCCAAGAATTCCCTCATTGTCTTATTAAATCCAAAAAAATACTAAAATTAAAATAAAACACCAACAAACCTAAAATCCTAAAACAATAGTACAACCCTTAAAAGAACCTAGAACCCCAAAAACAATGAAAAATGCCCTAAATACTGGGTGAAGAACATAAAAGACACTAAAACCCCTATGAAAACATAAAAAGACTAAATAAATTAAAAACCCATGAAACCAAAATAGTAATGAAACCAAAAAAACATAATGTTAAAAAAACCCATGAAATTCCACTAAATACCCTTAAACCCCTAAAATCCCCTAAACCATAAAAAACAATAAAGAAATAATAATACAAAATTACCATAAGAGGTCTATAGAAGTTAAAAATACCACTAAAAGTTAATAAAAACCCATGAAACCAAAAAAAGACTCTAAACCCCTGAAAACCTAAGCAGACCCTAAAATCCCATAAAAAGGTGACTAAAAACTCTAGAAATAGTAAAAGACCTCTAAATGTTTATAAAAACCCCAGAAACCCAAAAATACACTAAACACCTAAAATCCAAAGAAAACCATAAAATCCCATAAATATATAAAATGAGTCTTAAAACTCTAAAATTGTTAAAAGTACCCCCAATACCCAAAAATACACAAAAAATCCTAAAAGAAAAAAATACCATAAAACTCTAAAAATCCCAAAAGATCATAAAAAGAAAAAAAAGATAAAAATACAAGGAATCAATAAAAACTGATAATATATGATTAATACAAAAAAAATCAAAAAAACCCACAAACAACACAAAAACCCCTTAAATGACAATGAATTCCACCTCCTCTTGAGGTGCGTTTTCTATGGTTCAATGGTGCCCTAACAGATCTTCTCTGGAAGCAGCCTTGGATGAAGTCTCCATCCAAGGACAAGTAGGTCAGATCGGGTATCTCTGGCTTTCGGTGTTGCTTTATTTTGGTGGGGTGGGTCAGATCTACCACTATGCAGCACTTCAGATCCATGGATGCATTGGTTGGATATGGTCTTCCTGGGGTTGGACATTTTAGTTCCTCGGATTTTTGGGGAAAATCTGGACCCCCCGGTGTGTGGTGTTACAGTTCATTGTAGGATCTGATTGGATTTGGTCTTTCCTTTGCATGGTGTTACACATCTATAGAGGAGTGGTCCAGATCTGATCTTTTCTCTTTAAGAGGAGTTGGATCTAGTTGTGGAGATTCCTTTTGTTGTAGTTGCGCTCTGTATTTTTCTTGGTGTGGGGTCGATGCCAGCGGGTCTCTCTAGTTTGGGTCTCTAGATGATGTCTAATGGTGTGGTAGGATTATGGGTTGTGTTAGGTTCTCCTTCAGGTAGTTTATCGGTCTTTGTGGCGGGCGTGGCTATTCCCATCAAAGGATGCGGCGGATGTAGACCAGTTCTCTATTGTGGGTTTTCAATTTGGAATGGCACCAGTTGGCACAGAAAATGCAGGTTCGTGCTTCTGGATCATCAGTCTCATTTTTATTCTATGTTTTTGATGAAATGCTAGTTAAGCTATGTTGTGTGGCTGTTGTGATGGACTATGCTTTCCTGAGTTATGGTTGGTTTCAATGTGAGTTTCTTCTGGTGGAGGATTTTGGATATGTTTACTGGCGCTGGAAGTTATCCAACCATGAACTGGTTCATTGGAATGGCCATCTGGTTATGGGTCTGAACAAGGAATTTTTGGTATTTCGGATTGGGGCGATGTCACGACCTGCCTTCACCAAAAGGAGGGAAGGGACAAAAAATTGCCAAGCCCTTCCTTCTTAAACTTTAATGAGAGATAATTATCCCTGAAACCCACCTTCAATAGGTCCCGGAGTGGCAACCAGCACCAAGGGTATATAATCTCACACAAAAAGGAAGGAATACCCTTTTTATTTTCATATAATCGAGAGATAATAAAGAAACCCCAACAACACCAAAGCTGAATGTAATGGTAATGCAAAAAGTAACCCATTCCCATATGCATGTATAATTGTAAATGATATAATCCACAGAAACTCCAACGGTAAGTACCATGAAAAAGGAAAACGACAACAGTAACTGCCCCCAGGTCTGAGCTAGTATGGTCCCGCACGATCCATGAAGGCCTCCTGGAAACCAAAAAGCATTTTTATATACATAGGGTGAGCATACAAGTATACCCAGTAGGGAAAACCAAAAGCTCTCATGCACAAGTGGAGAGGCATTCTAATGCCCTATGAGAAAATAGATAACCAAAACATCTATCAAGGTAAACTATCCACCCAATCCAAACCAAGGTACCCTCCCCAAATAATGCATGTCAAGTAAAGTATAGTAATATCACATCGATATTTGGGTACTGTGCACCGCATTCCAACTAGTTATTAATGACATCCTACACATCGAACCAATCCAGCCATTCTCAGTACAGTCCCACTGCCAAACCCTGCCCTCACACACCTAGGTCATAGCCTCGCCACAGTCCCACTGCTAAACCCCTACCGCACACACCTGGTCCATAAACTCACTGCAGTCCCACTACTAAACCCCACCTGCGCACACCTATGCCACTACCACCACGTGTAACCACACCCCCAAACACCTGGTTCAGAAAAACTAATGCCATGCCCGAAGACACGTGGGCATCATCCCGAAGACACTTGGAAAACAACCTGCCCGCAAACACCTAGGCCAACCACCACAACTACCCTTCCCAAAGATTCTTGTGATAATAATGGACTTCAGGCCATCAGAGCCAGCCCAAAGAGTCCTGGGCTACCCAGGAAAGCGATCATAAAAGGAGCTAATAACCAACCACTTATAGGAGTGTTGGGAAAACAACATCCCCCATGATATGGGGGCGTTCGGCACTAAAGTGATCAACTTGGGTGGTGTGCGAATATGAAAAATAAAATCTACAAATATATGTATAGGTAACAAACACTCATCCCAACCTAGGTGTTCCAAATTCTAAGCCACGACACTCACGGCCCAGGACACTCATGGCCTTGTTTCTATAAATTTATAAAATAATCCACGACACTCATGGCCAAGTCACAAATCATTCCCAAACTAATTCCCCATCCCATCATTATTGTTTTCATGTACAATTGATCCCATTTAGGTTAATTCTACACTATTGAGCAACTAACAGGCATAAACACGAGGCAGGAAAAGAGAAATAACCAAATATCAATTTGAGCATTCACACCTGGTTCTATTGTAAAGTCACAACAAAAAAGGGATAATTGAGATCCTTCAAAGTATTATAACCAAATAAAACCTCAAAAAAGGTTATGTGAGATCCCTCAAAGTACTGGAACCAAATCATGCTTCATGATATAGCCCCACATCCCCAAAACCAGGAACCAAAGACTTTTTCAACTATAGAGGATCCCACCTGAGTTTGTGTCATAGAAGAGTAACCACACAACATTAGATTCATAGACAACAACTGTACCGCAACAGAGAATCCTATCTTCATCCACATCATCCCTCAAGCAACAAACAGAACAACACACCCACCACAAAAATACAGTGGGAAACTTCCAGGTTCATGCACTTCATTCATTAGGTTTATCTTTATGTTTGTTAACTGTGGTGATCACACAGGGATTCATGTTTTACTTAACATACATTCAATCCAATTTAATTTTAGGTGACTAACCAATTCTAGGTTACAGTTATTTAGTCATCACAGAATACATGGTTCATTAGTGTACAAGGAAATACTACCAATGACCCGGATTTTCAGTGGGCACAAGACCATACAGTTCACAACACATATCAACATTAAAGAGTACAACAGAACATCGATCACACCCCCTTCATTCATTATAGTCCGTTCATTATCTTCATTAATTTCGGTTTCATCAATCCCCACAGAACAATTGCATACCCACCCCTCATGATAAGTAGTATGGAGAGACGAATGAAAACCCCTACATGATTTATCAATGATCGATGTTCTTCTCCATGTTCCAAGAACCGGGAAAAGCGCAACTTGCATGGGAGGGGCGTCAGGAACTCCAAGGGTGAGCAGAAAGGTTTGGGAACAGGTGCACCTCTTTGTCTCTAGAAGGGAGACTCCAAACACACTGGGAAGAAAAGGATGTTGTCCAAAAGGAAGAAGGAATGGAGGAATACCCATGCGATATATAGATAAGATCCCATTGATATGGGTTATGGGGATTTGAATAGGTTTAAAGTCGGATCATGGTTTCCCACACGGTTGGGTGGATACACAAGATGTGATTAATTGTTATTTAATGATTCCCATCGGGATAGGTGGTAACAGCTGTGATTTTAAGGGATATTATATAAACGGTGGGGCACGATACGCGGACACACAACTGGGTCTGTTGGGGGTCACCCCACCCTTAGGAAATTAAACATTGATTAGGAGATTAAAAACAGCCTCGAACCACTTCCAAAAGGTAAAAAGGGCCTAAAAGATGTGTTACTAGAAAAAAATAGAAGAGAAACCTGACATAGCTAGGTCACACAGATCGGTCTCACCGATCTGTCGCACACTGATATGATGTCCTACCACTAATACGACACCCTTAGGATCAAAATTTTTGGCAAAGGGGTTGACCATGAGAGTCTGGGCCATTACATCAGATACCTCTCAATCTATTCTCGCCCTCGAGAATCAAAACCAGACCCAAAGGAAAGAGGGGGTCTGAACAACTACCCCTAAAGATACCTCTCAAGAGTAAACCTCTCTGACATCTAGAAACACCTCTCCCTCAAGTGGTCCAGTAGTACGGGTTAGGGAGTTCCTTCCTCCATGTCATGATATTATCTGCTTTGGGTGGGACTGACTTGCCCGCACGTGTTTAATCACATCTGCCATAATGCATCATGATTAGGGATCGGGTCCTCCCCTCCCCATAGTCAGGACTTTTCACATGCATCTAGATAATAAGGAAAACCATAAATTCCATAGTTAACAAGGAAATAGTTCTATCACAAACTAGTATATCATAACAAAACTCAAAAACACTCTGGGTATTGGGAGCGCATCTGCGTCTCCCGTTCCTAGGTACTTTCCTCAAGCCCACCCTGCCTCCCCAACACATGACCCAGGGGAGTGGTCCATCCACAGAGAACCTTCTCCTCATGATCCTCAATCCTCACAGGTCTTTCCATAAAGGTCATGTCGTCCTTGATATCCAGCTTCCCCCAGTCAAGGATGTGTGAATCGTCATACAGATAACGATGAAGATGGGATACTTGGAAGACATCATGTATTCTCAGTAGCGGGGGTGGTAATGCTAGCTAATAATCCACTTCTATGACCCACCAAAACACTTCAAAGGGTCCGATTAACCTAGGAGAGAGCTTAATCCTTCTTTGGAACCTCCATTGTCCATGCTGAGGGGAGACCTTCAAGAATATGTGGTCCACGACCCCGAACTCTAAGGGTCTCCTCCTATCATCGTCATATGACTTCTGTTGGTCCTGTGTCACCTTCAACGTCTCCTGTATAAGCTGAACCTTCTCCATCGTTCATTCTACCACCTCCGATCCATGAACACTTGTCTCCCCAACCTCGGTCCAGCACACGGGTGAGCAACACGGCCTTCCATTTATGGATTCTAATGGAGCCATGCTAATGGTAGAGTGATAGCTATTATAGTTGGAAAACTCTATCAGAGGAAAGTGTTGCATCCATGATCCCCCCAGAGTCCAGAATACATGACCAAAGTATGTCCTTCATTGTCTGGATGGTGTATTCTATCTTTCCATCTGTCTTGGGGTGGAAAGAAGTGCTAAGACGTAGCCGGGTGCAAAAATAATGCTGCAATCCCCTCCAGACTCGTGAGGTAAACCGTGCATCCATATCTGAGACTATGGATCTAGGAAATCCGTGCAACCACACCACCTCATCCACATAACTTCGTGATAAGGCATCCAATGCACCTGACTCCATGATCACCAGAAAGTGAGCCGATTTCGTCAACTGGTACACCACTACCTAGATAGCATCACAGCCTACATGAACATTGGGTATCCCCATGATGAAACCCATCGAGATGTCGTACCACATCCACTTGGGAAAATATAAAGTTTGAAACAATCCTTCTAGAACATGGTGTTCATCATTCACCTGCTAACACACTAGGAACATTTCTACGAACTCTACTACTGCCCGTTTCACCTCGGGCCACAAAAAATGTCTCTTCAGACCCTGGTACATCTTTGAAACTCTCGGGTGCACCGCTAGGGGTGAGTTGTGGAAGTCACTATGAACTCTCTCATGCATCACCTCTGGAACAAACAGCTTTCCTCGGAAAGGCACCCGGTTCTGACCATCCTCCATCCACCCTTCTGGAAAACACCATGTTTATCCCGGTCATGCATCACTTCACTTTCTGAGTTTCCCCATTGAGACTCCCCTACCTGCCGTAATAGATAAGACTGCACTGTCATCTGTTACAGGAAACCTCTTCCACCTTCCATCATTGCATCCAGGTGTAGGGAAGCTAACTCCTCCATCACCTTCCAAGCATCTTGAAACTCTCAAACCACATATTTCTATGATTTTCTACTCAAGGAATCAGCCACCACATTCCACTTTCCTAAGGTTTAGGAAATCTCTAACTCATAGTCTTGAAGGAATTCCATACACCTTCGCTGTAGAAATTTCAGGTCCTGCTGAGAGAATATATACTTCAAGATTTTGTGATCAGTTAAGACTATGAAGTGCTCCCCCACGAGGTAGTGTCGCCACAACATTAGTACGAACACGACTGCTGCAAGCTCCAGTTCATGTCTGGTGTAGTTAGTCTCATGGGGGCATAACTACCTACACCCATAGGAGATCACCCCTTGCCGCTACATCAACACACATCTAATGCCTTGCCCTGAAGAATCACAGAACACCTAATACATTTCCCCATCTTCTGGTAACCTCAGCACTGGGTCACTAACAAACTTCCCCTTCAGATAACTGAAGGTCTCCTCACATTGCACATCCCACACAAAATCCTAATCCTTCTTGGTCAAATCATTCAAAGGGGCTGCAACTCGGGAGAATTTGGGCATGAATCTCGAGTAGTAACCTGCCAGCCCAAGGAAACTACGAACCACCGCCACGTTCTTGGGTGCTGCCCAAGAAACAATCACCTCGACCTTCGAGGGTCCACTTCGATCCCCTGCTCAGACACCACGTGCCCATGGAATTTCACTTCTCTCATCCAGAACATGCACTTAGACAACTTCGCATAGATTTGGTGCTGTCAGAGGACCTCTAAAACTGTTCTCAAGTGCTCAGCGAGATCCTCCTCTAATCATGAGTATATCAATATTTTGTCAATAAACCCGACTAGGAACCGGTCCAAATATTTCAGGAAGATGGAGTTCATGAGACCCATGAACACAGCTAGAGCGTTCGGGATGCCGAATGACATGACCACAAACTCAAAGTGCCCATACCTGCACCTGAAGGTCGTCTTTGAGAAGACGCCTCCCTTCACCCTCAACTGGTGATATCCCGATCGAAGGTCAATCTCAGAGAACCAACCTGCATCCTTTAGCTAGTAAAAGAGATCATCTATCCTGAGGAGGGGTTAATAGTTCTTGAACATTACCTGGTTTGGTCTCTTGTAGTCTATGCATAGTCTGAGACCACCATTCGCCTTCTTGGAAAATAAGACTGGAGCACCCCATGGAGACACACTTGGTTGACCAAAAGCCTTTTTCATCAAATCATCAATCTGAATCTATAAATCCCACAACACAGAAGGTGTCATCCGGTAGGGAGCCATCGAAATAGGATAACCACCATGTTGCAAGTCTATCCCAAACTCGATATCACGTTGAGGGGGTAGAGTAACTACTTCATCAGGGAACACGTCCATAGACTCACTGAAGATCTATGGGACTTCCACCATCTCTGCATCCATTGACTCCACTAATAGTTCAGCCAACAAGGAGGGAAGGAGTTCCCCTCGCTTGCTGATCCTCTGGCCACTCCACTGGCTGATGAATGTCACATGTCGGCTGCCCAAATCCGAAAACACAATCCTTCCTTAAAAGTAGTCAATGATGGAACATTCAGAGAACAACCAGTCAATGCCAAGGATGACATCATTTGGTTGTATCTACAACAGTAGAAGATCCCTGAATGACTGGGGTGGCCCTATCATCAGTCAACATCCATGACAAACATATAGCAAGTTGGTCTAACCTCGGACTGGTGTACTCAACACCAGGGGCACTGGAAGTCTCTCGACGTCTAAACCCAGAGCATGGGCCAGACTGGGTGTAACAAAGGAGTGAGAAGGTGCTGTATTGATCAAGGAATATGCAAGGGTACTAAACTAGCTGATCGTACCTCGAACGACCTCTGGCCCTGCTGGAACTGCTGCCTCCGTGGTGTGCAACCACCCACGCCCAACTCATCTGCCTCTTGGTTGTCGGCCACCTCCCTGACCACGCTCGGGTCGAGGTCCACGAGGAGCGCCTAGCGGTCAGCCTCCTCCTGTAACGTCTACCCTTGGAGGAGCAAGATCTCGCTTCCCCTGTTTCTGATACTCAAAGGGCCTAGTTGGAAACTACTACTACAGAGGTGGGTGCTGAACCTGCCCACCCCCACCATACTATACTCTGTCTGAGAACTGGTTCTAATGGTGCCCATGGCTCCTATATACAAATAACCTTGGTCCATAGCCTGAAGGGAAAGGGCGTGGACCGGGAGATCGGAACAAGAACTGCTGAGACCTACTCCCTACTGGTCGAAACCCTGAGGGTCCTGATGCTGGAGGCCTGCTGCTGATGGCCTTCCCCTTTGACGAGCCTGACTAGATCCCCTCTCGTGACACACCTCCCAGCGTGTGCATCCTCTCCACCACTTTGGCCTTCTTCTGCACCTCTAAGTATGTCAGTAGGCTGAAGGGAGTAACATCGTACTAAAGGGAAGGTCGGAGTGCCTCCTCTAATATTCTCACCCGAGACTCCTCATCAAGAAAGAGGTCCTGAGCGAAGCGAAGGAGATCCTTGAACTTGATCCCCATCTCTCTCACTGACATACTCCTCTCCTGGAGGGAGAGTTTCTCGTTACACTTATCAGCCTTCATGGTGGAAGAGTGGAATTCCGCCCAGCACTCCTTCTCGATGTCTACCCATTTCATCTCGGTCTCCATCTTCACCCCATGATAAAGAATCCACCACTAACATGTTTCTCCACGCATCTGGCTTACAACTAGAGCAACCCAGTAATCCATCGGAGCCCGGATCAAGATGATGGTTGTCACTAGCTCCTCTAGCCAGCTCTCCATCTACATGTTTAAGATGATGCCCTCATACATCCCTAGGGTCTGTTGCTGAAAGGCTCGAAGCGTATTCTTCAACTAATCATCCTCCTCCTCTCGGTCGGTCCTCCACTGATCGGCCAAGTCATCCTCCTGGTCCTCGATCTCCCTCACTACTAGTGGCCGCCTCTTATGTGCCATAGATTAAAGGTAAACAAGGAATTCCTAAGCTCGTGTAGTGTAGAATATAGTTCATAAATTATCTTAGACTTCATTATTTGTTTTGAATTCCAAAAACACCCATGAAACACAAGAATACAAGTCATTATGATGCATTTACCTTTCCTAGGGTCTCTACCCTATAATCAGTATAGCCTCACTTGGTCGTTCGGTAGGTCCAGAGTCCTTGCATCGGATCACAAGGGGACCTAAAATCCCGTGTCATAGTCGGTCATCCCTATCCTATTTCACGCACCAAGATCACTCAACATTGTTTCCCTACCATCCCATACATTCCTCACTATGCCTAACCCCATACTCCACCCTTTCCCTCAACCTGGCTCTGATACCATTCTGTCACGACCCTCCATCACCAAAAGGAGGGAAGGGACAACAGATTGCCAAGCCCTTCCTTCATTATGTTGAAGGAGATATAATGGCTCCCGAAACCCGCCTTCAATAGGTCCCGGAGTGCCGACCAGCACCAAGGGTATAGATTCTCACACCAAAAAGAAGGAATTTCCCTTTTTATTTTCATAGGATCGAGGGAAATGATAGCAACCCCAACAAAAAATAATTATAAAAGTAAAGGTAAAGCCAAAAGTATCCCATTCCCATATGAATGTTCAATAGTAAATGATACAAGACACAAAAACTCCAAAGGTAAGTACCAAGAAAAAGGAAAATGACAACAGCAACTGCCCTAAGGTCTGAGCTAGTACGGTCCCGCATGATCCCTGCTGTCCTCCTTGAAACCTGAAAGCATTTTTATATACATTGGGTGAGAATACAAGTATAATCAATAGAGAAAACCAAAAGCTCTCGTGCACATGTGGAGAGGCATTCTAATTCCCTGTGAGAAAAGAGATAACCAAAAAATCTAGCAAGGTAAACTATCCAGCAAAGAGTCACCAAGGAACACTCACCAAATAACGCATGTCAATTAAAGTATAGTAATAACACATCAATATTTGGGTACCACACACCACATTCCCAGTGGTTATTGAAGACATCCTACGCATCGAACCAATCCCTCCATTCTCACCGCAGTCCCACTGCCAAACCCCGCCCGCACACACCAAGGCCATGACCAACCCGCAGTCTCACTGTTAAACCCCGCCCACACACACCTGGGACATAACCTCACCACAGTCTCACTGCTTAACCCCACCCGCACACACCTAGGCCACAACCACCATGGATAACCACAACTACAAACACATGGTTCAGAACAACTACTGCCACGCCCGAAGACACCTGGGCCTCATCCGGAAGACACTTGGGAATCAACCTACCCGCAAACACCTAGGCCAACCACCACAACTACGCTGCCCAAAGATTTATGGGCTAATAATGGACTTTAGGCCATCACAACATTCCCGAAGAGTCATGGGCTATTCAGGAAAGGAAGCAGAAGAGGAGCTAATAACCAGCCACTCAAATGAGTGTTCGGAAAACACCCTCACCCATGAAATTGGGGTGTTCGGAACTAATGTGCTCAACTTGGGTGGGGAGCGAATAAGAAACATAAAATCTATAGATATATGTATTGGTAACAAACACTCATCCCAACATAGGGGTTCAAAAACATTAGCACAAACACCCTTGTTACTATTAATTCATAAAAGAAGCATCGATACTCACGACCAAGTCACAAATCATTCCCAAACTGATTCCCCATTCCACCATTCTTGTTCTCATGTTCAATTGATCCCATTTAGGTGAATTCTGCACTACTGGGCAACTATCAGTAATAAACACGAGCCGGGAAAAGGGAAATAGCCAAACAACAATTTAAGTATTCACACCCGGTTCTCATGTAATGTCACAAAAACAAAGGGATAAGTGAGATCCCTCAAAGTACTAGAACCAAAGAAAACATCAGAAAAGGGAAAGTGAGATCCCTCAAAGTAATGAAACCAAATAATGCTTCCAAATATGGATCCACATCCCCAAAACTAGGAACCAATGATTTTTTCAACTATAGAGGATCCCACCCGAGTTCGTGTCACATCAGTGTAACCACACAGCTTCAGATTCACTGCCAACAACTATACCACAATAGAGGATTGCATTCCCATCCACATCATACCACAAGAATCAAACATAAAAACACACCCACCACCAAAACATAGTGGGAAACTTCCTGGTTCAAGAACCTCATTCATTAGGTTCTTCTTTATGTTTGTTAACTAGGGTGATCACACATGGATTCTTGTTTTACTGAACATCCATTCTTACCAAGCTGAGTTTAGGTGACTAACCAATTCCATGTTAAAGTTATTTTGTCATCATAGAAGACATGGTTCATTAGTGCGCAAGGAAAGACCACAAACAACCATGATTTTTAGTGGGCACAAGCCCATACAGTTCACAACACATATCAACATAAAAGAGTACAGTAGAACATCAATCACACTACCTTAATTCTTTAAGGTCCATTCATTTTCTTCATTAAGTTCAGTTTCATCGATCCCCATAGAACAATAACATACCCACCCTGTGTGATACAATTTAAGGAGGGTCTAAGGAAAAACCCTACTTGATTGATCAATGATCGAAGTTTTTCTCCATGCGCCAAGAATAGGGAAAAGTGCGACTTGCAGGGGAGGGACGCTGAGAACACCAAGGGTGAGTAGAAAGGTTCTGGAAGAGGTTCACCTCTTTGTCTCGGGAAGGGGACTCCAAACGCACCAGGAAGAAAAGGATGTCGTCCAAAAGGAAGAAGGAAAGGAGGAATTCCCGTGCGATATATAGATAAGATCCCGTAGTTATGGGATATAGGGGTTTGAATATGTTTATATTCGGATCGTGGTTTCCCACGCGGTTGGGTGGTTACGCATGACGTGATTAATTTTTATTTAATGATTCCCATCGGGAAAGGTGGTAATAGCCGTGATTTTAAGGGTTTTTATATAAAAGGTGGGGCACGAGACGCGGACACACAGCTGGGTCTGTTGGGGGTATCCCCACCCTTATTAAGATAAACATTGATTAGGGGCATAAAATGGCCTTGAACCACTTTGAAAATGTAAAAAGGGCCTAAGAGACGTGTTATGGGAAAAAATGTAGAAGAGAAACCCGACAAGGCTAGGTGACACTGATCAGTCATGCCGATCGGTCACACACCAATATGACGTCCTACCACTAAGACGTCGCCCTTAGGATCCAGATGTTTGGAAAAGGGGTGGACCATGAGAGTCTGGGCCATTACACTCGAAGCATAGGTGATAGTGGTCATATGTGAACGGTTGCGCTGCTTGGTGTGAAACGATGGAAGATGATTGGTCAGGAGGTGCTGGTTATTAGAATCTAAGTTGATGGGTGATGGGTGTCATATGGCTGGTAGTGATGAAGGTGATTTTTGTGAAGGTGAAGTTGATGAGGCCATTTGGCTGGGATGTGATGAAGATGATGCTGACGATTTTGGTGTTGGTAGTTAATTGATAATGGTGAGGAATCTTCATGGAAAGGAGTCGATGAATGGTGGGAACTATGTTAAGGGATGCTTGATGATGGTAATGGTTGATGATTGGTTTTTGTGTGTTTTTTTCTTGGTTTTATTTTACTTTTTTATTTTTTCGAGTTTATTTTTTTGGGGTTGGGGTTGTTAAGAGTTTTGGGGTGCGGGTCGTTTGGCCCCTCCCCTCCATTTTCTACTACATCTTTTTTTCTAATAAATTGGGGGGGTGTAGGGAATAGCATGACCTCCACATCTTAATTCCCCCATAAGAAGATAAATAACTCGAAAACAACTAGGAATCCACAGAAACCCCAAAAACTCTAAAAAACCCCCCATAAAACCCTAAAGTACCTAAAAACCCTAAACCCCATTAAAAAACATATAATTCCTAACTTCCCCTAAAATACCCTAAAACCCTAAAATCACATACATGAACATAAAAACATGAGAAACAATGAATCACCAAAAAACCATGGAAATCCTAAATACCCTAAAACAACCTAAAAGCCATAGAAACATTAAAAATCATAACAAGACTGAAAAACATAAAATTCCTAAAATCTAAAAAACCTATGAAACACTTATCAACCCTAAAATTCCATATAATCCATTAAAAAATATACCATGTCTCTAAAAACTCTAAGAAATGTTAAAACACATAAAACCCCAAATATCTTAAAACCTAAAAGATCTAAAACCCCTAATAAATAAATAGAAGTATTGAAAACCCCTAAAACCCAAAAAGCTCATGGAAACCCTGAAAACACAAAAATACCCACAAAAACCATAAAACACTTAAAACCCTAAAAACTCTAAAAAACACAAAAATATTCCAACAAACCATAACAACCCATAAAATCTAGAAACCATAAATACCATAAAATCCCCTAAAACCTCTAAAAATATTAAAACTCTAAAATACATTAAAATTCCTAAAAGACCATTGAAACCAAATAAACCTTAAAAGACACTAAAATCTACTAAAACCCACTAAAACAAAGAAAATTGTTATAACCCATATAAAACCTACAAAATCCTAATATCCCCCAAAAACCCTATAATAGAACCTTGAATCCAAAAAACCATAAAAACCAATTAAGCAACCACAAAACCCTAAAATCCTTAAAATACCATGAAAAAAATAATTCCCCGAAACCACTAAAATCACTAAAATTCCTCACACCCCTAAAACCCTAAAACATCTATAAGAACCATAAATCCACACTAAAAAAATCCAAAATCCATAAAAAAGTACTAAAAACAGTAAGCACACCTCAAAACAAAAAACAATACCCTTAAAAAACCATAACACAAAGAAATCCCAAGAAAAATTAAAAAAAATAACTCCGAAAAACCCTAAATTCCATAAAAACCCAAAAAAGGCGAAATAACCCTATGAAATCCTGAAACACTAACCCCCCATAATACCCCCAAACACCCATAATAATTTTAAAAACCGTTAAACCCCCTAAACATCCCTTAAACCCATAATAACCCCTAACCATCCTCAAAATTGTGAAAACAATCTAAAACCACAAAAGGCCTAAAAACATAGAACACCATAAAACCCTAAATACCCATAAATTCCATATATTCCTATGAAACTCAAAAAACCCATACATTCCGTAAAAATATAAAAACATACAAATCCTAAATCCCATAAAACCCAAGAATCATATAGACCTTAAAACCCCTAAAACCATATAAAACCCCTAAAACTATAAAATACCTAAAACCCCTAAAATTCGTTAAAAATACCCCAAAATCCAAAAATCATAGAAGACCCTAATAGACGTAATGAAAACCGAATTTTTTTTATTAAAAATCTTAAAATACCCAAAAATACTAGAAAAATTCTTAAAACCCCTCTAAAATATGGAAACCCCATAAAAATCATGAAATACCATCCAACTACCTAAAACCCCTAAAAACCATAATATATACCAAAAAATAATTAAAACCATAAATTAATCTAAAAATCATACAAACATTAAAAGTCACTAAAAACAAAAAACCTTAAAGGAACCTAACACCCTAAAGAACACTAAAAACACTAAAAAATCCAAACTGGCCATGAAAAATCCTGAGGGATCCTATAGCTCCTAAAAATTTCTAAAGGACCAGAATGACACAAAAAATCCTAACCACCCCTACCTAAAAACCTAAAAGACCGTAAAAACCAACAGAAATCATAAAATACCCCAAAAATCCACAAATATAATGAAGAAACTCTAAAAAATCATAACCAACAAAGAAAATACTAAACAACATTCAAAACATGAAAACCGCTAAAAGACTCTAAAACCCTTAAAAACCCTAAAAAACATAGAATACCCTAAAAACCGTAAAAACATTAAAAACCTCTGATAATGACCCTTATACCCCTAAAAATGATAAATGACACAAAAAATCCTTAAAATCATAAATAACCCAAAAATCCCCTTAAAGACCATAAAACCATGATACCTATAAAATCCATAATAACCATAATGAATTGTAAAAACCCCAAAACCAAAAAAATTATAAAAACAAAAAAAATCATATATCCCCCTAAATCCTTGAAAAACACTAAAAACATTAAAAAAACTATAAAGGCTATGCCAAAACCCCCAAAAAACTAAAATCCATAAAACATGCAAAACCCCTCATTGTTCGTAAAAACTCTCAATGTCCGTAAAATCACTAAATACCTAAACGTTAAAAACCCCTAAAACCCTCAAATGGAAAAAAATCCATAAAAACACTAAACATCATAAATCCTAAGAAAAACTAAAAAGACAAAAAAAATTAAAAATAGTTTAAAACATACACAAACCATAACAACCATAAAACCCTACAAACATTTGAAAACCCAAAATACCTTAAGACCCCCTACTGGCCATTGAAACTATAAAACCCCTAAAACCCCTAAAATCCTTAAAAACCATAAAAATCAACAAAATCACAAAAAATATATATTAAAAATAAATTCATTGAAAACCCTAAAAACCCATAAAAACACGAGAACCCCAAAAAATACATAAAAACCCAAAGAAACAATGTAAACACAATGCAAACCCTAGAATAACCTAAAACACAAAAAAAAAATCAAAAACCCTAAAACCCTATAAACCTGAAAGCCACATAAAAAATCATTAAAACCCATTAAACCACTAGAAAATATAAAAACATTAAACACGATAAAAGACCAATAAAACCTTATAAACCTTAAAAACCCCTAAAAACACTATATAAAATAAAAATATCCTAAAACAACCAAAATGCCTAAACCATAAAAATCCTAAATAATCCATAATCCCCAAAAATCCCTAAATCCCAAAAAACCGAAAGACCCAAAATCACTAAAAACCCTAAAATTACATAAAAACTAAAAAACACGCTAAAATCTATTAAAACCAAAATTATAATAAAAACCCTAATTTTTTTAAAAGCCCCCAAAAACCAGAAAAAACCGTAAATTACCCTTGATAAAATAAAAACAGGAAGACTTCAAAAACAGTATACAAATCATTAAATTCCCTAACACCCATTAAGTAACTAAAAACAATTAACAATCCCTAGAACCCCTTAATATCCATAAAAATCTAAACTCTCTGATACCCCCAAACACCCTAAAATAATCAAAAAAAACCCCTAAAATCCTTTATACACTCAAAACATCCTAAAAAACAATGAAATTCTAAATAACCAATAAAAAACCATAGAAAATATTAAATCCCTTAAAAATACATTAGAACGCCTTAAACTAATAAATTCTATAAAACCATTAAAAGAAAACAACCGCTCTGAAAATCCCAAAAAAACATAGAATACACAGATATACAATAATAAATTCCTACAAACGCTAAAAACCCCTAATCCAAAAAAAAAACCTAAATCCTCTAAGAAACTGTAACAACCCCAAAAAACCCAAAAAAACAATAAAAATAAAAAAATTTAAAACCCAAAAAAAAGTCCAAAAAAACAGTAAAATAAAATTAAAATCCAAAAAGAACCCTAAAACCCTAAATCCATTAAAATATAGTATATATCAATAAGAATCTAAAAAACACTAAAACCAGTAAAAACCCTAAAAACTCAGAATACACATAAAACCCCAAATTCCCCAAAAAGACTACAACCCCAATAAAAACCTAAAAAAACCATGAAAACACAAAAAACCTCTTAAACACTAAAAACACCAAAAACCTAGTAAAACAATTAAAATCACTAAAAACCGTTAAAATAAGAAAACATATAAAAATCCTAAAACTCCATAAAACCCCTAAAACCTATAGAACAATAAAAATACTAAAAACATATAAAATCCTTATAAAACCAACAATACATATAAAACTATATAAGGGATTCCAAAAGTCCAAAAATAACTATAAAACACAAAAGCCCCTAATAAAAACACAAAAACCCAAAACCCCATAAAAACCTAAAAACCCTTAAAACTCTATATATCCCCTAAAACTCCTAAAAACACAAATACCCAAAAAAATATGATAAAAACGTGTAAAACCCCTAAGACCCCAAAACCCCCTAAACACACTTAAAGACACTATAGATAGTAAAAATATTATAAAGGTCCCTCAAAACCTTATAAAATAAATGAAATCGCCTTATTTTCCCTAAAACTCATCTGAAACTCTAAAAAAAGTGAACACCCATAAAACATAAAAACTATAAAAACCCTAAAATCCCCCTATGAAAACCCAAAAAACCCATAAAAATCATGAGATATCCTAAAAACAAAAAAATCCATAAAAAACAAAAAAAATAAAAAAACCATAATACCTTAAAAAAATTAACCCCCTTAAACTACTTATAAAATAAAAAACCTTTAAAACCCCTTAAACGCCAAAAAATGCATAAAAACTAAAAAATCAGAAAAACCATAAAACCCTAAAAACTAAAAATCATGAAAACCTTTAAAATACTAAAAACATAAAAAACACTGAAATCAGGGAAAGACCATTAAAATCTTATAAATCCCTTAAAAATCCTAATACCACTTAAACACCCTAAATCATCAAAAACCCTGAAAAACAGAAAAACACTAAAACCCAATGTAATCCTAAAAAAACACATAAAACGCATTAAAATATTTAAAAACCTAAAACCACTAAAAAACCAAAAACCTCCTAAACTCCTAAAAACCGTAAAATTTCCTAAAACCCCTAAAACCGCATGAAACCCCTAAAACCCCTATCAAACCATAACAATCTCTATCAGCCATAAAAACCATATAAACATAAAAACCCCTAAAATTGTCTAAAATCCCTAAAACCCAATATAGAAAATAACAATCCTTTAAAAATAATAAAAAATCAAACCCCCCAAAATACCATAAAACCCCCAAAATCCCCTAACAAAAATTTAAAATTTCTAATGTAAAAAAACCAATATATACCATAAAAGAACTCTAAAATCCTTAAAAATCCTAAAATTCCAAAAAACATTAATACCCCTAAAACCTGAAAAACACTAAAAACACCTTAAAACCATAACAATCCTAAACATTAAAACCCATAAACACATTAAAACCCCTAAAAACCTAGAAAACCCATGAAAACCATAAAATGATTAAAAAAACAAAAACCCTCAAAACCTAAAAACTATAGAAACCCAAAAAACAACTAAAACACATAAACCACTAAAACCCAATTAAAAATACCAAAAACCCAAAACCATCCAAAAAATCCCAATAACACTAAAACCCCGAATGAACCCAAAAAACCTAAAACCCATAATGACCATAAACACCAAAAAACCCAAAAATCTAAAAAAATCCAAACAAAAAAAAATAAAAACCCTAAAAGAATCTAATAAACATAAAAGATGATAACATCCCTAAACCCCCATAAATACAGTAAAATACATTAAATAATATTTAAACATTCTAAAATACCTAAAAACAAAATGGACCCTAAAAATCATAAAAGACCCTAACACACACTAAAAAAGTAAAAAGAAACCGAAGGACCCCTAGAAAAAATAAAATTAAAAAACTCCCTTAAACCCTCTAAACCATAAAACACCCTAAAATCCAAAACAACCCATTTAAAACTCGAAAACTCCATATAAATCCTAAGGACCCTAAAAACACTTAAAACCCCTAAATGACTGTAAAAATCCTAATAATAGTAAAATCCCCTAAAACCCCTAATATTTTAAAACCCATAAAATACCCCAAAGGATTATAAAAACATTTAATGAGCCTAAACTGTAGTAAAACCCCCTTACAACCACTTAAAGGACATAAAAACCACAAAAAATTTAAAACCATAAAAAACCATAATGGAATTTAAAAATCACTCAAGGGCCATAAAATCCATTATAAAAAATGATATTAAAAACCCATAAATAAAACATGAAACACAAACCCCCACTAAAATAACAAAAATAAACCACCCAAAATTCCAAAAAACACATAATGCCCCTAAAAATTCTAATTGACCCAAAAAACTCAGAAAAACTAAATGACAGTAAAAATCCTAAAACTCAAAAAAGACTATAAAAACAATAAAAAAATAAATCCCCAAACCATAAATGACCATAAAATTATTAAAAAATGATAAATCTATAAAAAACCTAAAAAAAATAAAAATCCAAAAAAGAACATACAATCTATTAGAATCCAAAAAAACCACTAAAACCCTAAAACCTGTAAAAACATTAAAAATACTTAATCCCAAAAAATCATTAATTACTCTAAATCTGGAAAAAAAATTATTAATAAAATTGGTAACCCATAAAAAATCCTAAACCCCTAAAAAAAATAGCATAGAAAACCATGAAAACTATACAAAACCAAAATTACCATGATACCCCAAAAACCCATAATAAACACATAAAAATTTATCAATACTTAAAACCCTCAAAACCTAACCCCCCCATTTGATAATATCCCTAAAATCCTAAAAAAATTCAAAAGACCTAGAACCTCTAGAGCCCAGTAAAAACAAAAAAATGCTAAAACCAATGAAAACCCCATAAAGCACATAAAATATTTAGAAACCTTAAAAACGGACAAAAAAATACGAAACCCAAAACCCCTAATATGGTAAATCACTCTAAAACCCGTAAAAACATGTAAAACACATAAAAATCCTTAAAAAACGATTAATCCCTAAATGTCCCTAAAAAACATCGACCTCATTAAAATCATAAAAACCCCTTCAAATAATAAATACCCCAAAAAGAACTTCAAAAATATAAATACCATAAAACCATTATAACCTTTTAAAGCCCTAAATAACCATACAATCATTAAATACACTAAAACCATAAAACCCATGATAACCATAAAATAAAAAAAACCTCAAATTAACTAAAAACAAAAAAAAACTCCCCAGACACTAAAACTGAAAAAACAGCCCTAAAATTCTATAAAATATGGAAACCCCCTAAAACTCTAAAGACCCCTAATGCAGCTAAAAAACCTAAAATCCAAAAAAAACCCATATAACCAATCAAAATCCTAAATTTTTTAAAACCTAAGTAATTCCCTAAATAACCAAATAAAACCTGAGATTTTCTAAAAACCATCAAACCACAAAATTACATACTAACCTAAAAACCCTTGAATCAACTGTAAAAAAACAAAAAAAACCATGAAACACCTCAAAACCAAAAAACCATATAGTCCCTAAAAACCTATTAACAACATAATCCCCCAAAGAAAACCATAAAATACTATAAAAATAATAGTACCCTAAAAATCAAAAAATCAAAAAAGTCCAAAATACACTATAAACCCAATAACAAAACTAAAACCTTAAAACCCCTGAAAAACATGATAATCTATAAAAAACAATAAAAATCAAAAAACCCAAATAAAACCTAAAACCCTAAAACAATAAAATTTTCCTAAAACACAAAATTTCATAAAAACAATAAAAACCTAAATACCCTAAATACCCAAAAACCAAAAAAATCACTTGAATCCCTAAAAACCATAAATTTCTATGAAACCCTAAAATACCCAATAACACCAAAATTAACCCAAAACCCCTAAACCCACTTAAAACCCCATATAACCCTATGAAAAATGTAAAACACTAAAAATCAAATGAAAAACCCAAAAATCCCCCAAAAAAACTAAAGGAAATTATAAAACATAAATTTACATTAATACCCCTAAATCCACCTGAAAACAATAAAAACCACAAAACCATTTAAAAACAAAAAAAATCAAAAAACCCCTAAAATACATAAAAAACCAAAAACAAACAAAAAAACCCAAACAAACACTAAATCATTTTTCTTTAGAAAAACCCCTAAATCACCTAAGAATAATAAAAACACAGATATGTGGTGAAAACACTGTGAAAGATAATTAAACAGATATAACCTAAAAAAATAAAACCCAACCACCCAATAAATAAACCCAAAAATAGTATAAAAACACTAAAAACAAGAAACCCCCAAAAACCCAAAAACACCTAAATACATTAACCCCAAAGAAACCAATCAACAATATAAACCCCTAAGAATCATAAAAACACAAAAAAACACTAAAAACTATAATATCCCTAAACCCAAAATAAATTGAAAGTGATTAAATCACCCTAAAACCAAAAAAGACACTGAAACATAGAAATAAAATAAAAAACTCTTAGACAACCTAACCCTAAAAATCCCGAGACTCCATAAACCACTTTTTAGCCCATAATACGCTTATACATCATAAAATCCCTAAATAACAAAAAAAACCACCAAAAATCCATAAAAACCCTAAAACCGTAAAAATACTATAAAACACTAAAACCGTATTAAAAACCCAAATCCCACTAAAACTCATAAAAACCCTGCAATATTTTAAAAAATAAAATAACACATAAAAACATTGATCGACTCTGGTGGTTTCTACTTATGTTTCATTGAGAATGTTTGTGAATCATGTGATGTAGTCACTGAAGCAGTTCTCATGGTTGAAAGGAGAAATCAGTCTTGTACTTATGATGTTTGCAGAAGTGGAAATTTTTTCGGGAGAGAGTTGGAAAAGTTGAATGCAGCTATATAGGAAACATGGAATGGGAATGAGCATTTAGAGGCCCCCCTGACACTGTTCCTAGAAGGAGAGGTCATGGGATTCTGGAAGAGCAGAGGGGGTGCTAGTAGTATCATGCTGTCAGACACGATTGTGGTGACTCTGCAAAACAGGTTTCAAGAATTTGCCTTGGTTGAGCCGTCGGTGATACAGATGTGCTGGTGGGTGGGAACGTGCAGGGGTATGTGTCTGAGCTAGATATGAGAGTTAGGGAAGAGAAAAAACTATTTTCTGCTGAGAAGGAGATGATCGTGGCAGAGGAACAGACCTAGAGTCATGGAGTGCCTGGTGCTCATGTGGAGGATCTGTCTGCGTTCCCTCTACCGGACTCCAACATTGATGAAGGAGAGATGGATCTGAACCTGTAAAGGGCCATGGTTATTTATGGGGTTCCATATGCCTAATACCATTGTGTGATACTTCATGACATGATGATGGTAGAATGGGAATGGTTTCCCCTTTATGGTGAGGGTAAGAGACTCGGGTAGAGGATTGCTGAGGATGACTGCATGATAAATACTGCTATGGCCAGTTGAAATGATGAAATGAAAAATCTCCAAAAAAGGGTTGGCACAACTCCTAGGTCAAGAATCAAGAATGGGAACAACGAGGCCTCAATTTCGGCCAACGATGGAGTCATAAGTCAGAAGGAATTCCATAAAGATGGTTACAGATCCGCCCCCAAAGCGAAGGCAGTGGAAGGTTCACTCAGCCCTTCCAAGACCTATGGCGACCCGTGCCACCTCCAGGGTGGTCATGATGAATATCAACATCAATATGTGGGACCATCCTCTATGAAATGCTACGTAGGAGAGGGATAGAGAGAAATTTTTTTCTATGCTCAGAATGCAGGAGGACTACGAGTCAGACTGGGACTTTATGGATATAGCAGCGGACTCGGTCATTTTCTTTACTGATGTGGGCGCTGGTCTTGGTGCGAGCTTTTGATCCCACGGTGTAGACCTGGATGACTTTGGCGGTGACATTGACTGTCTTTCTCTTTTCAGTGTCTTTTATTTTAGACCTTTTGAGGAGTGATTCTGGTTGGGGTTTTTGCGTGAGGGATTTGTTTTGCCCCACCCCTCCCTTGTGGCATCTTCTTTTTATTTATATATGTTTTGGGGGGACTAGGAATAGCCTGGCTCCACATCTTCCTTTCCCTAAAACCACTAAAATACCAAAAACCCCATAATACCCTATGAACCCTAAAAATCCTTGCGAAAACCCAAAAACCCTTAAAACCCCAAAATAGAAATAAAACCACTATATTCCATAACAACAAAAAAACCCTAAAAAACCCTACAATCCCTAAAAACCCTACAATCCCTAAAAACACTAAAAATCTAAATATCAATAAAATACACTTACGATGAAAAAATGATAAGAAGAAACAAAAACCCCTATTAAACGTAAAAGACTATAATGTACTGTAAAACCCTCAGCAGATTAAAAATAATGAAAACTATAAAATGACCCCAAAAACCCAAAAACCCATAAAAGACACTAGAATAACCTAAAACACTAAATGAACATAACAACCATAAAAGGTCCATATAAACTTGAAACAACCCAGAAAACTGAAAATAACCTTAAAACACCCTAAAATCCTAATGGACCAAATAACCATAAAAACACTTAAACACCATAATATCTCTAAAAATCCATAAAAACACCTAAACCTGTAAAATATTAAAAACCATAAAACCCCTAAAAATTATAAGAGAACTTAAAATCCCTAAAACCCCAAAACACTAAAATCAATAAAAGACTCAAATCCATTAAAACCCTGAAATCCCTAAAATACCAAAAAAGAACATAAATACCCAAAAAAATTTAAAATACCTTAAAACCATAAAATATTAAAACAAAATCCCTAGAGAACCATAAATCCAATATAAAACCTAAAAATCCCTTTAAAATATATAATAATTAATAGACCCCTACAAATAATAAAAATATTAAAAACCACTAAAAATACCTTATTATTATTAAAACTTGCTAAAACCATAAAAAACATAAAAAGAACATAAACCCCTAAAACAATAATATCTCATAAAAACCTAAGAACCCCTAAAAAACATAAAAACCTAAAACACTTAAACTAAAATTAACCCCAATCCATAAAAACTAAAACACCCCAAAAACCCCAAAAACCCCTAAAAATATTATATGTCCCTAAAACAGAAAAAACCCTTTGACAGCATGAAAGCCTATAAAAATATAAAAATCATCGAAGGCATTGAAAACAATAATTTCCATAAACAATGTTTAACAGCCCTAATAACCCATCAAATCACCTAAAACCCCTAAATGTTAGTAAAACCCTAAAACCAATTAAAACCATGAAAATGATAAAAACTATTAAACCCTTATGCCCCAACTAAAACCCCAAACACCCCAAGAAACCTTAAAAATCTTTAAAGTCCTTAACCACTTTTAAATCCACTAAAAGACCCTATAAACATTAAAAAACTCCTAAAATCCATTAAAACTCCCAAAACCGGAAAAGACACAAAGAAACATAAAAACTAATAAAAGAACAAAAAGTACCCTAAAATAGATAAAAATTATAAACAACCCTAAAACCCCCTAAAGTACCCTAAAAAGATTACAGACATGCTAAAACACCCTAACAATGCTAAAAACCATAGTAGAGTATAATGACTCTAAAATACCATAAAGGACCCTAAAACCCTAATAAACACTTATGACACTAAAACCTCTAAAGGAACCTAAGATACCCTAAAAATGATAAAATGTAATATAATCTCTAAAAAACCCAAAACCCCCCAAGAACCCCAAAACCCTTTAAAACCCCTAAAAGAATATAACCCCCAAAACACCTTATATTCTTGAAAACACTAAAAACCCCTTATAAAATAAAAAAAACTCAAACTTAAAATAATATAAGGGACCATAAAATCTTCTAAAGACCCTAACCAACAAAATAACATGAAAATTAACAAAAACCCTAAAACCCTAAGAATTCCTAAACACTATAAAACTCATTTGATCCCATAAAACACATAAATCCATAAAACACTAAAATACCTATAAATACTAAAATCAATAAAAACATTATAGAACAATAAAAACTCTAAAAATTCCTTAGACCACATAAAAACCCGAAAATTCCTAAAAACTGTTTAAAACCCAAAGACCTAAATCCTACTAAAACAAAAAAACCCCTAAACCCCTAATATTCATTAAAAACCTAACAATGTTTTACAATCCCTAAAAAATAAAATCTTTAAAATCCCTAAAACATATAAACCTAAAAACAACATAAATCACTTAAAATTCCTAAAAACCATAAAACCCCTGAAAATCAAAAAACCACTAAAATCCACCAAAATTATAACAACCCTAAAACCCCCAAAATCCTATAAAAACCTTTTAAAAATTTAAATCCTCTAAAAACCCCGAGAATCACCAACACCCCCTAAAACACCATAAAACCCATAAAATACCATAAATAAATATAATTCACTTAAAAATCCTTAATCAACTAAAAACCCATAAAACTCAAAAAACAAAAAAAATCCCATAAAACCCAAAAAAAAACCCACCAAATCAAAAAAATCACTAAATGACCATAAAAAGCCATAATGAACCTATAACACTAAAATAACATGGATCTTAAAACCCATAAAAACATAAATTACCCTAAAAACCCTAAAAAAAGTTTCTTAAACCCCTTAACGATGCTACAACCCATAAAACCGTAAAATCTATAAAAGACCCAATACAATATAAAAATACTGAAAATACATTAAAATAACCAAAAAATAATAAAACATAAAAACGACTTGAATATCATTAAAAACCATAATCCCCATTAAAATACTAAAACCCCAAAATAATAAATTAATAAACATTAATTAAAATCATTAAAACCCATAAAATCATTTATAACCCTAGAACCCAAAAATCCTCCAAAACCCCAAAATTCCAAAAAAAACATTGAAAACACAAAAAATGCCTCAAAACCAAAAAAAAGACCATAAAGCATGAATAACCCTTAGAACCCCTAAAACCATTAATTCCTAGAACCCATAAAAATATCCAAAAACCCCCAAAAGCCCTATAAACCCCTAAAAAATTTTAAACACCCCAAAATCATAAAAACTCCAAAAAAGACATAAAGTCACTAAAATCCATAAAAAATATAAATTTTGAAAAAACATAAAAAACATAAAAAAACTAGAAAACAATAAAATCCCCTAAAACCCCAAAAAACCTTAAATTCCCCTAAAACCCATAAAAACCCTAAAAACAAAAAATAAACATAAAACACCCTAAAATCCATTAAACCCCAAAAAACTATAAAATTATAAATATCCTAAAAACTGATAAAACCCCCCTTAAAATTACAACAAATCCCTAAATGACCCTAAAAACAATAAAATACCCAAAATTACCCAAAAACCCCTATATGAACATAATAACCATAAAAACACTAAAATAACCTAAAACCCCTCTAAATACCCTAAAATATTCTATAACCCCTTAAACATCCTAAATACCCAAAAAACATAAAAACACTAAAATACCTAAAACTATTAAAATAATGTGAAAAAATTATAAACACAAAAACCCTAGAAACCCTTGTATTCACAAAATCAATTATAACATAAAAACCATAAAACCAACTACAAATCTGGAAATCCACGAAACCCATAAAATTCCTATAAAAACAATAAAACCAAAAAAAAACCCTAATAAACCCAAAAGTCTAAAAAACCCAAAAGACATTAAAAATCGTAAAAATAAAGAAACCCTAAAATTTATAGGAAAATCTAAAAACCATCAGATCCCTAAACGGACCTCAATAATCCCTAAAGACCTAAAAACACTTAAAACCCCAAAACATATCTAAAATGATTAAAACCCTAAATACCCCTGAAACTCACCAAAAAACCCATCAAACCAGAAGAATCCTTTGAAGCCACTACAACCTAACAATACTAAAACCCCAAAAAGCATAAAACCCATTTAAAACTCATAAAAACCCTAAAAACATAAAAATACCCAAAAACCATAACAACCATAAAACATCTAAGAAAAATAAAAAACAATGAAAAAACCAAGAAGCCCACTAAAAACCCTAAAAACCACAAAATACCCAAAAATACCTAACAAACCAAAAAACACTAACACCCCAAAAAAACGCCAAAAACGCCAAAACCCTACTATCAAACACCCTAAACCCTACACCCTAAACCATAAAACATACACCCTAAACATTAAACCCTACACCCAAAACCATATACCCTACACCTTAAACCCTCATACATACAATCCAAACCTTATAACCTATATTATAATCCCCAAACCCAACAACCAATTCTCTATAAACTAAATCCTATATCCTAAACTCTATACCCTAAAAAATATACCCCATAACCAAATTAGTAATCCCAAAACCCAATATCGTGTACCCTAAAATCAAAACCATAAACCTTAAACCCTAAAGTATATTCCCTACACCCTACACCTTACAACATAAGTCATATATTCTACACCAGAATCCCAATAACAGACTCCCCAAACCCTATACCATACACTATCTACCCTAAAATACACATAATTAACACTAAAACCTACACCATAAACCAAATACCCTACACCCTGAACTCCAAACCCTACACATTGAACCCTATACCCTACACCCAAAACCTTGTCCCATAAAACTGAAACACAAAACCCTACACACTAATCCCAAAACCACACACCCTAAACCATATACCCGAAAACCTAAACCCTAATACCTACACCGTAATTCTAGTAATCTAAATTCAAAACCCAAAACCATACACCCTAAACCCTAAATCCCACACCATAAACCCTAATCCCTACTCCCTAAACCATATTCCCACCTTTTTATACCCTAAAACATATATGTAAACCCATATACCTAAAAACATAAACACTAAAAACTAAACCATGCACCCAAAACTCCAAACCCTACACCATAAACTCTAAACCCTACAAACCTAATCCATTACCCTACACCCTATACCCGAAACCTTACTCGCAAAACCTTATACCATGATCCATAAACTATATGACCCAAACCCTATAGCTTTCACCACAAACCTTAAATAAAACATTCTAAACACAATACCATTTTCCCTAAACCCTAATGGATACACTTTGAACCCTATACCATACACTCTAAACCTTAAACCCTACACCACAAATTCTATACCCTACTTAATAAACCCTAAACCCTATATTCTAACCCATAAACCCTACACCATAAAACTTAGACCCAACCACCTAAATGTTATACCCTACACCCTAAACATTGAATACTACAACCTAAAACCTATAACCTACATGTTAAACCATATTAACTAAACCCTAAACCATAATAAATAAAACCCAGAAAAGACCTAAAAACCTAATGTATCTGAAGAAACCCATAAAAACGAAAAAAACCATAATAAAAACCTTAACACAAAAAAACTCTTTTAAAACAAAAGTGACAGTAAAATCCATAAAACCCCAAAATTTCTTAAAAAGCCTACAAAACCCCTAAAGCTTTAAAACCCCAAAAAACCAAAAAAACCCTAAAAAACCTAAAAACCCAAAAAATAATTAACAACCCTAAAATCCCTAATGATCCTAAATAAAATTTAGATCTCATCCTAGTGATAAAAACCCAGAAAACCGAAAAACAAAAAAAAATACTAAAAGTTCCCAATATCCTTGAATAATCAATAATATCCTTATTATTTGTAAAAACCATACAACCCCATAAAAACCATACTTTTTTTTAAAATTAATTAAATCCCTAACATCAGAAAAAACCGATAAACCCCCCTAAATCCATAAAATCGTAAGATAATCTAAAACTAAAATATACACTAAAAACCCTAAAACCCCCCAAAAAATTACAGTAAAACCCCTAAAGACCACAACTTCCCTTTTAAAACACCTATAATATAAAAAATACCTAAAAACACAAAAACCCCTATAATCAACTAGGAATAGAAAAACCAACCTAAAAGAAAAAAAATACCCTAAAACCCCTAAAATTCTCTAAAAACATGAAGCCCCATTAGGTCCCTAAAACCCTAAAATACCCCTAAAAAATAATAACATTCCTAAAAGAATGTAGAAATAAAATCCAATAACCCAAAACAACCACATATACCAGAAAAAACTAAATGATCCAAAAAAAGGTAAATGACCCTAAAAACTATAAATACACTAAACGGAACTAAAAATCCTAAAAACCAAATGATCGTAAAATGTTAAAAACCCAGAAGGACAATAAAAACTCTAGAAACTACTAAAATCCCCAAAAATGACAAAATAAACAAAAACCGTAAAAACCCCTAAAAATTGTAAAATTACCTAAAATCCCTTACAACCCAGAAAACCCCCAAAACAATGAAAATTCCAAAAACACTAAAACCCTAAACTCCAAAAAAATATAAACCCCTATAGAAAATACTAAAAACCACTAAAACCATATAATCCCAAAAAAAATTCCTAAAACCCCAAAATTCAATAGAAAAAACTAGAACCCCATAAAAATACATAAAACCATAAAAAACACTTAAAACCCATAAAACTAAAATAAAATAAAATAACTATAAAAAATATTTAAAACACATGACAAAACATAAATCCTCTTAAAACCCCTAAAAACCCAAAAAATACAAAAAAGTGGGAAAAAATTCCTAAAACCCCTAAATCCCTAAAAAAATCCTAAAAACATTTAACCCCACAAAAAACCAAAACAACCTAAAAACCTAAACACTCCGCCACCCCCCCCCCCCCCACCCAAAAACCCTAAACCCTCCTAAAAACCCAAATACACACTTAAACCCCTAAAAACACTACAAAATCCAAATATAACCTGAAACCATAAATTACAATAAAACCCCTAAAACACTAATGGCCACAAAACCCAAAATAAAACCCTAAAATTACTTTAAAAACCCTTACGACACAAAAAAAACTTAAAATCTTAAAAACCATAAAAACCTGTTAATCCTAAATGACCCTAAAAACCCCCAAAGCCCTGAAAACCCTAAAACCATTAAATAAATAATATCCCAAACACCCTTAAAATCCTAAAAAACATAAAAAATCATAAAACCCTAAAACCTATAAAAACCACTAAAACCCTAAAAATCCGCAATCCCCTAAAAATAAAAATAATCCTAAAACACTAAATAAAATAAAAACCTCTAGAAGTACATAAAACCCCAAAATAACATAAAACCTCAAAAACCATTAAAACACTTAAAAATCTTATTAATCCCCAAAATACCCAAAAAAAATATCACCCTAAATGCCCTAGAAAATCCTAATCACCTAAAAAACATAAAGACCCTACAAACCCTAACAAACATTAAAAATCCAGAAAAAATCTTAAAAATCCATAAAAGACAATAAATGAAACAAAAAACCATAAATTTCTAAAAAAACTATAACAACCCTAAAAACCCAAAACACCTTAAGAAATATGAAAAATCAATAAAATTCATAGACATCCCAAAATAATCTGAAACAACAATAAAGAACCATAAAAAAGATTTAAAACCTATATAACCTTAAAATTTCTAAATCACCAAAAACCATAAAAAACCCAAAATACATGAAATAATAAAAACCCCCAATAATTAATTGAATCCTATGAAAACAAGAAAAACCATAAAAAACCCTAAAAATTTAAAAAAACCCAAAATAAATTAAAACCACTTACAAAACCATGAAAACCCATAAAAGACCCAAAAAACCAAAAAACCCTAAAAGACCCTAAAAGGCCCTAAAATCCTTTAAGGAACTTAAAAAAGTTGCAATACCTTATGGGACCCTTAAAACCCTAATGCACCAAAAAACCCACAATCTCTTAAAGTAACTTAGAAATCCTTAAAATCCAAAAGGACAATAAAAACCATAAAAATTTCTAAGAGACCCAAAAAACCCTAAAATATTAAAAAATCATAAAATCAAAAAAAACATAAAAAACTAAACCCCCTAAAAACCTAGCATACCAAAAAAACCCAAAACCCCCAAAAACCCCCAAAAGACCCTGAAAAACAACAACAATGATAAAAACCAAAATAGAAAATAGAACCCCTAAAACCACTATAAGTCATTAAAAGAACTTTCGAAAGAGTGAAGAAACCATTGAAATCATAAAACCCTAAAAGTAACTATGACCCCAAAAAACTAAAAACCCTAAAATATCTTAAAATCCATTAAAAATCTAAAAACACTAAAAAACCCAATAAATCGTTAAAATGATAAAAAACAGAAAACCCTAAAACACCCTAAAACTATAAAAATAATAAAATCTACTAGAACCCCCTAAAAATCTTAAATCCCCCAGAAACCGATTATACACTATATTCCCAAAAAAATCAAAAACCCCTAAAAACCCAAAAAAAATCCAAAGAACACTAAAAAACCTAATATCGTGATATCTTTAAAAATGCTAAAAAAAATCTAAATCTATAATAAAATAAAACACTAAAACCATTAATTCAATAAGAAGAAATAAAACCCAATAAAAACACTAAATTGCATAAAATCCAAAAAACCCAAAAACCATTTCAAAAATATAAATACCCTATCATTCCATAAAAAACTAAAAGACCCTAAAACCCTACGGGTCCCTAAACACTCAACAAAACCCATAAAGAACCTAAAATATCCATAAGACCCCTAATCTCCATAAAAACCATAAGAACCCTAAAAACCCTAAAACATGCTAAAACCCATAAAGGACCCTAAAACCCCAAAAAACACATAAGGAACCTAAAAACACTAAGTATACCAAAAATATCCTAAAGCACCAAAAAACATATACGACCCTAAAAACCCTCAAAGCCGAAGAGGCCGCAAAACCCCCTAAAACCCCAATAAGACCCAATAAAAACTAAAAACAAATAAAATCAAATCAAATAAAATGCTAAAATACCATAAGAATCCATGAAAACTATAAACATCATAAAACACCTTAAAGGATTTTAAAAACAACAATACCCTTAAATGTACCATAAAACAATTAAAACCCATAAAAACTAAGAGACCCTAAATACCATAAACCACCTAAAAACCCTATGAACCCTAAAAACTATAAAAACCAAAAAAACGTGAAAACCCATAAAAACCTGTAAAATTCCAAAAAACCAATTAAAACAGTAAAACCCTAAATACCAAAAAAATGAAACAATCCCTAAATGAAACTAAAAATCCTAAAAAGACCCTAAAAACCCGAAAAACCATATAATAACCTAAATACCTAAAACTCTCAATGAATTGATATACCCTAAAACCCCTAAATGAATATCAAATACCATAAAACCCCTAATAGACTCTAAAACTAATAAAACCCGTAAAGGATAGTAAAAACTCTAAACACCCTAATACACTATAAAAATACTAAACACCCCTAAGGGGCCCTAAAAGCCTTAAAATCACTAAAGGTATATAAAAACCATAAAGGGCCCCAAATTCCCAAATGAATCCTAAAAAACATAAACCCCTAAAGGTCCAAAAAAACCCCAAAAATCATTAATACACCCTAAAACCCCATAAAATCAGTAAACTAACCCAAAAAATTCCAGAAACCCAAATAGCCCCAAAAAACCCTATGGTAACATAAAAACCACAAAAAAATAATAAAATATACAAGTAATCCAACAAAATCCAAAAACCCAAAAAGATCATTAAATACCCTAAAAACAATAAAAAAATCAAAAAACAACTAAAAACCATAAAAATCATTAAAAACCAAAAAACCCATAAAAAACAAAAATCCCATTAAAACCCAAAGACATTATTTTTTTTAAAATTCCATAGAACACCTAAAACCCCTTAAAAACCCTCATAAAACCCTAAAACCCCTGAAATCCCATCAGATCCATCAAAATACCCTAAATACCCCTAAACACCCTGAAAAAACCCTAGTAACCTAAAATTCGCTAAAACGATCATCATACCAAAAGACACCAAATACCCCCAAAAAACCCAAATAGCCCAAAATGGATTAAAAAATTTAAGAAAAAAATAAAAACAACCTATATACCCCCAAAAAAATTTATAAGCCCTAATAAACAAAAATAAATCCAAAAAAACATAAAAAACCCAAAAACCTCAAATTACCTGTAAACCTATAAAGACCATAAATGCACTAAAACCCTAAAAACCCTAAAGAGCCTAAAAACCCTAAAACACTAATGAAAATAATTTCCCAAAAATCCCAAAAAAACCATAAAATCAACTGAAAGATCCTAAATACCCAAAATCCACTAAAAGTACCTAAACCCCACAAAAGCCCATAAAATGATCTAAAACCCTAAGACCTTAATGGAATTAAAACCTTCTAAAAGAATTAATGAACCTTAAAACCCTTAACCAATCTAAAAAATCAAAAACCATTAAAATCTCATAAATACCCTAAAATACCAAAAACACTATAAAAACAACAAAAACCATATATGACCCTAAAAACAATAAAGGAAACTAAAACCCCCAAAAAAGAACTCTAGAACAAAAAAAATTCATAAATGACCCTAAAAAAGCTACCCACCCCCATTCCAAAACTACCTAAAACCCCTAAAGAACATAATATATCCTACAAACTATAAACAACATTTAATGACACCAAATCTGTAAAAACCCAAAAAAATTCCTAAAAATTCCCCCAAACCCATAAAACAAAAAATTAATCCTTCATAACCGCAAAAAATCAGAATACTAAAAAAATCTAACACCCCTAAAAACCCGTAAAAACCATACAAACCAAAAAATCCCAAAAAATAGAGAAACCCCTAAAAAGTGAAAACTCGTGAAACACTAAAAACCATATTATCCCCAAAAAACCTAAAACCCCAATAAAACTCCTAACTGAACCAAAACCCAAAAACCCCATTAAAAATACTAAATAAACTAAAACCATAAAACACTAAAAACACTAAAAAATAATAAAAATCTTAAAACCCTTGAAACCCATATGAAACACTATAAATACTAAAAACAATAAATCCCCACTACAAATACTATAAAAATTAACCCCCCAAAAAAACCCACAAAAAATCTAAAAAAACTAAAAGTCCCTAAAAACCATCAACCCCATAAAAACACTAAAAATACTAAAACCCCCTCTAAAGACCCTAAAACTGTAAACGCCCTTAAATATTATAATAACACGAAAAGACCCTCAAAACCAGGAACCCAAAATTACTCTAAAAACATTATAGAAAATCATATAGATCCTTAAAAATCATTAAACTTAGTAAAAATCATAAAAACATAAAAATATCCCAAATGTACCACAAACCCCTTTAAACCATAAAACCAGGAAATCCCCCAACCCCCTTATAAATCTGAAAAAACCCTAAAAACCCTAAAACCACCAAGAAAGCCCAAAAAACATAAATAATCCTTAAATCCCTAATTAACCCAAAATCGCAAAAAAAAATAGTCAAAATCTTCTAAAACACTAGATTACCTAGAAACATTCAAAATCTTAAAAACCCAAAACCCCCTAAAAAATAAAAAATAAAAAATGCCTCATAGAACCCTAAAACCCCCTGAAATTATTAGAAGTCCCATAAAACTAAAAACCATCCCAAAACAAAAATCCACAAACATCTCCAAAAACCATAAAACCAATAAAACTCCCTAAACCATTCTAAAGCCCCTAGAAAACCTAACTAAAAAACCATAAAAACCCATAGAATCCTAAAAATACTAAAACCCCCAAAACCATATAGATGCTTAAATCCCCAAAAAAATCAATAGAACCCCTTAAAATACATCAAATCACTAAAATCCAACAAAAAATAGAAAAAAATAAAACCCCTTAAAACAAAATAACACAAAAAAAGTCAAAACCCTAAAAATCTGAGAAATATATTAATTAATAAACTCTCTAACCACTAAACCCAAATACCATACACCCAATACCCAAAACAATAAATGATATACCCAGCACCTGAAACCATAAATCCTATACCGTAACCCCTATAAACTACACTGTAAGCCTTATCACCTACACTCGCAACCCTATACCACAAACCATATACCCAAAACCCCACATCCTTTACCCGTAATCATACTCCCTAAACAATAAACTCTATCCCCTAAAACCTATACACTACACCCAGATCCAAAAACCCAAACCCTATACCATATACCCTAAAACATAAACCTTAAACACAACACCCAAAACTATATACACTACACCCTAAACAATATACCCTAAAACCTAATCCATATACTCCACACCAAAATCCATATACCCAATAGCCCAAAAACTAAACCCTAAACAACGAACTCTAAAAATTTCACCATAAACCCTATAACCTACACCCTAGAAACTATACTATACAACAAAAACCTTATACTGAACACCATAAACCATAAACCCCACACCCTAAACCCAATACTATACACCCTAAACCCTACACATTCACCCTTCGTCCAATACCCTAAGCCCTAAAATATAGCCTATATACCCCAAAACATGTGACCTACACCCAAAAAAACACTACACACTAAACCCTAAACCCTAAAACCCTAAAAACTACACTTGAAAATATATACCCTACACCTTATACCATAAACCATACACCCTAAAACTTATAACCTAAACTCTAAACCATGCACCCTAAACCATAAAACCTAAAACATATACCCTAAACCCTATACCATACACAGTATACACTAAACCCTACCACCTAAACCCCGTATATTTCACCCTAAACCCAAAACCCCATATCCTAAACTCTATTACAACCACCCTAAACCCTAAATCTTACACCCTATATTGTATACCTTATACCCTAAACTCTAAATCCTATACCCTTTTCCCTACACCCTAAACTCAACACCCAACACCATAAATCTTATACCTTACACATTAAACCCTAAACCCTATAACCTCTACCAAATATCCTACACCCTTAACCTTAAACCATACACCCTTAACCCTATATCCTACACCCATGTCCATATATCATGCACCATTAAAGAATAAACCCCAAACCCTAAAGGAACCCCAAAATAATTGATTTTTTTTTGAAAAAACCTTAAAAACCATAAAGATTATTAAAATCTAAGAAAACCGAAAATTACCTTTATTCCCCTATAATAAATTAAAAACTATACAAACCCGAAAAACCCTGAAAACCCTAAAATCACTAAATTCAATAAAATATCACAAAAACCCCTAAAAACAATAAAAAAGAATAAAATCCTAAAACTCTATTAAAAATCCAAAAAACAAATCCTCTACACCCCTTAATAATAAAATAATACCATAAAACCCCATGTAAAATCTAAAAACTAGAAGAACACCTAAACCCTTAAAAACCCTAAAACCCTTAAAAACCATAAAAAGTTTATGTAACCCAAAGCCCTAAAAATAGTAAAACACCCTATAAAACAAAGAAACCCCTTAAACACCCTAAAAACCCCAAAAATCACTAATAATTAAAAAGTTTCTAAAAACCTTGAACACCCCAAAAACCTCTAAACCAATAAAAATTTATAAAACCCTACAATACCATTTAAAACTCGAAAAAATTATCCTATGAGACCCTATAAAATCCACAAACACCTAAAAACTCTAAAATACCTTAAAAACTAACACCACATAAAACCCCCTCAAAACCCCTAAAATCCGTAAAGGACATTAAAAACCCTAAAACCCATAAAAACCCAATAATCCAAAAAAAATAGAACCATAACAACACTAAATCCGCCCAAAAAACACTCAAGACCCTATAAATATCCTAAAACCCTAAACACCCCTAAAAGTCAATAAAAAATGAAAACAAAAAATTTCCTAAAAGATCTTAAAACCCAAGAAAAGACTATAAAATAACTAAAACCACTAAATAACCTAAAAAATAAAAACCCATAAAATTCCCCAAACAACATAAAAACCTAATATACCATAAAAGGCTTAATACACTAAAATACTACAAAAACCGAAAGGACTAGAAAAATAAGTAATTTACCAAAAGCTCCAAAATCCCAAAAGGAATATAAACACCAATAAATAAACAATAAAAATTTCTAAACACCTTATAAATTTGAAAACCTACCTAAAAACCATAAAATTCATTAAAAACCCTAAAAGTCTATAAATCTGTAAAAATTGAGAAAACCCAAAATAAACCCCCAAAAAACCTATATGACCCCAAAACCCCAAATAATATTTAAAAGGCCAATGAATCCGTAAAAATAATAAATACCATAAAAATCATAAAAACCATAATTATCTCTAAAACTCTAAAAAATCTAAATACCCTAAAACATAAAAATCATTAAACAACCCAGAAAAAATCTAAAAACCCAAAAGCTACAAAATCCACTAAAACATATAAAAATATAAACATCCAAAAATCCCTAAAACCATAAAACACCCAAAACCCCCTATGATTCCCAAAAAACCATAGAAGCACAAAACCCCTAAAAATAATAATAACAAAAACAAACAAAAAATCCCAAAAATCACCGTAAGAAACTTTAAATTACCTATTTACCATAAAACCCAACAATCACCTAAAATCAATAAAATCCCCAAAAAACCATAAATGTCCTAGAAATCCATAAATACACCAAAACCCCCCAAGACCCCCCAAAACCTAGAACACCAAAAATCCGTAGAAATACTAAATTTCATTAAAAACCCAGAAAACCATAAATCTAATAACATCCCTAATAAACCACTACTAAACCCCTACACCCATAATAATCCCTTAATACAAATAAAACACCATAAAATAATAAACTCCCTAAGTACTCTAACAACCTTATAACCCTTAAAATCACAAAAAAAAATCCTTCAAAGAGAATAAATGAACCTTAAAACCTTTAACCAATCTAAAAAATTAAAAACCATTAAAATATCATAAATAACATAAAATACCAAAAACACCATTAAAACAACAAATACCATAAATGACCCTAAAAACAATAAAGGAAACTAAATACCCCTAAAAAGGACCCTAAAACACAAAAAGCCATAAATGACCCTAATAAATCTACCCACCCCCAATCCCAAACTACCTAAAACCCCTAATGAACATAATATATCCTAAAAACTGTTAAAAACATTTAATGACCCCAAAACTGTAAAAACCCAAAAAACCCTGAAAATACCCCCAAACCCATAAAACATCAAATTAATCCATCGTAACCATAAAAAATCAGAAGACTAAAAAATCTAACCCCCCTAGAAGCCCGTAAAAACAAGGAAAACCAAAAAATCCCAAAAAATAGAGAAACCCCTAAAAAGTGAAATCTTGTGAAACACTAAAAACCATATCATCCCCAAAAATCCTAAACCCCTAACTGAACCAAAACCCAAAAACCCCATTAAAAAGACTAAATAAACTAAAACCATAATGCCCTAAAAACTTAAAAAATAATAAAAATCCAAAACCCTTGAAACCCATGTGAAACACTATAAATACCAAAAACAATAAATCCCCACTACAAATACATAAAAAATAAACCCCCCAAAACCCCAACAACCCACAAAAAATGTGAAAAACCAAAAAGTCCCTAAAAACCATCATCCCCATAAAAACAATAAAAATACTCAAAACCCCCCAAAGACCCTAAAATCGTAAACCCCCTAAAATATTATAAAAACCCTAAAAGACCCTCAAAACCAAGAACACTAAATTACTATAAAAGCATTATAGAAAACCATAAAGACCCTTAAAAATCATTAAACTTAGTAAATATTATAAAAACATAAAAATATCCAAAAATTACCAAAAACCCCTTTAAACCCTAAAACCAGGAAATCCACCAACCCCCTTATAAATCTGAAAAAACCCTAAAAACCCTAAAACCACCAAGAAACCCCAAAAAACAAAAATAATCCTTAAATCCTTAATTAACCCAAAATCGCAAAAAAAATTGTCAAAATCTTCTAAAACACTAGATTACCTAAAAACACTAAAAATCCTAAAAACCCAAAATCCCCTGAAAACATAAAAAATAAAAAAACGGCTCATAGAACCCTAAAACCTCATAAAATTCTTAGATGTCCCATAAAACTAAAAAACCATCCCAAAACAAAAAACCTCAAACATCTCATAAAACCATAAAACCCATTAAATTCCCTAAACCATGGAAAATCCCCTAGAAAACATAAAACTAAAAAACAATAAAAATCCATAGAATCCTAAAATACTAAAAACCCCAAAACCATATAGATGCTTAAATCCACAAAAAAGAAAAACACCCCATAAAATACATCAAATCACTAAAACTCAACAAAAAATCGAAAACCATAAAACCCCTTAAAATAAAATAACACAAAAAAGTCAAAACCCAAAAAATATGAGAAATATATTAATTAATAAACTCTCTAAAAACCACTAAACCCATATACCATACACCCAATAGCCAAAACAATAAATGATATACCCATCACCCCAAACCTTAAATCCTATACCCTAACCCCTATAAACTACACTACAAGCCTTATCACTTACACTTGCAACCCAATACCTCAAACCATATACCCAAAACCCCACATCCTTTACCCATAATCCTACCCCCTAAACAATAAACTCTATCCCCTAAAACCTATACAAAACACCCTGATCCCAAAACCCTAACCCTATACCGTATACCCTAATACTTATACCTTAAACTCAACACCCAAAACACTATACACTACACCCTAAACCATATACCCTAATACCAAATACATATACTCCACACCAAAATCCATATACCCTATAGCCCATATACTAAACCCTAAACAAGGAACTCTAAAAATTTCACCATAAACCCAATAAACTACACCCTAGAAACTATACTATACAACACAAACCTTATACAGAACACCATAACCCCTAAAACCCACACCCTAAACCCTATACTGTACACCCTAAACCCTACACATACACCCTTCGTCCAATACCCTAAACCCTAAAATATAGCCCATATACACCAAAACCTATGACCTGAACCCAAATAAACACTACACCCTAAACCCTAAACCCTAAACCACAAACCCTAAAAACTAGACTTGAAAATATATACCATACACCTTATACCATAAACCCCAAACCCTAAAACATATAACCTAAACTCTAAACCATGCACCCTAAACCCGAAAACCTAGAACATATACCCTAAACCCTATACCATACACCATATACACTAAACCCCACCACCTAAACCCCGTATATTTCACCCTAAACCCTAAACCCCACATCCTAAACACTATTCCCACCACCCTAAACCCTAAATCCTACACCTTAAATCGTATACCTTACACCCTAAACTCTAAATCCTATACCCTTTTCCTTAGACCCTAAACTCTACACCCTACACCATAAATCTTATACCTTACACATTAAACCCTAAACCCTATAACCTCTACCAAATAACTTACACCCTAATCCTTTAACCATACACCGTTAACCCTATACCCTACTCCCATGTCCATATATCATGCACCATTAAGAATAAACCCCAAACCCTAAATGAACCCTAAAACAATTGAAACATATTTTTTTGAATAAACCTTAAAAACCAAAAGGATAATTAAAATTTAAAAAAACCAAAAAATACCTTTATTCCCCTATAATAAATTAACAACTATACAAACCATGAAAACCATGAAAACCCTAAAATCACTAAATTCAATAAATAATCACAAGAACCCATAAAAACACTAAAAAAGAATAAAATCCTAAAATTCCATTAAAAATCAAAAAACAAATCCTCTACACCCCTTAAGAATAAAATAATACCATAAAACCCCAAGTAAAATCTAAAAACTAGAAAAACTCATAAACCCTTAAAACCCTTAAAACCCTTAAAAACCACAAAAAACATTATATATCCCAAATCCCTAAAAATAGTAAAACATCCTATAAAATATATAAACCCCTTAAACACCATAAAAACCCCAAAAAATCATTAATAATTAAGAAATTCCTAAAAACCGTGAAAACCCCAAAAACCTCTGAACCAATAAAAATTTATAAAACCCTAAAAACCCATTTAAAACTCAAAAAAGTTATCATTTGAGACCCTATAAAATCCTCAAACACCTAAACACTCTAAAATACCTCAAAACCCTAACACCACATAAAACGCCTCAAAACCGCTAAAATCTGTAATGGACCTTAAAAACCCTAAAACCCATAAAAATCCAATAATCCATAAAAAAAAATAGAACCATAACAACAATAAATCCGCCCATAATACACTCAAGACCCTCTAAAAATCCCAAAACCCTAAAACACCCCTAAAAGTCATTAAAAATTGAAAACAATAAATTTCCTAAAAGATCATAAAACCCAAGAAAAGACTATAAATTAACTAAAACCACAAAATAACCTAAAAAAATAAAAACCCCTAAAATTCATTAAACACCATAAAAACCTAATATACCATAAAAAAGCTTAATACCCTAAAATACTACCAAAACCAAATGGACTAGAAAAAAAACTAATTCAACAAAAAGCTCCAAATAAGAAAAAAGGAATCTAAAAATCAAAAAATAAATAATAAAAATTTCTAAACACCTTATAAATTTGAAAACACCCTGTTGATGCTCCTTTCGTCACAGAATCTAAAGATCGGAAAAGGGAATATCTGAGCTCAAATGTGATTCATCCTTTGAAGAAACATCAAAAATCGACAAAGGGATGAACAAGGAGAACATTGCCCATAGGTCGCGCAAGTTCCCTCTTGGTCGCGCAAGTACACTTGCGCGCCGACTCAATACTTGCGCGACTCCTCATGGACGTGCAAGGGACTTGCGCGACATATGTGGTAACCGCCTGGTAACCGCCCGATAACCGCCCAGGGCCTTCTTTTGCCTATAAATAGACCCTGTGGGCCCCCCATTAAGAGGATCTTTTTCCAGAAACTCGGATTGAAACTCCCGACGCCCAAGTCTCTTCTCAAAGCTTCCGGAACACTTCTAAGGTAATTTCTTACCTAGGACGGAAGATCTAAAGAGAAGAAGGAAGGCCTAAGTGTTGAAACTTATCAAACACTTGCGCGCCGACTTAATTCCTTCAATATAACTTGTGCGTCCCTTTTCTGGAAGAACCTCAAGGGGATTCTAAAGGGTCTTATCAAGAGTCGCTCAAGTATTTCAATTCTGATTGAAAATCGCGCAAGTACCCCTCAGGTCGCGCAAGTATACTTGCGCGACCCAAACTTGCGCGCCGCCGCTGGACTTGCGCGCCTCTCAAGACTTGCGCGCCCCTACCTTTTTGGGGTGCCTTTCTTGCCTATTTCATCCCTCTTAAGCCATTTCACCTTTCCTATTCAAGATCCAGTCTTCAAGATACTCTTCAAAGCCATTTATGGCATGATTTCTTGATTTGACATCCTTGTCTGAAAGGAATTCTGTGAAATATCTCTCAAAACCTAGTGATTTAAACATCTTTATGTCACCAAAGATTGAGAGTTCATTCATTCAACCTCATCCTTTAAGATGAGAGAATCCCCCTTAACCTGGGTATCCTTTTCAGGGATAATGCCCAGTTATAAATCTTTTAACTTGGGCATACTCCTCAGGAGTAAGCCCCAAATTCATAATCCATAACTTGGGTTTCCTTTTCAGGAATAATGCCCAGTTATAAATCCTTTAATCTTGGGCATCCTCCTCAGGAGTAAGCCCCAAATCCTTAAAGTTCCCAATCTTGGGCATCCTCCTCAGGAGTAAGCCCCAATCAAGTCCTTTAATCTTGGGCATCCTCTTCAGGAGTAAGCCCCAAATCATAATCCCTAACCTGGGCCTCCTTTTTTAGGAATAAGTCCCAGTCATAACTTTGGGTTTCCTTTTCAGGAGTAAGCCCCAAGTCCCCTAACCTGGGTCTCCTTTTCAGGAATAAGACTCAGTCATAACCTTGGGTTTCCTTCTTCAGGAGTAAGCCCCAAGTTCCCTTAAAATTCTCTTAACCAGTCATAATTTACCTTTGATTTGGGTTTCCTTTTTAGGAGTAAAACCCAATCATAATTCCCCTCCTAAACTTAGGCATCCTCCTTAGGAGTAAGCCCGAAGATTAGAGTATTCAAATCTCCATGAAGCACACATAACTTTATGGACCCTGTTCATGGATTTTCTCCCTAAAAAGTAAAATCCTAAACCTTCATCTATCTGGGCAGTCATCCATACATAAGCCCCAAACAAATTCTTATGATTGCATCTTTTTATGGCACAATTGTCTAAATTTTACCAATACCTCTTGTTTCTCACACCGAGCATGACTCACGTGAGCTTAGAGTGTAAAAGTAATTATGACATTCATCTTTGAGCCATCAATCATAAACATCATACCCCATTTCTCGAACTACGTGGGTTCTGATTCCTTTTCCAAAACAAAGGATACGTAGGTAGCCCATTTATGGGTTCGATCCCAACTTTGAAATAATCTCTGTCCTTCTGAATGACAATAAACTTCAAGTGCCCCACTGAGTGGCTTTAAAACCAGCCTGGTCATCATAAATGACCAAGAGACTTTTATATAAATGATTTGAAGGATACCATTGACCAAGAATCTCTAAACAAATATAGATGATTCTCTATTGATGAAGAACCTCGAATACATATAAAAGATTCTCTAAATTTCTTGCATATTTAATCATTGATTGTTAAAACTAAAGGAAAGCACATTTTATACATGGTAATGTAATAAGGATTCACGAACAAAACTTAAATCTATAAAGAGAGTCCCGGAGTAGACAATAATTCCCCTCAAAAAGGTGTGATGAGTCTGACCTCCCATCCTCTCGACCAATGCAAATTCCTAAGCCTCATTAGTCCACAAGCTAATGAGCGCCTGCCTTTGGAAAGTAGGTCCAAACGGATGTGGAATCATTGGATGTTTCCGGTTCTACGAACAAACCCGTTAGAAACCGATCGGAACGTTTGAATCTCCCGTCCAGGAGGTCATCCCCGGATTCCGTGCGAAACAAAAATGGTGAACCCGACGTGAATCCTTAACCAAGTTAAAGTGATGTGCTTCTTATCTGTTAGGCCCCTTGGGCCAACAAGGCAATCATTGACATATGATCATCCAAAAGATGCAGTAGCTGGATTCATCTTGATTATGTCTGTTATATGGAACATGCACTCTTTTTTCTCAAGATCTTCTGCAAAATGGCTTTCCTTAAATTCACCCCTGTGAATACTGCTGCTGTAAACACCTCTACTGTGAGGTATGTTGCTGTGAAAACCAATCCTGCTACTCCTGCTGGAACGTCATCCGCTCTGAGGATGACATCACCAACTCAGCGTCTTCAACGCTGTGTTTCTAATGCACTGGTTAAGGAGTACCGTCGCAACGGTACTATCCCAACTCTGGAGGCCGCTCGTCAAGCCCTCCAAGTTAACAATTCTACCTGGTCGTCCGGACAACGGCGACCAGCAATCAAGAAGCAGGCGGTGCTGACTACCGTCTCCAACCGTTTCGGGTCGTTATCCCCGGAACGCAATTTCCATTCACTCCCTTACTCCGAGGAAGTGAATGAGCAGGTCCCTCGGGGCCTTAATTCAAAAAGACAGGAGTCCTTCTCAAGGGCTCCCATCAACAATCGCCACCAGACTCGTGCGGTAGTGCGCCCTCAACATGATGAGGGTACCGTCTCCAGGCATTCAGCTCAGGTTCCTCGAACCCGAGCAGGCAAGATGAATCACCAGAGACGGAATCCGGTTAATAATAGGCAGGTTGTCATCCCTGCCATCTCCGGAGAAGTCCACCAACCTAACTTGGTGGCAAGCAATGAGCAGGCATACACACCTGTCCATTTTAATTCAGCTGTCCAGCAGACTCGTCTGGCAGCATCAAGCCGATCCCGCTAGGCAATTCCGGCGGAGTACCATAGGCAGGAACATACACCTGCTTATACATCATCAGTTAGTCAGCAGGCTCGTCTGACTACATATGATGGATCTCGTCAACCACGTTTGGCGAAGTTTAAACAGCAGGCACATACACCTGCTAATACTAATCAAGCCTACCAACAGTCTCGTTTGGTAGCGCATGGAGAAGTCAGTCGGAAAGTCCCGACGACAAACAGGAGGCAGACTAAACTCTCTGCCTCCACACTTGAGTACTGTCAGGATTCACTGACGGGAAAAGGAGGACAGGAGCAGGCACATACACCTACTCCAAGCCCGGAATGGACGTATATTCCTGTTCCGGCGGCTGAAGTCACCAAGCATATTTTGTCAATGGTGAAAGAGCAGAAGCAAATTCCTGCTCATATTCTGGATGCTTGCCAGGATATCATAACATCTTCAGCATCATTTCAGGGACAGACACATAAATCTATCCCTAACAATGGAGTGACACATCAACAATTCACTCCAGAACAGACACACACATCTGTTCCAGTCCAAGAGGGTTGTGGGGCCTACTCCCCCATATCATACGGACAACCAAGTCAGGCACATACACCTGATTTGAGCGATGATCGTCAGCCTAACCTGACCATCTTTCCTGATCAGGCACATACACCTGCTCAGAGCAATCACTTTCGTCATCAAGTGATTTCTAAAGCGAGTAAGAAGGCATCTAAGAAAAAGATCCGCCCAGCACAGTCAGAAGATCAAAGGCAAATCTGCAACCAAGCCTTGCTCGATGCTGGAGTTCTTGAAGCACTCAGACATTTATCTGTCGGAATTCAAGATTCTACTCCCTCAGTTCCCAATAACGGGAACATTAATTCTGAAGGTCTTCAACAGACACTTCCTCATGAAGACTTGCTTCATGAAAATTCGGTCAATCTCGAAGTTTCTTCTTCAGATGAGAGCCATAAGAACCCTATGTGTGGTCAGAAGACCAAGGAGCAAGAGATTTCATCTTTTACTGTAACCCATCATGAAGGTCCTCCTCATGGTGATGAACTTCGCTGCGAAAGTCCTCTCCGCAGTAGTGATTCATATTGTCTCGAAAATTCTTCAGAAGGCAATGTAGTGACGAGAAATCCCTCCTATCTCGAGGCACTTGCAAACGTAAAACCAGTCATGTCTGAAGTTTTACTATCGGCAGGTGAAACTCTTTCTCTATCAGAAGATAGCTTGGGGTTCAGGTTATTCTCCGAACCATCCCTGGGTCATTTATCTTCTGTCATGAATAATGATGTCTCTACCAATCTTGTTGAATCCGATGAAGCAACAAGGAAACACCAACTCTGGTCCAAACAGGTAGAAGAATCTTCATTCAATGATAAAGAGGAAATGCTGAACATGAGGAAAAAACTGGCAAAAGGTGAAGTACCAGTCATGTTTTGGCCTTTGGCTGACTCCCAGTACGACATTCCAAAGATGTTGATGGATGATGGAATCCATGACATTCGTCTCAACATATGGAAGACTCTTTGTCAATTAAAGAAGAAGGTATTATCTTATGATGAATATGAAAATCATCTTAAGATAATAGAAGGGTTACAACGCCAGATTGATTTGGCATCTCTATCAGTCTCTCGGTATCCGAAGGCTGAAAAGAAACAGAGAACCCTTCAACGTTCATGCCTTGGCGCACTAAGAAGATTGCGTCAGTTAATTTCCAATGCTCCGTCTAATGTTCATATCAGAGGATGGGGTGTTCACGGAGCACTACATTTCACAGTGCTTTCCGGTCAGCAGAGCCCGCCGAAAATGGTCTCATGCAATGTTATTGCCCATGGCCGGCAACAGTCAATGGGCTTTGTTCATAATCAAAATCTTGCTCGAGATCAAGCTTCAACTAGTTCCTCTCAAAGTCAAGTATATAGAGAACAAGTTGTCGAATTGCTCCTACATCAAGCAGGCGAGAATATTGCACAAGCCTCTCGTCTGGAGCAAACACGTCATCAAATGATGGAAGTTTCGGAAATCATCCAACGGTCTATTGAACCAGGTGATAAAAGTGGATACAGGTTAATGCATCCAGCTAATTTTCGAACTAAGATTCGCAAGATCAAGAGAGATTTCAAGAAGATCTCAGACATAGCATGTCAAGAGACACCCCAGCTTGCCAGACTGGGGACTTCTCTAACCCAACCCTCAGAGTCAACAAATGAGATTCGAGGAGTTGAGCGGAAGCAGCAAAAACATCCCCAGTCCACCGGACTGGGGACTTTTTCAAATCTTCAATCCCTCCCTCAGAGAAAGTCAGTATTCTATCGATTAGGGAATAAGCCTCAAGAGGAACGAAGAGCCAAGATGTCAGGAGATTCTCTCCAAGTGACGGTTCTCCAAGAAATTCCTGAGGGATCAAGTCAACGGAATTCCATGTCTCATCATGGACATGGAAGAAGACAATATCACAGAAGTGCTGATAGAAAGGATTCCATGAAATATGCATCCATTAATGTCATCACTGCTGTTGCTGCTGATTCACCAGATGAGGCTCAATCAGAGGGATCAGACGAAGAGGTTCCTGCTCAAGAAGTCGGGCACACAGACCTAAATGAAGAAGGTGTGCGCACACGTAATCAAAGGCTTACCCAAAATCTAGGTATTCCTTAAAGTAACCCACTTCCCCCTCTCTGAAAAGGATCTAATAAGGGGAAAGGAAAGAATCAGGTTACTTCTCACCCTTCCTCTGAAGGAGGTCAATCGCTCTCATTAGAGCAAATGTTTGCACAACAGGAGGAAGAAATGAAAGAATTAAGAAGGTTGAATGCAGAACTACTTCAGAGTAGTCTTCTTCTTAAGAATGCTGAAGTCAGACAGCCGAAAGAATTTGTTGTAACTACTGAGATGGATCAGGAATATCCTCCTTTATCAGTACACCCACAGAGGTCTAATCCTACGGGTCAAACGCAACAACGGTTGGCAGCACTACCATTAGTTGCAGCACCAACCTCCACAGCTGTCCAAGCTCCATTCATTGCACCTACCCAAAACCAAGTTCAACCTGACGTTTCTCAAAAGTTAATAACTACTATTGAGTCATTAACAGCTCGGTTAGAAACTATGGAAGGGAAACGGGCGCAAGTTCAACCTGAAAAGAATGTTTACCCTGAATGGTTAGATTCAATTTCTCCTCCATCCAGTTTTGGAAACCCTATTTTCCCTACTTTCAATGGATCAGGCGACCCTGAACAACATTTGACGCATTACGTGTCTTGTTGTGATCCTATGATGGGAACTCCAGAGCAACAAGAAGCAGTGAAACTCAGATGCTTCGTGCGAACCTTGCAAGGACCAGCTTTTTTCTGGTATACAAGCTTGCAATCCCGGTCAGTCATCGGATGGGAGGATCTTCGTCAAAAATTCCTTCTTCAGTTTAGCTCAACTTTGCCAAAAACGACAGTTTTCGATCTTACAAACTGCAAGCAAAGGGAGAATGAAAGAGTCTCCGATTTCATTGCTCGTTGGAAGGGATTAACATATTCCTTGAGTTTATCACTCCCTCAGGAGGAATTGTTGCCAATCTGTGTGGCAAATTTGCGTGACGAATTACGCACGCCATTGATCCCTGTGAAATACACAGGCGGGTTTCGAGACCTTACTTCAATCGCTCAACAGATTGAAGATTCCCTTATACAGGCTAAGGTTAAATCTCGTGTAATTCCATCAGCTCCAGGAAGAAGAATGGGTAAAGCAGAAGCTGCTACAGTTATGCTTAAACAGGCACCTGTACCTATTTCTATGTCAAAACCTTCATCTTCTCGAAGGGCTCCACCTCCTGAACACCAACAACAAAGGCTGTTTCGTCCAAATGATCAAAAAGATCAACGACGAAAACAATTCGAGGATATGAAGAGTAAAACATATTCTTTCCGAAGTGAGCAGGTTCCTGGTTACTTCATTTCAGCTCTGGAAAATAATTTGGTTCAATTACCAGTGCCCAAGAGGCCAAACAAGGAAGGAGATGAAGACCGTCCCAATTATTGTCCCTTTCATCAAATGTTGGGGCATCCCATCCAGGAGTGTTTTGTCTTTAAAGACCTCCTGCAAAAGATGGTCGATTTGGGACAGGTCAAATTGAAGGGTTCTTCAGCTCATGTAGCGTGTATTACCGCTACAGATTCAGAGGAAGGAGGCGAGTGGCAGGAAGTCAAAAGCAAAACTGCGAAAAAATATGATGATTGGTTGGTCAGAAAGACAATCAATCGGACCCATTCCATTTTGCGAACACAATTGAAGAAGCCAATTGTGTCTCCTACAAAAGCTGCAGTAAAGCCTCCATCAAAAGACAAATCCTCAAAAGGGCAGAGCAATTCAAATAAGAAAGAGGAATCAGAAGAAGATGAGTATGTTTCAAAGCCTAAATTGTCTTTGACTCTGGCAGATTTCATGCCATCTACTTCAAAGCCACGGGCACCGTCCCACCAAACGGCACAGCCTAAACAGGCTAACCAGGCAGAGTCTTTATCAGACGAAGAGTTAATCTTTGGTTCTGTTAATATGATTCAATTAACAGATTCATATTCCAGTCTTGATAAGCCTGAATTCCCTGTAACAAATAAGGGAATCCGAAGAGGTTCTAGAGGTTCAGGATATAGGGGAAGGCGTGGATCTTTCCGAAGCCACTACTCTAATTCTACCCCTGCTAGCACTGTATACGCAGCAGAAACTCGTGGTAGAGCCCTTCAGCAAGCTCAAAAAGAACAAGCAAGTTCTTCTGCCGATGGCCAACTCAGTTTTGGCACAGTTATTTTGGAAGACCGATTAAAGGTTCCATCTTATTTATCTCAGAAAGTAAATGGATCTAATCAGTCTAATATTCCAAAACCTAGGATGTTGCCAACTTCAATACAAGATGCATCAGCTTCCAAAGCATCTTCTTCCAAGGTACCTGCTAAACCGCATATTCCTATTGGGAAACGCAGGCCTCTAGATCAAAAGTATGATATATTGAAACACTTGGCCCAAGTACCAGCCAAATTATCAATTTTGGATGCTTTGAATCTCTCAAGAGATCTTCTGGAAGCACTCATCGAAGCTTTGTCAAGTCCTTAGGAGTTTGAAGCTGAAATTGCTGCGGCTGAAATTTATCACATAGAGAATAATCCTGCAGAATGTCATGCAGTGATATCTTTTACTGATAAAGATGAAGATGATGTTGTGCATGGGCACATAAAACCTTTGTACTTATCTGGCAAAGTCAATGGTATAGATATTCGAAGAGCTTTTATTGACAATGGTTCAGGAGTCAACCTCATGCCCATTCGCACACTTCGTCGATAGGGCCTCACGGAATCTGATTTATCTCCTTCTACCATGATGTTGCAAGGATATGATAAAAATGAACAAGAACCACTGGGAGAAGTTACGCTCAGAACTCAGTTTGGAGATCTTGTTTCCAATTCGGATTTCATGATTGTTGATCAAGACTCAGCTTTCAATATCTTGCTTGGAAGACCCTGGCTACATCAGCATGCAGCTATTCCATCATCATACCATCAATGCCTCAAATACTGTTTCGATGGTCAAGTTGGAACATTATATGGTGATAAGGCCCTGTTCAAGACATGTGAGTCTCAATACATTGAGGCGGAATTTTATCACATGAAGGGAAGAGAAAAATCTATAATGAAGGAAATTACCAAAGTTAATGCTCCATATGGTTTGGAAAAAATTCCAATAAATCCATTTTCACATGTGAGTACAGATTATGTGTTACCTATCAGTCAAATTGACAAAATAGGCCCAAATCAACATACTCTTATGGAAAGATCCATAATGTCAATTACGGCAGTCGAGCCAGACAACATGGGAGAAATTGGTAATTTACCAAGCAGTGATGAAAGCATAAGTGGTGACGTTTTCATTTCGTCTGCTGAAATCCAACAAGTCTATATTTCGCTAATCAGGCCAGAAGAAGTTATAGCAACACCAGAGGTGAATAATGATGTCGATTCTCGATCCATCATCTCCTCTTTGATTCCCAAAGAAGACCCTTTATCATCAATAGGGTTGGAAATGGAAGCTTCTTCTTCAAAATGTGAAAATTTTGACATTTCTTATGATCATGAGAATTTCGTTTTTTCATCTACTTCGCAAGTAGAAACGGAAGAAATAACACATGATGAAGAGGAAGAGGAAGATCTTAGAGATGCTCCTCCAGCATTTGAAGAGGGTATCTCTACCACTGTGGATGAACTCAGAGAAGTAAATCTGGGTACAGAGAAAGATCCACGCCCCACTTTAATTAGTGCGGCCATGACCCTTGAAGAACAAGAGATGTATATTTCTTTTCTAAAGCAAAATAAAGATATTTTTGCTTGGAATTATACAGAGATGCCTGGCCTTGATCCTAATGTTGCCACCCATCATTTGGGTTTGCCAAAAGAACATCGAGGATTCAAGCAAGCCGCGAGAAGAACACACCCAACCTATGCTTCCAAAATCGAGGCTGAAGTGGATAAGCTTATCAAAGCTAACTTCATCAGAGAAGTTCAATATCCCAAGTGGTTGGCTAATATTGTCCCAGTAAAGAAAAAGAACAGACAAATTAGGGTTTGCATCGATTTCAGAGATCTTAATCGGTAATGTCCCAAAGATGATTTTCCAGTTCCGATTACAGAACTCTTAATTGATGCGACAGCTGGCTATGAAGTACTTTCTTTCATGGATGGATATTCTGGATATAATCAGATCCGAATGGCCCCAGAAGATGAGGAATATACAGCCTTCAGAGCTCTTCAAGGTGTGTTTTGTTACCGGGTGATGCCCTTTGGTTTAAAGAATGCAGGTTCAACATATCAACGCGCCATGCATCGTATCTTCAAAACTTTTTTAGGGAAATTTGTTGAATGCTATGTAGATGATTTGGTGGTTAAATCCAAACAACGTTTTGATCACTTGGCTGATTTGGAAATCATATTCCACAAGCTTCGACAACATAATTTGAAGATGAACCCCTTAAAATGTGCTTTAGGGGTAACCTCAGGAAAATTCCTCGGCTTTGTTGTACGCCATCGTGGTATTGAAGTCGATCCTGAGAAGACCAAATCAATTCTTGGTATGTCACCTCCTCAGAATTTGAAAGAATTAAGAGGACTTCAAGGACACTTAGCCTATATTCAGCGTTTCATTGCCAATTTGGCAGGCAAAAGTTTACCCTTTACCAAATTATTGAAGAAAGGAGTCACTTACCAGTGGACTGAAGAATGTCAAGAAGCATTTGATGTTCTCAAGAAATACCTCTTGAGTCCACCAATACTCATGCCACCTGTTGAAGGTAGGCCTCTTATCCTCTATGTGACAGCTTTAGAGCGATCATTAGGTGCCTTTCTCGCTCAAAAGAATGATGCTGGGAATGAAAATAGTCTCTACTATCTCAGTAGAACTATGCTTAAAGCAGAAACCCGATATTCGAGTATTGAAAAGTGCTGCCTAGCATTAATCTTTGCAGTTTAGAAACTGAGACACTACCTGCAACATCACGAGGTCCAATTGGTATCTCGTAATAATCCACTCAAATTCATCCTTAGTCGTCCAATGCTTACAGGACGTCTGGCAAGGTGGGCGGTTATACTACAGCAGTTCGACATCCAGTATGTGTCTCAAAAGGCAATTAAGGGCCAAGCTCTAGCTGATTTCCTGGCTGAACACCCTTCAGTGGAAGACACGTATTCAGATATCGAACTCCCTGATGAGGATGTTTTTTCTATTCAAGAGAGTCCTCAAACATGGGAAATGTATTTTGATGGTGCTTCTAGAAGTCCAACAGGAAAGAAAATGGAAAATCCTAAATTCAACAAAGTTGGTTTAGGAATTGTGCTCATTTCTCCAGATAAGGCAGTGTTACCTTATTCCTTTTTGTTGTGGGAAGGTGGTACCAATAATGAAGCTGAATACCAAGCTCTCATTACAGGCTTGGAGTTAGCGCTTCAAGCACAAGTGAATCACTTAAAGGTGAAAGGTGATTCAGACCTGGTAATCAAACAAGTCAATGGGGATTATGCCATCAGAAAAGAAGAATTAATCCCTTTGTATGATTACGTCAGAGAGTTAATGTCGGAATTCCCTTCAGAACCGACATTTTCTTATGTCCCAAGATCACAAAATGCTCAAGCTGATGCACTGGCTAATATAGCCACAGCTTTAGCAGATCCAAATCGGGATGAGACAACCATCTGTATTGCCCACCGTCGTGCAATTTCACCTTATTAATGAAATTAGTCCCATTCCTGAACCGTATGGTCATACTACAGGATGGATGTCACCTATCAAGGAATACCTTCAAAATGGAACACTTCCACCTGATAGAGCCGAGAAAGAACAAATTCGGCGACGTGTGGTCAATTTTACTCTTTATGATGGTCCAAACCACCTCGAGAAAATTCTCTACAAACGTGGTTTTGATGGAGTTCTCTTCAGATGTATTGATGGTGAAGAGACAATGGCTGTCATAAAAGAAGTACATGCAGGAGTCTGTGGTGCCCACCAATGTGGACATAGATTGTCTGATCAAATTCGAAGGCTTGGATACTTCTGGCCTTCAATGATACAAGATTGTGTTAATTTCACAAAGAAGTGTCATTCATGCCAAGTATATGCCAACTTCATTCATCAACCTCCAGAGTTGCTTCATACAGCTAAATACTCATGGCCATTTGCCACATGGGGAATGGATGTGGTGGGACCTTACCCTTCAGCTACGGCCAAGCAGTTTAAGTACATTCTTACTGCTACTGATTTCTTTTCCAAATGGGCAGAGGCAGTACCTCTCAAAGAAGTCAGTTCTAAATGCATTGTTAGCTTCATCAAGTCTAACATCATTACTAGATTTGGTGTCCCTCATACCATATTGACGGACAACGGCACCAACTTCTGTTCTTCTGAGGTAAAGAAATTGTATCAAGAATACAACATTAAGTCCAACCATTCATCTCGATATCATGCAGCGGCTAATGGCCAGATAGAGGCCTTCAACAAGACCCTTTCAAATATACTGCAAAAGATGGTGGATAAAGATAAGAGGTCATGGCCTGATAAACTCTTTCATGCTTTATGGGCTTATCGGACTACCACTCGCAATGCGACGCGGTCAACTCCATATTCATTGGTATATGGAACAAAAGCAGTCTTGCCAATTGAAGTTCAACTGCCCTCACTCAGAATAGCCATTTTTGATCAGTTATCTACAGATGAGCAATCCCAAAAGCGGTTGAATGAATTGGAACGGTTAGATGAGAAAAGATTGTGCACTTTGCACCACTTGGAAATCTATCAGAATCGGATAGCTCGAGCTTTTAACAAAAAAGTTCGTCTTCGTTCATTCATTCAGGGAGAATTGGTATTGGTTCTCAGAACACCAATGATACCAGGAAAGAAGCCTCCCAAGCTTGAACCAAAATGGGAAGGACCTTATTCAATACATAAGGTCTATTCCAATGGAGCGTATTCTCTGATCTCAATGGATGGAGAACTCATCACGACTCCAACCAATGCCAGATTTCTGAAGAAGTATTTTGTATAAACACAAAATATGGTCCCCAGAACCAAGACTTACAATTGGTTCATACAGCATGACCTTAAACTGCATCAAATATGGTCCCCAGAACCAAGACTTACAATTGGTTCATACAGCATGACCTTAAACTGCATCAAATATGGTCCCCAGAACCAAGACTTACAATTGGTTCATACAGCATGACCTTAAACTGCATCAAATATGGTCCCCAGAACCAAGACTTACAATTGGTTCATACAGCATGACCTTAAACTGCATCAGCAATGGTCCAGTATGACCTTAAACTACAACTTCGTCCAACATGACATTAGACTTTGTCACACTTCTGTCCGAGATGACATTAAACTATAATACGTCCAGCATGACGATAAACTGTACGGTCCATGCATATGACCTTAAACTATTCGCACTTATGTCCCTGCAACATGACACTAAACTGTGCAGCACCAATAGTCCTAACTGCAAGACTTTAAACTGCATAGTCCCTGATTTTGTCCTACATGACAATAAACTGTATAGAAGTTCCCATATTTTGTCCGAGATGACATTAAACTATATTGTGTCCTAGCAACATGACATTAAACTGTGTGGCACTTCCAACGTCCAACATGACGATAACCTGTAAAAAGTCCCCAGAACTGATATCCTCATATTGGTTCACCTTAGTCCTAGCTACATGACTTTAAACTGTACAGCACCAGTTCGTCCTTGCTATATGACGTTAAACTATACAGCAATGGTCCAGTATGACTTTAAACTGCAACTTCGTCCCACACGACATTAAACTGTGAAAAAAATTCCATGAACCGTCCAGCATGACCCTAAACTGCATCATCCCTGGTCCATGTATATGACCATAAACTATTTACCATATCCAGCAAGATTTTAAACTGTGACGTCCTAACTACATGACGCTAAACTGTATAAAAGACCCTCACGTCTGGAAAGACGTTAAACTATATAATCATCAAAAGTCCAGCATGACATTTAAAACTGCACAATCCCCCTTTCGTCCAATATGACGTTAAACTATATTGTCCCCATCATCTTAACTACATGACGCTAAACTGTACAGAAAGTCCCTTTTTTTATGTCCTACATGACATTAAACTGTACATCGTTAAGGTTGTTATTACCTCTTGTTTCTCACACCGAGTATGACTCACGTGAGCTTAGAGCGAACACCAACCATAACACTCCCTTTGGGCCACTAACCATGTGTAAGTCCCAATAATATTTTTTATTAGATCATTGTCCATAAGAACAACTTGATCATTGATTCATTCTTTAATTGAACTACACAGACTTTGATCCTTGCCCTCCAGGCTGGGTATGTAGGCAGCCTCCCAAGGTTCAAGCCCAAAAACAATCTCTTCACATCGGTTCACCACCATCTCATATGATGATGATTTGTGAAACCACCCCTGGAATCAATATCTTTACATTGATTCACTTTCGTCCTTGTTATATGACGTTAAACTATACAACATTTTTTGTCCGGTACGACAATAAACTACAAATATTCTTTGATTTCCTCATTTGAAAAGGAACCATTATTAACATTGATTCTTTTTCAATCATGGTTTTTCATTTTCAGAAGACTACGTACATACATGGTAATACCTAAACTTTTTATCTTAGGTTAAAACCATCATTGCACTAAAGTCCCTTTTCACCCTTCACATGTACGAACCAAATTTGTACAAAGGGTAGTTCTAGAACTACGTGGACTTGATTCCCATCCTTATGGGATACGTAGGAACATTCGAGTGTCCCTCGAATCCAGTCCCAAGTCTTTTGGGCCTAACCCCAAATTTCACTTTCAGTCCCTTGGCTGAAAAGTCCTCATGAAAACACACACTGTGTATTCATTATTATGGTCCGAATTCTATGACCCTAAACTAAGATCACTCATACTTTCGTCCTGCACGACGTTAAACTGCATTTCAAGAACTACGTATGGCTTGATTCTCATTCTTATGAGATACGTAGTGAAGTCCAAATTTCAATTCAGGACCCAGCCACAACATGATTATGGTTTTCATTGACCTATGTATCTCTATATACATTGGACAATACCCATCTTTATGTGTTATAATCCTAACCTTAAATATTTTCAGATCTTCATAACCCTTTTCATGACTTCTAGTCACAAAAATGTCAAACTTCTGAGAATTCTTTTGCCTGACTATGCAGCACGTGCCCATAGGTGGCCTTGCATAAACAGTCCACATAACAGACTTGTCAGCCAAAAGATGCTATTTTATTTGACTATGCAGCCAATGCCCATAGGTGGCCCTGCATATTTCAACCCCCTAACGGGTTTTGTTAAATAATAGTAACTCCATTCTTGGGAAGAATGCCTCTTTTGTCCTTATTTGTCTTAAAACGACAGTATGTAGGGATCCGCAAAAAATAGCCATCCTTAAACATATTTGTCCCATATCATCTTTCATGATCTGAAAGTATTCAAGTCTATGGTTTATTCTTCTTCCCTACATTTGGGTCAGACCTTCGTAGGAGTGATATTTATCCAGTTCTTCGATATTCTTGTTTGGAAATATCTTCTCCATATTCAAGTACCTCTTTCCATACAACAAACTCTATGCTTTAGAAAATTTGAATCTCCATAAACTTTCACTGGCTTTTAGCACTAGGAAAGTAAATTTCTGGGAGTTCTTTTGCCTGACTATGCAGCACGTGCCCATAGGTGGCCTTGCATAAACAGTCCACATAACAGACTTGTCAGCCAAAAGATGCTATTTTATTTGACTATGCAGCCAATGCCCATAGGTGGCCCTGCATATTTCAACCCCCTAACGGGTTTTGTTAAATAATAGTAACTTCATTCTTGGAAACTGCTTCTTCTAATGCCTTTTTAGCTCTTTTTCATATCATTCCTCAGATTCAAATATTCTTAAGCCATAGTTTACATTTTTTCCCTCATGCTTGAGTATGGTAATATGTTTTTAGATAAATTGTCAAGGAATTGAATCCATTTTTAATCCATTTTCGGTCAAAGCTATTTCGACCTTAAACATTAGCCCCTTTATGTCCGGTGTGCATGACTTTAAACTGCCCACACAAAAGACAAAGGAACTCTGAATAAAAGTCAAGTTCCAGCTCACTAAATATACATTTTTTGTATGATTTAGGTAATATTGAGAAGTTAAAAGATTCAAAGTTTGTAGGGTTATTTGTAATAATCCTAGTAAAAATCAAACTATGCTTACTAGGCCCATTGGCTTGAGTAAGTTTGAAGCAGGTAATGAAAGAATGCAGGTACAGATGATCGGAGACGAAAGTTGTTTTTCATTGATACACAAGAGTTAGAAGGACATCCACAGATTGGAGTCTCTTCTCTTTTTCAATAATTACAAGAGGCTTTCAACATAACACTTCATTTGATTTACGGCATCCTGAGACTTATCAACAGTTACTTGAAGCTCGTGCACTTGACCAGCTTCACTCTTTTCAGCTTGCTGAAGTGCCTTCTTAGCATCTGTAATGGCTTTCATGCCATTTATATGAGTTTCATCCAATGATTTATTAAGATGATCATGTTCCCCAGTAAAAGCATCTAACTGTTGCTGGAGTTGCACCTGCTGGACGACCTTTTCTTTTATTTTTTGCTTCAGATCCTTCATCTTGACAGCATAATCAGCTTCAGCCTGGGATATCGCAGCCTCAAATTCACCTATGTTGACTGACAATTTCACTCTGGTCAAATCTTCGCGACTTATCTGCATTTGCTCCCTCCTGAAAATGATCTGTTTCACCGCAGCATGGATCTTTTCATACCCAAAACCACCAAGTCCCATTATAACAAATTGGGATGACAATCGGGAAATTTTTTATGGTAGCTCTTCTAAAGGCACCCCCGATATGATGTTCCATATGTTATTCCATGCCTTACGTCGTGAAAAGATGAATGCTTTAAGAATATCTGGATCTGATTCAATATCATCGTCAGAAGGGGGTATGTAATCTGGAATTAACATGCTTAAGGAAGTGCCTCGTCCTGCTCTTTCCCCTCTGACTTGGGCTTCTTCACTTTCAATTCCCGTTGGGGCAGAGGCTGAAGCCTCATCTCCGGATCTAGCCATTACAGTTGATGGCCCTACATGATCAATTGAAAGATTTTAGTTGAATCTTAAAGGATAACAAAAGAATGGATTGTCTTGCAAATAAAGTACAATCACAAATATTGTTATCCCTTACCCAATGGTGGTTCAGCAACATGAGAAGACTTCTCCCCATCTTTCCCGGTTTCAACAGGATTTTCAAGATGGGTCTCAGGAGAGTTTATTGGATTTAGCTCTACTTGAGCTAATGTTTCTGCAATGATAGGGTTGACATCAGTGTCCACACCCTCTTTAGGCATTGGCAGTTCAGCAGCTTCTACGGAAGAAACTGCATATTATTTTACATCATGATTAGAAATATGTTTTTTTTAAAGAAAAATTTGGGCGAAGGGTAACACTCACGCCCAAGGTCTTCTAAATCACATGACAATCTAGCATGATCATAAAATTCTTCAAAAGTCATTCCTTGATTCATCATTTCATCCAATGATACTTCAGAATCTTGGTTAGTCTCACCAGTGGGAGCATTTTCTACGTCTTCTTGCTGACTTATGTCCTGCAACCCCTGACTTTGGACATCATCTTCAGTAGTGGGAGGGATACTGGGAATGGATGATAGCTCTTCTAATGGAGCAACCAAGTTAGCTTGAGTCTGTGGTTGTTCTACAGCACCCTCCACGACCTTTGAAGAAGGATCAGTCCCTTCCCTCAAGGGGGAAATTGAAGAAGCCCCTGGAATCCTCAGAAATATGAGTAACCATATGATTATGGGTATAAACTCATGATTGTTCGAAGGACTTACCACTGCTAATGAAACGTTTAGCTAAGGATTTCCTCCTTCGTTGCCTTGGCTTCTTTTGTGTTTTTGGAGTTTCAGTTGTCTCCCTTATTGGCACTTGGATTGGCGAATGAAAGGCTATGTCCAGTGCCTCATTCATGGCCTGCTGGCCTGGAGATATCTCGCCTGGTTCGCGAGGAGAATCAGAAGCAGCCCCGATAGCGGTACCACCAGGGCTATATTGTGGCGAAGGAACCCCAGTTCCTTTCTTTGCAAGCTGCAAGATGAAGAAAAATAACTTCCTTAAGTAACAAAGCTTCAACTAAAATCAAGTTGCAAAGAAAATAAGGAAGGAAAACTTACATCTTCAGGAGCCACGTACTCTTTCCATTCTTCATCTCCAGAACCTCCAGCCCCCTCAGTGGTGCCACGATCAATCATTTCCTTCACCTGCCTGGTAATAGGAACCGAATTATCGATGGCATATATGAGCATTTCCAGCTCTCTGATGTAAGCTCGCACTTCATTGGGGTTATCTCCGTATTGAAGGTCTTTAGAAGCTAGAAGATATCCTATCCCAGGAAGTTGTAGGCCCTCACACAAATCCAGCCAGGCGGTCTCAGTATCACAGTATAAGCTCTGCCATAGCTGAACAGCCTCTGGTCTTAGATATAAAGGCTTTGAGGAAGGTCCTACAATTTTTGATTTTAATTTCTTCCCGACTCCTGCAACTACAGATAGAGAATAAGAAAGTAAGACTTGTTACTTTATAAAATAGCAGTGATTGAAGTTATTACAATCAAATAACTCACCAGGAGCTGATGGAGTGGGTCTTTTAACTCTGGCCGGAGGATTATATCGGGCACGAAACCGCTTTGCTGCCGGTTGTGCCTCATCATCCCCATCATGATAATCCGAGGAATCAGTTCTAGAGGAGGAGTCTGTTGAACCTATTTCAGGAGGAGAAGCATCACCTTCATGAGGAAGAGTTTCTTTCTCTACAGTCCTCTTCCTCTTTCCCACTTGATATACAGGGTGATTCAATATCCCTTTAGGGTATGATGCTATCCAGTGTTCGGAATAAAATGTAGTCAGATAATGTGCCGCTTTTTCAACTGGTAGATCAAATACTGCCCCAGTCTTCTCTCTTGATGTCAGCAACCATAGTTGTCGAGCAACCATCGGATGTTGCTCTAACCTGACATGTACTGGAGGGGATACAACAATCTGTTGCAAACATTTGAATTGGCGTGCAAATCTATATGGAGCATAGGCCTCGCATATGATTTCTCCATCAATCCTGGCTACTAACACGCCATCCCTGCAAGCTAGCATGTATGCCCTCAAATCCAAAGGGGCTTTCCCATCATCAACAAACCGCCCAGATGGCGGACTTCCATAAGGAAAGAAGTTGAATTCCTTATACATGCTTAGTCTTACTTTTATGTCATAACCATTGACATCTAATGGAGCAATTCCAGAGAATGCTTGCACTGACGGTCTGAAAGAGCTTCCAGGAATTTGTAATCCATTCTGTACATTGTAAGTCCTGAATTGAGTGGCGATCCATCCCCATAAAACCTGGAATGGTCCCACTATTCTTAAAAGAGATTTACCCTGGAAGACGTGAAGTAAACTCCTGTGAATCTTTGCTAAAATGGGGGTAGCTAACCCAACCATTTTTCCCTCAGCCAACTTGGCCGCAATGACGAAGGTCCCTGGCCTAACGCCTCCCTTCGAATCCCTGAACGGCAAGAGATAAACACTGAGACACATTGCCAAGAAACCCGCCAGACGAGTTTTCTTTGGAATTCTTTGATTCACTTCATAGCCCCATTTTTCAAACTCTCCTGCTTCTAGAGTTGGCCAGAATGTGCCAGGAGCTCCTCTCTTCTCAGGTTTTGGACAAGTGGTAGGACGTCTGGGCCGGGTATCCTTGGATTTCTTTTTCTTGGATCCTTTTTCCTTTGGCTCCATCCCTTTCTTCTCAGTAAGAAACACATTCATCCATTCTTCCGGATGGATATCTTTTCTGAAATGAGTTAATGAGGTCTCTGAACTCTTGAGCTTGTGAAAGATTTTGAATAATTCTCGAGCCAACGCAGGAGTCTTCTCTGGATCATTCCAAGTCACCTTGGGAGGAATGAATTCATCATACATATCGCCCAAGATTGGAGCTCCTGAAATCTTGTGGACATCCCACAAACTGATACCTACTTCTCCATGAGTCAAGTGGAAAGAATTAGTCGTTGGACTCCAGTGGCTGAGTATCTCTGGCACGAAGATAACATGTCTATAAATATATGTCTGCCCAACCCAAACAGCTTCATATATTGCAGCTCTCTTCAGATCCTCAGTAAACTCTGCGCAAGTCTGTCGCACCCAGTATGCCCACATCCAAGTTGGCTTCACACCTCCCCCAGGGCGGAAATCCCAACTTTTCTTCCAGCCTTTGGATTGATCCATCTGAGCATTTCGGAAGATTGAAGGATGACAATGTGGTTGAAGCTCAGGTGTATGTTTTTTCAGATCTGGTGTGCAAGGGCTATGATGCATCACATAAGCCTTCTCCACTGTTCCAGCAGTTTGAAATGATCCTCCGCCTGAGATATTTGCTGAAGCAAAATTGGTATAATTCTGAAACCAAGAAAATGGAAGATAATTCTTTACTTCTGGAATAATGACTTCTTGCAGATGACCATGACCATACAAAGGTAGATAAGTGCATTGAGGAAAGTCGCGATGATATTTCTTCAGATACTTAGCCAAATCTGGAAGAGTGTTGTTTTTGACAGTATAGTAATCAGGGCCAATGATATTCATCATATCATCTATCCGCTTGCTAGCCAGTTCATCAATTAATCCAGGTCTAAGAGCCATTGAATCTGCACAGGAATTGAATAAATTAAACTCTTAAGTGGGTTTTATTTTTTCATAAAATTTGTGAAAAGAATTTTGGAAAAAATGGCCAAGGCATTAAGGCGCGCAAGTATGGAGAAATCGCGCAAGTGGTACATGTGCCGCGCAAGTTTATGTCGCGCAAGTATTACCGCGCAAGCCCTATTACCTTCAGAGTAGCGCGGTAGCGAGGAATCAGTAAAAACAAGAGACTTGCGCGGCGACTAAGACTTGCGCGGCGAGAGCTCGAGAAATCCGGAAATCCAGATGCATATAACGGAGATGAGGCCGGGTATTTATAGGCTCGGAAGCCTACCTGCGCGACGTACCCAGAGCAATTAAGGCCTGCGCGATGCACACTTGCGCGCCGCCCTTTGCGTCCTGAAAGACTTGCGCGCCCTCCCTTTTCCTTTGGAGGGATTCGATTTCCTCAGAGTCAAATCCTCATTTTCTTTCCGGATCCAACTCTGAGGGGGGACTTTTGTTGACGCTCCTTTCGTCACAGAATCTAAAGATCGGAAAAGGGAATATCTGAGCTCAAATGTGATTCATCCTTTGAAGATACATCAAAAATCGACAAAGGGATGAACAAGGAGAACATTGCCCATAGGTCGCGCAAGTTCCCTCTTGGTCGCGCAAGTACACTTGCGCGCCGACTCAATACTTGCGCGACTCCTCATGGCCGTGCAAGGGACTTGCGCGACATATGTGGTAACTGCCTGGTAACCGCCCGATAACCGCCCAGGGCCTTCTTTTGCCTATAAATAGACCCTGTGGGCCCCCCATTAAGAGGATCTTTTTCCAGAAACTCGGATTGAAACTCCCGATGCCCAAGTCTCTTCTCAAATCTTCCGGAACACTTCTAAGGTAATTTCTTACCTAGGACGGAAGATCTAAAGAGAAGAAGGAAGGCCTAAGTGTTGAAACTTATCAAACACATGCGCGCCGACTTAATTCCTTCAATATAACTTGCGCGTCCCTTTTCTGGAAGAACCTCAAGGGGATTCTAAAGGGTCTTATCAAGAGTCGCTCAAGTATTTCAATTCTGATTGAAAATTGCGCAAGTACCCCTCAGGCCGCGCAAGTATACATGCGCGACCCAAACTTGTGCGCCGCCGCTGGACTTGCGCGCCTCTCAAGACTTGCGCGCCCCTACCTTTTTGGGGTGCCTTTCTTTCCTATTTCATCCCTCTTAAGCCATTTCACCTTTCCTATTCAAGATCCAGTCTTCAAGATACTCTTCAAAGTCATTTATGGCATGATTTCTTGATTTGACATCCTTGTCTGAAAGGAATTCTGTGAAATATCTCTCAAAACCTAGTGATTTAAACATCTTTATGTCACCAGAGATTGAGAGTTCATTCATTCAACCTCATCCTTTAAGATGAGAGAATCCCCCTTAACCTGGGTTTCCTTTTCAGGAATAATGCCCAGTTATAAATCTTTTAACTTGGGCATCCTCCTCAGGAGTAAGCCCCAAATTCTTAATCCATAACTTGGGTTTCCTTTTCAGGAATAATTCCCAGTTATAAATCCTTTAATCTTGGGCATCCTCCTCAGGAGTAAGCCCCAAATCCTTAAAGTTCCCAATCTTGGGCATCCTCCTCAGGAGTAAGCCCCAATCAAGTCCTTTAATCTTGGGCATCCTCTTCAGGAGTAAGCCCCAAATCATAATCCCTAACCTGGGCCTCCTTTTTTAGGAATAAGTCCCAGTCATAACCTTGGGTTTCCTTTTCAGGAGTAAGCCCCAAGTCCCCTAACCTGGGTCTCCTTTTCAGGAATAAGACTCAGTCATAACCTTGGGTTTCCTTTTTCAGGAGTAAGCCCCAAGTCCCCTTAAAATTCTCTTAACCAGTCATAATTTACCTTTGATTTGGGTTTCCTTTTTAGGAGTAAAACCCAATCATAATTCCCCTCCTAAACTTAGGCATCCTCCTTAGGAGTAAGCCCGAAGATTAGAGTATTCAAATCTCCATGAAGCACACATAACTTTATGGACCCTGTTCATGGATTTTCTCCCTAAAAAGTAAAATCCTAAACCTTCATCTATCTGGGCAGTCATCCATACATAAGCCCCAAACAAATTCTTATGATTGCATCTTTTTATGGCACAATTGTCTAAATTTTACCAATACCTCTTGTTTCTCACACCGAGCATGACTCACGTGAGCTTAGAGTGTAAAAGTAATTATGACATTCATCTTTGAGCCATCAATCATAAACATCATACCCCATTTCTCGAACTACGTGGGTTCTGATTCCTTTTCCAAAACAAAGGATACGTAGGTAGCCCATTTATGGGTTCGATCCCAACTTTGAAATAATCTCTGTCCTTCTGAATGACAATAAACTTCAAGTGCCCCACTGAGTGGCTTTAAAACCAGCCTGGTCATCATAAATGACCAAGAAACTTTTATATAAATGTTTTGAAGGATACCATTGACCAAGAATCTCTAAACAAATATAGATGATTCTCTATTGATGAAGAACCTCGAATACATATAAAAGATTCTCTAAATTTCTTGCATATTTAATCATTGATTGTTAAAACTAAAGGAAAGCACATTTTATACTTGGTAATGTAATAAGGATTCACGAACATAACTTAAATCTATAAAGAGAGTCCCGGAGTAGACAATAATTCCCCTCAAAAAGGTGTGATGAGTCTGACCTCCCATCCTCTCGACCAATGCAAATTCCTAAGCCTCATTAGTCCACAAGCTAATGAGCGTCTGCCTTTGGAAAGTAGGTCCAAACGGATGTGGAATCATTGGATGTTTCCGGTTCTACGAACAAACCCGTTAGAAACTGATCGGAACGTTTGAATCTCCCGTCCAGGAGGTCATCCCCGGATTCCGTGCGAAACACACCCCTAAAAACGATAAAATTCATTAAAAACCCTAAAAGTCTATAAAACTGTAAAAATCTAGAACACCCAAAATAAATCCTAAAATACCTATATGAGCCCAAAAACCCAGATAATAATTAAAAGGCCGATGAATCCCTAAAAATAATAAATACCATAAAAATAATAAAAACCATAATTATCCCTAAAACAATAAAAAATCTAAATTCCCTAAAAACGTAAAAATCATTAAACATCCCAGAAAAAATCTAAAAACCCAAAAGCTACAAAATCCACTAAAACATATAAACATATAAACATCCAAAATCCCTAAAACCATAAAACCCCCAAACCCCCTATGATTCCCTAAAAACCATAGAAGCAAAAAAACCCCTAAAAATTAATAATAACCAAAAAAACAAAAAAAATCCCAAAAAACATCCTATGAAACCGTAAATGACCTATACACCATAAAACCCCACAATCACTTAAAATCATTAAAATCCCCAAAAAACAATAAAATACTTAGAAATCCATAAATACACTAAAACCCCCAAGACCCACCAAAACCCAGAACACCAAAAATCCGTAAAAATACTAAATTTCATTAAAAACCCTAAAAACCATAAATCTACTTACATACCCAATAAACCACTACTAAACTCATACACCCATAATAATCCATTAATACAATTAAAACCCCATAAAAAAATAAACTCCCTAAATACTCTAAAAACCTTATTACCATTAAAATCACAAAAAAAATCCCTTAAAACATAAAAACTCATAAAAACTAAAACCCCCAAAAAGTACCTAAAAATAATAAATACCCAAAAGACCCTAAAACCCCGAAAAACAACTATTACCATATAAAACCCCTTAAAAAGCCTTAAATAGCATAAAAATTTTAAAAAAATAAAATCCAAAAACCCAAAAAACCATAAAACATATAAAAAAACTATTAAAAAATGTAATAAATCATAAAACCATTTAAATACTAAAATCACTAAAACAACAGTAAAACCCCAAAAAAACCTAAAAATTATTAAAACACACTAAAAATACAATAAAACCTTTAGAAACACAAAATCCATAGAATCTATAAAAAACCATTTAAACCCCCTAAAATCATTAAACCAACAAATATACATAAAACCCCTAGGAAACCTAAAATCCCTAAAAAAACTAAAAACCTCAAATCCCCTAGAAATCCTAAAAAAATAAACACAAGAATCAAAACCTAAAAACCCAATAAAACCTATGAAAACTCTAAAACCCCAAAAATATTTAAAAAACATAAACCCCTCTAACAACCGAAAATCCTACGAAAAAGACTACAATCCATAAAAATGAAAAAATACTCTAAAACGACAAAAATATATCCAAAACCCTAATATCCATTATAAAACACTTAATAAACCTAAAACCAGAACCCCTAAAAACCATGATAACCCTGAAACACTAAAACCCCTAAAACCCAAAAAACCCCCTAAATGAACCATAAAACCACAATAACTATTAAAACCCTAACAAATTAAATAACCCTAATACCCAAAAACACCACCAAAAAACCTCAAAAATCATAAAATACCACAACAAACCTTAAATTACCAATGAAATATTGTATGAAAATATCCACTAAAACCCTAAAATACAAAAACCCCATAAAAATCAAAAACCACCATAATTATCATAAAACCTTAAAATCCCCAAAACCCCCTAAAAATTAAAAAACACCTAAAAACATTAAAATCCATAAAAACACAAAATCCTAAACCCTAAAAACATTAAAACAACATAAAAATTCCTACAATGTATAATTTTTTTAAAAACAACTAAATAACACCAAAACTCTAAAAACTTTTAAACCCTTTAAAAGTCCTAAAAATCCATAAAAAAATTCAAACCCATCAAACCCTAAAAATTCTTGAAAGGTGTAGACAATCCTTAGTAACCCCTACTCACCTTAAAAATCCTAAAACCATTAAAACCCAAAATAACCCTAATAACATATATAAACCATATAAAAACTACAAAATTTCCTAAAACCCCTAAAAACATAAAAACCCATAAAAATTCTAAAAACCATAAAATTTTATAAAAGTCCATAACAACCATTAAATCCATAAAACACTAATAATAACCCTAAACCCCTAAAAACTCTAAACTACCATAAAACCCTTTAACGACCCTAGGAACCATTAAACACCATTAAAACCATAATAATATCCTAAACCACCCTAAAAATCTCAAATACCGTTAAAAAAATAATAATACTAAAGTCCCCAAAAACTCTTTGAAACCCTAAAAACTCCAATACCAATTATAAAAACCCAAAAAATCCTAAAAACCCTAAAAACAAAAAATGAATAACTTTATAAAATCTATTTAAATATAGAAAACTCATTCTACCACAATAAAAGTACATATACACCCCTAAAATCTCTTAAAAACCTAAAACATCAAAAACCCCTAAAATACCCAAAAACCCCAAAAACCAAAAAAACAATTGAAATACAGAGAAACACAAGAAAACATAACATCTCTATAACCTAAAAACTCACCAAACCTTGAATACCTCAAAAAACCACTCAAAACCCTTAAAATCATAAATAGGTAAAAAACAATAAAGCACCCTAAAACCCTTAAAATTGTAAAACCCGATAAAAATCTACAAAAAACGAAACAAACACTAATGTACTATGAAAGAACTAAAATCCCATTAAAAACCCAAAAAACCAAACAACCCAAAAAACCATAACATCCATAAAAACCCTAAAACCTGAGAAACAATAAATAACCCCAAAAAACTAAAAAATAATAAATCCCCTTAAGACACCTAAAAAACATAAAAAAAAACAAAAAATCCTAAAAATTGTAATAAAAAATCTTGAATTATATAAAAGTACCATAAAACCCATAAATCACAAAAAAATCTAAATAATCAATGAAAGCCACTTGTAAGACATTAAAAGACCATGAAAATCTAAAGGATACTAGAAAAAATAAAAACCCTAAAAGATCATAAAAATCCTAAAAGGAATTAAAATTCCAAAAACCCTAAACAATCAAAAAATATATCCTAAAACAACTAATCAACTATAAAAACATGGAATAACCCTAAGAGACACAAAAAAACTCTAAAACCCCTAAGAGACACTAAAACCCCCCAAACCCCTAAAGGACCCTAAAACCACTAATACAACTAATGGAACCTAAAAACCATAAAACCACTAAATGATCCTAAACACCCTAAAATACGAAAGGGCCCTAAAAACCCTATATTTCATTAAAAATACCTAATTGATTCAAAATTCCCAAAGTTCCTAAAATAATAAAAACACCCTATTACCATAAAAGACCCTAAATACCTATCCAAATAAAACTCTTCCAAAACGTTATGAAAATCTAAATACCATAATATAAGATCGAAAAACCAAAAAACCCATTAAAAACCAAATCCCTTAAAACCCATTAAAACACAAAAAAAATCACTACTATAAAACCTAAAACCCTATAATTTTATAAACCATAAAACACTCTTCAATCATTAGAATACTTAAAACCCCATAAAACTTCCTAAAACATAAAAAACTCTATAAAACCATCGTAACCCCTAAAAACCTGAAAACCCCCAAATTCCTACAAAACCCCAAAACACTAAAAATTATTAAACCCAAAAAAAATTCAATATCCTAAATCCCATAAAATTATTAAAGTCCTAAAAACAGAAAAAAAATATATAGAAACCAACAAAACATTAAAAAACTCATAAACCTACAAACCCTAAAAAACATAAAATCCCTTAAAGCCACTAAAATACTAAAAAACTAAAGACTTTTAAAATTCGTTAAAAACCCCCTAAAACTCTGTATCCCTAAAAATCCTAGAACCCAAAAAAACCATAAAAACCCCTAAGAACATAAAAAAAATCCCTAAAAAATAATCAAAATAATTATAATCCATAAAAAACCAAAAGACCGTAAAAACATAAAAACCCAAAAGGCCCTAAATACATAACAAACCTAAAAGACCGTTGGAACACATAAATAACATAAAATTCCCTAAAAACCCCAAAAATACAAATAAAAATCCATAAACTCACAAGAATCATTAAAACCCATAAAAATGTTAAATATATAAATACTCATAAATGAACAAAAAACCCTAAAAACCAATAAAATTACCAAAACCCCCAAAAACACTAAAAAACAAAAAACACCCTAGATAAACATAAAACCCATTAAAACCCTAAAACATCCTATCAGATTTTAAAACCCCTAGAAATCCTAAATGTCAATAAAATACAATAAAAACAATAAATATCTTTACAAGACCCTCAAAAGCGTAAAACCCCAAAAACCCAATAGGACCCAAAGAACTCTAAAAACCCTAAAAGAAATAAAAATCCATAAAATCCATAAAAACCTCAAAGGAACCAAATGATTCTAAAACCCTATAATTTTTTAAAACCCATAAAAACCAAAAATCCCTAAAAAACCCCAAAAACATATAAAAATCCATAAAATCGTAGAAAACCCATAAAAACCTAGATGACCTTAAAACCAAAAATGATCTAAAACACCTAATATAATAAAAGACCATGAAAACTCTAAAACCAGGAATGACACTAAAATCCCTACAAACATTAAAAGACCATATAATATTAAAAAACCATTAAATGACTCTACAAAATGGGAAAACACCTAAATGACCTTATTAATCGTAAACACACTAACATAACCAATAAATGATAAAACCCCTAAAAATCATAAAGGACACTGAATCCAATAATGGAAACTAAAACCCCCAAAACCATAAAATATCCCAAATCCAAAAATCCCCTAAAAGACCCAAAAAAACAAAAAAGAACTTAAAGAGCCTAAAAACAAAAAATCCCCATAAAACACTAAAAAACCACTAGAAGCCTAATACCGCATAAACCCATAAAATTCAGTGAAGACCCTAAAAACCTAAATAACCTATAAAACCCCCTAAAATACATTATAAGACCCTAAAACCCAAGAAAACTTGAAATGATAAAAAAACTATAAATAACCCTAAAACCCTAAAAGACACTAAAACAAAAAAATAATAAGAATTCCATAAATTTTCTAAAAACCATAAACAAACTAAACCCGTAAAAACCAAAAATTCCACAACAAACATAAAACTCCTAAAACCTAGAAAAATACTTGAAACTATACAAAACCCTAGGAACCAAAAAACCCCCATAAAACCCTAAAACCCCTTCAAAACCCCTAAAAACACATAAACCCTCAAAACCCACCAAAACCTTAAACCCCGCCAAAATTTCCAAAAATCCAAAAACCGTATGAGACTAAATGACCCTAAAATCATAAAAATCCATAAACTTTCAAAAATACACTAAAATCCCAAAAATACCCTAAATATCGAAACACACTCTAAAAACCCATATAAATCATGAAAAATATAAAACACCAAATAATCTATAAAAATATATTAATCAAATAAACCCCCTAAAAACCATAAAATTAAAAAAACCCAAAATCATTAAAAACGCATAAATGGCCAAAAAAACATAAAAAATTTAAATGACATTACAAACACTAGAAAACCCTAAATGATGCTAAAAACCTAAAATATTTTAAAAGAATATAAAACCCCAAAATTACCCTTGAAACCATTAAATTCCCAAAAGGAACTAATATCAAAAAACATGAAAACCATAAAAATGAAAACAAAAACTCCCTAAAACCCCAAAACAACCTAAAAATTACGAATATAGTAAAGGACCCAAAAATACACTAAAATCACCCCTGGGCAAATTAAAGTCCCCAAAACCCAAATGGACACTATTAAATATAAAACTCATTAAATCCCCAAAAACATTAAAAAATAAAAGGCATAAAAACAAAAAAAATCACTGAAATACCATAAAATATTTTAAAAATCATAAAATCCCTAAAAGAATTTAAAAATCATAAAATCACTAAAAGACTGTAAAAAGAGTTAAACACCTTAAATCCAATAAAATAAACTAAAAACCATAATCCCATAAACCCAAAATATATGTAAAGAATTTAAATCCCCAAAAAACCCCTAATACCCAAAAAACCATAAATCAAACGAATCCCACTAAAAACCCTAAAATCTCCCAGAACTAAAAAACCCATAAATACCCTAAAACCCTATAAAAACACCAAGTCAGAAAAAACCCATAAAATGATAAAAACCCTAAAACCTTGTACCCCTTAAAACCTAAAAACCAATAAGAACCCTATAACCTAATAAAAACCCTAAAAATAAAAAACCCTGAATGTCCTAAAAACATAATGTAACACCATAAGCTTCCATAGTACATTTCCCTTTGAAAAATTCAATTGATTTCATTGTACGCAACTTTGAGATTCAAACACACAACAACCAATCAAAGTAGTCATTATGAATATTAATACCCACTTTTTAAAATTTTATAAATTCTATTATTCAAATTGGACCTTATTTTTGGATTTGGAATATCAAAATTATCTTAGGGTAAATTTTTCGTATTTTTCTGAGAACTTCCAATTTTTGATGAATAGTGAAAATACTAAACTTTAATAAATTTTTTTTAATCAAAATAATTTATTGTGATAAATTATACTATTGAGTGGTTTTAAATTATAATTAGAGTATCTTTTTACCATTTAATCCAATATTGGTCATTGGACGTAATTTCACATTTAAACTGGACATAAACAAGTTTCAATATTTTGATAGTTATTATTTCTTTAAAAAACGTTTTTTTGTTTTGACAGCCAGATTTAATATTAAACTAATATCCTCCACTTGTGTGTTTTGAATTAGGGAAAACGGATTCCATATTTGTTATCAGGATGCCCAATTTTTTTATATAGATAAATTCTATTTTTAGATATTTTGAACAATTACTTCGTTAAATATTTTATTTACCATTGTAAAAAGGTAAATCCAGTAAAGAAGGGCAAAAAATAATATTATAATAATACTAAATTACCCTAAAACGTGTCATAACCCTATTGGATTATACATGTCCGACTATTGGCATCCTTGGGTCGATTTTGGAAACCCCTAGAGCCACTTGTAAGTGATAATGACACTTTAAATTAATTATGTTAATGTAAATACAAAAATTACATAAGCATATATCTTTTAGTAAAAAAATTTTACATAGGGTTATATATGTTAACTCTTCAACTATAAATATTAATTATAAATATAAAAATATTTACTACATAATAGTATTTTATTTATAATTTTTAGACACTAAATAATTAAATTTATTTATGACACATGGATAATGCAGTATTTCCCTTATTAATTTAAGAATGAAATAAATGGTATTTTAAATGGTAAAATAAAAATAATTTGAAAGTTTTTATTCCTTAAACGAATTTTATAGGTTAATATGACATGTTAGGATTTATTAAATGAATTTATTTTGAATTAATAAAGTTTTTATGACCTTAATAAAAATAAATTATTAAATAATGTCAAAATTGACATAAAAGAGTTTTTTAAAACAATTATTATATTATTAATTGATATAATATTCCTAAAAAACTAAGGTTCATCCTGAGGACTTATATAATGATAGTTATATCATTAATGAACCACTTGGGATTCGATTGGCAGTTTATAGTAAGTTTATTAACCATATAATATAAAAATACAAAGAGACATGACAAATGTCAAACTAATTAACTAAGAGTTAAATAAAAAAGATAAGGTTAATATAGTGATCCAAACCTATCTTAAACCTATTGGTTGAGAGGATTTCGACCCATCCCCACCTTAGAATCTAAATAAATCAGTTTGGAGCCTTTAGAAACCGAAAATGATTTTATTATAAAATAATATTTTATATTTTTCCTAAGGTTCCCCCCCCCCACCTCTTATAAAACGGCACTCCCCCTTCTCTCAATTACACACCTTCAAATCCTTTTGGATAGGCCATCCCATGACCAAATATACATTCAACTATCAACCCTTCATCCTAGAGGCCGTACATTGTCACAAATCCATCCTAAGGAGCTCTTTTGATCATCTCAAAAGGAAACACCCGAAAAAGAGGTAATAATTCCACCACCCTCTTTCATGTTTTTTTCTTCTTCCGCTTCCTCTTTCTTTTTTTCCCATTTTAAAATAATAACTCCAGTAAATTCTATATACTATGATGTTATTATATAAATTTTACAACCCCAATCATTATTCTATACATCATATAAATGAAAAAGTCACCATATGTGCGTACGTAAAGCTTACCGTCTCCCCGTCGTAGTGAAGTTTTTTATCCAAACACTTCATCATTTGGATAGGTATAATAATTACTATAAATGATGTAAAGAATAAGTATAACATGATAATGATTCTGTATATATTATATATGCTCCAATTATATACGCTATTAATATCAAAAGAATGATATTGTCGCTCGTACGTACGTACGGATTACCGTCTCCATGAACGCGATTAGATTCATTCCTCATCATATCCATTAAAGACTAATTTTCACATGATGGTTATAAATAATTTTTAAAGACATAATACCATTCGGTATATAAATCAAATATATCATATTCATAACAAACATGGCTTATGTAACCAAGCATATAAAGGAGAAAAAATCAGTTAACACCCAAAATGAAGATAATACTAAAATATCATTAACAAAACAATATTAAAGATCATATATGATATCATAATAATTTATATGTTTATTTTATAATTTAATAACATTGATTTTTCCATTATACATGAGGTTAACATACCCTCGAACAAGGAAACATACAAGGTAAGGGTTAATGTCACAATTTCTTCACTTATCTCAGGTTGTTTTTACGTAAGTATCTACTGGGACCTCTTTATCATCAAAAATCAATTTTTTCATAAAAATAAATTTGAAAAAAAAATTACTATGGGATAAAGTCATTTATTTCCTTATTTGAACTTATATGTTTTGAATGTATTATTTTAATCATTTTCCAAACAAGGTAATTTATGACCTTTTCAATAAAATTATGGTAAGAATGTTTTTTAACTTATACGGCGGGTGCGGCCATTTTCACCCATTATAACATAGTCAATACTTCACTTAAAATCTTATAAGAATATTTTCAAAATAAAAATTATCTTTTATAATTATGTAACTTTAAATGATTTCAAAAATAGAAATATATATTTCTCTCAATTAGTTTTTATTTCATCCTTATCAATATACATTGATGGATTTTATTCATGTTTGAAGGAGATTCATAATAATAAAAATCATCCTTATTGTATTAATGATTTTATCATATGATTGACTATGGATGTTATTTTTATACCGTTCATGTTTTATGGTTAATGTATTGACATTTCGTATGCTAGTTTTCATCTGATTGTTTATGTTATATTTCAACCTTTTCAAATAAGGAATGTATTGGACTTAGTATGTGATGGGTGGAGCCCAATATAGATCCATGATGCATCGGTAGGTCTCATAAGACAACTAGAAGTGGAATTGGCCGATGACTTTCCCAATTTGATATCTGGTTGTGGCCAATGCGTAAATCATTTTTAGACGTCTTGGTAAAGACCTTGAGAAAACATTTCAGAATGTCTGGAATTATACATTTCCTCATTATGAAAATAATATTGATGGTTCATGTGGTCATTCAACTTCTAGAATATCAATTATTATGTTTTATTATGGCATTATTTACTCATATCATATTCCTGCCATAAAATTGTTCATGTTTATTATTTTTAAAGGAATGGGTTTTCAATTATTCACAATGCTTAATTTTTATATTATCTTATGCTATATTTTTTATCCTTACTGAGCGTTTGAGCTCACCCCTTTCATATGTTTCATTTTACAATGATATGAAGAAGTTAGTTATGAGTGACTTGCATGCATAATCTAAGAGGCTTGGATGTTCTAATGGAATAAATTATTGTTGTATTTCCTTTCAAGTTGTAATGTTTAACTTACGTATATATCTTGTTTACTAGACTACTAAAAGGATCTGTTCTTCATGAATTTATTTCATGTATAATTACAATGTTATGTAATAATGCAACGAATCTAGGTAACTAGGGTTGGGGCATTATAGTTGGTATCAGAGGAAGTTTAGTACAACCCTTGGAAACTAGATTTAGATAAACTTTTATTAGAGCACATTACCCTAATATAGACTTTGAGGATTAGTATAGAAGAACATCCTAGAATTTTTGTATTGTAGATATTTTGTGATTTTTCTAAGAAATTAATCCCATTCTAGATACGAGTAGGTAGAGGCGGCTCTAGAATAGATCTACCTAGGGGTAAAACTCGAAAACACTTCTTTGAGCTGGACTCAAACGGGAACTAGTACACGACAAAGGGTCGTGTGCACTCTTGGTTACGACACTGTCGGAATATATGCATAGGATAATTATAAATTTATTTACAAACCATTATGAAGGATTTATGAGTATATACCTACTCAAAGAAAACATTTTTATAATTATGGATTATATCCATAAACTGTTCAATTTATGTTAAGTGTTTTACTAGTTTGGGATTATGTATTGTGATTCATAAAGTAATCTTGTGTATACCATTGTATAGAAATGGAACCTAGGGGAAGGAATGGAAACCATATCAATACATGTAATCCATGTAGATATTTCCCTACTACTCAAGATAATTATAGCAGACCTGGTGATTTAACTGGTGCTGATCAGCTTATCACCAATATGGGACAACTCACTCGGGTTATAAATAATAACATTACCCATATGGAGCACCCATATACACAACGCATAGGATCAATGTTATACCTCTTTATGAGGAAACAACCACCAACATTCAATGGCAATACAAATCAATTGGTAGCTGAGAAATGGATTAGTTCCTTAGAGAAAAAATTTCATTATTTGGGAGTAGCGAAAGAGAAAAATTTGTCATGGCTATTTATCGCCTCACAGGAGATGCTGATCAATGGTGGTCATTGATTCAGAATACAAATGATGTTTATGAAGGATCAAATATGTAATGGAGGGAGGATAAATATATTTTATTAGAAAAATACTTTCCTCATGACCATCAAGTAGATATGGAATGACAATTTCTGAGTCTGAGGAAAAAAGAGGATGAGAATGTCGCAAACTATAAGGCTAAAATTACAAGGTTAGAAAGGCATGAAGAAGATTATATACGTAACCCATGGAGTAATATTGATCGTCTCTTTTATGGGTTAAAACCATTTCTATGTTGAGAATTAGACTCACAATCTTTCTAAATGTACGAAGATATAGTCTCATGTACTATCAACACAGAAAAAGAAAATTTTAAATCTTATGACAATAAAGTAAAGCAAGAGAAGAAGAGAACAGCAGAGAAAGAGATAGATAATGGGAAAAAGGAAAGAAGGATTTTCTATTATGTGATAATTGTGGGAATAAACACCTCGGTACTTGCCTAAAAGGAGTGAGATTTTGATACAAATGTGGAGAAAAAAGTCACCAGGGTCGTGATTGCAAGGGAAAGAAAGAGGTTGTCAATGTTGAATGATACAATTGTAGAGAAATGGAGAATTATGCAAATTAATGTCCAAAACATCCTGGATAATTACCTCAATAAAGGCCAAGTTACCAGGGCCAAGATTATGTTGGTACTATAGTTGAAGTGGAATAATTAAAGTATTTGTGTTTTTGGACTCAATGATTATATTATGGTTATAAAAATAATGTGATATATATAAGGATTGTACTACAATACTTTTTTTCATTAAGGTTTTAATATTAATATGGTAGTAATATTTTCAATATGTGACAATAAGAGAAAATTTACTATTTTTGGGGAATCTGATGTTACAATTGATTTTGGAATATAGATACCTTTTACAGAGAGTCTGGACAGAGTTACATTGGATAACTATAATGTATGGAATTGATTAAGTTGAACATTGGATAGTATTGTTTAAGGTTAAAACATTTCTTATGATTATTTTTGGAATATTTTGATACTATGGTTTTATGAAAAGGACAACCTACAGGTCGGGTGATAAACCGTCGTGTCGGACAAAGATGTAGGAATCAGACCCACAACCATAGTGCGACAAGCCTTTATTACCCACTACTAGCCTACAGGAAGTCCCTGGTTATTACAAAATATTTTCCATCATTTTAATTTTATGTGCTAATATTTTGAACCTTATACTATTAGGATAAATATAATATTTTTGAGTTCTATTATCTTTTGGAATGAAAGAAGATTTTTTGGTAGAAATTAGTTGAAGGATGAAACTCTACTTGTCATGTAAATATATATATTTCTTATTATATGAACAAATTAATTATTAAACATTATGAAAGGGATATTAAACCCAAAAATATGTTATCCTAAGACCTTATGTTTTGTTGAAGTGATTATATTTTAAATCATAATAGATTGATGGCTTTGAGGACCTCAATTATACACTTGTTTGTGGTGGATGACCTCAATCACTCCATATAAATATTTACATTTTTCATTTAATTAAATGTCTATAATTTACACCAATGTTTTCCTATTTTAAATAATAATTTTTTGGTGACATTCTCATTTTCATTTCCCTCTTATTAAATCAATAATTTATTAACCCTATTTTTGATGTGGGTTTTCCACAAAGGTATTTTCTATTTTAAACCTTTTATTTTTGAAAAGGAGTTTAAAATTGTGAGGAAAAAATTATTTGAAGGAGGGGAGAATGTAACACCCCAATCTTACATGGTATGTTTCCCTTTTAATAATGTAATAGCTTTCATTGTACGCAACTTCGAGATTCTAAACACACCACGACCAATTAAAGTAGCCGTTATGAATAGTAATACCCACTTTCTGAAATTTTATAAATTTTATTATTCAAATTGGACTTCATTTTTGGATTAGTAATATCAAAATTAGCTTACGATGAATTGTTGGTATTTTTTTTGAGAACTTCCAATTTTTGATGAATAGTGAAAATACTAAACATTAATTTAAAACAATGAAAATAATTTATAGTGATAAAATATACTATTGTGTGGTTTTAAAGTATAATTATAATATATTTTTACCATTTAATCCAATGTTGTTCATGGGACATAATTTCAAATTTAAATTGGACAAAAAGAAACGTCAATCTTTTGATGGTTATTATTTCGTAAAAACACATTTTTTAGATTTGATAACTGCAATTAATTTTAAATAAAATTTTGAAATATATGTGTTTTGAATAAAGAAAAATGGATTCCATGTTTGGAATAAGTATTTCCAAATTGTGTAAATAGGTAACTTTTATTTTTATAAATTTTGAATAACTACATTGGTAAATATTTTATTTACCATGGTTAAATGGTAAATCCGGTAAAGAATGGAAAAAAAATAATATTATAATAATATTTAATTACACTAACACCTGTCCTAACCCTATTGGATGATACATGTCCGACCATGGGCATCAATGGGTCAATTTGGGGTCCTCATGGAGCCACTTTTAACTGATAATGACACTTTATATTTATTAAGTTAAAGTAAATACAAAAATGACATAAGCATATATATTTTTGTAAAAAAAATTTTACATATGGTTATATATGTTATCTCTTCAACTATAAATATTAGTTATAAATATAAAAATATTACCTAAATAATGGTTTTGTATTTATAATTTTTATACATTGAAAAATAAAATTTATTTATGACACAATGATGATGCATTATTTTACCTATTAATGAAGGAATGAAATAAATGCTATTATAAATGTTAAAATAAATATAATTTGAAATTTTTGATGAAATACACGAATTTATAGGTTAATATGACATGTTAGGATTTATTAAATGAATTTATTTTGAATTAATAAAGTTTCTAGGACTTTAACTAAATTCAATTATTAAATAGTGTCAAAATTGACATAAATGAGTTTTTAAAACAAATATTATATTATTTATTGATTTAATATTCCAAAAAATATATTTTTCAGAAAAAAAAACTTATATAATGAAATTTATATCATTAATGAACCACTTTAAGTTCTATTGGATGTTTATAGTATGTTTATTAACCATATAATATAAAAATAAAAAGAGACATGGTAATGTCAAACTAAATAACTAAGAGTTAAATCTAAAAGATAAGGTTAATATAGTGACCCAAACCTACATAAAAGCAATTGGTTGAGAGGAATTCTACCCATCCCAGCCTTAGCCTCTATATAATTCATTTTGTATCCATTAGAAATGGAAAATTATTTTATTAAAAAATAATATTTTATGTTTTTTCTAAGGTGCCCATCACCCCTCTTATAAAAGGGATCTCCACCTTCTCTCAATTTCACACCATCAAATCCATTTCGATCAGCCAAACACTTCCCAAATATCCTCCCAACTATCCTCCATTAATCCTATATGCCTTAATTTGGTCATAAATCCATCCTATGGAGATATTTTTATCAACTCAAAATGAAACACCCGAAGAAGAGGTAATAATTTCACCACCCTCTTTCAAGTTCATTTCTTCTTCCACTTCTTCTTTATTTTTTATTTCCATTATAAAATAATAACTCCAGTATGTTATATATAATTCGATGTTATTATAAAAACGGTACAAACCTAGCCATTATTCTATCCCTCCAATAAATGACAAAGTCACCATACGTGCGTACATACGGCTTACCGTCTCTACGTCTTAGTGATTTTGTTATTCAAACACTTCATCATTTGGATGTGTATAATAATGAGTATAACTTATTTAAATAATAAATATAACATGATAATGATTATGTATATATTATATATGCTCGATTTATATACACTTTTAATATCAAAAGAATGATAATGTCGTTCGAGCGTACGTACGGATTACCGTCTCCACGAACGCAATGAGATTCATTCCCCATCCTATCCATTCAAAACTATTTTTCACTTGATGGTTAAAAATAATTTTTAAATACATAATAAATTTTTTTATATATAGCAAATATATCCTATTCATAACAAACATGGCTTATGTAACCAAGCATATAAAGGAGAACGAATCAGTTAACACCCAAAATGATGATAATAATAAAATATCTTTAACAAAGAAATATTAGAAGAACATATATGATATCATATTAATGTATATGGTTATTGTATATTTTAATAACAATTATTTGACCATTATACATGATATTTACTTAACCTCTACCATGGAAAAGTACAAGATAAGCGTTAATTTCACAATCTCTTTACTTATCCGAGGTTATTTTTACGTAGGTATCTACTGGGACCTCATTATCATCCACATACATGTTTTCTTAAAAATAAATTTGAAAAAAATATTACTATGGATTAAATTAATTTATTCCCTCATTTTACCTAATATTTTTTGAATGTAATCCTTCCGTCATTTTCCAAACATGGTACTTTTTGACCTTTTTGACAAAATTAATGTAAGAATGTTTTTTTAACTTATACGGTGGGAGAAACTATTTTCAATGGTTATAACATCATCGAAGAGTCCCTTACATTATTATAAGAATGCTTTAAAATTAATTATTTTTTTATAATTATGTAACATTAAATGATTTCAAAAGAGAAAGATATATTTCTCTCGAGTAGTTTTGATTTCATCCATGTAAACATCCTTTGAGGGATTTTATACTTGTTTGAAGACGATTCATTATGATGTAAATCTTCCATATTGTATTTATGTATTTGTGATATGTTTGACTATGGATGTGTTATTTTTATACCATCCATGGTTTATGGTTAAATTATTGACATTTCATATGCTAGTTTTAATATGAATTTTTATGTTATATTTCAACCCTTCCATATTAAGAATGTATTAGACAAAGTATGTGATTAGTGTAGCCCGCAATATATCCTCGTTTCATCAGTAGGTCTCATGAGAAAATTAGACGTGGAATTGGCCGAGGACTTTCCCAATTTGATATATGGTTTTGGACGATGCCTAAATCATTTTTAGACATCTTGGCTGAGGCTTGAAAAAAAATTTCAGAATGTCCGACATTATACATTCCCAAATAATGAAAATAATATTGATAGTTCATGTGGTCATTAGACTAGTAGAATACCCACGATTATGTTTTATTATGGAATTATTTAATCAGCTCATATTTCTGCCATAAAATTTTTCATGTTTATTATTTTTAAAGGCATGTGTTTTCAATTATTCACCCAACTTAATATTTATGTTATCTTCCACTGTATTTTTCACCCATACTGTGTGTTCGAGCTCACCCCTTTCTTATGTTTCATTCTCTCAGTATATGAAGAAGTTAGTTATGAGTGACCTGCAGGCATAATCCAGGATTCATGGATATTCTAAGGGAATAAATTAGTGTTGTATTTCTTTTCATGTTGTAAAGTTGGCCTTATATATATATCTTGTTTCCAATACTACTAAACTGGTCGGTTCTTCGGGAGTTTATTCCTTGTATCATGCCAATGTTATGTAATAAGGCACCGAATCAAGGTAACTGTGTTCGGGGTGTTATAGTTGGTATCAGAGGAAGTTTAATACAAACTTTGGAAACTATATTTTGATAAACTCTTATTAGAGCACAAATTACCCTAGGATAGACTTTGAATAATTGAATAGAAGAACATCCTAAAATATTGGTATTATATAGATTTTGTGAGTTTTCAAAGCAATACATCCATGTCTGGATACGAGTAGGTAGAGGTGTCTCTGTAACAGATGTACCTAGGGGTAAAACCCAAAAACACCGCATTGAGCTAGACTCGAACGGGAATTGGTGCACAACAATGGGCCTTTCTTCACTCTTGGTTACGAAACTCCTGGGGGACATGCATATGATAATTATCAATATCATTACAAACCTTTTTTAAGGATTTATGAGTATATACCTCCTCAAAGAAAACATTTTTATGATTATGGATTATATCCATAAACTGTTAAATTTATGTTAAGTTTTCTACATGTTTGGGATTATGTATTTCAATTCATAAACTAATAAAGTGTATATAATTGTTTAGAAATGGTGCCTAGTTGAAGGGATGGAACTCGTATCAATGTGTGTAATCCATGTAGGTATTTTCCTCCTAATCAAGATAATTATAGAGAGCTGGTGATGCAACTGGTGCAGATCAGTTTATCACAATACTGGTAAAACTCACTCAGGTTATGAATAATACCCTTACCCATATGGAGCACCCTATTCAACAATGCGGTGGATCAATGTCAGACTGATTCATGGAGAAAGAACCACCATCATTCAATGGTAGTAAAAATACATTGGTAGCTGAGCAATGGATGAGTTCCTTAGAGAAAAAATTTTATGCTTTAGGAGTAGTGAAAGAGAAAAAGTTGTCATGGCAGTTTATCACCTCACAGGAGATGCTGATCAATGGTGGACATTGATTCAAATTACAAAGGAATATGAAGAAGTATCATGTTTGGAGTGGAGGGAGTTTAAATATATTTTCTTAGGAAAATAATTTCTTCATGACCATCAATCAGATATGGGAAGACAATTTCTGAGTCTGAGGAAAAGAGTGGATGAGAATGTCACAATGTATAAGGATAACTTTACAAGGTTAGCAAGGCATGCAGTAGATTATATACAAAATCCATGTAGTAAGATTGATCATTTCTTTGATGGGTTCAATCCATTTCTATATCGAGCATCAGTCTCACAATATTTTTCAACGTACGATGATATATTCTCATGTGATATCAAGACAGAAAATGAAAATCTCTAAATCATATGAAAATAAATTAAAGAAACAGAAGAAGAGAAAAGTGAAGAAATAGACAAATAAAGGGGGAAAAGAAAAGAATTATGTTCTATTATGTGATAATTGTGGGAAGAAACACCCTAGTACTTGCCTAAAAGGAATGGGAGTTTGTGACAAATGTGGAGAAAAAAGCATACAAGGCTAGTGATTTCAAGGGAAAGAAAGAGGTTGTCAATGTTGAATGCTACAATTATAGAGAAATGAGGCATTATGAAAATGAATGTCCTATGCGTCAGGAAATATTACCTCAGAAAAGGCCACTGGATCAAGGCCAAGCTTATTCTGTTACTACAGTTGTAGTGGAATAATTAATGTATTTGTGTTTTTGGATGAAAGGATTATATTCTGGTTATAATAATAATGTGATATATATTAGGATCGTATTGAGGTACTTGTTGTTTTCATTATGGTTTTAATATGAATAAGGAAATCAGATTTTCAGTGTGTGATAATAAGAGAAACATTACTTTATTGGGGGAATCTGATCTTACAATTTATTTCGGAATTTAGATACCTTTTACAGGGAGTCTGGAAAGAGGTACATTGGATAAATACAATGTTAGGAATGGATTAAGATGAACATTGTATAGTATTGTTTAAGGTAAAAAACATTTCTTATGATTATTCTTGTAATATTATGATACTATAGTTTTAGGAAAAGGACAACCTACAGGTTGGGCGATAACCCATCGGGTCAGGCTGAGGGGCATGAATCGAACCTATAACCATAGTGCAACATGCCTTTATTACCTACCACTAGCCAACAAGATGTCCCTGGTTATTACAAAATATTTTTCATCATTTTAATGCTATGTGTTAATATTTTTAACCATATACGATTAGGATAAATATAATATTTTCTAGTTCTATTATATTTTGGAATGAAAGATGAATTTGTGGTAGAAATTAGTTGAACGATGAAACTATACTTGTCACGTATATATATATATATATATATATTTCTTATTCTATGAATAAATTAATTCTTAAACTTTAGGGAAGGGATATTAAAACCAAAAATGTTTTTTTTAATACCTTATGTTTTGTTGAACAGATGATTTTTTAAATCATTATAGATTTATGGCTTTGGGGACCTCAATTTTAATCATGTTTGTGATTAATGACCCCAATCACTCCCTATAATTATTTATGATTTCCCTCTAATTACATGTCTATAATTTCCAACAATTTTATCCTATTTGAAACACTAATTTGGTGGTGACATTCTCATTTCCCATTCACTCTTATTAAAACTAAATTTTATTATCCCTATTTATGATGTGGGTTTTCAATAAAGGTATTTTCTATTTTCAACCTTTTATTTTCAAAGAACAATTTGCAATTGTGAGGATGCAATTATTTGAAGGAGGTCATAATGTAACACCCCAAGCTTCCATGGTACATTTCCCTTTGAATAATGCAATATTTTGCATTGTATGCAACTTCTAGATTCTAACACACCACGACCAATCAAAGTAGCTGTCATGGATAGTAATACCCACTTTTTGAAATTTCATAAATTTTTTTATTCAAATTCGAATTCATTTTTGGATTCTGAATATCAAATTTATCTTAGGGTGAATTTTTGGTATTTTTCTGAGAACTTCAAATTTTTGATGAATAGTGAAAATACTAAACATTAATTAAAAACCTATTTTTTAATCAAAATAATTTATAGTAATAAATTATAATCATGAGTGGTTTTAAAGAATAATTAGAATATATTTTTACCATTTAATCCTTTGTTGGAAATTGAACATAATTTCACATTTATCGTAGACATAAACAAGTGTCAATCTTTTGATAGTTATTATTTCTTAAAAACACGTTTTTTTGTTTTGACAACGGGAATTAATTTTAAATTAATTTCTTCCAATTCTGTGTTTTGAATTAGGAAAAATGGATTCCATATTTGGAATCAGGACGTCCAAATTGTGTATATTCGTAACTTTTATTTTTAGAAATTTGAATATGTATTTCAATAAATATTTTATTTAGCATGGTTAATGGGTAAATCCGGAAAAGTAAGGTAAAAAAAATAATATTATAATAATATTACATTACCCTAACACAAGTCCTAACCCGATTGGATGATAAATTTCTGATAATTGGCTTCCTTGTGTCTATTTTGGGACCCCATGGAGCCACATGTAAGTGATAATGATACTTTATATTAATTAGGTTAAAGTAAATACAAAACTGACATAATCATATATCTTTTAGTAAAACAATTTTTACATAGAGTTATATATGTTATTTCTTAGACTATAAATATTAATTAGAAATATAAAACGATTTTATACATAATCATATTTTATTTTTAATTTTTAGACATTGAATAATTAAATTTATTTTTTACACAATGATGATGTAGTATATTCTTTATTAATGAAGGAATCAAATAAATTATATTATAAATGTTAAAAATGTATAATTTGGAAGTATTGAATCCATCCACGAATTTTCTAGATTAATTTGACATTTTAGGATTTATTAAATGAATTTATTTTGAATTAATAAAGTTTTTATGACTTAAAAAACCATTTATTAAATAGTGTCAAAATTGACATAAAAGAGTTTTTAAAACAAATAATATATTATTAATTGATATCATATTCCTAAAAATATAAGGTTCAGACAAAGGACATATATATTGATATTTATATCATTAATGTACCACTTGGGGTTATCTTGGCAGATTATTGTAAGCTTATTAACCATATATTATAAAAATACAAAGAGACACGGTATATGTAAAACTAATTAACTATGAGTTAAATCTAAAAGATAAGGTTAATATAGTGAACCAAACATGTCTAAAACCTATTGGTTTGGTGTATTTAAACCCATATCCACCTTATCATAGAAATAAATCATTTTGGAGCCATTATAAACCTAGAATTATTTTATTATAAAATAATATTTTAAATTTTTGCGACTGTGCCCCTCACCCCTATTATAAAAGGGCACTCCCTCTTCTCTCAATTTCACATATTTATTGCCATTTGGATTGGTCAAACCCAGCTCAAATAACCTCCCAACTATTGTCCCTTCATCCTATAGGCATTACATTTGTCATAAATCCAACATATGGAGTCATTTTGATCAACTCAAAAGGAAACACCCGAAGAAGAGATAATAATTTCACCACCCTCTTTCAAGTGCTTTTCTTCTTCCACTACCTCTTTCATTTTTTGTTTCCTTTTTAAAATAATAACTCCACTATATTATATATACTGTGATGTTATTATAAAATTGGTAAAACCCTATCCATTATTCTATCCATCCTATAAATGACAAAGTTAACATACGTGTGTACATATGGTTTACGGTCTCCACATCATGGTGAAGTTTGTTATTCAAACAATTCATCATTTGGATGGGTATAATAATGAGTATAACTGATGTAAATAATAAATATAACATGATAATGATTATTTATATATGATATATTCTCCAATTATATACGTTTTTAATATCAAAAGAATGATATTGTCCCTCATGCGTACGTATGGATTAACGTCTCCATGAATGCGATAAGATTCATTCCCCATCATATCCATTCAAGACTAATTTTCACGTGATAGTTAAAAATAATGTTTAAAGACATAATAAAATTCTCTATATAAATCAAATATATTCTATTCATAACAAACAAGGCTTACGTAACCAAGCATATAAAGGAGAACGAATCTGTTGACACCCAAAAATGACGATAATACAAAAATATATTTAACAAAAGAATATTAAAAAATCATATATGATATCATATTAATGTATTTGGTTATTGTATAATTTATTAAAAATTATTTGACCAATATACAGGAGGATATCATACCATCGGCCAAGGAAAAGAACAAGTTAAGGGTAAATTTCACAATCTCTTTACTTATCCGAGGTTTTTTAAATAAGTATCTACTGTGACCTCTTTATCATTCATATCCGTGTTTTCTTAAAAATATATTTAAAAACATATTTTTACTATGGTTTAAAGTAATTTATACCATTATTTGACATTATTTGTTTTGAAAGGAATCGTTCCATCATTTTCCAAACAAGGTACGTTATGACCTTTTCGAAAAAATTAAGGTATGAATGTTTTTTAAAATTATATGGTGGGTGCGGCTATTTTTCACCGTAATAACATCGTCAAAGCTTCCCTTAAAATCTTATAAGAATATTTTCAAAATAAATATTTTATTTTATAATTATGAAACTTTAAATTATTTCAAAAAAAATAAAGAGATATTTCTCTCAAGTAGTTTTGATTTCATCCATGTCAACATCCTTTGATATATTTTATACTTGTTTGAAGACGATTCATTACGATACAAATATTCCATATTGTATTGAAGGTTTTTTGATATGTTTGACTGTGGATGTGTTATTTTTATTGAATTAAAGGTTTATGGTTAAAATATTGACAATTCGTATGCTAGTTCTAATATGAATTTTTATGTTATATTTCAACCTTTTCATAGTAGGAATGTATTGGACTTAGTATGTGACGGGTGGAGCCAGCTATAGCTCCTCGATGAATCGGCAGATCTCATTAGAAAATTAGATGTGGACTTGGATGAGGCCTTTCTGAATTTGATATATTTTTTTGGCCGATGCCTAAATCATTTTTGGACGTCTTTGTCGAAGCCTTGACAGAACGTTTCAGAATGTCCGGCATTATACATTCCCTCATTATGAAAATAATATCGATGGTTCATGTGGTCATTCAACTAATAAAATACCCATGATTATGTTTTATTATGGAATTATTTACTCATCTCAAATTCCTTCCATAAATGTGTTCATGTTTATTATTTGTAAAGCCATGTGTTTTCAATTATTCACCAAGATTAATATTTATGTTATCTTCTACTGTATTATTTACCTTTACTGAGCATTTGAGCTCACCCCTTTCTTATGTTTCATTTTCCCAGGATATGAAGAAGTTAGTTATGATTGACTTGAATGAATAATCTAGGAGACTTGGATGTTCTAATGGAATAAATTAGTGTTGTATTTCTTTTCAAGTTGTAAAGATGAACTTATGTATGTATCTAGTTTCCAAGACTACTAAATTGATCGGTTCATTAGGAATTTATTCCTTGTATCATGCCAATGTTATGTAATAATGCACCGACTCTGGGTAACTGGGGTCAGGGCATTACACATAAAATACACAAAAAACCTCAAAACCCCTGAAAAACCTAAAAGTCCTTAAAAATACTAAAAAAACCAAAAATAACCATAAAACCATAAAACTCTTAAAAGATCCTATAAACACCCCCAAAAACCCCAAAAAGTGGTAAAAAAATCCATAAAAAACATAAAATAATATTATACCCCCTTAGTCACCCTTAAATCATTAGGAACCCAATAAAACCCTAAAATCAAAAAAAGAAAACAAAGACGAAAATTCCAAAAAATCCCAGAAATCTCAAAAACACCTAGAAATAAATAAAAACCTACAAAATTAAAAACCTGAAGGAACACATATGAATCTGAAAATGTCCGAAAAAACCTAAAAACACATAAAAACCATAAAAACTATAAAAAAGATGAAATCCATTACAAACCCTTAAGCCCCTAAAAAAGTCATAAAATCCTAAAAACCCCTAAAACCCCTAAAATCCCTAGAAACCCCTTATAAGATGTAAAAGCATCCCAAAACCTAAACACCCCAAAATACTATGAAATTACTTAAATCCACCAAACCCCATGAACCCCTAAAAATCATATACTGTTAAAACCCCTGAAAACCCCAAAATCCCAATAAAAACCATTAGCACCATATCAACCTAAAACCAATAATAAATTCTTATGACCTGAAATTCCCAAAAAAACCCAAAAAACCTAAAACACTAAAATCCCTAAAAACACCCATTAATACTAAAACACCAAAAATAATAAGACCCCAAAAAATCCTAAACCCTTTTACAAAACAATCAAAAACCCTAAACTCAACACCATAAACCTTATACCAACACCATAAACAATAAACTATACACCCAAAACCCAATACCCTACACCCTAAACCCTAAAACTTACACTCAGAACCCAATAACCAACACACTTATTGTAAACCCTACACCCTAAACATCATACTCTAAAAACAAATCACTTAATTATATACCCTAAAACCTATACCCAACACCGGGAACCCAACACCCTGTTCCCAGTATTCTACAAACAAAAAATTTAACGATAAACTGAAAACATTAAACCATGCTCCCTAAAACCTAAACCCTATACCCTAAAACATATTCCATTCACTACAAACCCTATACCATAAACTCAAAACCCTATAAACTTCACCCTAAACAACACCCTAAACCTTACACCTTGCCCCATATACTCTATACACTACACCATATACCCTACACCATTTAAACTATACCCTACAACCAGACCACTCTACCATACACTATAAATCGTTAACCCTACACCCTACACCCAATACCCTACACCTTACTCAATAAATGAAATACACTACACCCTTGATCCTAAACCCTACACCCTAAAACTTATACTCCAGACCCAAATCACTAAACCCTACACACTAAACCGTAAACCCTAAATCCTAAAACATATACCCTATACCCAAAACCCTAAAAAAGAAAACCTACACCATAAACCCTAAACCAGGAACCCCAAACCCTATACCATACACCCTCAACCCTAACCCCCACACACTAAACCATGTACCATACACCCTAAACGATAAACCATATTATATAAAGCATATAATTTTCACCCTAAACACTAAATCATTTATCTTGAACCCCACACCAATCATTTTAAATTATAATCCCCATAACATAAACTATATACCCTACACCATAATCCACAATCTTTGATCCTAAGTCAAATACCCATTTCCCTAAACCCTACAACATTCACCATAAACGATACACCCAACACCCAACTCCCTAAAATCTAATCCCTAAACCCTATATCTCAAATCATATACCCTACACCACAAACATTAATCCATGCACCATAAACCCAATAATGAACACCCTTAACCCTATACTGAACACCCTAAAACCTATACCCTAAAACCCAAAAAGAACCATAAAACACCAAGAAAAGTAAAATATTTTAATAAACAATAAAAAATAAAACACCTTAAAACAATTGAATTACCAAGAATCAATTAAAATAATAAAATATTAAAAAATATTTAAAACTCAAAAAACCCAAAACACCGTAAAATCCCTAAAAATTCCTAAGAAAACCTAAAAACTAAGAGAAAATATAAAAACCCCCCATGAAATATTCAAATAACTAAAAAACTATAAAACCACCAAAACCACTAAAAATAATAATAAAACAATAAAAAATATAAAAACTCTAAGAAATTAAAAACCCCTTAAGAACCCAAAAAACCAAAATCCCTCAAAACTAAAAGAGTCCATAAAAACCATTACAACCCCAAAACCGATAAAAACTATAAAACCCTAATAATGATAAAACCATAAAAACATAAAAAAACAAAATAACACAAAAAAACAAAAAAAAACTCTTTACACCCTTAAATAAATTAAAAATAAAAAGAACACTAAAAACCTAAAAACCCCTTAAACCCCATAAATACCCTAAAAATTCTTAAAAAAGCTAAAAACTCTAAAACCATTAAATTACATCAAAAAACTAAATCCCAACGGTACTCTAAAATCCACTTGATACCCCTTTAATTTCTTAATAACCATAAATAACGTCAACAACCCTAAAACCCCTAAAACATTTCAATCACTAAAAAAACTAAACCCATTTTGAATCCATTAATCCTCTAAAAACTTCATAAATGACCAAAGAAAACCATTAAAAGAGCCTCAAAATCATAAAAGACCCTAAAATACCATAAAACATCTTAATGACCCTAAATATATAAAACCCTAAAATATCAATAAAATCATAAAATCTCATAAAATTCCATAAAACCCACAAAATACACTAAAAACCCTATAGGATATTAATAACACATAAATACAATAAAAGAGCCCAAAAACCCGAAAGGAACCAAGAACCCAAAATACCCAAAATGAATTTTAAACCCCTTAAATACTAAATTATCCAAATCCCCTAAAGGGCACAAAAACTGTATAAACCCAAAGGAATGATAGAAACCCTAAGAAACAATAATGATCATAAAAACCACTTAACAACCATAAAGGAACCTAAAAACACTAAAAACCCCTAGAAGGTCCTAAAAACCTCGAAGGATTCTAAAACCCCTCACTGACCCCAAAAAAACTAATAACCCTATATGACATTAAAACACATCAAATCCCTAAAAACTATAAAAACACTAAAAACCATTAAAAATGTCAACTACTACATAGTCCATAAAGCACAAACATACTATAAAACCCCAAAATACATAGAAAGCAATATAGAAAATAAAAAAACATAAACATACAATAAATTCCACTAAAAATAATTAAATCCCAATAAATGTAAAGAATCCTAAAACCGTAAAAACCCAATAAAATGATAAAAATCTAAAAATTTCAAAAATAGAATAAAAATTCTAAATCCATCAAAATATTAAAAATATATAAAAACCCTTACAACCAAAAAAGGATTGAGAAACCTTGGATACACCATAAAATACCAAAAAAATCGTAAAACCCCTAAAATGACAAAACACACTTAAACCCATAAACCCTTAAAATCCTTGAAAATCATAAAATAACTCAATACCCTTAAATCCTAAGAATAATAAAAAATAAAAAATTCCTCAAAACCCGAAAAAACCCAAATAATATGTATTAAAACTAAAACTCATAGAAATCCCATAAATACACATAAATTTCAATAAAAACACAAAAACAACATATAAAGCTTTACCCCCTCCCAAATCCATTGAAACACTAAAATATTTTGAAAACCCTTAAAGCCCCTAAAAACAGTAAAAGTCTATAAGGGAAATAATAAACCAATAACAAACAATTAAAACTACAAAAAATCGTAAAACCCCCTAAAACCCTAGCTACCGTAAATACACAATAAAACTATAGAAACCATAAATGGAACTAAAAACCCAAATACACTAAATAAACCACTAAAACCCCCAAAACAAATATACCCTAAAACCCTAAAAAATGAAAATAACTTCTAAAATCCCTAAAAACAGATAAAAATGAAAAAAAAATCACAATAATGTGCACAAAACCCCTAAAATAACCTAAATCAAAGAAAACCCTAAAACCCCCCAAACCGTAAAAGACTCATAAAAATACATAAAAACTCTAAAACCCCCTAAAAGTAATAATATGTCTAAAACCCCATAAAACCCTAAAACCCCAATGAAACCAAATAGTGCTAGAAAATCCCAAAAACCACTTAAAATGTTGAAAAGGTTAAAACAACCCAAAATTCTCAAAACCCCCCTAAACACATAAAAATACAAAAACCCCTGAAATCAAAAAAAACCCTAAATACCCAAAAAAAAAATATTGAACCGTAAAGAAACATAAAACCCCATAAGTACTCTAGAAAACATATGAAACATGTAAAACCCCTAAAATCCATAAAAACCTTAAACCCACAAAAATTTCCTAAAAAAATTCAAAACTACAAACCCTACAATACTAAACATCACTAAAAATATCCTTAATCCCATAAACCCTTAAAAACCTAAAAACCAAAAAATCACTATAATCCTTCCTGAAACCCAAAAACCACAGACTACCCTAATAGAACCTTAAAAATAAATAATAAAAAATTCCAAAAAACCATAAAACCCCTAAGAAAACCAAAAAACAATGATAAAACAAAAAAAAACTAATAAATATTCCAAAAATTCCTAGAACCCTTAAACATATCTAAAACCATAAAACACCTAAAAACTCTTATGAAACCTGAAATCCATAAAAACTCTAAAATTCATAAACACCCCAAAAATCATAATGCACCTAAAAAATTAAAAATCCAATTAAAACTATTAAATACCCTCACACAGCTAAAAACACTAGATAACCAGTAAACCCCTAAAACTCCACATGTTACTTGATACTTCCAAAAATTGAAAACCCTAAAAATACCATAAAATCCCTAAAAACCCCTAAAACACCTAAAAACACCTAGAAACCCCTAATAACCAAAAAGTCTCTAAAACCCCTAAAAACCATAAAATCCATTCAATCCACTTTAAATACTCGAAACCCTATGTGGTTGAAAATTCCTAAGAACACTCAAATACCATAAAATACCCAAAACCACCTAAAAACATTAAAATCAAAAATAAGTAACTAAAAACACTAAAAACTCTGAAAACACATGAAACCCCCAACAATACCTTAAAAAACCCATAAAAACACCAAAACTCTAAAAACCACTAATATCCACAAAGCTCTACTAACATATAAAAAATAATTAAAACCCAATAAAACACCAAAAACCTTAAAACACTTAATAAAAATACTCACCAAAATCCCAAAACACCTTAAAATTCATAAAAACCATAAGAACTATAAAAACCCTTAAACCCATAAAAATATAAATAACCACAAAAACACCAGTAAATTATCTTAAAAAGACTAAAACTCCATAAAATCCCCACAAAATATAAATGTCCCTAAAACAAATTAAACACCATAAAACACTAAAATAATAAAACCCCAAAAAACCCAAAAACCAGTTAACTCTAAGTAATTCAAAAAACTTGCAAAAACATAAATTCCTAAAATCTTATAAACCCCTAATAAAAACTAATAGAATCCTAATACTCTATAAATTAATTTGAACCACCAAAACCCCCTAAAAGTCCCTAAAAATAAAAATCCATAAACCCCTACGGACTCTAAAACCCATAATATCCCTCAAAACAAGGAAACCCTAAAAACTCCTAAACCCCACTACTAAACATAAAACCCTTAATAACCAATAAAATGTTAAAAAACTAAAAACCTAGATGAATTAAAAAAAATTAAAATCTATTATAATAACTCAAGACAAAAAAACTAAAAAACCATTAAACCCCAAAAATCCTTAAAACAATAAAAAACCAAAAATAAAATAAAAAACCCATAAAACCACTATAAACCCTAATGGGCCTTGAAAATCTTATAAATCTTAAATACCCTAAAAATAGTATATCCGATAGAAATAATAATACCGTATAACCCCCCAAAAACCCTAAAATCAAATAAAATCCCCCAGAACCCTAAAAGACCATTAAAACCAAAATTGACACTATGAACCATAAAAACCCTGAAAATACCAAAAATAAAATTCTAAAAAACCAAAACATTCCATGAAACCCCTTAAAGGGCCCTAAAACCCTAAACAAACACGAAAAAAACCCTAAAACCTTATAAAACCATAATGAAATCTAAAAATCATAGAAATCATAAAGGACCCATGAAAACCATAATGGACCATAAAGACCATAAAAACTAAAATATCCAAAAAACATTGATAACCCTAATGGACCCTAAAAACCCTATAAACAAAAAATTCCATAAAACCCAACAAAACTACTAAAAGACCTAAAAACCCATAAAAACTTTTGAAAACACAAAAAACACTAAATGTACCTAAAATTAGAGAATAAACTCGGTAAGACTAAGTGGCCTCAAAAGACCCTAAAAATATTTACAAACATTAATATTACCCAATAACCATAAAACCATTAAAACTTTGAAACACCTAAATGAATCTTAATATAATAAAAAACCCAAATACCCCTTAAAAACTAAACCCCTTGAAACCCAAAAAAATAATGAAATCCTACCAAAACCATTAAACCCTAGAAATTATAAATACCATAATACCCTAAAAACCTTTAGAATCATTTAAGAGCCTTTAAAACTATCAGAAAATCTATAAATTCCATAGTACCATATAATTTCAATAAGCCCCTAAAAGATCCCCCCCAAATGCCCCCCCAAAAACCACTAAAATCCTCAAAAACCCCCCATAAATTCTTGAAAACCCATCAAAACCCAAAAAAATGTAAAACCCACAAAATATCCAAAAGAAAACTAAAATAAATACATTTCCCTATAACCCATAAAAACCTCTTCAAATCACAAAGTCCCTAAAACCCGTAACAAACTCTAAAAACACTAAAAACACTAAAATTCTTAAATACCTTTTAAATCCATAAAATCTCAACAAAAACCTAAAACCCATCAAAAACCGATAACATCCTAACTGACATAAAGACCATTAAAATTATTTACAACCCATAAAAGTCCCTAAAAACCTAAAACCTATAAATGAACATAAAATTTAAAAATAAAACAAAAAGACAATAAAAATCAAAAAACCCCAAAATGGCCCTAATAAGCATATAAATATTATAAATGATACTTAAATTTATAAAACATCAAAAAATACTAAAACAACAAAAAATATAAAACCCCCCTTAAAACCCTAAAATAAATAAAAAATAAAAAAACCAAAACACCCTGTAAAACACATATAAGTCCCCAAAATCCCAAATTTCCCTAAAAATATAAAAAACCCATAACGGATCCTAAAAACCATGAAAATTTATAAAGGCCTGAAAATCAACAAAAAACCATAAAAACCACTAATCCCCTAAAACACACTAAAATTTGATAAAAATAAAAAAACCATTAAATACCATAAAACCCATTAAATTCTAAAAAAAGCATAACCAGAAAAAAAATAAAATCCCTAAAATCCAAATTATGGTAAAAACCCAAACCCCCATAAATTCCCTAAACCCTAAAAATCCTCAATAACTCTAAGACACCAAAAATACAGTATGAAAACTAAAAATCTTAAAACACAATAAAATCCCTTAAACCCTACAGTCACATAACATACCCTAAAAGTATCTAAAAACCCTAAAAACCCCTAAACGACCCAAAAAAGAACAAAACAATAAAATACCCTAAACCAACTAAAAACCAAAAAGACCCTAATACCGAAAAAAATAATGGAATTTAAAACACCATAATGCTCACAAACACCCTAAATGAACATAAAAATAATAAAAATTGAAAAAGGACATAAAACATTAAATAATCATAACTACCCAAAACCCCCAAAACCCCCCAAAAACCCCCATAAAAATCCCCTTAATGGCCATAAATGAAAAAAGTAAAATCATAAATCGTAAAATATCCTCACTACAAAAATAAAAAGTAGAGGTGGTTTTTTTATCCAATGGTGGTTTAAAATGCTGTCTAATAGTATAGCAGTAATTGTTAAAACTATCGCATAATGTATGGTGGCTAGTCATTTAATGTCTTATTCTTAAAATAGATGTTGTTTTATTATGTTTCATTTTATGGATGATTTATAGGTGTTTAATTGATGATTGAGAAGGGGTTTTTTATTAAAAAACTCTTTTCGGAAATATAAATAAAATATAAAAACCATAACAGAATATATTAGAGTTGGATTATTTTAGCTAAGGATAAGCATAACCACCCCTAAATAAATTATATAAAATATATTTTCGGGTGGTAACCTAAAATGACTTCTAAATAAAATTTTAATTTAAAAAAATTAATAAAAAATTATATTTATAAAAAACAAACATATAATAAACTAAAACATAAATATAAGATAAACCCATCATAAATATATCATACATCCATGGTTATATACAAAAATCAAGTCATCATAATCTCAATCTGTGTAATCCAATACATCTTTCAATATATATATAATATGTCTAATAATAACCCATGACCAATGTAAATTCATGTCATGACCTCCACTATATCTATTTGCCTCCAAATCATGTCATCAACTAAAACTTTCCACATATTCTCACAAACTATATCAGAAAAGAAAAAAAATTAAAACTACACATAATAAATCAAGATTACAATAGAATTGTTGATAAATTTTTAACATACCATTAAAACTAAGAATCATAAGAACTACCTTCTAAAGATTGTCATGGATTGGAATGGTCAACCTCGTACCTGGTTCTATCATCTATAACCTATGATTAATAAAAGAACATTTATAAAAATAAATGCAAAAAAGAAATTTAAAAAATATATATTCATAATTCCACACATAAATTAAGTTTTTTTCTTAGTAAAAAGTAATACTTTTAACATAAAACAATTAATATATAATTAAAAACAAAATAAAAACATAAAAATACCTATTTATGATAATATTAAATTATTCAATCTAAAAAGGGACAAGTGGATTTTATAATTTATTTTTAAAGATACATGTGGTGTTCATGAAATTGACATAATAAATAAATTTTAATGATTTTGATATCACAGTAATCACTATATTTCAAAAAAAACATAGTAATGGTTATCCCATGATTGTCCACCAATATGATATCATTTTCTATGATTTTGACCATTCCACACACATTTTACTGTTCTAATAAACTGAAAATACAATTGCACCCACAACGGGATAACTCTAATTAGGAATAACGTGATGTCATTTTATACATTTCACAATTATATATATGGTTGTTTTCCAATGATTACAAGCCAACCTGATGTCGTTTTCTTGGTTTTAACCCACAGATACTTTTTTTAATACATTTGCACCTTTTAGAAGTTTAAAATGTGTAATTAAAACTAGAAAACATGTAAGATTGACTTATTGTATATGTTTATACGTTTAATACAACTCAGTAGTGGGTTTACCATGACTTCACATCAATATGGGAAATTTTATTGTGGTTTTGACCAATCCAGAGTCGTTTTAGTGTTTTAAAACACTAAAAACATATATAAGTACATATTAAGAAAACCATAATTCAGAATTAAATTTTCTCAATAATTACATTTCCCAATTAAATATAATGTTTTTCCCAAAATTTCCAAGAAATACGATGTATTGTTTTTGTGTTTTAATCCCCGGCAATTGTTTTTAATGGCTGTTGTACATTTCAGAAGTGTATATTAAATGATTCGGACCACATCACACATAATATTTAAATGATTTCTAGGGGTAAATATCGAAAACAACAAAATGGTAGTTTTACCATGATTTCACATCAATATTAGGTCGTTTGAGCTTTTTTTGACAATCCACATACATTTTAGTGTTTTAAAACACCGTAAACATGTTTATATCCATAATAGTAAAACCATAATCCAAAATGATGTTACATATGTTCCTTAATTTTTAAATAAATTATATGGTTTTTTATACCATGATTTGTAGAAAATACTACATATTTATCCTCGTTTTTACCACCAGAAACTTGTTTTTAATGGCTTTTGTACCTTTTAGAAGTGTATACCAAGTAATTTTGACCACACCACATGTCAAATTCATGTGGTTTCTATGAGTACAAATTATAAAAAATAATCAGGGGTTGTACAATGGTCTCACGTCAATATGAGGTTTTCTATATGGGGTTTACCATTCCATAGACATTTTAGTGTTTTTAAACAATAAAAATACATTTCTAGACATAAAGGGAAAAATTTAATTAGGAATGACATTTCATCAGTTCCTAAATTTAAATATTATATAAATAGTCATTGTCTTATGATGTCTGGAAATATAACTTTGTATTCTATGTTTTGACCCCCTGAAACTTGTTTTTAATGACATTTATACCTTTCAAAATTCTATATCGAGTAATTATTACCACAACCCACATCAGACAGACATGTTGTATATGCGTACAAAACCAAAAAAACTCGTCAATGGTTTCCCAGGATTTCAAATCAACATGATATCTTTTTCAATAGTTTTTACTATTCCATGAATGTTTTAGTTTTTAATGCACTAAAATAATATTTAAAAAATAATGGGAAATTTGTAATTCTGAATGAAATTTCTTCGGTTACCACATTTAACAATGAAATATTGATTCATTGTCCCATGATTTTAGAGAAATAGTTCATTTTTACCTTGTTTGGACATCCCGAAACTTTTTTTAATGGATTTTGTATCTTTTAGAAGTTTTTACCGAGTCAAAACCATTAATACAATAATGGATAGTATTAAAACATTCAGATAATGAAAATAAATTAATTTTTACATGTAGTAATAAACAACATGTCAATATGGAACCAATTGTTGTCAATATTACTAAAAATGGTTATTTTCGATATACAAGTTTCATTTTAGTTTTATTTATAGATATTTATATAGTTATCCAATAAATGTGTAAATTATATATGGAATTTAGAATTTACCATGGTGGGATAATCTATATAGCTATAAATTTCCTTAGGGATCGTTCTAGTCATCCACTTAAAAACAAAATCAAAATCATTTTCCTTTTGTGAATACCATTGATCCTATTGTTTCATATAATTTTATTATTCTATCATTTTTTCATCCAATACACCATTTTTTCATTGTGATTCTATATGAACAACACTACTCAACCCCCACCCGGTGTAGGTGTAATAGATGAAATAACCCTACAAAATACAACTGATGGTGTAGGCACAGAACCGATTATGTTTACATTTTCAGGATTCTCCACCCCTAACACAATTCCCACTATATCGTTCTAGGATATTGATGATGATAGTTTAGGGTTAACATCCATGACTTCTTGTATTTAATCTATGTAATAAAAAATATTTACAATGATTTTAAAAATTATTTGAACATCATAATGGTATCTAATTAATAAATTTATCTTTATTATTTATTGTTATTTCAAAAGAATAAAAACATAATAATGAAAATTTTATTATAAAAAAAATAATCCGTAAAACAAATTAATTTTGGACCGGTAGATGTCTAAAATGATGCCAAATTTTCAGCGTTTGATCCATGTAGAAATCACAATTTAATTGGGTTTATGGATTTTTAGTTTTAATAATATTTTTTTAATTATGAATTTTTATGGTAATAAAATTAATGGAAATGGTATTGAAATGTAACTACTAAAATTTGATAGGTTAGGTCATTTACAAAAAATTGATCAGGTTTTATATGCACTTTAATCCACATCTCTCTTCAGAAAATAGTGTAACCTAAATAATTATCTGTTATAAGAAAATGAAAACAAGTTATAAAAAATCATGATTTATAATATAATGATATAATTTATAATGAAAAATATAAAAATCAAAATTTTCCTCTTTAATGAAATGCTATGATACCCTAGAATGTGAAAATTGAATTTCATATCATGATTCATAGATTTTTTTATTAATTCCTTCGAAAAAAGAAATATATCATAATATCATAATTTTAGTGATATTATGTTATTAGGATACATTAAAATATTAAATTACCTAATGAGATGAATATATGTTGATATAGACATATATATTCCACTAAATACACGAAATTCATTCAATATCTTTCTCATAGTTCTTTCATGAGCTCAGAGAACCATGATTTAAATCATTCCATAATCTACATTTAAAATATCCCCATTTTTGCCCAAATTTTCAATTTCCATGGTTTTGAAATGGATTTAGTGGCATAAAAATGAAAACAAAATTATAAATAAATAAAATAACACATTATAAGTATGTTAAAAAAATTTACTGAAGTATTTTAAATTATTTATCATGGAATATTAAATTAATATTACCTTTAATTGCGTATCAAAGACCTCATTTTTTAAGCTATAAGAATATTCCTCCAATATTTATAATTAATGGGAAATATCACTATCTCACAACCAAGCTCCCCAAAAATTTTCCTATATATTCTGACAACATCATTAGTAGAAACCCCAATCTCATCAAATATAAAGATAGTCATGAAGTCCTTTAAGTCCCATATATATGTTGTGTTCATATTTGTATCCCTTATATGGATGTCATTATCTATTTTAAATAATAATTAAAAAATTATTAAAATAATTTTTTTTTTGAAAAATGACAGTCATACTAGTAATAGTAACTAAACAGTATCCCCTAGATGGATTGGTGAAAAACTGCTTCATCGCTAGTGGTGAATCAAGAAGTGAGAAACCAATGAAATCTAGGGAAATGGATGGCTTGCTAGCAATCGTGGGTACAAAGGAATCAATAGGATCTATAGAAGATGATAGTAGTGGTGTAATACTCTAGGATGATAATCATCTAGGATAATAATTTTGTCTCAGTATTACTACATTTTAAATGGATTATATATATTAATCAAAATTTATAATAAGATGTGTTATTGAGTTGTTTTCAACCCTATGCTTAAATATAAAGTTTAATCAATGACACCACATATTTGATGCACATTTTTAACTTTATACCAATTGATGAACCACATTTTTCATGTCATCAATCAATCTCCATGACACATACACCTACAATTGGATTCTTCAAGATGTTTTTTGGGAGTGAATATATAACTTTTAATTGAATCATTGAAAATACAGATATTTTTGATATTTTAAAATCAATTTTATAAATGTGTTCTAAATTAGAAAACATTTCTAATGTCCATTTCACTCACTATATTCCATAGATACAATGGGGCATCAAAAATTCCCATGTCTCGACATTTATCCAAGTGTTATATATCACACATCTGAAAGAAATAGTAAATTAATCCTAATATTAAATTTTTTTGGGTCCTAGAACATTAAAATTTATATTCCCATGCTCATGGTGTGGTAATGAAATCAATTAATTATATTTTATATAGTTATGAAAAGTGGAAACTTAGGGTTGCCTATCTTTAAGAGATTTGTCTATGAATCAATAACTACTGAAAAATAAACAATTAATATATAATTTTTTATATTTATTAAAACATATTAATGTGGTGGGGTTCAAAATATAATACATCAATGAAAATATAATAAATATTTGAGACTAAATTTTACTTAGATATTTCATTTAATAACATTTAATTGTGATTTTTTGATATATCAAATGGGTGTCAAAGAAACATTATATAAAATAAATTTATCAGAACACACGCATATAATGAAACCTATATAACTGTATTTTACCATTGATACTAGTTGGGTGAGGATTAATCTACCTTTAATGGGCATCTATGTTTCCACTGAGGATGGGATATGTAATGGTCGAAAATTCTATAAATGAGATTTCACATTTTTTTTAATTTTATATATTAAAATATATATAAAATCACTTATTGAATAGAATAAAAAATTTATAAATTAAGAATGAATGAAATAAGTGGTACTTCTATAAGTTAATGAATCTATATCAATAAAATAGTACTTGGACGTTGGAATAGTAATATGGCACATATGAATTGTTAATTGGCCTAATGAATAGTAACCTCAACCATGAAATTGTAAATTAAATTTAGAAACCTTATAAATTAACGTATGCTATAATTATATCATAGAAGAAGTAAATAAATATTTTATAAATTAATAATTACGTGTTACTGTTTTTTAAAGTTATAAATATTTAATTACATATTCATAATTAATAAAATGATTTAAAAGGAAATTTCTTTTCATAAAATATATTTTAAATTAATATTTTGTTGCCTTATTATTTTAAGATATTTTTATGAGACATTTCTTAATTTTTCAGAGTGTTATTAAATCAGTTATAAATTTAAAACATAAATTATTGGGTAAATTATTATTTTAATTAAAATTAAATATCACATATATAGAAAATAATTTTCATTAAATGCATACCATTATTTATTTCTAAATATCTAAAAAATTTACGGTGAATTTTTGGGGATTCTCTAAAATAATTGAATGTTTGGAGAATGCAAAAAACTGAAATTTATAATAGAAATACATTAAAATTCCATTACACTAATAGATTGGTTATTTCTAATGTAAGGATGATAATATAAAAATTCAATTCATTAATTTAATATATTTAATAATAATTCTAAAACTATTGATTTTTGTGAGCCAAAATAAATATCAAATGAATAAAATATTCAAAAAACACCACGCTACTTCACTACAATTAACACCCCTTATCCTCACACCTTCTATGCTTTGATCCTTTTCAAATTTTTGTCCAATCCACTTCCCATGTCCCTACCCCACGTCTAGTGTCACATTCATTTAACAAAATACCAAAACCAATGCTCTTAAAGAGGTTCTCAAGGAGATGTATTCAATAGAATAAATCCTCTTTCTTTTTCTTTTAATTCCATTTTATATTCTTTTTTTATTATTATCTCATCAATTAACCTCATAAAAATATCCTGATTACTCTATTACCTTATATAGACTATAATTTTATAATTATAATTGAATAATCCATCTTAATTCCCCTTTTCCCCGCCCTTTCATTCTAAAATGGAAACGTCTTCCTTGGCTGGTATATCATCTCCTTCAAGAATGAAAAGTTTTAATTTTTCTTCACCATATTAATGGATTTAAATAAACCCATTTTATTAGTATAAAGGAATTTTAAAATGTGTATTAATTTTTTTTATGTTCTAGATGTGACATATTAACATAATAATAATGATAAAACAAAATGAATTCATTATGATAAAAACCACCACAATAATCTAATCAATTCTCACTAATGTGTTATATAATGAGTCATCCGATTAATATATAATGAAAATATATATATATATATATTTAATCTTATTTATATTTATTAGTAACTAATAATTCCAAATATTTTAAATTATAACAATTTTATATGAACTCCATTACTTATAAAAGAGAGAACTGATCATGAAAATCATGAAGATGAATGATGCCGAATTAAGAAATTAAACTATATAACTCATCAATAAGGCCATAAAAGAACATAAAAACATAATGAATTTAAAACATTTATAAAATTTTTTGAATTAATTAATTAATGTATTTAATTTTATTATCCAAGACAATAATGTAAAGTGCAGAACACATTTAGACATAAGGTAAAAGATTCTACCTAAACCTTCATTTTTCCCATCAGGTTATTCATTCACTATATTTACCCCAATGTAATGCTTCATTTTTCTATTTAAATACTCTATATTCTATTTATGTTTTCAAAAATCAAATATTTAGATCATTTCATCTTCTTCTAAAGGAATCTTATGTATGAAATGGTTCCCTTTTAAATTATTCTGGATATGTGTGTCCAATTAACGAGAATATCTCAATTTCATACCCATTTTCATATACCAACCTTAATTTGTTTTAAGAAGCTATTATTTTTTAAAATTTATAATTTGACCTTTAAAAATTATAAATTTTACATTACAGGTTTTATAATAGAAATTGTGGAAAATAAAAATGAATTTTCGAAAATAACTCTTCTTCGCAACGTAAAAGGTGTATTTCTATCATGAATTCATCAATGATTTTATTAGACTATTTTTTTCTATTTCAATACCAATATTGAATTATATTAATTATTAATATTGATATATAATTTTAATAATCCACCATATTTTATTAAATGTTTTATGATCAGTTTGACTATAGATGTGATATCTTGATTCGATTCATCATAATATTCAGAATTATTAGTGTTTGTATTTACAGACTGAGGGGTGTTATATAAATTTCCCATGTATATTTTTTTATGCTTATCCCCATTAATATTAGTAATTATATATACTTATTATTTGATAATTGTGGCCCATAATAGCCCCTGGATGCATCAATAGTTCTCGTGAGACAAACTAGACTGGGTTTTTACCCATTATGTATGGTGTCTTCGTCGAGGCCTTGATTATATGTTTTTTATGACTGCATTATGAATTTTCTCATTATGAAACTAGTAATGGGTAGTCCATGTAGTTACGTAACTATTATAATACCCATGCTTATGATTTTTTGTGGAAATATTTAACCAGGATTTATTCCAGTCATTTTAGGCTCAATATTATGTTGTAATTACATATTTTTTAGTCGTTCACCATGAATTATTTTTTATAACTCAACGTAATTACATACCCAAATTTAGAATATGATCTCCCTCAATTCATAGGATTTATATTTCCATATGAGGTGATGATGAATATTGTAAATGAATTGTATGGATAATCAAGGAGTTATTAATTATTCCAATGGAATTTCTATATTGTATTTACTTTCGAAGTTGTAATAAAAACAATATTATTGTATTTGGTTTTTTATAACTAAAAAATATTAATTATTTTTCTACTTGACTTCATTGGATATTATTCCAATGTAACTAATTAATAAACAATCTATGGGGAATTAGGTTTGGGGTCTCTATTTTTGGTATCAAGGGAATTTTTATAGAAACCTAGGAGAAAAAATTTAGAAAAAAAATTGATTAGATAATATAACCCTATGATAGAAAATGAGGATAAGAATATAAGAACATCTTAGAATTTTTTTAAGGTATAAATTATGTCAATATTCTTACCAATACATCCCAATCTATATACTAAAAGTGGACGTGGTTATGGAATAGATGTATTCTGGTGTAACAACTCTGACAAAGTGTCTCGGGCCTGACTCGGGGTTACATGGATCACGATAATGGAACCTAAAATGAACCTAGTTTGAAACTCAAATATGATATGTTTAGGATGATTAATATATTCTTTATAACCATTATTATGGATTTAATATAAAACTTGTTACCAATGAATTCATGTTTATGATTACATGAATAAATATGCATACAATTTCAATTTATGTTGAGTATTTTTCTAGTTTGAGATTATACATTATGATTCAAAACCTAATATAGTGTATTCAATTACTTATAAATGGTGAATATTGTAAGTAATAGATAACTTATCAATGAACATATATCGTGTAAGGATTACCCTAATGATTTTGGTATTGGAGATGTGACGGGTTCTGTCCAACTTATAAGTATAATGGGTCTTATGACTCGTGATATGAATAATAACCTTACATGTATGGAACATCCAGATCCACAATGTGGATGAGTAGTGTTAGGTCACTTTACACAACAATATCCTCCATCATTTAATGTTATTACTACCCCACTTATTGAGGAGCAGTGGATAATTACCTTATATAATATATTTCATTCATTGGGGATTAATGCAAGGGATAAGGTTTTAATGGAAGTTTATCATCTATTGGGAGATGTAGATCAATGGTGGTTATAAATTCATAACACAAAGATGGAGGAAGAAATTAAAAATATAGAATGGAGGGATTATAATCGAAATTTTTTTATAAAATTATATTCCTCATGAACAGAAAATGTATATGGAGAGGTAATTCAAGAGTATATTACATAAAGATGATGAAAATGTTGAAATGTATGGAAAGAACATGACAATGTTATCATGGATTTTCACATAATACATACATAATCAATGGATAAATATTGAATAATTAATTGATGATTTAAAACCATTCCACATAAGGGCACTAGTCTTCAAAAACTTCACATCATATGAAGATATAGTCTCATGTTACATAATGAATGAAAAAATAATTTTCTATGTATTATGAATTTAAAGGAATGAATTTGAATAACTAGGGCCACCAGACACACTGGAAAAGGAAATAAGGAAATGATGAATAAGGGATGAGTTGAATTTCTATCCTATGATAATTGTGGGAATGAACACTCCGGTACATTCCTGAAGGTTATGGGTTTTTGTTAGATGTTTGGGGAAATAGTCCACAAAGATCAGGATTTTAAGGGAAAGAATGAACTTACCATGTTTCAATGAGAAAATTGAAAATAGATGGTACATAATTCAAATAGTTTTCTTAATAGTTAATGGAACATTCCCTAAAGAAGGCCAAGGGATCAACACAGATAATATTTGGTTACAACTACTGAGGGTGAAGTTCCTAATGCTGACGTGTGAGGTACTTTAATCATTTCTACAAACATCACCAATGATATATTGATTCTATATCATCACATTCTTTTATATCATCTTAGTTTTCCATGAATATTATACATTTTTTTTAATTTAATAGAGAAGTTGTCAGTCAAAACTCCAAAGGGAAGTATCTTGGAAAAGAAGATGTGTCGGTAAATTCCATTTGTCACCCATGACATGATTTAGTTGTTGGCCTTATCATCATACCAATGATTAACATTGATATAATTATAATTGTGCAATATCATTCATAATATTTTATGAAAATACATTTTAGAAAGATTGAAATTATGATTGGAGAGATTGATGTGGAATCCCATATCTTTATAGTAGAAACCTCATCATCCAACTCATATCTATATCCACCCAAAATAAGTCTACTAAATGAAATTAAATTGTAGGAATATAAAAAACCATCTATAGATGAGGAATGAAATATTAAAATTTAAAATGTACCTATTTTGATAGATTATATTGATGTATTTCCATTGGATTTAACTTATATCCTCTAGACCGTGTAGTTGAGTTATCTGTTGAATTAATTCCTAGTGACAGACATATATCAAAGAGTCCTTATAAAATCTCCACACTTGAATTAGTAGAAATAAAGAGAAAACATGAGTAATTGAGTGATAAGGGATTAATTCAGAATAGTTTTTCTTAATGGGGATACCCTATCATCATGGTCAAAAAGAAATATGAATCCAATAGGATGTTCATTAATTATAGAGAAATCAATGACATTATAAACAAGAAAAAGTATCCCCTTCCATGAATGGATGATTTATTTATTCAAATTCATTGATCTCAAAGCATTTTGAATATTTAATAAAAATGAGGATATCCTCAATTGCGTGTGAGGAATGAAGATATTCTAAATACAACATTTTGATCTAGGTATATAATTTATGAATTGATATTTATTCCATTTGGACTAACTAATGCACCTTCAGTCTTTATGGATATAATGATAAAAGTGATCAAGGAATTCCATGAATAATTTATTGTGGTATTTATTGATGATATATTAATATACTCAAAAATATATGAGGTCCATTAGAAAAACATGTGGGTTATTATAGATTCACATAAAACAAATAATATATATCATAATTATCATGTGTGATTACCAACATCAAATATTTTCATTTGTTGTCTATATTGTCTTTAATTATGGAATTTCAGTGGATCTTATTAAGACAATTTTTTTTCAATAATGGATTACTCTGATCAACATAACTGAGGTACATTGTTTTATTGGTTTTCTGGGTTATTATCGACATTTCACTCAGAAAGTCATCTAATTAACTAACCCATTAACCAAGATCACTCGTAAATGGTTTAATTTCATATGGATTTAAAAATGTGGAGAATATTTTTAATAATTGAATATGAGATTGGGGAATACTCATATCCTAATTCTACCTTTATGAAATGATGGTTTTGTGATTTATAGTGATGCGACAGTGAAAATATTCAGATGTTTCCATATGTAGAAAATAGAGTAATTGTATATGCATCATGGTAGTTAAAAATTCTTCAATATAACAATACAACTCAAGATCTTGAGTTAGTATCTATAATCATTGCTCTAAATATATAGATACACTAACTCAATAGTGATTTATGTGAGATATATACAGATAACAAGATCTTAAAATATATCTTCTCATAATAATAAAGAAATATGGGGAAAAGGAAATTTCATGAGATACTCAAGGATTGTCATTTTTCAATACACTACCACCCATGGAAGGAAAATAAGGTTGAAGATGAATTCAGAAGAAAGGATAATGGAGTTACAAAATAAATGAGGACTGACATGACCCTTTGTACATGAACCTAGAAAATATGGATATATTAATTATCATGGAAGGTGAAACATCATTACTTTTTCAAATTATTGAAAAAACCTATTTATTGTAATGGATTAAAATTTCTATATCTGATGATGAGAGTATTCAAAATAAAATTAAATCATTGAATGATGGAATGATGGAAGATTTCTTGTATGGGGATGGAATTCTGAATTTTGGGAAAAAAGATTTATATTCCCTATATACTTGAGCTAAAAGAGTGTAATTGGATGATTCTCATAGTTTTTAGTTATATATACATCCTAGTAGCCCTATGATATATAGATATTGAAGGAACATTTCTTGTGGGATAATATGAAAATGGAAATTTTTGATTATGTATCAAGATGTTATGTTTGTCAACAACTGAATGCTGAATGTCAAAATCATAGAGGAGTCATGAAACCTCTACCAATTACTATGTGGAAATGGAATGACATCACTATGGGTTTTGTCAATGTATTAATAGAAACACCATGAACAAATGATGGAATAGGGTTTATTATTGATCAACATACCGAATCTGAAAATTTCATTTCCATAAGGTAGGATTTTTTACTGGGGTGCCTTACACGACTCTACATTAATGAACTTTTAAGACTTCATGGAGAACCGCTATAAATTGTGTATAATCATGATCCATGATTTACATCAAAATTATGGAAAATTAACATGAAATCTTTTGATACTGATATTCATTTCAGTACTAAATATCACCCTCAAACTGACGAGTAGTCATAATGGATGATCCAAACATTAGAATACATGTTGTGATCATTCTCACATAACATTAAAGGTATGTGGGGTCAGTATTTACCATTGGTAATATTTTAATACAGTAATAGTTTCCATTAAATTAATATAATGGAACAATATGAAGGATTTTAAATATTGATATTTCATACGTTAACATGTAGAGATAAAGTTGTTGAAACGATGTTTGTGGGCCCAAATCATGTGGAGGAAACAATATCGAAGGTATAGAATATTCAAACCCATATCAAAGTACAAAAATTTAAGAAAAAGTTCTATGTTGATAATCAAATGAATGATTTGGAGATTCAATAGGGGGATCTTGTTTTTTATTCAGTGTATCTTCATGGAAAGGTGTTATATGATTTTGGAAGAAAAAGAAATTGTTCCCCAGGTAGATTATCTATTTTGAAATTATGGAGATAATTTAAGATTTAGATTATCAATTTACAATACCGCCTAGAATTTCTAAAGTACACAATTTGTTCCACATATATTTATCAAGGAAGTAAATTCCAGACCCAACACATATACTCACTTCTTATAGAATTTAAATGGAAGTTGGTTTATCTTATTCTGAAGATCCTCTCTGAATTCTTAAAACCAAAGAACATGTGTTGAGGAATAAAATGACTATGCTAGTAAATGAAATATGGAGAAATAATAAAATTGAAGGGATGATGTTGGAGCCTGTGGAACATATGATGATTAAATACCCAAATATTTTTTTGGGGTTAAATTCTAGAAATTTCAAGGATTAAATTTTTCTAGGAGGGGAGAATGAAATGACCATGAATTTAATAAATGATATTTCTTTTTTTATGATTATTTCATATCTTATAGACAAAATATATTCACTTATTGAACACACTACAAACATTTTTAAATGATTAATTAATGAAATAGGTTCTATTTATAGAAATTAAGGAACCTATGCCGATGAAATATTTACATGTCCAAAGGAATATTAATATGACCATTACTAATAAAAAAATTGTACAAATGAATAGTTACCACACCCATTAAAGTACAAATTAAATTTACGCAGCTTATAAATTAATGTATGACATAATTATATCATAGTATAATAAATGAATATTTTAAATATTAATAATTAAGTTTTGGTATTTAAAAAGTCAAGAACATTTAATTACATTTTTAAAACTAAAAAAGTTATTTAAAAGAAAATTTAATTTCATAAAATTTATTTATAAAAAAAATTCTTAGGATTTTTGGATTATTTTATCAGACCTAAGTTAAATTTTTAGAGTGTTATAAAACCATTTATAGATTTAAAATCAATATTTATCTAGTAAAATGTGGTTTTAATTAAAAATGAAATGTATTAAATGTATATAATTATTTTTATAAAATGGAGTCTATTTTTAAATTCTACATGTCGATAAATTGTTCTGGAGAATTTTTCTGTTATTTATGAAAAACATGAATTTTTGTGAATAATAATATACTATAATTTACAGTATAAATACATTATAATTTACATACACTATTCCATGAGTCATCACTAATGTAAGAAACCTAACCTCAAAATTCCATTAAATATTTTAATATAATTTATTATAATTATCAAACTATTCATAGTTATTATCCAATATAATAAAAAACTAAATAAATTATTCAAACAACACCCTTATCCTCTACTATAAATACCAATCATCACCACACCTTCCCCTCACATGCCATTAAATCATTGAGACCTGCCAAATTTATACCGAATATTCTTCCCAATCTTCTCCCCATGTCTAGGAGCTCATGAGATTAACAAAATTCCAAAACCAATCCCATTAAGGAGGTTCTCATGGATAAGTATTCAAGAGGTAAAATACTCTTCCTTTTTCTTTTAATTTAATATCATGTTTTTTTATAATTCTATCCTAATATACCCTCATATAAATAGATTAATAAATATATTAGCTTATATATATTCTTATGATTTTATTCTGATGGACTAATCCATCATCAATCCCCTTCTCCTCCCCCTTTGATTCTAAAATGTAAACTTCATCCATGATGTATTGTTTTATCGCTGTTAGGAACGTCAAGTTTTTATTTTCCTTCACCATCTTCATGGTTGTTCATAAATCAATTTTAATTGTTCAAATAGATATTGAAATATATATTATAAAACCATAATGTTCTGGATTTGACATATTTACAATATATTAAATGATAAAACACAATGGGTTTGTTATGATCAAAAAGCACCATAATAATCAAAATGATTGTCACTAATGTTTTATATAATGACTAATCCTCATACTATATAACCAAATAATATATATAACCATTTACACTTCTAGATGTTCAAAAATAAAATATAATTCAAATTCTATAGAATTATACCCATGTTACATGAACACAGTTACTTATAAATAAGTGACCTGATCATGAAAACCAAGAAAAAAATGCTCCAGAACATTGAAATTAATCTCTTCAACTCATCATTACGGTCATAAATAAACATAATAAAACCATAAATAATCTAATACATGTTAAAAAGGTCCTGAAATAATTAATTAATGTATTTAATTTGATTATCTAGGAAATTAATTTCAATTTCAAAACACATTCAGAAATAGTGAATGGGATTCTACCAGAACCGTAATTTATTCATTTGGGTTATTATTTCACTATAATTATGCAAATGTAATGCTTAATTATTTTGTGTAATTCTTCTATATTATTTTTATATATTCCAAACACTTATATCTAGATCATTTCATCTTTTTATGGGAATTACATGTTTGACAAGGTTCCTTTTTGTATTCTTCATGATATTATAGCCTAATTAAAGGGAACTTCTCGATTTCATACCCATTACCATGTTCCAAATATATTATATTTTAAGAAACCATTATTTTTATAAAATGAATATTTTTTTCATGAAAAATAATATTTTTTATTTACTAGTTTTGTACATAAATATTTGAAAATTATATTTTTTCCAAAATAAATATTCATTGAAAAGATAAAGGGATATTTCTCTCTAAAATTCCTCTTTGATTTTATTAGAATATCATAAACTATTTCAAAAACACTATTTAATTTTATTCTTTATTAATATTGATAACTTATGTTATCATCCACAATATTTTATTGAATGTTTTATGATTAGTTTGACTATGTATGTGCTCTATTGATACTATTCACCATACTACTTAGAAATATCAGTGATTATGTTTACCGATTGTGGAATGTTATTTACATTTCATTTGTATATTTTATTTATGAATATCCATGTTATTATGAGGAATGAATTTGACATAACAAGTGATGTGTTGTCGGGTAATATCCCCTTAATGCATCAGTAGGTCTAATGATACAAACTAGACTATGTTCTCACCCGTTATGTATGGGGTTGTGTCTGAGGCCCTGACAGTATGTTTGTTATGTCCAGAATTATGCGTTATCTCATTATGAAACTAGTAACAGATAGTCCATGTTTTTATTCAACATGTATAATATACATGCTTATGTTTTATTATGGAATTATTTGATCATCTTTTATTCCCAATATTTTATGCTAAATATTATGTTTTAATGATGTGTTTTTAGCTATTCAAGATGCCATATTATTTATTCTTCCATTTTATTGATGACCATAACAGAGAAACTAATCTCCCCCTTTAGTATGTTTTCTTTATCCACATGATGAGTAGATGAATATTATGAACTAATTTATAGAAAAATATATGACTTATGTATGTTACCAAATGAAATTTTTATTTTGTATTTCCATTACAAAAATAAATAAAATCTATTTTTCTAGTTTTCTAAACCTACTAAACTATTCGTTACATCAGGATAATTCATCGAGGATCATTCTGCCAATGTATTGAATTATGGAACCAAGATCAGGAAAATGGGGTCAAGGTCTCTATAGGATCTGTGCCGGGTTGTGGGAAGTCAGGGGGGTCTGCGTTGCATGCGAGGAGGGCTACCATGATCCATGATATCGAGGTCGAAGGGGGTGGGGGTCATGGGTGTCGGGTTTTGAGGGGGTGTTAGGGGGTTTTGGTCTCTAAAAAGAATGTAAGAGGTAGGTCAGAGGGGTGGGGGAAGTGGGTTGTGTGCTCGAGGGCACTACTGGGAAAGGGCAAGGTGAATGTCAGGGGAAATCCCACGTGGATAGGGGCTGTTATTACAAGGATGAGGGGGAGGGGGGAATATGGGCTCATTTAATGTTCAGAGGAGGTTTAATTAAAACCGTAGCTAAATGATAAAATAAAAACCATATAGTGGTGTTTTGATCAATCTTACACGATATATTTTTTATTTTCAAAAAGAATTTTAATCACGATGGCTACCAGAACCGCCACTAAGTATCAATTTTTTATAGTGCCTAGAAACCCGAAAGACCCTAAAAATCACTACAAATGAAAATTAAACAAAAAACTATAATTACCACTAAAAATACATAAGAACCCTAAGATACCCTAAAAAACAAGAAGTCATAATAAACACCTAAAACCCAAAAATATGTTAAAAACTACAACAGATGTAAAAAACATAACCCCCCAAAACCATAAAACCCATTAAAAACTAGAAAACCACAAACCACCTTAAAACCCCTAAATACCCTGAGACCCCTTGAACCCCACCTAAAACCCAGTCATCACCTAAAAATACTATAAACCCCAAAACATCATAAATTACCCAAAATACCCTAACTAATACAAAATAGTCCAAAAATTACTAAAACGTTAGAAAAATAAAAACACAATAAATTATAAATCCCTATAAACCCCTAAAAACCAAAATCCCCTTAAATACCCCAAAACCCCTTAAATCCCTAAAATACATAAAAATATAAATATCTATATACCTCTGAAACCAAAAAAAACTCTTAAATACCCCCCTCAAAGAAAAAAAACATAATTCCCCACAGAAAAAGAACACGAAACCCTAAATGACACAGAATATCCTCGAAGACCATAAAACACAGAAAAAACCTAAAAGGCCCTAAAACCCATATAACCCCCCCTAAAACAACCTTAATATTCCTTAAACATCCTAAAAGAAAAAAATATCAGGACAACTTAAAACACCCTAAAACCCATAAAAACCATTAAAACATATTAAAAACACAAAAAGACACAAATAACACTAATGAAACCTAAAAACCTTACGGAACCTAAAAACTGAAAAAAGCCCCAAATATCCTTGAGACCCTACAAATATAAAAAACACTAAAACTCCCTAAAACCTTAAAAGTACAAGCAAACCTGAAAAAACATAAAATACCATAAAAGACCCTAAAAACTGGAAACCACTAAAGATCCCTAAAATACTTTAATATACTATAAAAACTATAAAAAATTTAAGAGACCACGAAAACCTCTGAACCTCCAAAAACAATAAAGCCCCATAAAAATCCTAAATCCCAAAAAACTCTAATCACCATATAAATAAATAAAACCCCCTAAACCTATAAAAACTTCAAAACCCCAAAAATAAATAAAAACCCTAAAATCCCGATAAAACACCATAAACCTCCTAAAAACATAGAAACTTAGTAAAAAATATAAAAATCCTAATAACCACATAAACCCTCAAAACACTATGAAACTCCAAATCCTACAAAAACGATTAAAAGCTCTCAAATAAAAAAAATTCAATGCCACAAAAAATGCGTAAACCCCCAAAAAATCCTAAAATCCATAAAATCCATAAATAATATAAATAATTAAAAACCATAAACCCCTAAAAACACATAAAACCCAAACTAAAACCCCAATGAACCATTAAATGATTAAAAACCAAAATTACCATAAAAACCCCAAAAATATTTAAACCCAAAAATTCCTAAAACCCCTAAAACTCTAAAAAATACATAAATGACCTAAAACCCAAAATCACTATAAAATAACATCAACCATAAAAAACCAAAAAGACACACCATACTTTTAAAATCAATAAAAACCATAAAAATAATATAAGACACATAAAATCATAAAAAAACAAACAAAATAATAAAACCACTAAATTAATAAAACACCCTAAAAACAAAAGCACCCATTAAAATAAAATAAAACCACAATACCCTTAAACCCTTAATTTCCCTAACTCCTCAAAAAATATATAGAAAACATACCATTGAACACCCTAATACAACCGAACATAACCTAGAATCCTAAAAGGCATAAAAATAAAAATAGACCATAAAAACCATATACTATACTAAAAATACCTTAAAGGCCCCAAAACACAAAAAATCATAAAACCACTAAAAACTCTTAATCCCTTTTAAAAATCTATAAACCCGCATAAGACCTTAAAAATCCAAATAAAATACTTAAAACATAAATATTCTTAAATCCATGAAAAAATATAAAAACCTAAAGTCTGTAAAAAAAACTAAAAAATGCTAAAGACCATAAAATCCAATAAAAACAAAAAAACAAAAAAACAGAATAACCCTTATAACCCCTAAAAAAAGGAATACCCTAAAAACTCTAAAACACCTATAAAAACCAAATAAAATGAAAACACACAAAAAAAATAACAAAACCTATGAACCATATAACATAAAACCCCCTTAAACAATTAAAATCCCAAAATCATAAAAATCATAAAAACCCAAAAAACCCATAAACCCAAATACCATACATCCTGAAACCAAAACATGCACTATATACCCTATACATTACACCCTAAACCCTAAACCCTACACCTTAAACCATATACCCAACACTATAAAACCTATCACATATACTTGAAATCTTATACCATACACCATAAACCCTACACCTTATACAATACATCCTAAACCGTAATCTCTACACCCTAAACCCTATTCCCTACACCATTCAAGCTAAAACCTATCCCCTATAAACTACACCCTATACCCTAAATTATACACCATCAACCCTATACCCTATACCCTAAACACTATACCCCACACCCCAAAACCCATGCCCTAAACCCTAAAGCATATTCCATAGACCCTAATCCTTGTACCATACACCCTATACCCTAAAACCTACAGATGAATCCCTAAAACCGGGACCCAAAACTATCAACATTAAAGACTAAACTTGATAGCCTAATTTCTAAACCATATACCCTACCCCATAATCCATAATCCCTATACTATATAACCTATACCCTATACCCTATACCATAAACCCATCACCCAAAATCTAGTACACTACACTATAAATCCAAACCCAACACCATAAATCATATACCCTACACCCTAAACCCTACAAACTACTCCATAAATAGTAAACCCTACAACAAAAACAATATAACCAAAAGTAAAAACCATAAATCCTACACCTAAAACCATGTAACCTAATCCTAAATCATCCCTACTAAAAAAGTGTACTTTAACAATGTTAAAAAAAGGACTTTATCTGTACTAACAAAGCATAGACTAAAATAACATGGTTATAAATACATGGATTATATCAGTTAACAAAATGAACTGATAAAGGTGTGATTTATAAGAATAAAAACATATAAATCCCACTTATATCATTTATTTTATAGGCACTGATAAAGGACACTGTTTGTCAGTGGATTTTTTTGTAATGATAAGGGGACCCTTTATGAGAGCATTTATAAGTTTTGATAATGTTATTAATTATCAACATAAATAAATATGATTATAAAGTGACCCTTTATCTGATCTTTTGACATGGTTGATAAAAGTGGGATTTATCAATTATTCTATAAGGACTAGTCATTCACCACTTTATCAGTGCCTCTAAACAAGCAGATAAAAGGTGACATTATCAGTTTATTTGGTAGTGCCTATAACGGGCAATACTGCATTTGGATGTTACAACACATTACTACACAAAAAATAGGGATGTGTGAAGTAACCACACACTAAAACACTAAAAAGTACCAAAATAAGATACAATTACATAAATTAAATGAAATAAAATTTTGAACAGAAATGCAAGAAAAAACAATATTATAGAGTTAAAGAACAGAAATATATAAAAAAATCCTACCATAATAATGAAAAATAATGAAAAAATAAGAAAATGTTATTTTAAAACTAAAATTTGATTCATATCTAGAAGAGTGTGTATCAGATTGCGTTGTGGTTATTTTTGTTGATCACATGCCCCGTTTTTTGTTCATCTTGAAAAATTATCTATTTGATAATTAAATAAATAACTCTAAGATAAATTAAATATGTAATTTAGTTAATTTATAGAATAAAAACTGTTGAGAAATCAATCTAGGATCATTTTCATTCCATTGGAGGTTTGAGGTGTGTTTTAAACTAAAATGAAACATATATATTGAAATGATAAACTTGGAGTAATAATGATCAAATCATGCATATAATTCAGTCGAATATGATTCCTACACTTCCAAAATGAATTATCTGTCATTTTCATAATGTATCATAACATTCATAATACATTTCCTCAATTTTGTATGTAACACTTTTGTTTTGTACTAAATAGTCATTTGACATTGGAAACATGTACTTTGAGTCATCCAGGTCTCATCATGTGTGGTTTGGATAATATAATGATTCCTATATTTCATAAATGTATTAAAAATTATTTTCCAAAATTGTCAAGAAAATATAACTATATTTTCTAGGTTTTCAATGAGTGATATGTTTGGGTATTAAAATATCAATTCTAAGCAAATAACATACATTTTGAGTATACCTATAATTTTGTTTATCATATTGATGTAAAGATTGTTACTAAACATACAAAATTACTTATGGATATTTTTTCTAATGTAACAACAAAATATGAATGCATTTTCTTGATTCTGAGTATGTCAGTTGTATTTTTCACTAAAATTAATATCAATTTTGAATAAAAAGATGCACTTAGAATCATATTGGGGACAATGTCTATCTAATGGAGTGGATGTTCATTCCTATATTTCCTAGAATATTTTTTTATAATTTTACTAATGTATCAAAAAAATCAAAATGTGTTTCCTTGTATTTCATTATGCCCTATTTATTTTGTACATAAATGACATTTTTAACGGCAATTAGGCACATTGAGTCATACAGGTCACATAATGTGTTGGATTAATGGATGATTATATCCTACATGTCATAGATGAATTATGAATCATTTTAATAAATTAAGAAGAAAATATTAGTTTGTTTTATTTTTTTTTATTGAATGGTACATGTTTTTATTAAAATGTCAATTTTAAACTGATAATGGACTCTTTGAGTAATACAAGGAACATTGTGTATGAGATCGACTTGTGAATGATTGCTAAACATCATAAATCAATTATGGATAATTTTCCTGATGTACCAAAACAATATAAATGTGTTTTATTGGTTTTGAGTATGTCAGTTGTTTTATTTATAAAATCAATTTCAATTTGAATAAAAAGACGCACTTTGAGTCATAACAATCAAATAGAGCAATGAATTAAGGTGTGGTTGATTCCAAAACGTCTCAAAAGACATATGGTTTTTTTGTCATTATTTATCAAAATAATTATAATTTGTTTCCTTATTTTTGAGTACCCCACATATCTTTTGTACTAAAATTTCAATTTAATTTGTAATAACACACCTTGAGACATACAGGTCACATTATATGTGGGTTTGACGTGAGACTGATTCCTACACCAGAAAAATGAATTATGAATCATTGAAAAAAATGGGAATGTTAATATTTTAATGTATTTTATTATTCATAATAATGATGATTTTTTATTAAAGGATTTGAACAAGGATCATATTACATAATGAATGTGAACATGTATAATGAATGTTACTTGTATGGATGTCAGAAGAATTTTTGATATATATCATACATATAATAGATGATAATATAGCCCAAATAATTCTACAACACACTAATGTTAATATGTATCTCATAATAATCATTTTTAAAAAATAAGTGTCATTTGATTTGTTTCTAAAAAAATACTCCATTTAAATTACTGTATAAAATCTCTTTAACTAGTAGTAGAAATGTTTTTCAGTAATACACCTGAAACACTTGATAAATGGCTCTTATCATAGTGAAAAGTGATGTTTTCACATTTTAAAAATTTCTCTAAAACAAAATATTCGTATGATACTTCTTGAACTCAACTGTCCAAGAATTTTATTTTTTTCAAGAGAGTGCTTTGTCTCCTCCTCCTTCTCAGTCTCTTCCTATATATCCTCATCCAACATGGTTTCTAACTCTACCTCCACATCCACTTATACCTCCAACCCTCCTATTCCATTTCCCAAAATTGTTGTTATTTAGAGGTCAACACATATAGACTAATTTATTTCCTCCATTACACTACTCCTTGAAAAACATATCAAAATAATATTTGAGCATATGAAACAAATATTTCACCAAAAAAATATATTTTTATGTACATAACTCATACTAGATCTCATTTACAATAGGAAACACCCAAAATTTATTGTTAGAAAACATTTTGACAAGAAGTACACTACCCACACATCTTCGAATGAATTTATTTTTTCCTTAGAGTATGAAAGTTATCATCAATCTTCATTTTACTGATCAAATACAGTAAAATAAATGATTATAAGGTATTCTAATTGAAATATTAATTACCTTCAGAAATTACGTCTTGGGGGATTATGGGTTTTCATGCTTTATGTTCTCTCTTATAATATTGAAAACATAATATCCACAATAGATGTCATTATCATGATTCAGAAACTACAGAAACATTGACCCCAATAATAAAATTTTTTGGAAAATTTATCATAGTTAAATCATTCTATACACACAATAACTTGTTTCCATGTGTATCAATTCGTAGGATTTATCACTTTAGAGACCTAGTTCATACAATGATTTAACCTAAATTTTGTAAACTCACTAACATAACAAAATTCTTGATAAAACACAGACAAAAACATATAATTCACTGTTTATCTATATCATATTGAATTTTGTGTTTTGAACATTCACAACACACATCATGAGTGGTTGGTTGTTTGGTTATCCTTGCATTGTATCCAAAAAATTGTTTTGGGTATCCAAATTGATTTCTATCATCATACAGTTATGCCTAAAAAAATAAGTAATGAAAATATTAATAATATATTTTATGTGATTAATGTATATTGTTTTACCTATACATTGTAGACTTCAAAAAGAACCTATCACCTAATGTTTTTATCAAATGATTCGAGTAACTCATCTTTTTTTCTTCTCAATTTATTTTTTATCCAATGTAAGATGTTCTATATAAATGATATGATGATTAATGAATACAAATTATTCTTCACATGATATTACATTTATGTATTTTTAATATAAATTCATGTAGAAAATATGAATAGTTATTAACATTAACAGACACATTAGCAATGTATTTGGATAGATATATTATGATTATATACGATCTATTTGTATTCAAAACTATGACGCCTATCCATTTATGCTTGATAATCTCAGTTATAGTCTTAAGAATAATCATGTATGTCATGGAAAAACCATATATTCCTTCTTCATGTGAAATATAAGAAATATTTTAATTTTTAAAATTCATCTTTTCAGAAAGTTTTAATGATAATATTTATTTCTCTGGATCTGTCAGGGAGATCAAACTCAGAGATTGTTGTTTTAATTTCTTAGTTGATTCAATAGATTTTATTGATTGGACCTTCCATTTACCAACAAATTTATTGATATGTAATATCATACCTCACTTAAGAACATTTTTCATCAATCATTAGTGGTATTTTATATGATTTTAAAACTAGATACATCATGTATCATTATAATATTAGATGGATAAGCTATGAAATCTCAACAAGAATCAAGGACTATTGTAATATTTGGATCATAAAATCAAACATGAAATATGTTAGATAGATCATGAGTTATATAAATTCCCACTCTCATGTGGTCGTTGGGGATGTCATTATTTTTTACATTGACTCCTTGTATATTATATATTTTACACATCACAACTTAGTGGTGCATGGTTGTTGATTGATATAAATCACACACAAAAATTAGCTGCATAATTTTAGTAATATAATGTTTACATAAGTTCTCTAATTAACATTTATGAGGATGTTTAAAGAAAAAAATTATTACGTTAGCTAAGGTATGGAAATGGGGGAAATGACTAGCCTCAATGCTAGTGGGATCATTTAGTTCATGTGGAGATTATTTCTCCACCAGTAGTTTGTTTTGATATTTTTTCATACATTAGTCTACCAAACCAGATAGAACAATAACATCTTGTAGAGAGTCTATTTGTCTCTTCAATAATATCACCATATTATATGATTCTCCATGGTGTTTTATCTTCTCAAAATATGTACACAGAGAGACTCCAAATCCTAAACCTCTAACCAAACCATATTGTTCTTTTCATTTCAGTGCTACTAAAAGTATCTTTTCATTGCATATTGTCACTAATGATTCTTGTGTCTAATCCAAATAATAAAATTTGAACATAAATAGTTGTTTTTATGTAATACTCTTATAAATCATAAATCGTTACTATTATTTTAAAAATTATCATGTTACCCATACAGTTTTTGTGTTTTCATCAACTAGTTTACCCTCCATATTTACACGAACCTCCTTCCATATCACATGTTGTGGGATGCATGTTTTTCACAATTTGATTTATCAATTTTCTTATAAATAAACTTAAATATGTTGTTTAAAATAACATAACTGAACTTTTATTTGTATTTTAAATAAATACCAATTTCATATATAATAAACCTTACCCATCATTTATTTTTATAGGGGTACATCGGTTTTGAAGCACATTCATTATTTTCATCACTATTTTTCTATTTCATAAATTAATAGTTTTTTATCCAATTATATAAAATAAATAATATCAAATAATATAATGTCAACTAAAATTCAGCTAAAATGATATATGATTTTGATTATTGATGAATGTATTCCATGTCTCATGTATTGTAATGTGTGCATAATTAACTATTGGGTGGGGATTTACTTTTCCCACATCATACTTGTGATGTAACTCTGTATTAAGAGTCTTAAATCTTCAACGGGATTTTCCTATATCCATTAAGACATATTTATTATAGAAATATTCTAAAATAAATTAAATCTACAAGTATTAATGAAAAATAATTCAATGTTTCATTATATCTTTTTTTGATAAAATAGAGTATGCATATTGTTACATTACTGTTATATCATTTCAATGGATTTCCATTATTAGAGGTTGGGTGTGGAACCATGATTTAAGATCAATGGGAACCTTCATCCTCATTGTGACCCAAGGAGAACTAATTATCTTTGACTTATTTGGGTTAATGTGGTGGTATCATTGATCCAACCAACCTAAAATTTTATACATTGAATTCTAGCCTTTGTAATTTTATTCATGTCTTTTATGATGTTTAATTGAAGTTTTTATTCATCCACATGTTATTGATCCCATAATAATTTTGTAGCATCATCATCAATAGACTATTCTTCTTCTATAACGATAAATTCATCATCTGAAAAAGGAATTTTTTTCATTATTAGTCAAATATGAAATTTTGTATGATTAACAACAACGTAAACATGGAGAAAATATGTAATATGGTTTTCAAGAATTCTCTATTGAAAACATGATAATCACCTTAAATCCATATTTATAATACATTTATAAATGATTATCATCCAACTATTTTGAAGGAAATTGATAATTTAATTAACAAAAATAATTTCCCTAGTTGCTTCTTTTAGCCTTTTAGACAACTTTTTTCACTAAAATTTGAATCATTAGACCACATGAAAACTGATGAAATTTTTTTGGTTTTATTTTACTCTAAGGAATCTAACGGCAATGGGGATTATTTTGAATGTAAGGTTGGAGATCTTTTCTCACTGGGGAGGGAATAACGTCTACTGTCTAATTAGAGACCTTCTAAATATGTCAAGGATGAACGAGATGAGAAATAAGAGTTTCATTTGGATTGTTTATTTTCACAAAAAATGTGAAACGTGAGTATTTTCAGGTGGTCACCGCACATAGTTGTATTATAATCCACATAATCCTAATTATAGTGTTTTAATATTATCCAATGTGACTCCACATAAATTAAAATTACATTTTTATGATGTGTGGTCCAATGTAACTAAGGGAGTTGCATAAAAAAGTAAATAAAAAATATTCCATGGTACAAAATTGTTACTCTCTGGAATTGAGATATAATACTTCAATATTAATGTACAACTGACCTCAAATCGCTTTATTTAATTCATCATCAAATTTTTTATTGGATTCCATCTCATGTGGATCGACTGGAATCCCTCTTTCAAAATATCCTTCCCCCGATCATTGTGGAACTAATGTTCCCTGATGAAATACCTCTCGAATCGTTATTATTTTGTTTTTTTTCTTGATACCCATCCACTATATTTTTTGTACATCCACATATGTTACATGAACTACTATACCAAAAATTTATCCCATAATAGGTACATGTGATCATTTTGGATGTATACTACTTATAGTAGTTCAAGAATGATAGAAGAAATGTGGAATGAGACTCAAGAAAGAAAATGAAATAATTACTGTTTGTGAGATTACAGTTACCTTGCACAACCATGAGAGGATAAACTCATCCTCACTAGTACTAACTGCCTTTAATATATATTACTAGTCCATTTACCTAATTTGTATCTAAATTATCAGAGCATTACATCTACTGATGCTCAAAATTAACCTAAATGTAATTTTAGTGGTGGATTATGACATATTAAAATTTAAAAATTATAGAATGGATATTCAAATCCACAAGACATATAGTCATACTAATTTAATTCTACTCAGGAATATCTAATATTTCCACTTCCTATAAAAGAGATTAATGAACCCAATCAGAGCGGGAGGTATGTCATCAAGGAACATTTGGACTACAATTATGGGAGGAAAATTAGTTCTAAATAGGGAGTCCAATCCACCATCAAGAGATGGATGGAAATCAAGCTTCTAATGAAATATTTTATAATGGTAGTGAAGGTCAATTTTACTCAAGAATTTAATTATTATATCTATACTGAAAATAGTAAGAATTTTCATTGAAGATGTATGCACATGTGAAATTTTACGCATGAAGTGTATTATATTTTCTATCTATATTAACAAAATGAATCCTAATATAAACAAATTTATTTGGCTAACCCAGGGATATTTTTTGAGAAAAGTTATTTTTTTTTCCTGTGACTACAACGTGTTATATACTTCTTTCAATTATGAGACATTAGAAATATTTCAATAAAATAAAAATGAGATACATGGTTATCTTTTGGATCAAGGGTATGGATAATCATTAGAGAAAACCGACTGAGTTACTATACATAACCAATTTATGTGCACCTTGGTGAACATATTTATTATCAATCCTGTGGATGTTGGTTGATGGTCGTAAGGGTTGAGTAACATTCACATTCATCTCAAGACGAGTAATTATTTGTTTGACTATATTGTATTGTTAAAATTTTATAAAACTAAAATTTATTGACAGTATTACACACACACACAAGTGACGAAAATTAATATTCAGAAATCATGTCACATAATAAAAAATCACTTCATTAATTTACAGGAATTTATTGAAAAAACAATTTATATAAAAGTAAACTAATATATAAAATCTTCTATTGATGGCATTGCATATTGTTTCAATTCTACTGGAATCCAATTTTGGGTGTTGTGCTATAAAATGTTTTAATTATTCAATTTAAAATTAATTAAATTCAAAAAATATTTATTATTTGTTGACAAAAATTTTAAGATTATTTTAACTAGTTATTAATTTAAATGACAAGATAATTTATTGGAAACCATTCATTGATAATGGAAAAAAATAGTATCTCCTTTAATGATCTCCCAATCTCATTGAATATTATCATTTCTCATAACTATAATGTTTGTGTGAATATATTATTCATTAAATGTAATAATATTAGGAACCTACCAATAAATTATAAACACACATGTTATTGAAAATAAATAACAACTTTGAAATTCAGATCAAATAAAAAACTGAAAATGTATATTTATTTTGATTTAAATTGAAAATTTAAACACATTTTTACTTGTTAAATTATATATGTATAACATATTGATAACTGTGTGAAATATAAACATTAAAAATGTAATCATCAGTTCCATGAATTATATTAATCCATTCAATATAAAAAAGTGTATATATTATGCAGTTTTATATTATCCATATCAAATTAGATTCCCTCAAAAAAATTGAAAATATAATGTTAAATTTTTTCATCTTCATGAGCCATTAATAATATGAATAAAAGATTCAAACTATTAAAAAAACAATATATAAAAGCTATCATGAAATAGAATAACAAAAAAATAAAAAAAATACCATCTGCTTCAACAGATGGACATGCAATTTATAGTTCTCTTGTATGAAGTTCGAATGAGTCTACATAGTTCATATGGTGTTGTGTAGGTATAGGTAAGTGAGAGAGAGAGAGAGAGATGAGATGTTTGGTTATTCATGGTTATGAATAGTGACAAAACAAAAACCAAGGTTCCCAAAAAAAATCAATGAGGGGGAAGCAAATATATATTTGATTGTATCCTTGATTCGTTCGAGAGAACGTGGAGGAGTAGCACTAGAAAACGACGAGTTCCACAAGATCATCAGAATCGCAAGTAAAGGATTTGAGATTATGGTACTTTTAAATAGATCGATTACACTTTTATTTTTTTCTTTTTAAAAAAGAACTGATAAAGAGCCCTTTTATTAGTGCTAAATTGTTATGTGCTGATAAAGGATTGTTTTATCAGTGCTAAAACATCAGCGCTCATAAATGATTTATATTTATAATTATAAATAAATTTTAAATATATTTATATAATTATATATCTATTAATTATAATGTTAAAATTATATATATACATATAAATAATTGAATAATAATTTAAAAAATTATATTTAAATAATTATATAATTACATAATTATATATATAACCCCAGGGTGCAGTTTAGTGGTAGTTGCCCCAATGGGCTTCGGTGTGGTCTCAAGTTCATGATTCACCAATTAGATTATTTAAATTTATTGATTATATATTTATAATTATTTAAATATATATAAATATATATATTTATAATTATATAATCACTTCATAAAAAAATAATATTTATTCATTTATATTAATTATATATATATATAAATTTTTAATTATGGTAAATATAATTTTATAAATATTTTTATTTATAAATATTTTTTTACAAATATATTTTGTTCATTATTAATGGAAATGTAAAGACCCGTAAATTCCAAGGAATTTTTTTTTTCTTAATTTTTTTTGGAATTTTACAAGAACGCAGTTTCTGACGGCGCCTGATTCCGAGGCCCGGTGTGCCCGGAATCAATTTCTGAAGTTTGCCTCGGGTACGTTCAGTGAACGGACGAGCGGGTTTTTCTAACTTTTGAACCGGCACCCGGAATCGAATTCTGAGGGCTCCGATGAAATCGCAGCGCCGGTATTTGCTTAGAAATTCCTCTTCCAGAGTTGCGTTTGCTCGTGTGTGGTTTTTAATTTTCGGGCTTAAAGTTAAGAAATAAAATAATTTTGCGACAACTTTATTTTATTTCGCTTAAGCCACTTGGAAGCCACTTGAAGCCACTTAAAAGCGGCTTAAAATGAGTTGAACCGGATAGGGTACTATCCAGAAATATCCTACCCCTTGGTATGATATTTGTGAGGTGGGGCCCGCATGAGCCCCGCAGTTTCTTTCCGCTAAGAAACGCACCCGTGAAAACCCATCTTAATGAAAGTCAACTGACGCGTTTCTTAAAATCTTAACAGACCATTTAATTGGGCTGTTTCTTTCGTAAATTAAATAAGTTGTTTCTTTCGTTGAATTAATTCTACGAATTAATGGTTCGTTTCTTATATTTTGAAATTCAAATGTTTAGTTGTGTAAATAAAATAAGGCTTAAGCTTATTTTATTTTGGGTTGAAACTAGTGGCGTGGAGAGGATTTGGAGGAAAGCGTTCTTCTTCGGCGAAGAACGCGAAGAACGCAAAGAACGCGAAGAACGCCAAACCTGCGGAGATCGACGACGCGAAGCCTTGTACCGCGACGCCAACGGATCTCCCTTCGCGATGCTTCTTCCGCGACGATCCAACCCCGCGATAGCCTTCGATCGACAACAACCAAGGTAGAGGGTTGCACTTCTTTTTATTTTCTTTTTGAATTTCAACAACAATATGGATTTAATTATTATTAATTAAATCCGTATGTTCTTGGTCCTCGGAGATCGTCGACGCGACGCCCTTCCGCGGTGTGACGATCACCTCCTTCCGCGACGGTCAATTCCGCGACGACCTCGCATCCGACAGCGACGGCGAGGTAGAGATTTTATAATTTTGGAATACCCCTCTTTGTTATTCCCGTGAACATTCTTTAAAAATTAAAGAACCGGAATCAAAGAAACAATTTTATTTTATTAAAATTGTTGGTTCATGTGTTGAACATTCTATTATTTCTCCCATTGTTTTTATCTAACGCGGAGGGTGCGGGTCAAACGAACACGGCCCGACAACGCTCCGTCGTTCTTCGTGTTTTGCGGATTTGGCGGGCAATGACGGAACGTGCCGCAACGGGTGTTTGATGATCCCGCAGTAAAGAACGGAACCCGGGAGGAACAACGGCGCAGACGGGAAGGAAAACGGGCCACCGGAGCGACTCCGGCGGCCCGCGGAAGCCGGGGGTGGCGCGGGTCGCCGGCGCGGCGGCGCCGGCGGCCGGAGGCGGCAGCACCCCGCTGGTGTCCAGCGCGACACCCCGCGGGTGCCGCGGGTGTCCAGCGCGACACCCCGCGGGTGCCGCGGGTGTCCAGCGCGACACCCTGCGGGTGCCGCGGGTGTCCAGCACGACACCCCGCGGGTGCCGCGGGGTTGTCACGCGGCACCCCGCAGGTGTCCAGGGCGACACCCCGCGGGTGCTGCGGGGTTGTCACGCGGCACCCCGCGGGTGTCTGGCCGACACCTCGCGGGTGCCGCGGGAGTGTCACGCGGGGCGGCGGCTTTCCCCCGCGTCGGCCGCTCGGCCGAGCCGAGCCAGACCGGCCCTGGCCGGGCCGGGCCGGGCCAACCTGGTCGGACCCGACCCGGTTCGGGCCTACCAGGGGGGGTCGGGCCGGGTCGGCCCGGGCCCGGACCCCCCGTCTTCGGACAGACTTCGTTCAAATGGCCGTATCTTGAGCTACGGGCCTCCAAACGACCCGCCGTCAGCGGCAACGTGATCCCTGGATCGAGACGGTCGTTTCGGTTTATTGCACTCAAGGTTTCGGAATACTTTGAGTTCGGTCGGGTTGGTTCGTACACGAAACCAACCGGGCCCTCAGAGCGGAAACACTCATATCTTGAGCTACGAACGTCCGATTGACGTGTCGTCAGCTTTGTTGAGTCCCTCTTTGTGAGACGGATCTTTTGGCACCCTCCGCCCGAGGTTTGGATGCAGGTGGAGTACGGTCGGGTTGGTTTTGCCTTAAAAACCAAACGGGCCCCTGGGACGAAAAAGCCAATAACTCTCATACCGGGCGTCCGATTGACGCGCCGTCTTTTGTGTTGAGTTCCTGTTGACGATACAGAACTTTTGGCATCCTTCGCCCGATTTTTGGATACAGTTGGTAGTGGCCGGGTTGGATCGCACCCGAAATCCAACCGGGCCCCTGGAACGGAAAAGCTGATATCTTTCAAACAGGACGTCCGTTTGACGAACCGTCAGCGGCGTTGACGTTCACGTTGAGAAACGGTCCCTATGAGTATACCCTATGAGAGCTCGGGGTACAGTTGAGATACGGCTGGGTTTGGTTCGCTCACCAAACCAACCGGGCCCCTGGGACGAAAAGGCTAATAACTCACAGACCGGGCGTCCGATCGACGCGCCGTCTGTTGCGTTGAGACCCCTGTGACGAGGCGGTCCTTTGAGTTACTTCTTCGTGGGACCTTGAGATACTTGGAGTATCGACTTGTAGCTCGTGGAGCGGACCCTCCCAGAGACGAGCGTGCGGAGTACGGAGACCGTGTAGCTGACTGAGACCTGACGACTGCTTGACCGACTCGACTTGGAGTGAGTCGACTAGCCCAGTGGACGGAGCACTACTTTGTTTGGGTGCAGACCCATGGCGGACGGAGTACTGCCTGTGTGATAGTGCAGACCCGCGGTATTCGTCCGGAGAGTACCTCTGCAGGCTACTAGGGGGTGTGCACTACTGTGTTTGGGTGACATACCCCGGCGGGAAGCACTACTGCGTTTGGGTGGCTGGCCCGCGGTACTCGACAGGAGGAGTACCTCAGCAGTCTTAGGTTAGTGAGCAGTACCTCGGAGTCGTGACAGGACCACTGTACACTCTAGAGACGGAGCTCTTCAGCAGTTACGGTTTCGATGATGAAAATCCTGGTTTGAGCTGAGACTTTTGACCTTGTGTTTACCTCATGATTGAGATGGGTCACTTGATAACTTAGGTATATGTATGGGCATATACCTGGGTAGTGGTTATCCGTTGATTTCTCAATCCTTGTGTTTCCTCATGATTGAGATGGGTTACTTGATAACTTAGGTATATGTATGGGCATATACCTAAGTAGAGGTTATCTATTGAGATCTTCTTTGTGGTTATCCTTGTTGGTTTTAGTGAGACCTTGAGGGTCTCGGGGTCCCTACTGAGTATCGTTATACTCACCCCTGCACAGGCTATGCCCGCACCTCGTTGTGTTGGTTGCAGACGACGGGCAGTGCTGACGGAGGCCGAGTGTTCGAGGACTGGACGGTACCCGGAGGTGGACTACTCGACGAGTCAGTACCCGGAGGTGGACTACACGACGAGCCAGTACCCGGAGGTGGACTGCACGACGTGACGACTCACAGAGGAGGTTGACGGACAAGAGCGTGGAGGAGGCTATCTGTACCTACCCTTCAGGTAGGATCTGAGGAGGACGACCCAGGAGCTGCTTCCTTCTTCCAGCTATTTGTCTTTTTGCTGTTGTACCTTGTTCAGTTGTAGTCGTACTTTCTTTTGGGTTTGTATTCTGGCCCATTTACTTTCCAGCACTTCTTTTTGTACTTAGTGTTTTACTTCCGCTTGTACTCTGTGGTGTTTTGTTACTTTTATAAAGGCAATGCCTTCCCAGTTATCAGGATTTACGCCTTTGGTGCTAGTCGCCAGCCCCTGGCCTATGGAAGGCGGGCATGGGGTAGTCACGGAACGGGCCCCGTGGACGGGTCGTGACAGGAAATATAATCTTAAATTTACTATTATTTTAAAATGAGTGGAATCGAATAATTCAAAATGAGTAAACCATAAAAATTCCGAAAACATTAAAATGTTTTATTAGTTAAATATAAATTATTAGAAAATAGATATATATATATATATATATATATATTGATGTAATGATGAAGACATATTGAAAATAATAAACCATAGTATATATATATAAAATAGAGAATGATTAAAACCAAACATAAAATAATAAATAAAAATAAAAAATATTGAAAATGAATAAATAATACCTAGATAAAATATTATTTTAAAAAATGAAATTGGACAATAAAAAACATGATATATTAAATGTATCATGTAATAATAATATTCAAAAATATACTAAAATTTGAATAAATTAAATAAATAGGAGGTGTATGTGTTTCTATATATAGTATTTAATTAATAGCCTAAATATTTGTCTATTTTTATATATATAAATGAATTGATTTTATATATGTATGTGATACCATTGTAAAACTTGGTGTTCGATATATGTTAAATTGAAAAATTATGCAACATTAAAAGTGAATAAGACATTAATATGTTTTTAATTATTACATTTTTTCATTTTCAATATATATATTTAATATATAATTTTTATTAGTGTTTATAATTAATTTACATATATATATTGTACTTATTTATTTTTATTTGAATTTTTTCATTAATAACTTTTTAAATAATTTCGTAATCCATTCATTTTAATTTTTTTATTTATGTACTAAAATTTATTTATATATATTTTTTTAATATATACTCTTTATTAATATTTATAATCTATATACATGTATATTAAATTTACAAATTTTTGTCAATAATTTTTTAAATAATAAAATGTTTAATATTTTTATTAATTTACTCATTTTTAATTTTTATTTGTTTAATTATTTCATTTTATTCATTTTACATATATATATATTATACTATTTATTAATTTTTGTTATTCATATATATATATACTCAATTTATTCGTTTTTAACAGTATTTTTTTAATGAATTAAATAGTTAATTTTTTTGATTTATTATTACCTTTTATTCGTGTAAGAACCCGTTTTTTTCTGATAAATACTTTGGAATATTCTTGATAATATTCCAGAGCAACGCCTTCAGACGGCATGCAATTCCAAGCCCCGGATTGGCCGGAATTAAATTTTCAATGCGTTCATACTGGAAACGCAAAATGAATGAGATAACTCATAAAAGAAGTTCCGGATCAAAGATAAGAGTGTACGGATGGGTCCGTAATGGGATTTTTACCCTAGGAACGACATAAAACATGTCGGCGTGGGATGTTTGGACCCCTCTCCCACTTCTGGAACGTTAAACGGATTAAATTTTTAAATTAATTTGTTTAATGTTGAAATGCAGGTATCTCTTAAACGGTGGATCGGATTGGAAAACCAAGGCCACCGTTGAGTTTGGAGCGTGCCGTTTACCCTAGGAGGGGTGTAACTTTCACGGGCGCGGCCCGTCTGTGAAAAATGCCGCCAAGGGCGTTTTCGTAATTTAGAGGCTTTGGACGTTAAATTTTTTAACTTTTAAACGGATGCTCAGAATCAAATTCTGAGACTACCGTTGTGCTTGGGAGGTGGTGTTTACCCTAGGGGAGGCTTAACCTCGACCCTGTCGGGCGTTTAGGGTGCGGGTCAAAATTGTGGATTAAATTAATTTAATTTTAATTAATTTAATTTTTTTCTTTTTAAATCCTAACCCCTCCCCTCTCCTTCCCCTTTCCCCTGGAAGCCCCTCCTCCTCCTCTCCTCCTCCACCTTCGGCGAGGTAGCTCCGTCAAGGCGACGGCGCGGCGGCGGATCGTCCGCGAAGCTCCGGGTGAAGCCCAGCGAGGTATGAGGGTTTTGTTGCATTTTTTTATTTCCGAACCTCTATCTGAGTTCGATTATATGAGGAAATTAGTTGTTTTATCATCTAACAAATCCCATAATATTGTATTACATTTTATACTCTTTCCGAAACATCTTTCGGATTTCAATTCCGAGTCCCGAGCTGCTCACAGATGTTCGCCGAAGTTTGCGGGAATTTGGGTTCAGCAGCAGGGCGGCGCGGTGGTTCGGCCGAGCTTCAGGCGGCCGGGGGCGCACGACGGCAGCAGGGGGTGTCCGCGGGCGCCTTCGGGTGTCGCGGCGCAAGACAGCGGCTGGCCAGGGTGAGGGGGGGCGGTATCCGAATGAGGCCGGGGGTCTCCAGTGGGTGCCGGCGAGACGCGGCACGTGGGCGACAAGCGCGGCCGGCCCTCCTAGCCAGGTTCACGCGGCGACAATGGGGGCGGGGTCCTCGGTACCCCGTGGCAGGCAAGACCCGCACTCGGTGGGTCTTTGTGGGAGAAAGGCGAGCCGGACCGGCTCGTTTCCGGTCCAGGCGTGGAAGGTCGGCCCGTGACTGCGGGCCGGTTCAGGAGAGTGGGATGGCCGAACCGGCCTGGCCCACTAAAGTTCCTTTCTTTTTTTTTAAACAGCTCTAAAAATCAGTCTTGGTGTAAGATTCATGCGTCGTTAGCGGCGACGTGTTCCTTGGAACGAAGAGAATATTTTGAGATGGTTTCAGAAATTTTTAATTCCCGAAACGAGGGGCCTCGGAGGTGCGACACGTCTTTAAGTGGACGAGCGTTTTTCCCGAGATTCTTGTTTCGGACGGCGCGGACGCGTCCGACGTCCGTTTTGAGCGCCGACAGTGGCGTTGCGACCCTAGAACTGAGGCAGAGGTTTCCAGTGCGGTTCCAGGCGTTGAGGCCGAAATTGAGGCGCGGGCCTCACGGCCCGTCTCTTGAGCTGCGTGCAGAGTTTCACGACATTTCCATCGGACGTCCGTTCGGGGCATGCGAGCAGTCGATTCTGGTTGTTTTTCCGAGAGGATTGCAATGGTACAGTTTGCCGGCTCAAATTCGGCTCGATGGTGCGGGGCCCATGAGGGTCGTTTGGGCATCGACGGTGATTTTATCTTTATCACCGGGCGACCGTTTTGGAAAAGTGAATAGTCCATCTTGTGTGCTTTTTTAGGAGGATTGCAATGGTGCGATCTGTTCGTTGAGTTTCGGGACCGGGATGCGGGTCCCACGTGGCGCCGCTCGTGCGCGGTGCACCGGAATGCATCTTTTTCTCCGGGTACCCGTTCCACGCATGTAAGCAGTCAATTTGACGTGCTTTTCCGAGAGCTTTGTGATGGCGCAGTCCGCCCGACCTTTTTCGGGGACGTGGTGTGGGACCCACCCGACCTGGCTATGGTGAATAGTACCCTTTTTCACTGGGTGTCCATTTTGGGTGATTGAGTACTCAATCCCGTGTGTTTTTCCGAGGGGATCATAGTGGTGTGATCCGTTGGTTCAGTTTCGGGATCTTGGGGTGGGCCCCACACAAGTTTGGTCACGGTGAATAGTACCTTTTTCACCTGTTGACCATTTCGAGCGAGTGAGTAGTCTAACTCACGTGTTTTTCCATAAGGATTACAATGGTGTGATCTGTTTGGCTGTACGGAGCATCTTGCGCGATCTTATTAAAAGTGGAAGCATGAAAGGTGCTCTAGTGGTGGTTCGCCCTACCTTGTTTGTAGCGGACCCTTGGCGTGTGATCGCGCACTCTTGGGAGAGTGATATAAATGGTTCACGAGATGTAGTTGGCCATGCCTAGGCCTTTGAGTTTGAGATGTTACGTCACGCCTTCACGTTGACGCTGGGTTCCATGTGCAGGATAGCCCTTGGGCTGGAGACGTGGTATACACTGGGAGTATATGAGAGCGCTTAGAGGTACGTGTGGTTCGTACCTGAGATGTTCGTGAACTTGGTTGCGGTTGACTTGGGGCCACTCATAGTGTGGGACCCATGTGCGTGTCGTGTTCTGCTTTGCGTACTTGTACCTCTCGCGGGGTAGAGGGTCCCTCTGTGCTCGTTTGTTTGACTAGCAGGGTGGAGTTTATTTCCCCTGGCTTTGTGCTCATTTGTTTTACCAGTAGGGTTGAGTCATCTCCCCTGGTTTCGTTCTCGATGGATTAGCCGGTAGCGGTGCTAGTGACACCCAGTGATGGAGCAGACGCTGCACCTCTTTTGGGTGAGTTGTTCTAGATTTGGAAGGTTGCGCGATACCCACTCCGTGTCCGGTTAGCCAGTGGTGTAGCCTCCAGTGGAGATGGCCAGAGCAGTTCTGAGTTTGACCCTCCAGCGAGACAGGGCAGTGGGTCACCCGAAGCACTTAGGGTCTACCCTCCAGCAGAGACTGGGCAGTGGGTTACCCGATGCTCTTAGGGTCTACCCTCCAGTAGAGACTGGGCAGTGGGTCACCCGACGCTATTAGGGTCTACCCTCCAGTAGAGACTAGGCAGTGGGTCACCCGACGACCTCTTAGGGTCTACCCTCCAGCAGGGCTGGGTAGTGGGCCGCCCGTCATCTAGTTCTAGGTCTACCCTCCAGCACGGCTGGGCAGTGTGTCACTTGTCGACTTATTCCAGGTCTACCCTCTAGCGGGGCTGGGCAATGGGTCGCCTGATGATGTGTTATGGTCTACCCTCCAGTGGGGTTGGGCAGTGGGTCGCCAGATGATGTGTTAAGGTCTACCCTCCAGCGGGGCTGGCAGTGGGTCGCCTGATGATTTATTATGGTTTACCCTCCAACAGGGCTGGGCATTGGGTCACCCGATATCTGGTTAAGAATTACCCACCAGCAGGGCTGGGCAGTGGGACACCTGTTGGCATTCCAGGCTCAGTCCTTTCTTGTAGGCTAGCCTGTGGGTTTCCTCCGTGATTACCAGAGCGTGACCCTTGGGTATACGGGTCAGAGTTGTGATGGTTTGACATTGAGGAGACCTCTCGACTGTAGGGCGGTGACGAGGTGAGGTTTGACTTTCCCTATAACTCTCAAGTACGAGGGGCGCTTTCCCCACCGAGACGCATTCTTGTGACGCGATCTAAAACCGTGCGGGCAAGCCAGTACCTTCCAAAGAGGATAGTGTCAAGGTGTGGTGATTGAGCCCTTTACTTGTAGTTCGGGGCAGACGTGCGGGATGCTGGGCATCGATGATGGTGTTACTTCTGGGACTGTTGGCGACTCACCTTTTCTTGGGCTGAGATACGGGATGGAGATCCCCTTACAACAGTGTTCGGGTTTCTTGTTGAGCAAACAGATATGTAAATACCTTGTTCTAGTACCCAATCCTTGGGTTTTGGCTACTCTCCTTCCAGGAGAGGCGAAGACGCGCGGGGTATGCCACGTTCTTTCCGTGTCTATATTATCGTGGTTGGATGAGTCTACTCTCCTGCTATAGGTAGCAAAGACTCGACGAGAAGTTCATCTTCTCACTGTTTCCAGCTCCTTGTGTCTATACGAGTCTACCTTCTTTCCTTCTTATGGGTTGAGCTAGACTCTCTGCTGTGATGTTACTCTTTACTACACCCTCAGTTGGACTCCTTTACTTTCCCTATTCACTCTACTACTCACCCTTCGGTACCTCCTTTGTTGCTCCCTCGAGCCTTCGGGGTATCCTATAGGGTATTTTTATACTCACCCCTTCTTGGGCTTTTCCCGCACTTGGTGTTCCCTTGCAGATGACGAACAGGTTGGTCGTGACTTCAGTGGAGCATAGGAGTTCGGGAGCTTGGACCGCGTGTGGTGGTCGTAGCCGGGTTCTAGGTTGGAGACCCGTCAGCTGTCTTTTTGTTTACCTTTTTCTAGGATGTGGCACTTTTCTGGTTGGGCGTGTGTTTTTTCCCTTTCTCCTTTTCAGCACTTTACTTGTACTGTTTAGAGGTCGATGCACATTTGTGGTATTTATATAGCAGTTTCCCTTTTCAGTTCTTATCTTTTCTTTTACTCTGCATTGTTGCATTGAGTGTACTGCATGTGTGTGTATAGGTACTTAGGAAAAGGCCTCCTCGAGTTATTGTGCCTTCGGCGCTGGTCGCCAACCCCTGGCCTATGGAGGCGGGATTGGGGTAGTTGCGGATTGAGACCAGGTAGGGTCGGGTCATGACAAAGTGGTGTCAGAGGTGGTTCGTTCCTTGGGACGTTATGCGGATAGCCCTAAAAGAGGAATTGTTTGGGATTTAGGGAAACAATGTTAACATGTCTCGAGAGCAGCTCTCAGGCCAGGGAGTCTAGTGATGGTGCGGCGGCCGACGTATCTATTCACAAGGACCTCGATAACCCACTTGTTGACTCGTCATGCTGAGAAACTTGTTGCAGGGAAATTTTTTTGTGCATCACATAGGACTGAGCCTTCACTCTAATTTTTGAGTCAGCTCCCCATGGTCATTGTTATCAGTATATACATATATGCTCATCTGACCGCGACACTCTTTGATAATATTCAGGATGTCTCCGCGAAGACAGCCAGCCAGGATACCAGATTTGGTTTGTGACGACGACCATGTGTGCTATGAAGCCACAGTCCAGGACCCATCATGCGAGACCCTTTTCTCCGGGTGGGCTGGTAACAGCACCGCCACCTATTAAGCAACATGCAGTTTCAGCAGAGCAGGCTGAGCTTGAGCGCAGGTTGAGCGCGCTTCATGCCTTCCAGCGGCAGAGACCGCTGAGGTTCAGTGGTGAGCCAGACCCTCAGGCAGCAGAGGTTTGGCTCGAGGTGGTGGTTTTCCTTTTCAGGCTTGTGCAGACGTCGACAGATCTGAGAGTGGCTTTGGCATCCAGCCTTTTTCGTGGATCAGCTTGGCATTGGTGGTGTCCGGTGACTCAGCTTCTTGACGAGTCGTCGCCTTGGTGGGGCGACTTTCGGTTGTTGTTCCATGGGGAGTTTTTCCCCTCCTTCTTATGCTCCATTCAGATTCAGGAGCTCCTTCAGTTTCAGTAGGGAGGGATGACGGTGGCCGAGTACACGGCTAGTTTTGCAGACCGTGCACGCTTTTACCCGGACCTGGTCCATGACGACAACATCCGAGCGGGGAAGTTTGAGCAGGTTCTCTGCTGAGAGATTCGTGTTTCCTAGTACCCTTGGGAATTTCCACATATGTCAGGGTGCTAGAGCAGGCGTTGGTGACAGAGGGATTTCTGTCATGTTCTAGGGTTGGTGGTGGCAGCAGGCACATTGGAGTCGAGACGTCTGCCGCAGGTAGCGGGCGTCGGCAAGAAAGACCTCGATGCAGGTGGCCTTCTGACAACCGAACTCAGGGGCGAGGTTGTACACCATAGTGGCGCTAAAGGGAACCAGTGCAGCCCAGAGAGAGTCGGTGCTATGCTTGTGACGGGTGAGGTCACTTGGCACGAGACTGCCCGACCCGAGTTGCTAAGAGCTTCGGGAGGGCAGCAGGCGCATCACCACGGCAGAGGCAGCGCCGTGATCGGAGTGGTACCTAGAGATGTGGTGCTAGCAGAGGAGTGGGAGGAGCTGGTAGTGGGGGATGGATTTACAAGATCTCCCCATCACCACTAGGCGGTCCACGTCAGGCTCTGGGAGCTGACAGTTGGGACCACGGACAGCCGCGAGCTTTGGATGTCTACGATCCTGCAGAGCATGGGATGGTGAGAGGTACCCCATGAGACTCTTCTACTTTTTATAGGAGAGTTGTTAGGCTCTGCGTGTAAAAGGCTTCTCTCTCTGCTCCTTGTTTGAGGTGTTACCAGGGTGACGCAGGGCGTCAGGTGTAACCCTATGTTGGTATTGAAAAAGGCATGAGACCTTTTCCTTTAGTTGATGTTGTTGACTCTTTCGCCTTTTGAGCGTGTAAGAGAGCATCGACTGTGGAACCTTGCGTGACCAGATATCCTTGGGTGTTTCACCATATGGATATTCTGAAGGAGGTAATCACCGGGCCTTGTTTCAGGTGTGGGCGGTGATTATAGTCGCGGCGTGTGACGTAGAGTTTCGTTCGGGGAGGTGAGCTACCCCCGAGGGCCTTCAGGTCATTTGAGACCATGCAAAGGGATGGCGAGATACCCTACCGCCTTGCCCTAAACCCAAAGTCTGGAGTGGTTACATGACATTAGCAAGGGCCAACCTCGCATGAACAGACCAATCCTTTGGTCTGTGTGCGGTGACACAGAGCTGTGTGTGGGTTCTTCTGGGTATGATAAAGCCAGGTGTGGGCTTAGTACCCTATGTTGCTCCCTAGTTTTTCTTTTCGGGGACGAAAATCTTGAATGAGGGAATGATGTAAGAACCCGGTTTTTTCTAAGAAAGGCTTTGGAATATTCTTGATAATATTCCAGAGCAGCGCCTTCAGACGGCGTGCGATTCCGAGCCTCGGAGTGGCCGGAATTAAATTTTCAGTACGTTCACACTGGACACGCCAAATGAGTGAGATAACTCCTAAATGGAGTTCCGGATCAGAGATCCGAGTGTACTGATGTGTCCGGAATGGGGTGTTTACCCTAGGAATGATATAAATCTTGTCGGCGCGGGACGTTTGGACCCCTCGCCCGCTTCTGGAACGTTAAACGGATTAAATAAATTAATTAATTAGTTTAATGTTGAAACGCAGGTATCTCTTAAACGGTGGCTCGGATTGGAAAATTGAGGGCACCGTTGAGTTCGGAGCATGCTGTTTATCCTAGGAGGGGTGTAACTTTCGCGGGCGCGGCCCCGTCTGTGAAAAATGCCGCCAGGGTCTTTTTCGTAATTTAGCGGCTTCAGATGTTAAATTTTATAACATTCAAACGGATGCTCGGAATCAAATTCAGAGACCACCTTTGTGCTTGGTAGGTGGTGTTTTCCCTAGGGGAGGCTTAACCTTGACCTCATCAGGCGTTTCGGGTGCGGGTCAAAATTGAGGATTAAATTAATTTAATTTTAATTAATTTAATTTTTTTTCTTTTTAAACACTAACCCCACACCTTTCCTTCCCCTTCCCCCTGGCAGCCGCACCTCTTACTCTCCTCCTCCACCGCCGGTGAGGTAACTCCAGCAAGGCGACGGCGCGGTGGCGGATCGTCTGCGAAGCTCCGGGCGAAGCCCGGTGAGGTAGGAGGGTTTTGTTGCGTTTTTTTATTTCTGAACCTCTATTTGAGTTCAATTATATGCAGAAATTTGTTGTTTGATCATTGAAAAAATCCCATAATATTGTAGTATATTTGATACTCTTTCCAACGCATCTTTCGGATTTCAATTCCGTGTCCCGAGCTGCTCACAGATGTTCGCCGAAGTTTGCGGGAATTTGGGTTGAGCAGCAGGGCGATGCGATGGTTCGGCCGAGCTTCAGGCGGCCGGGGGCTCACGGCGGCAGCAGGGGGGTGTCCGCGGGTGTCCGCAGGTGTCTCGGCGCGAGGCAGCGGCTGGCCAGGGCGAGGGGGGCGGCGTCCGGATGAGGTCGGGGGTCCCCAGCGGGCGCCAACGACACGCGGTCTGTGGGCAACAAGCACGGCCGGCCCTCCTGGCCAGGTTGACGTGGCGAAAACGGGGGCGGGGTCCTCGGGACCCCACGGCCGGCAAGACCCGCACTCGGCGGGTCTTTGTGGGAGAAAGGCGAGCCGGACCATCTCACTACCGGTCTGGGCGTGGAAGGCTGGCCCGCGACAGCGGGCCGGTTCAGGAGAGTGGTCCGGCCGAACCGGCCTGGCCCACTAAGGTTCGTTTCTTTTTTTTTATACGGCTGTAAAAACCAGTCCGGGAGTCAGATTCACACGCCGTCAGCGACGACGTGTTCCTCGGGACAAAGAGAATATTTTGAGATGATTTAGGGAATTTTTAATTCACGAAAGGAGGGGCCTCTTAGGAGTGACGTGTCTTTAAGTGAACGAACGTTTTTCCAGAGATTCTTGTTTCGGACGGCGCGGACGCTTCCGACGTCTGTTTTCAGCGCCGTCAGTGGTGTTGCGACCCTGGCACTGAGGCAGAGGTTTCTAGTGCGGTTCCAGGCATTGACGCCGAAGTTGATGTGCGGGCCCCACGGCCCGTCTTTTGAGCTGCGTGCAGCGTTTCACGACTTTTTCATCAGACGTCCGTTCGGGGCGTGCGAGCAGTCGATTCTGGATGTTTTTCGAGGGGATTGCAATGGTGCAATTCGCCCGCTCAAATTCGGCATGATGGTGCGGGGCCCACGAGGGTCATTTGGGCGTCAACGGTGATTTCTTCTTTATCACCGGGCAACCGTTTTGGACAAGTGAATAGTTCATCTTATGTGCTTTTTCGGGAGGATCGCAATGGTGGAATCCGTTCGTTGAGTTTCGGGACCGGGATGCAGGTCCCACGTGGCGCCGCTCGTGTGCGGTACACCGGAACACATCTTTTTCTCCGGGTACCCGTTCCACGCAAGTAAGCAGTCAATTTGACGTGCTTTTCTGAGAGCATTACGATGGCGCAGTCCGCCTGACCTTTTTCGGGGACGTGGTGTGGGACCCACCCGACCTGGCTACGGTGAATAGTACCCTTTTTCACCGGGTGTCCATTTTGGGAGATTGAGTACTCAATCCCGTGTGTTTTTCCGAGGGGATCGTAGTGGCGTGATCCGTTGGTTCAGTTTCGGGATCTTGGGGTGGGCCCCACACAAGTTTGGGCATGGTGAATAGTACATTTTTCACCTGTTGACCGTTTCGGGCGAGTGAGTAGTCTAACTCGTGTGTTTTTCCGCAAGGATTGCCACTGTGTGATCCGTTTGGCATTACAGATCATCTTGCGCGATCTTATTAAAAGTGAAAGCATGCAAGGTGCTCTAGTGGTGGTTCGCCCAACCTTGTTTGTAGCGGACCCTTGGCGTGTGATCACGCACTCTTGGGAGAGTGATATAAATGGTTCACAAGAATTGGTTGGTCGGGCCTGGGCCTTTGAGTTGGAGATGTTATGTCACGCCATCGCGTTGACGTTGGGTGTCGTGTGCACGATAGCCCTTGGGCTGGAGACGTGGTATACTCTGGGAGTATATTAGAGCGCTTGGAGGTATGTGTGGTTCATACCTGAGAAGTTCGTGTGCTTGGTTGGGGTTGACTTGGGCCACACGTTGTGTGGGACCCATGTGCGTGTCGTGTTCTTCTTTGCGTACTTAGACCTCTCGCGGCATAGAGGGTCCCTCTGTGCTTTTTTGTTTGACTAGCAGGGTGGAGTTTATTTCCCCTGGATTTGTGCTCATTTGTTTGACCATTAGGGTTGAGTGGTCTCCCCCTGGTTTTGTTCTCGATGGATTGGCCGGTAGCGGTGCTAGTGACACCTAGTGATGGAGCAGACGCTGAACCTCTTTTGGGAGAGTTTTTCAGGAGTTGAGAGGTTGTGAGATACCCACTCCGTGTTCAGTTGGCCAGTGTTGTACCCTCCAATGGAGATGGCCAGAGTATTTCTTAGTTTGACCCTCCAGTGAGACTGGGCAATGGGTCACCTGATGCTCTTAGGGTCTACCCTCCAGCAGAGACTGGGCAGTGGGTCACCCGACGCTCTTAGGTTCTACCCTCCAGTAGAGACTGGGCAGTGGGTCACCTGACGCTATTAGGTTCTACCCTCCAGTAGAGACTGGGTAGTGGGTCAGTTGACGACCTTTTAATGTTTACCCTCCAGCAGGGCTGGGCAGTGGGTCTCTCGTTGTCTAGTTCCAGGTCTACCCTCCAGCATGGCTGAGCAGTTGGTCACCTATCGACTTATTACAGGTCTACCCTCTAGCGGGGTTGGGCAGTGGGTCGCCTGATGATGTGTTAAGGTCTACCCGCCCGTGGGGCTGGGCTGTGGGTCGCCTGATGATGTGTTAAGGTCTACCCTCCAATGGGGCTGGCCAGTGGGTCACCTGATGATGTATTATGGTTTACCCTCCAGCAGGGCTGGGCAGTGGGTCACCCGATATCTGGTTAGAAATTACCCTCCAGTAGGGCTGGGCAGTGGGACACCTGTTGGCTTTCTAGGCTCAGTCCTTTCTACTAGGCTAGCCTATGGTGTTCCTCTGTGATTACCTGAGTGGGACCCTTGGGTATACGGGTCAGAGTTGTGATGGTTTGACTTTGAGGAGACCTCTCAACTACAGGGCAGTGACGAGGTGAGGTTTGACTTTCCCTAGAACTCTCAAGTACGAGGGGTGCTTTCCCCACCGAGAGGTGTTCTTATGACGCGATCTAAAACCATGAGGGCGAGTCAGTGCCGCCCAATGCGGATAGTGTCAAGGTGCAGTGATTGAGCCCTTGACTTGTAGTTCGGGGCAGACATGTAGGATGCTGGGCATCGATGATGGTGTTACTTCTAGGACTGTTGGTGACTCACCTTTTCTTGGGCTGAGCTACGGGATGGAGATCCCCTTACGACGTTGTTCAGGTTTCTTGTTGAGCAAACAGATATGTATATACCTTGTTATAGTACCCACTCCTTGGGTTCTGGCTACTCTATTTCCAGGAGAGGTGAAGACGTGCGGGGTATGCCACGTGCTTTCCGTGTCTACCTTCTCATGGTTGGATGAGTCTACTCCCCTACTATAGGTAGCGAAGACTCGACGAGAAGTTCATCTTCTCACCATTTTCAGCTCCTTGTTTCTGGAAAAGTCCACCTTCTTTCCTTTTGTTTGGTTGAGCTGGACTCTCTGCTGTGATGTTACTCTTTACTGAACCCTCTCTTGGACTCCTTTACTTTCCCTGTTCGCTCTACTGCTCACCCTTCGGTACCTCCTTTGTTGTTCCCTCGAGCCTTCGGGGTATCCTACTGAATATTATTATACTCACCCCTGCTTGGGCTTTTCCCGCACTTGGTGTGCCTTTTCAAACGACAGACAGGTTGGTCGTGACTTCAGTGGAGCATAGGAGTTCGGGAGCTTGGACCGCGTGCGGTGGTCGTAGCCGGGTTCTAGGTGGGAGACCCGTTGGCTGTCTTTTTGTTTACCTGTTTCCGGGTTGTGGCTATTTTCTGGTTGTGCGCGTGATTTGCCCCTTTCTCTTTTTCAGCACTTTACTTGTACTGTTTAGAGGTCGATGCACATTTTTGGTATTTATATAGCAGTTTCCCTTTTGTTTACTTGTATTTTCTTTTACTCTGCACTGTTGCATTGAGTGTGATGCGTGTGTGTGTACAGGTTCTTAGGCAAAGGCCTCCCCGAGTTATTGTGCCTTCGGTGCTGGTCGCCAGCCCCTGGCCTATGGAGGCGGGCTTGGCGTAGTTGCGGCTCAAGCCTGGGTACGGTCAGTTCGTGACAATTCGGGACCTTTATCACCAATAAATGAGTGATGATAAATAATACCCATTATAACTGCTAAAAATAAATGTGCTAATAAAGTCTACCCTTTATCAGATCTAATAATAAAGAACCAATAAAGGGTAGTTTTTATCAGTTATAAAAGGAAGCACTGATAAATATGAATCTTTATCAATGCGGATAAATTCCAGAGTAGTTCAAGGTCACTTTGTAGTAGTGCATGTACATTACACCCTAAACCCAACACCCGAATACATGTACCCTACCCCATAAACCCAAAATCCTATGCCCTAAACCCTATACCAGAAACCCTAAACCGTAATCAAAAAGTCATATACCCTATACACTTCACCCTAAACACTGAACCCTACACCCTAATACATACATTGTACACCCTAAACCCTAAACCCTTCACCCTAAACCTTTTACCCTACACCCTACACCCTAAACCCTACACCCTAAACCCAATACCCTACAGACTTAACCCTAAACCATATATGAAAAACCCTATATTGTACTCCCTAAAACATAAACCCTACACCATATACCCAATAGAATACAGCCAAATCCTTATACAGTAGACGCAGTACAAAAAATTAAAAAACCCTAAGACAACACGGAAAACATAAAAAATACAAGAAACGACTAAAAACATTTTTAAACCATAAAAATTAAAAAAAAACAATAAACCCTAAAATCGCTAAAATATCCAAAGATACCCTAATAACTCTAAAATCAAAAAGACCATATAAACACCAAAATACCTAAAAACCATAATACATAAAAAAAATTAAAAAATAGTAAATATACTAAAAAAAACTGATAATACTCTCCAACGCTGTAAAAAACCTATAAATCTGCAAAAATATTAAAAATATTTAAAGACCTGAAATAGTATAAATACATAAAAACACTAAATACCCAGAGAATCCTTGAAACACTAAAATCACATAAAAACCCAAAAATCCCAAAAAATCCATTATACCCAAATAAATCCGTTAAAAGAGTGAAAAAATACACACCCATGAAAACCATGAAATTCATTAAAACCCTTAAACCTCATAGAACCCTTAAAACCTCTATAGCCCCAATATCCATTAAATTGCTAAAATCCCTTAAAATCCATAAAACCCCTACAAACCAAAAGGGCCATAAAATTCCTAAAAAAATTTAAAACCCCCAAAACCTTAAAATACTAAAAAAATAAACCATTAAAAGACCATAAATCCCTATAAATACCCTATAAACCACAAAAACAATAAATTACCCTAAATTGTCTAAAAACCCCTAAAAGACCCTAGATGACCCTAAAACCCTAAAAGACAATGAATGACAAAAAAATGCCAAATGGGTCCTCAGAGACCTACAAGTCCCCAAAACCGTAAAACCCCTGAAGAAAACTGAAAACAAAGACGCCCAAAGGATTTTAAAACACCTAAATGATAAAAAAAATACCAAAACCCCCAAGGATCCCAAAAACCCTTAAAACCCTATGTACCATAAGAAACATGAAAATCAATAAAGTACTATAAAGACCACTAAAACACCTAGAGGACAATAAGACCCCTGAATACACTAAAATACAATAAATATCCATCAACACTAAAGGTCCCTAAAAACAACTAAAAACCAAAAAAATACCTTTCAAAACCATAAAACTATAAAAACATTAAAATCTGAGCACCCCTAAAAAAATAATCCAAAACCACATAAAACCTCTAAAACCCCTATAAACAGATAAAAATAATTAAAATATGACAAGACCCTTAAAAAAATAAAAAAACTAAAACTACCTATAAAAATCATAAAAAACATTTAAACCCATAAAATAGAAAAAACCAATTATAATCTGTAAAAAACCAAAATCCCCAAAAATCCATAGATCCCCAAAAAAGAACTAAAACTCAAATAAAACACCAAAACAATGCAAAAACCCCTAAGACCCTAAAAAAACAAAAATATTCCAAAATATCCAAAAACACTAAAACTCTAAGAACCAAAAACCCAAACAAACCCAAAAACACCAAAATACATAAAAACAGAAAAACCCAAAAAAACTAGAAATCATAAAACTTTATAAAACAACTGAAAATCCCTAAAAGTACATAAAACACATTAAAAACCCCCCAAACCCCCCAAACCCTTTAAAACTAAAAACCTCTATGAAAACCAAAAAAGAAGCATAAAACCCTTAAACACCCTACAAAACTTCTAAAAATCGTAAAAAAAACTAGAAACCTACAAAACCATTAAAACACTTAAAATCCTAAAAACCATCATTAAATGCTTCAAAAACTCGAAAATTCCTTAAATCCCTAAATCCCATAAAGGAAACAGATAATTTAAATGATCCAAAAAATCTCAAAAAAACATAATTTCTCTAAAACTGCTACCCCCCCAACCACAAAACCCTTAAAAATATTAGAGTCCTAAAAACCCATGAAACTATAAAAACCTAAAGAAAACCAAGAACACAATAAAACCCTAAAATCCATTGAACTCAAAAAATCAACACAAAACCATAAAACCATAAAAACGTGAAAATTTTAAAAAACTGTAATGAACCTAAAAAACTATCAAACCCCCTAAAACCCATAAAAACATTAAACCCCTAGCATAACAATAAAAACTCCCAAAACCATAATAACCATAAAAAAATTAAACACAAAAAGACAAAAACTCATGTAAAGAACATTACAAACCCTTGAAACCCTTATAACCCTAAAATACCATAAAAACCTAAACCTATAAAATCCCTAAACCCCCAACCCACAACCAAAATCCAAAAACCCCTAAAAACATTCAAAAGACCCAAAACCACCAAAACTACCCCTAAAATACACTACAAACTCTAAAACTAATAAAATACCCTAAATACACTAAACAACCAACAAAATAATTAATATCCATAATACACCTACAAATCCCTAAAATAACCTAAAAAACAAAAAAAATACTAAAACCGCTAAATAGAAAAAAAACCAATAAACTCCTAAAATACCCACAAAAATATGTACACACCCTCAAAACAAAAAAGAAAAAAAAATTACACCACTAATATAAATAAAAACAATAAAAAATCAACAAAATAAAAAATACCACAAAAAACCCAAAACACTATAAAATTATAAATCCATAAATAGATCCAATAATCCAAAAAACCCCTAATAATCCACAAAATCCAAAAACAATGAAAAAAACAAAAACCCCTAAAACATATGAAACTCTTAGAAACCCCTAATACTATAAAAACCCATAAAAACTATACATAATAAAAACCCATAAAACCCTTCTAACACAAAATTTTTAAAAAATATCCTGAAATTCCAGAAAACACGAGAACCCCTAAAAACCATGAAAAAATCAAAAATGTTAAAAATCATGGAAAGTCCTTAATACCCCTAAATCCCTTAAAATCTTAAAACCCCAGAAAACCCTAAATCCCTTAAAACCTTAAAAATCATAAAATCTGCAAACATTCTAAAACCCATATAAACCTTGGAAACCCCTAAAATCTATAAAATAACCCACAGAACCCAAAATAATACATAAAAGACCCTAAAACACCTATATTCCAATAAAAAAAATAAAACAATAAAAAACTCTAAGAGGGCCTAAAAACTAAAAAAACTATAACAGACCACAAATAACCCTTTAAAAATGCTAAATGATAATAAAACCCATTAAGCACCCACAAAACCCACAAAACCCAACAAATCACAAAAGACCCTCAAACCCCTAAAAACATTAAACCCCCTAAAAACCTGAATACCCGTTACAAAAAACCGAAAACAATAATCCATCCAAAAAACACTAAACCAACTAAAAATACACTAAAACCCATAAACCTCCAAAAATAATAAAAAACATCAATGTCCATAAAAAATGAAGTACTTAAAAACCCCTAAAACCCTAAAAACAATAAAACCCCAAAAATTGATAAAAATCCCATAAACCCCTAAACCACCTAAAATCATTAAAAGACCCTAAAAATTCAAATACTATAAAAACATGAAAAAAACCCAAAGAGTCCCTAAAACCCCAAAAAACCCTAAAACACACTAAAACCCTAAAATAAAAATTAGTACCATACAAAATCTAATGACTATAAAAACTTTTAATACTTAAAAAAACACTAGAAACCCTCTGGAAACCGAAAAGAACATAAATCCTTTTAAAACACCTACAGATCCTTACAAACACAAAATAACCCTAAAGGACACTAAAGCCATTAATGGTACCTAATAAACCCTAATACCCCTAAAAACATCAAAAGGAAATTTAAACAATAATTGGAAAAGAAACCCTAAATCCAATAAATGACCCTAAAACCCCTAAAACCCCTAAAATTCCATAGAATCCCAAAAAAATGGTTAAAGACACTAAAAACCTAAAATACCGTTAAAAAATCTAATACCACATAAAAAACCAAGTATACCCTAAAATTCTGAAAAAAACATAAAAGTCCCTGAAAGCCTCAAAAGACTCTAAGAATCACAAAACCCCCAAAATTCCCCTAAAATCATAGAACCCTAAAACCACAAAAAATATCCTAGAACTCAAAAACTACTAAAAACCCCGAAACCCTGGAAAAAAAACCTAAAATTAATAAAAACCATTTCAAACCCAAAAAAAACCCTTAAAACCCTAATAAACCCCTAAACTCCCAAATAAAACTCATAAAAACACATAAAACAATAATAACACTAAAGACCCCCTAAAACCAAAAAAACAATAAATATCCTAAATCCTGGATAAAACCATTAAAACACAAAATTCCTAAAAACCCTAAAACCTGAAAACAACTTTTAATCCCTTATAAAGACTATGAAAATGAAAAAAAAATTTAAAACCCTAAAAGACCCTAAAATCCCTAAAACCCATAAGAGACCCTAAAATTCATAAAAACCATAAAAGACTCTAACCACCCCAATAGACAATAAAACAATAAAAACATGAAAATTCCCTTAAAACCCCTTAAGTGACTTAGAAACCATAAAATTACCAAAAAAATCCATAAACATTTAAAAATCCTTAAAACCCATACATCCCCTAAAATCCCTAAAATCTCTCAATCACTGAAAAAATTTAAAAACCCCTAAACCAACCATAAAACCCTGAATCCTTAGGGAACACTAAAAATTAGAAGAAAACCTTAAACCCAAATAAACTAAAATCACCATAAAAAACATAAAATCTCTAAAGCCCATAAAAGCCCCAAAAAATGTGAAAACATGGCCCCAAAAAAATAAATTGCCTAAAAACACTATAAACCTTAAGAAAATCCAAAAACCCTTAAATCCCCTGTGAAAACATATAAAAACCCTAAAACCCTTGCAAATAACAAAAATAATAGACCCTGAATAAAAACACTAAAACACAGAAATCCAAAAAACCTTAACACCATAAAACCACTAAAACCATAAAATCACATAAACTATCTTATAATATAAAAAACCAAATATCATAAGAATAAATGTGAATCCCAAAAATCCTTTTAATAATAAAAAAACCACAAATCCAAAAGGAAATTAACAACCCATAAAAACAACATAATCCCTTAGAAACCCTAAAAACCTTAAAAATCCAAAACCCGCTAAAATCCATAGAAACCCATGAAAAAACATAATACCCGTAATAAACATAATAAACCTAAACCAACCATTAACCCTACACCCAAAAACCCAAACCCTCAAAAATAATCCTTATACACTATACTATAAACTCTAAACCAAACATCCAATATCCTATACCCTACACCCTAAACTGTACTACATGACTCATACACCCTAAACCCTAAACCCTAGACAAATATTCCCTATACACTATATCATACTTTTTAAACCCTAGAACCAATACACAAAACCCTATATGCTACACCCTAAACCCTAAACCCAACACACTAAGAACAATACCCTACACCCTAAATCCTTAATCATACACTCTAAACCCTATTTCCTACACACAAAACCTTAAACTGTATTCCCAAAACCCATTACTATAAACCATAGACCCTAAACACTACACCCTAAACCAAATACCGTACACCGTAAATCCTAAACCCAAGATCCTATACCCTATAACCAATACCCTATACCCCAAACCCTACAACCTAAACCCAAAATCCTAGACCATAACCATGATAACCTACACCCTACACCCTATACCCGACAACCAAAACCCTATACCAACACTAAAAACCCTATACAATACACCCAAAAACTATTACCTACACAATAAACCCTACAAAATAAACCCTATACCCTACACCCTAAATCATAAAACTTATACACTAATCACTAATTCCCTAGACTCTAAACCCAAAACAATACACCCTAAATCACATTCCCTTCACCCTAAAACCTATACCCCACACCATAAACCCTAATCTCCCAACCTTACATACTAAACCCCAAACCCCACAACATAAACCCCAAACCCATGACATAAAACCCTATTCACTCTACTCTAATCAATATACATATAACCTAAACCATAAACCAAACACCTTAAACCCTTTATTCTACACCCTAAACATGAAAACCTACACCCTAAACCATATACCATAAACCCTAAATCCTAAAACATATATTTTAAATGCTATATGGTTCACCCAAAACCCAAAACCCTATACCATATACCCTGCACCATAAATCCTAAACACCACACTCTTGACAAAAAACCCTACACCTTAAACCCTGTACCACACACTATAAATCCTACAACATAAACCCTTTACCCCACACCAAAAACCCTAATCCACTCATCGTAAACCCAATACCCTGCACACATTACCTAAACCCTACACCTCAAGCCTTATACCCTCCATCATAGACCCTAAACACAAAAATCTAAACCCTAAACACGAAACCCTTCTAACTAAACCAATCCCCAACAACCTAAAACCAAAAACCTATATCCAATGCCATAAACCATGTATCCTTTAAGACCCTAACACCCTTAAAAGGCCATATAAAACCTAAAAAAATTCTAAAGGACCCAAAAAACCCTAAAATATCTATAAACCCGAAAACCCCGGTAACCATAAATAACCATAAATACCCTAAAAATATTAAAATCCACTAAAAACTATAAGAACCCTAAACACCCATAAAGGCCTTAAAACCTCAAAACAAACTAAAACCCTAAAACAATTAAAACCCATAAAAACACATAATAACCTAAAAAACTAAAAACACCAAAAAACCCAAAAAACCCCAAAACACTAAAAACTATAAAAACATAATGGAACCATTAAATATCTAAAAAATCTAAAAACCCAAAAAACTGTAATACCCCTAAGGGACCCTACAAAACAACCTCTTAAAGACCCTATAAACAATAAAAAAAACTAATACCCCATAATAGACTCTAAAACCCTAAAACCCTAAAGGGCCATTAAAAAAATTTTGGACCCCAAAAACTCTAACAAATCCTAAAGGACCCTAGGGCTTCATAATACCCCTAACGGACCCAAATCCCCTAAAGAACCTAAAAACCAAAAAAGCACAAAAAGAAACTAAGATTCCTAAAGGACCCTAAAACCCATGAAACACTTTAGCCGAAACTAAAAACCATAAAAACCTTAATTTTCCCTAAAAACCCTAAAAGACCCAAAAAACTCCAAAAATAACCGTAAAACCCAAAAAAAACATTAAAATCCTAAAACCCCCTAAATAACTAAAATACACTATAAAACCATAAAAACCCACTAAATGTTCCTAAACCCCTCAAAAGTCCAAAACACTCAAAAAAAATAAAACCCCAAAGAACCCTATAAACCCTAAAAATTTTAAAAACCCGTAAATCATTACATAACCCTAAAAACCAAAAAATAACTAAAACCCATAAAACACCTAGAACCCTAAAAACCCTAAAATAATAAAAAAGAACAGAAAACATTTAAAACACCAAAAAACTCAAAAATTATAAAAAACACTAAAAAATCCATCAAAACACAAAAGATTGTTAAAACCCCCAAAACATTGAGAGAATCAAAAAACCCTAAAAATCATGATGGACCCTAAAACTATTTAATTTTTAATGGACCCTAAATCCCCCAAAAGCCCAAAACTCTTTAAAATAAGATAAAAACCCGAAAAATCCTAAAAGACCCTAAAACCCCTAAATGACCATGAATAACCCCAAAACTCATAAAATACACAAAAACAAACTAAAAACCTATAAAACCCTGGAAAACCAAAAAATACACCAAAACCACATACACCTATAAACCTCCTAAAAATCCATAAACACCCTTAAAAATAAAAACCACAAAAATACAAAAACTGAAAACCCCAAAACACCAAAACCACATGAAAACTAAGAATAAACATTAAAACACTAATAACCCTAAAAATATCTCCAAAAACCCTAAAATCCTAACTACCCCAACACCACGAAAAAATCAAAAAACCCTAGAAATATTAAAAATCATAAGAAACCTAAAATAAAGTAAAAACCACTATAACCCAAAAAAACCCTAAAAGCACTAAAAACCATAAGAAACCCTAAAACCCATAATAAAACATTAATAACCCTAGAACACCTAAAACCCGATAAAAACTATAAATTCCAATAAAAAAATTGAAAACCACTAAAGGCCTAAAAAACATAAAAACAATAAATCCTTCAAACGACCCAAATAATCCATAAAAACTCAGAAAACCCAAAAAATCCTAAAACCATAAAAACATCATAAAACCATACAAACCATACACCCATAAAACCCAACACCCCAAACTCTGAAACCAAACAACCCCAGAACAATATATAAAAATAAGAAAACCTCAAAAAATCACTAAATGTCCTTAAAAACATTAAAAGCCACTAAAACCCTGAGAAACCATATAAAAAAACGTTAAAAACCTAGAGTAACCATATATCCCATTAAATATTTAAAAAAAACTAAAAACCCTAAAAACCATTAATACCTAAAAAATCCAAAACTATTATAAAAACAATTTAAATCACAAAACCCAAAATATCAAAAAAACATAAAATGTTAAACACTCTTAAGAAACCCTATAAACACTTAATCATCTAAAAAACCTTAAATAATATGAAAAAACACTAAAAACACTAAAATCCCCAAAAAACTAAAAACCCTAAAAGTGCTAAAAAATAAAAAACCCCTAAAAACTCAACAAATCATGAAAAATTCATAAAACCTTAAAAACCTAAAACCCCTAAGAAAACCCTAAAACCCATAATAAAACTCTTGATAAACCAAAAAATATCTATAAACACTAAACAACGTAAAACTCCAAAAAACCTATACAAACCCAATAATCTCTAAAAATAAAAAAAATTGCTATAAATACCATAAAAACTATAAAAACTTCTATATAACCCCAAAATACTATAAAAACCATTAAATTCTAAAAAACCCTAAAAATTGTAAATCCCGTGAAAACCCTAAAAACCATAAATCCCAAAACCCACCAAATCACCCGAAAATCCCAAAAAATTCTTCAAAACCCCTAAATATACTAAAAAACCAAAAACACTATAATCCCACAAAAATTATAAAATACCCTTATACCCCTAAAACCACGAGAAAACATAAAAACACTAATCCTGAAAAAGCACTAAAATATCCTATTTCTTTTTAAATCCCTAAAATCCTTAAAATATAATATAACCCTAAAACCCTAAAAATCCTATAATACCCTAAAACTCATAAAATTCATATAATTACTAAAACCCCTAAATGATCTTAGAAAACCCAAAAAACATTGAAAGGCCCTAAAACCCCTTAAAAAATTAGAACCGAAATAACTGTTAACCACGAAAAAACATAAAAACCTAAATAACCTCTAAAAAACTAAAGTTTCCTAAATACACTAAAAGAACATTTTTATACTCCTAAAAAGCATAATATATTTAAAATCCCAAAAACACCTCATAAACTTATAAAATCTAAAAACCATACAAAATAATATACACCATAAAAACCCCAAAAACCCAAAAACCCCATAAAACTCTAATTACCATAAATCCCTAAAAACAATAAAAACCCAAAACACACCAAAAACCACTAAAAACGTAATACCCATAATACCCTTTAAGCCACTAAATTCTTGATAGCCATTAAAACACTAAAAACTCTAAAAACCCCAAAAACAATCCCTAGGAACCCAAATACCATAAACCCCCTAGATAAATAAAACCCCTACAAATCCTAAATTACCTTAAAATTGCTAAAATGATGAAATTCATTAAAATCCATAAAACTCCTAAAACCCATAAAACATTAAAAAACCATACAAATATTAAAACCATAAAAACCATAAAAATTGTAAAAAACCCTAAACAATCTAAAAACTCATATGACCCTAAATCCCTAAAAACTAAAACACCTAAAAGACCCTAAAAACCTGAAAAACCTACAAGTCCCTAAAAACATGAAAGCCCTCAATCCCTACAAAACCCCCAAAAGACCCATTAAATCCACTAAATCCCTTAAAATACAAAAAAACTAAGACCCTAAAATACCCTAAATCTTCTAAAACACCAAAATATATTAAAAACAGATAATGTTATATGTCTTTAAAACAACCACATAAACCCAAAAACAATTAAAAATTCAAAAATTCAAAATAAATGATAAAAAATGATAAAAAATCATTCAAACCCTAAAACCCATAATTATCCTAAAACTACTAAATTTCTTATAAAAGATCTAAACAACCTACAATCCACTAGAAAAAAAATATCCCCAAAAACTAATAATCCTATGAAAACACTAAAATCAGTAAGAAACCCCTATAGTCACTAAAAATAAGACTGCCCTAAAATAACATAAAATCCCTAAAACCATAAAAACCATAAAAATAATAAAAACCCTATAACCCCCTAAAAACACTAAGCAGGATAAAAAAAATTAAACCCAAAAAATATTGAAAAAATCCCTAAATAACCTAAACCTGATTTTGAAAACCCTAATAATCTGTTAAATTCCTAAAACCTGAAAAAAAAATATAATAAGACATAAAACTCATAAAACCCCTAAAAATTATAACCCTATGAAAAACCCTAAAACCCATAAAAACCCTAAACCCTTTAAAACACAAAAAATCCATAAACCTCTTGAGCTCCTGAAAACATTAAAATAAACCTAAAAATCAAGAAACGAAAAAAAAACAAACAAACCTTAAAACCCCAAAAAAACATAAAAAACAACTAAATTACCATAAAATCCTATTAAACAATAATAAATATTAAAAATATTAAAATCTATAACCCCCATAAGAAATATAGAAACCCAAAAAAATCCTAAAACCCTACAAACCATAAAAACCACTAAAACCATAAAAAACATAAAAGACCATTAAAATCCTAAAAACAATATATTCCCCAAAAAAAACAAACAAAAACCATACACATGTTAAGACCACAAAAAAACTAAAAATCATAAAAACCCCATCAAGGCCTAAAGCCCATAATAACGCAAAAATATCATAAAAATAAAACTAATACCCCCAAAAATCCAAATAAACCTAAATATACCAAAAAAACAAAAAAAACTTTTAAAAACACCAAAAATAAATAAAACAAAAATAACTGATGAGACACTTAAAGACACCTAAAATCCATAATAACCAAAAAACCCTAAAAATCCCTAAAAAGATCAAGGACTATAAAATATTCTGAAAACCATAAAACCCAAAAAATACAACCCCAAAACCCCCTAAAACAATATAAAAGCTATAATATCCCTAAACCCTAGAAAACAAGAAAACTTTATACACACATAAAATAATGAAAATATTCTAAAAATCCATAATAAATCCAAGAACCTATAAAAACGTAAAACCCCAAATCACTATAAAACCCTAAAAATCCTAAACTAATTTAAAAACCCAAAACCCCCTAAAAATAGTAAAAATTAATAAAAAACCCTAAAAAACAATAAATACCTAAAATCCTAATACCCTGAAAAACCATAAAAAACTAAAAACACCAAAACACCCAAAAGGAAAAAAAATACACTAAAAATACTAAAAATTCAAAAAACCATAAAACCCCAAAATGACTCTAACAACTCTAAAAACCCTAAATGACCCTGAAACTGTAAGAACCCTAAAGAATGTATAAAAATAATAAAATCCCTGTAAAAATCCAATTGCCCCTAAAATACAAAACACTATAAAACTCCAAAGAACACATAAAAACACCTAAAACCCAAAAAACCTAAAATATAACCTAAATACCCTAACAACCAAAAAACCCATAAAAATTGATAAAACCCTAAAATCACTAAAACAAACATAAACCCCCTAAAACCTATAAAAACACTAAAAAATTTAAAATAAATTTAAATACACTTAATACATGAAAATATAGAAAATCTATAAACCTAATTAAAACCAAATACCTTAAGAACCCTAATAACCCAATGAAAATTATAATAATTCGAAAAACCACCCACACACACTAAGGACCTAAAAAATGATTAAAAACATAAAAACAATATGAGAACTAGGAAATCCCTAAAACTCCAAAAAAAACCCATAAAATAAAAAATACCCCCAAAAATTGAAAAACATTAAAAATCATAATACCATAAAAACCCATGAAAATCTCAAGAAAATCAAGAAAACCATTAATCCCCCTAAAACCCTAAACCCTATAATAGCCATAAACCCATAAAAATCCATTTGAAACATAAAAACATAAAATCCCATAAAAATACCTATGAATTAACAAAAAACATAAATATATTAAAACACCAAAAAATCCTCAATAACCTAAAAACCTAATAAACCATAAATCCCTAAACCACTAAAAACTCAATGTAAATCCTTAATAGCCCTATAAATCCTTAAATTCCAAAAGAACTCTAAAGAAAAATAAAAAACTAAAAAAATAAATCCCGAAAAAATTTCAAAAAACCCTAGAACTATAGAAATGCATATAGACCCTAAAAACCCTAAACCACGATAAAATAATAAAAGACCTAAAAATACCAAAAATATCCTAAGAAAAACAAACACCTAAAAACCCTACTAACCATTGAAATCCTAATAAATCTAAACCCCAAAAATCCCATATAAAACCTAAAATCCATAAAATACAATATAAATTCTAAAACCCCAAAAAACTATAAAACACCTATTAAAAATAAAAAACCATAAAATTACCCATTAAAAAAATATACCCATAAACCCCGTAAAGACCCAAAAAATCCCTAAAATCCCATAAAAACACTTAGAACACCTAAAAACCATAAACCACTAAAAAATCCAAAAATACCCTTAAAACACTAAAAACCCCTAAAACCCCAAATAGACTTAAATAATACTAAATAGCACTTAAAAACATTAACAATAATGTAATCCTCTAAAAACCGACTTATCCATAAATCCCATAAACCCTAAAAACCCATATGAACCATTAAAACCCATAAAAACCATAAAAACCTAAAATCCCAAAAAAAAAACCCCATAATATCCCTGAACCCCAAAAAACCATTAAAGGCCATTAAAACTGTAATAAATCCTAAAAACCCATAAAAAACTCTAAACGACACAAAAAATAAATAGAAATACTTAAAAAATTAAAACCCCTTGAATGAATATAAAAACCCTTAACAACATAAAATACCATAAATAATTCTATAAAACCATAAAATACCCCAAAAAACCAATGAACCACCTAAAACCCTTAAGACCACTAGAAATCAAGTAAACCATAGAAACACTAATAAATACCCAAACCCTATTAAAAAAATAAACTAATATTAACCCTAAACCCATAAAATTATTAAATAACTATAAAACACTATAACCCACAAACAGCCATGAAAACTTCTAAATAACCCACAAACCATAAAATCCCATAAAAACCAAATAATCCAAAAAACACTAAAATATACCTTAAACACAAAAATAAACTTTAAACCTCCAAAATATAGAAACTTTTTTAAAAATTGAAATAACACTAAATAACTTAAAATAATAAGGAACACTAAAACACTTTAATCCTTTAAATTCTTAAAAACACTAAATATAATAAAAAACCGTAAAACTGAAAACCCCCAATAATCATTAAAACATCTAAAACGGTAAAAAAATCCAAAAATTCCCTTGATACAACTAAAATAACTAAAATACCAAGTAACCCAAAAACTCTTACAACCATAATAAACCCTAAATTCTATAAACCCATAAAACCACTAAAAACACCTAAAAGTTAAAAAAAATTTAAAACAAAAACAAATAATACCCCCTAAATAACCTAAATACTCAATATACCATTAAACCCCTAAAACCCCCATTAAGCCCTTAAAGTGTAAGAAACCAAATATTATTCTTGTGGTACGGGTCTCTTCATTTCTCCTTTCCTTATCTATTTTTGAGAAAATAAGGAAAATGGGTAAAGTCCTAAATTTTTGGACTACACGCCATGTACCTTGTCTGTGTGGGATGAGTACATAGGGTGTGTAGCCATACCGGAGACGAAGGGTGTAATAACCGACTACACGCCATGTAGTGGTTATGTACACGCCGTGTAGTTAGTCGATAGGGAAATAGTAAGGTGGTGGAGGCAGCCACCAGCTGCTAGATAGTACACGCCATGTAGTCAAGAATACAGGCCGTGTACTCATGTCGACTAATGAACAGTTTGGCGGTGCCATAAGAGGAACTGTTAAATGAGGGAAGTACACGCTGTGTATCAAAAAGTACATTCCATGTAGTTTTTTTCGCTTAAAATGGGATGTATCCATCCATGTTTACAAGAATGTCTTAGAACACTAGAGGGAAGCTCGAGGAGACGGCTGGATCTTTGGAGAGTCGCCGATCATGAACTGGGAATCTGATTCCGCCTCTGTCGATCATGTTGGAACCGTGCGGGTAGGAGCTTCCTTCTCCTTGTCTATTTGTGGGAAATTCTTCCTCTAAGGGAAGTTATTTAAGGTTGATCAAGAATTATTTTACCATAGATCTACGACGTTCTTGGATGTTCCAAAAGGCATCATTTGGGTATATCTGTCAGGGTAGATTGAGGTAGGTGGCATAGTGTTTAATTTTCTATTGTTCTTCATTTGTGTGTATTTTTGGGCTGCAAACCCATGTTGGGGTATCGTGTAGCTGAGGACATGGCTGTGAAAATTCCTATAATTGAATAGGTAATTAAATGTGATAATAAATTGTGGTTTGGGTCGCTGCTTGGAACTAGGACAACCCTGGGGGTGTGTTCCTCTGTTTATCCATTTGGCCAGGATAACCGAGGGTATGCCTTTATATTAATGATTATAGAATTTCCATGAGAGGAATTGTTTATGTATTGCATGTTTACAGGTTGGGCATGGCCCAGTTACTTGTTAGCCTGAGGGTAGTGTTGTGTTTAGCCTGTGGGAGATGTACTACATAGCCTATGGGAAACTTCTTCCGTGCCTGTGGGTAATAAACTATGTGCTTGTGGGTGACACTTCATACGCCGGAAGTAAATATCTGTTATGCCTGTGGGAAACTACTTAAAGGCTCGGTTTTTTATTACATTAGGGTAAAGGTTTGCATGTTTGAGGACACTGGCTGTTTTACATAGAATATTCACTGCATTGATATCTTAAATTGAACGTTTAAAGGAATAATAAAATTGAAAAATAACTGGTAAGATTAGTTACTTTTGAGTACTTCTTAGTTTATTGTATTTTACTACTGCACATTGTTGTTGTATATTTTCACACAATTGGGCACGAGCCTTTGGTGGTTTCCTACTGGGATTTATTTCCCATACCTTGTTTGGGTCATGCCTTCAGCCTAAACAAATTATTTTTCTGCATGTGTGGATAAGGGCAAGGGCACGTATATAGGTATTTGATTGATTCTAAGGAGTATGGGAGCATGAGACCAGGCTTAGGCTCGCGATGCCGCTGGCTGTTCTGTTTTGATTTATTGTACTTGTACTTCAGTTGTATTGTATTGCAGTGTATCATGTTTTGGATGTTCTATAGAGTAGTGATATGCTGCATTTTTATATATATATATGACTGCTTGTTTCCTTGTTATTATCAGTTATCCATTTCAGTTATATATTTATTGCTTACTGCTTCTGCTGTTTTTTTATGCTATATAACTATACTGCAACGCTGCAATTTGAAAAATGAGGGCATAGTTTCCCCACTATCATAATCGGGCCCTCGCTGCTAGTCGGCAGCCTCTGGCATTTGGGGAAATGCACATGAGGTCATGTGGCGAACCGGGTTCAGGGAACTCGTAGAGTGGCACTTGGAACTGGGACTCTACAATGTGGTATCAGAGGATTACTTTTCTTTGACTTACTATTTGGATCCTTAGTTAGGGATAGGATGATAACGGTAGTTGGTAATAAGTTGTGCCCTGGTGTAGCTAACCCGTGTATAGGGACAATACAATTTACCTCATGTTGCAATTTTTCTATTTTTTTAATTTTACAGTTGAATTGATTTTCACCTAAGGGTGATTTACTGGTCTTATGCTGTTTATATTTTATTCATTGGTTCTATCTAGTTGCAACCCGATGAGATGAGGGTATTCCATCTCAGGCATCATTTTGGAAGATGATTGAAATCACATGCCATGAATAGTTTCATGCCATGTATTCACATTAGAAATTTCATGTTGTTGTGATAGTTGTTGTGCTAGAAAAGCATGATGTTCGGATAGTTGCTTGGATAAAATAACTGCTATGTGAGAGGGTATTTTTGTGTAAGCCTGGTTATATAATGGATTCGAAACACTGGTTTTTTGTGAGTATGGGCCCTCATTGACCAAAATTTGGTACATCATTGACTGTTTATCCAGTTATAACACATATAAGATGTCGTACTTTGATTCGCGTGGAGTATAGGCCCTCGCGGATCATAATTTGGCACCTAGGTGTTTTTTTTCCAGTATTTTCTGGGTTCTGGAGTTGTTTCGGAGGCATACTGTCTGGAAACCCAGTATACATGCTATGTTGTACCTTAAACACGCCGTTTATGTTCTTCTGTTCAAGAAGAAAAAAAAAATTTAAGTACATGCCGTGTACCCTAAGTACACTCAGTGTAGTCTCTTCCTGTGTCATAGGCCGTGTGGGCAGGGACACGGGAAAGGGAAATGCTATGGGCGAACATGCCATGTATCGGACGTACACGCCATGTAGTGTTGACCCGGGACCGCCCGTGTAACTCACAACATAGATGGGGGAGACCTTAATATATACACGCCGTGTCTACTATGGAACGCGCCATGTAGTTTGACCTGGGATCCAGCTATGTAACTAAAAACATAGGTCGTCGTAATCTGTTCGTGTACACGTCTTGTGTATATTGAACACGCCGTGTAGTTGGAGCTATGTATCCGACAGTGTAACTAACAACACAGGTAGTTGAAGCTTGTCTAGTACACGCCATGTGCCTGTGGGACATGCCGTGTTGTCTTGACCAGTGACAGACCGTGTTGACCTAACAGTGTGGCTGGGAAACTGTGTAGTGTACACGCCGTGTGTGGATGTAACACGTCGTGTATAATCAAGCCGTGTAGTGGGCCATGTCACAAATGACAGGGAAAGTTGGGAAATTACACCATAAATGCTTTGTAGTTTATATACACACCATGTAGTTTTGTTTAACAGGAGCAGTGTGGCTTGGCCCTATAGAAGGACCTGGGCAGGGGATGAGAAGTCAGGTACACACCATGTAGTTAGTATACACACCGTGTAGTCTTGTTGTGGAATCTTAAATGACTTCTTCCTATTTATCCCCTTTTGGTTCCTTCATTTTCAAACTGTGATAATCATGATCTAAGGTGTGCGGTTGACCTTGTAGTGTCATGCCGCCAAGATTTTCACGCATTGTTCACCAGGAGAGTGGCAACGAGTGTACTCTGGTGATGGTGGGCCATGGGCTACCAGTGGATCCTCCAGTAGAGCCAGATGTTGCGCCAGCCGTAATACCGGACACAGGCATAGAGGTGCAGTTCCATGAAGGATTTATGTGGTTCATGCAAACCTTTCGGAGAGCACTGTCGGCTGCCACATCTATGGACGAGCTGACTCCTATCTTTTAGCAGTAGCATCCGCTTACCTTTTTAGGGGATGGTGGACCATAGGCTGTAGAGTCTTGGCTGGGGTCGATGCAGACTATTTTTGAGCACCTAGATATGCCTCCAGGGTGGAGGGTCAAGCTCGTGACTTATATGCTGCATGATTACGCCAAGAGGTGTTGGGATATTACCACGTAGTCAGAGAATCTCAGAGACATGGCATGGGAATATTTTCAGACAGTCTTCTATGACTTCTTCTTCATAGGGATGCTGAGGGCAGATTTAGCTCGAGAGTTCATGAATCTGCAGCAGGGCGCTATGTCGTGGATGGACGACTCAACTCGTTTCACCGAGCTTCAGAGTTTTTCACCCGTTCTGGTGGGTGATCAGACGCTGAGAGACAAAATCATTTAGAATGGTCTTTGATATGAAATCCAAGCACTGGTGAATGTTTTCAGTTTTACTTCAGTACATGCTATTGTGAACCAGGGACTGATTATAGAGAGGAACCTGCGGGAAGATAGTGGTGTGTGCCAGGGCGGTTCAGCACCAGTTTCTGGTACTATTTCTACTTGTAAGAGTAAGAGACAGATAGACTTCTTACAAGGTGGTAGTACCATCTAGAAGAATGTTTCAGGTGGCCAGGTCATATGCTACCAGTGTGGTAAGGAGGAACACAAGCGACCTCAGTGTCCACGTGACACAGTGGAATGCCGGGCTTGCAGCAGGATGGGTCATCTGCAATGCTTTTGTAGGGAGTTTCCACCAGTTGCTAGTGAGAGGGGTTCTGTGGAGACTCTACATGTGGGGGCAGGACCATCAGCTTATTACCATATGGGAAACTGGAATACGTCAGGGCCTGTAGGCAGGGATGGTTGTTATGGTCGTGGTATCCAGACACCATGATCTCAGATGTAGCATGGTGGGATAGCTCAGGGTAGCCAGGCTGTGTCACAGAGCCACGACACTGGGCAGACATATGGAGTGAAATTGACCCATTAGGAGCAGGATTTTGGACCTTCTATTGTTAGAGGTACTATTCTAGTAGCTTCTGTTTTATCTTCAGTACTTTTTGATACGGTTTCTATGCATAGATTTATATCTGTGCCTGTTGCGGAGATCCTTGGGCTCTATGTCTCTTCTTCTTCTGCTGTTATGAAACTAGACACTCTGTTGGGAACTAGAACGCCTGGTGTGCATCAGTGCAAGGAGTGCCCCCTTGAGGTTGGTGGGTGTCACTACATTTGGGACCTCTATCTATACCTGTTGTAGAGATGACGAGCCATGATGTAATTCTTGGGATGGACTGGTTTGTTCCATTTAGATCCTTTATGGATTGCTATCATCGCAAGGTGAGCTTCACATCACCAGAGGGCAGAGAGTTTCTATACAAGGATGATTGGGATGTTTAGGCGAGTCGAGCTAGACCAGAGCATCATGGGTGAGGTGGTATCATATCCCAGATTGTGAGCTTATATCTGGACGACTAGGGGAATTGTCCAAAGGATTTTCTTCCAGTGGTTGATCATCTCAGGGATGTTTTCCCGATGACATTCCAGGACCTCCTTTGGATCATGAGGTGGATTTCATTATTGATCTTGTGCCAGGAGCATCACCAATTTCCATTCTTCCATATAGAATTTCTACACCAGAGTTTTAGGAGCTCGAGAGACAGTTATAGGAGTTACAGGCAAAGGGTTTTATCCGATTGAGTACTTCTCTAAGGGTTTTTCTTATAATTTTTGCGAAAAGGCAGACAGTACTCTCAGACACTATGTGAATTATCGGAAGTTGAACCATTTGAAGGTTAATAACTTATATCCCTTTCCAAGGATTGATGATCGTTTTGATCGACTTCATGGAGCACGAGTGTTCTCAAAAATTTACTTGAGATCAGGATAACTTCAGCTGCGTGTTATACCATCTGATATACCTCTCACAACTTTCAGGAGCAGGTACAGTCTATACGAGTATACTGTTATGACATTTGGACTCACGAACGCACCAAAAATTTTAATGGCTCTGATGAATCGTGTGTTCCATCCTTATGTGGATTCTTTTGTGGTAGTATTCATGGATGATATCTTGGTGTACTCTCACACTCGACATGACCATTCCACCAATCTTGAGATCGTATTGAGTACACTGAGAGAGCATCGACTATAATCTAAACTCTCAAAGTACCACTTTTGGATGGAACATATACACTTACTGGGTCATACCATCTTAGAAGAAGGAGTTGTAGTGCACCCCAAGAAGGTGAGAGCAGTAGTTTCCTGGGAGCATCCTAAGAACGTGTTTGAGATACGAAGTTTCTTGGGGCTGGCTGGTTACTAGAGACGCTTCATACAGGACTTCTCCCCCATAGAAGCATCATTGATGGGTTTGAAAAAGAATTTTGTGAAGTTCGTTTTGTCAGAAGCTTGCGAGACAGCCTTTCAGGACCTAAAAGGAAGGTTGACATCAGCACCAATCCTGATACTCCCAGAGCAGGGGAAGGGCTATATAGTTTACTGTGATGCATTAGGTGTTGGGCTACGAGCTGTGTAGATGAAGGACGACCGAGTTCTTTCATACAGGTCTCGACAGTTGAGTCCACATGAGAGGAATTTCCCAACGCATGATCTCGAGCTGGCTGTAGTTGTTCATGCATTGTGCTTTTGGAGACACAATCTCTTGGGAGAGCACATTTTGGGTTTCACCGACCACAAAATTCTCAAGTATATCTTTACTCAGCATGACTTGAATATGAGATAATGAATGTGGGTTGAATACCTTCAGTCCAATGATTTTCAGCTTGCCTATACACCTGGTAAAGGAAATGCAGTAGCTGA